>JAWMAG010000004.1:0-695000 GCA_037013455.1 Ceratitis rosa
TTTCAATAAACAAAGTGAAAATGTCTGATACAGTTGCTGTTGCCAATATTAGCTCTCCGGTGGCCGCTGGAGCTACTGCTGTTGCTGATAAAAAAGTCGTTGCAAAAAAGGCAACAAAGCCGAAAAAAATATCGGCTGCACCAACCCATCCACCAACTCAAGAAATGGTCGATGCATCAATTAAGAATTTAAAAGAACGTGGTGGCTCATCACTTTTGGCTATTAAGAAATATATTAGTGCTACATACAAATGTGATGCACAAAAATTGGCACCATTTATCAAACGGTATTTGAAATCGGCTGTTACTAGCGGAAAATTGATTCAAACTAAAGGAAAGGGTGCATCCGGATCATTTAAATTATCAGCTGCTGCGACTAAATCAAGTGAAGGTAAATCAAAACCAAAATCAACCAAATCTGCAGAAAAAGCCAAAACCAAAAAGAAGTCTGCAGATGGTGCAGCATCGAAGAAGAAATTAGTAAGTGGTGCAAAGAAGGTAAGTGGTGAGAAAAAAGCGAAAAAAGCTGTTGTCAGTAAGAAAACTGCGGAAAAGAAGAAAAGTGAAAAATCTAAAGCGAAGGATGCTAAAAAGACTGGTAGTGTTAAAGCTAAACCGGCTAAAACTAAATCAACAGCAACCAAGCCAAAGGCATCAAAAGCAAAATCAGCCGCTGCCAAACCAAAAAAAACAACAGCTGGTAAAAAACCAGTCGCCAAAAAGACTTCCGCTAAGAAATAAATATTTAATATAATAATTCTTTAATTTACATATACATATTTATGTATAATATACATACATATATGGATTAAAGATGATTTAACAACAAACAATAAGCCCTTTTCAGGGCTACAAAATGTTTTTTACAATCAGATCGAAAAATAATTCGTAGGAAATGTGATGTATGCATATGTATTTACATATTTTTATAACGCTAAAATATTAAATAAATCCATGATTACATAATATATACTATATAGAGTTAACTAAATTTAATTTTGGGAGTGATTACTTTTCCATAATGAAATGTACTGAGAGATTTGATTATTAAAATAATTATATTATTACCGCGGTAGCCGAGTGGTTAGCAGTGTGTACTGCCATTCGGAAGGCTTTGGTTCATATCCCGGTGCCACCAACATCAAAAAAAAGTTATGGAAAATTAATTTAAATAAAAAATTAAGTAAAATTTTCTAATTGCGGCCGCACCTTCGCAGGGAACGTCCACCCCACCGAGTGTATTTCGGACATGAAATTAAGTCTCCTCGTAAAAAAACCATCAGCCGTAGTATAAACTGTAAAGCGCCAATTATATATATAGGTATATATATTATTACTTAAGTTTCACAAAAAATTTCAAATATTTTTATTGCATATATGAAATAAACATTTAATATATTTGAATCTCTTAGTTAAATTGTATTTTGTGGCCCTGAAAAGGGCCTTTGTCGTTACACACACATACATTCTCAATAGACAATTTACTTGGAGCTAGTGTATTTGGTAACAGCCTTAGTACCTTCACTGACGGCATGTTTGGCCAATTCACCGGGCAAAAGTAGACGCACAGCAGTTTGAATTTCGCGACTGGTGATAGTTGAACGTTTGTTATAGTGAGCCAAACGCGACGCCTCAGCAGCAATGCGTTCGAAAATGTCATTAACAAAACTATTCATTATACTCATTGCTTTCGAGGAAATACCAGTATCTGGATGTACTTGTTTTAACACCTTGTAGATATAAATGGCATAGCTTTCCTTCCTCTTGCGCTTCTTCTTCTTGTCATTTTTGGTAATATTTTTTTGTGCCTTACCGGCTTTCTTTGCTGCTTTTCCACTAGTTTTTGGCGGCATTTTATCTTCACTTCAATTCACTTCAATTCACTTCAATTCACTACACTTCACTTAAATCTTTCTGATGTTACTACACTAACATGTACGTGTTTATGTATTTTTTCACGAGCAATTAGTTCGAGTCGTCGTTACATTTCGACATAATGTTGAATATACGATAAGGGTTGTTGACTAGTCTATTGAAAAAGTATATAAACAGTGAATATTCCTCACATCAAGGTATCAACAACAGTGCGTGCAAGTACGAGTGTAAGTGTAGTGAAAATCAATAATCAAAAATAAAAATTTTGTGTAATAATGTCTGGTCGCGGTAAAGGTGGTAAAGTTAAGGGAAAGGCAAAGTCACGTTCAAATCGTGCTGGCCTTCAATTTCCCGTCGGTCGTATTCATCGTTTATTGCGTAAAGGTAATTATGCTGAACGTGTTGGTGCCGGTGCTCCAGTCTATTTAGCTGCTGTTATGGAATATTTGGCAGCTGAAGTTCTTGAGTTGGCTGGTAACGCTGCTCGTGATAATAAAAAAACGAGAATTATTCCTCGCCATTTACAATTGGCTATACGCAACGATGAAGAATTAAATAAACTATTATCTGGAGTAACCATTGCTCAAGGTGGTGTTTTACCTAATATTCAAGCTGTACTTTTGCCAAAGAAGACCGAAAAGAAAGCATAAAGTGGAAAAAGACATGAATATATGCAATTCATAATATATAATATGCAACAATAAAAACCGTCCTTTTCAGGACGACAAAATATGTGTTCAAAGAGATTGAATTGATTTTTTATATAAAACTGCAATTTTTTTTACTGATAAAACAAATAATTTAATAAATAAATAAACTCAACTCAAGTAAATACATATATACACACATGTGTATATATGTACATATGTACACATTTGCGCATACACGCATATGTATTTTAATAAAAGTAAAGTAGTAAAGTAGTAGTACAAAGAACCGGTCTTAAGTGGCAGATGTCTACATGCAAAGCCAGCCGGCACATACCCATACTTACATAGATTTTTTGTGTACACGCAAAGATGTGTATCATACAAAGTGGATGAAGTACAGTAGCCCAAAGAGGTCGCATTTGTATATTTAAACGCATATACATAAATGCATGCAAGTATGTACATCAATATATAGGTATTTATATTCTTGTTACGAGGTAAAATTAAACTAAAATATTTCGTATTTATATAAAAAAAATTAAAATTATTGAATTTTTTTTTTTGATCATTTTGTTTGAAAAATTGTGGTCCTGAAAAGGACCGTTTCTATTTTTGTGTTTTATATGTATCGCATCACTTATTATTCAATTATGCACGTTCACCTCGAATACGTCTGGCTAATTGAATATCTTTTGGCATAATTGTAACACGCTTTGCATGGATGGCACACAAATTAGTATCCTCAAACAAACCAACCAAATATGCCTCACTAGCTTCTTGTAGAGCCATAACTGCAGAACTTTGGAAACGTAAATCTGTTTTAAAATCCTGAGCGATTTCACGAACTAATCGTTGGAATGGCAATTTGCGGATCAATAATTCAGTACTCTTTTGGTAACGACGAATTTCACGCAATGCCACTGTACCGGGACGATAGCGATGTGGCTTTTTAACACCACCAGTTGCTGGAGCACTCTTACGAGCAGCTTTAGTTGCCAATTGTTTGCGAGGTGCTTTACCACCAGTCGACTTACGGGCTGTTTGCTTTGTACGAGCCATTATTTACCACTTTAATTCTTTGCACAAAATTAATCACCACCACAAAATATACACTGCACTTTTCTTACAATAATGCCGTAATGTCGATGTACAAGTAATAAAATGACTAATATTGTTTCATAAGTTCACTTCTTTTGGGGTTGGCTAAAATGAAATTTACACATGCGTTAAAATGAGATAGCAATATCTGAGTTAATCCAATGAAATGGATGAATTTTTGTATAAATACACGTGTCAAGCGATATTGAAGCATAGTCGCTGTGTATAGTGAAGGTGAAATTGTGTTGTTTTTTAGTGGGAAAAATATAAGCAGAGAGAAAAAATGACTGGTCGCGGCAAAGTGGAAAAGGTTTGGGTAAAGGTGGTGCTAAGCGTCATCGCAAAGTGCTACGTGACAACATCCAAGGTATCACAAAGCCAGCTATTCGTCGTTTAGCTCGCCGTGAGGGCGTAAAACGTATATCTGGTTTGATATATGAAGAAACTCGTGGTGTTTTAAAAGTGTTTTTGGAGAATGTCATTCGCGATGCAGTCACATATACCGAACATGCTAAGAGGAAAACCGTCACAGCAATGGATGTTGTATATGCTTTGAAGAGACAAGGACGTACTTTATATGGTTTCGGCGGTTAAACAATTTCTTTATTTTTTTTTTTTGCGACATAAGATCAAATAAAGAAAACAACGGTCCTTTTCAGGACCACAATATTTAATGAACAAAGAATCGAAACTATGATAATGTACTATACAAATATGATTTAATTCTAAAATGCTATAATTTAATATTACGGTAGGGATTTATGTGCATATGTACATATATATATGATTATATTTTAGCACTTTTAATGGTTATCATATTTTTTTTCTGTTGAATACTAACAGATTTAGCTAAGAAATGATAGCCAAAGAATTTATTTTGTATAACTTAAATGTGCATGCCTTATATGCATATGTACATATGTATGTGTCCATATGTACATGCTGGTAGTTTTTCTATATAATTTTAATAAGTATGCATGTTGCTATAATTATTTTCAAAATAAAATTTTATTTTATATTAATTAATGTGTACAATTTTTTATGGAAAATTATCGATATGCATTTACGTATATGAATATGTATGTATTTGTCTTCATATTTTCTACATATTTCATACATGTAGTACAATGTCCCATAGAAATTATTTTTGAAAATTTATAAAATTAAAATTTCTTTAATATCTGCCTAGAATTATTACATATCACTAATTTAAATGTTCAGTTTTGAGTCTAATGAGGATACATAATGAATTAAATATTATGTACGTATATATGCATGTATAATAACACACAATACCCTTAAGGTTGCATCAATGTCAACATCGAAATATTTAAAATATTTTTTTAAGAATAATTTCTTAGTAAAAGTCTACTTTTTATAATTTATATTATGAATAATTTGATGTACTCATGAAAATTAATAAAATTAAACGGTTTGTTTTAGGAACTTTTAAGAAATTTAACTTTAATCGGCAATTTTTGAGTTTTTTGGGTACAAAGTTTGGACGAAAATCCGTATTTCTTGATAAATATTAATTATTATTAAATTATTGTGATTACACATTAAGGAGAAACACTTAAGCTAACAATTTGCATAAAGAATTATTTGATTAAATTAATATATGAATTTTAATAAATTAAATAAAGTTGAAAGTTTGTCATTTGCAATTGGCAAATAGCACTAGAATGTTAAAATTTGTCACTCATCTTTTCACATTGCTTCTCAAATTTTAAAGGCACTAAAAATTTTACATTAAACTCTTCAAAATTTTAAACCAATACTAAGTGTTTTCAATACTTAAAGTGTATATTTAATAGAAATAAATTGTGCATTTATTTTTCAATAAACAAAGTGAAAATGTCTGATACAGTTGCTGTTGCCAATATTAGCTCTCCGGTGGCCGCTGGAGCTACTGCTGTTGCTGATAAAAAAGTCGTTGCAAAAAAGGCAACAAAGCCGAAAAAAATATCGGCTGCACCAACCCATCCACCAACTCAAGAAATGGTCGATGCATCAATTAAGAATTTAAAAGAACGTGGTGGCTCATCACTTTTGGCTATTAAGAAATATATTAGTGCTACATACAAATGTGATGCACAAAAATTGGCACCATTTATCAAACGGTATTTGAAATCGGCTGTTACTAGCGGAAAATTGATTCAAACTAAAGGAAAGGGTGCATCCGGATCATTTAAATTATCAGCTGCTGCGACTAAATCAAGTGAAGGTAAATCAAAACCAAAATCAACCAAATCTGCAGAAAAAGCCAAAACCAAAAAGAAGTCTGCAGATGGTGCAGCATCGAAGAAGAAATTAGTAAGTGGTGCAAAGAAGGTAAGTGGTGAGAAAAAAGCGAAAAAAGCTGTTGTCAGTAAGAAAACTGCGGAAAAGAAGAAAAGTGAAAAATCTAAAGCGAAGGATGCTAAAAAGACTGGTAGTGTTAAAGCTAAACCGGCTAAAACTAAATCAACAGCAACCAAGCCAAAGGCATCAAAAGCAAAATCAGCCGCTGCCAAACCAAAAAAAACAACAGCTGGTAAAAAACCAGTCGCCAAAAAGACTTCCGCTAAGAAATAAATATTTAATATAATAATTCTTTAATTTACATATACATATTTATGTATAATATACATACATATATGGATTAAAGATGATTTAACAACAAACAATAAGCCCTTTTCAGGGCTACAAAATGTTTTTTACAATCAGATCGAAAAATAATTCGTAGGAAATGTGATGTATGCATATGTATTTACATATTTTTATAACGCTAAAATATTAAATAAATCCATGATTACATAATATATACTATATAGAGTTAACTAAATTTAATTTTGGGAGTGATTACTTTTCCATAATGAAATGTACTGAGAGATTTGATTATTAAAATAATTATATTATTACCGCGGTAGCCGAGTGGTTAGCAGTGTGTACTGCCATTCGGAAGGCTTTGGTTCATATCCCGGTGCCACCAACATCAAAAAAAAAGTTATGGAAAATTAATTTAAATAAAAAATTAAGTAAAATTTTCTAATTGCGGCCGCACCTTCGCAGGGAACGTCCACCCCACCGAGTGTATTTCGGACATGAAATTAAGTCTCCTCGTAAAAAAACCATCAGCCGTAGTATAAACTGTAAAGCGCCAATTATATATATAGGTATATATATTATTACTTAAGTTTCACAAAAAATTTCAAATATTTTTATTGCATATATGAAATAAACATTTAATATATTTGAATCTCTTAGTTAAATTGTATTTTGTGGCCCTGAAAAGGGCCTTTGTCGTTACACACACATACATTCTCAATAGACAATTTACTTGGAGCTAGTGTATTTGGTAACAGCCTTAGTACCTTCACTGACGGCATGTTTGGCCAATTCACCGGGCAAAAGTAGACGCACAGCAGTTTGAATTTCGCGACTGGTGATAGTTGAACGTTTGTTATAGTGAGCCAAACGCGACGCCTCAGCAGCAATGCGTTCGAAAATGTCATTAACAAAACTATTCATTATACTCATTGCTTTCGAGGAAATACCAGTATCTGGATGTACTTGTTTTAACACCTTGTAGATATAAATGGCATAGCTTTCCTTCCTCTTGCGCTTCTTCTTCTTGTCATTTTTGGTAATATTTTTTTGTGCCTTACCGGCTTTCTTTGCTGCTTTTCCACTAGTTTTTGGCGGCATTTTATCTTCACTTCAATTCACTTCAATTCACTTCAATTCACTACACTTCACTTAAATCTTTCTGATGTTACTACACTAACATGTACGTGTTTATGTATTTTTTCACGAGCAATTAGTTCGAGTCGTCGTTACATTTCGACATAATGTTGAATATACGATAAGGGTTGTTGACTAGTCTATTGAAAAAGTATATAAACAGTGAATATTCCTCACATCAAGGTATCAACAACAGTGCGTGCAAGTACGAGTGTAAGTGTAGTGAAAATCAATAATCAAAAATAAAAATTTTGTGTAATAATGTCTGGTCGCGGTAAAGGTGGTAAAGTTAAGGGAAAGGCAAAGTCACGTTCAAATCGTGCTGGCCTTCAATTTCCCGTCGGTCGTATTCATCGTTTATTGCGTAAAGGTAATTATGCTGAACGTGTTGGTGCCGGTGCTCCAGTCTATTTAGCTGCTGTTATGGAATATTTGGCAGCTGAAGTTCTTGAGTTGGCTGGTAACGCTGCTCGTGATAATAAAAAAACGAGAATTATTCCTCGCCATTTACAATTGGCTATACGCAACGATGAAGAATTAAATAAACTATTATCTGGAGTAACCATTGCTCAAGGTGGTGTTTTACCTAATATTCAAGCTGTACTTTTGCCAAAGAAGACCGAAAAGAAAGCATAAAGTGGAAAAAGACATGAATATATGCAATTCATAATATATAATATGCAACAATAAAAACCGTCCTTTTCAGGACGACAAAATATGTGTTCAAAGAGATTGAATTGATTTTTTATATAAAACTGCAATTTTTTTTACTGATAAAACAAATAATTTAATAAATAAATAAACTCAACTCAAGTAAATACATATATACACACATGTGTATATATGTACATATGTACACATTTGCGCATACACGCATATGTATTTTAATAAAAGTAAAGTAGTAAAGTAGTAGTACAAAGAACCGGTCTTAAGTGGCAGATGTCTACATGCAAAGCCAGCCGGCACATACCCATACTTACATAGATTTTTTGTGTACACGCAAAGATGTGTATCATACAAAGTGGATGAAGTACAGTAGCCCAAAGAGGTCGCATTTGTATATTTAAACGCATATACATAAATGCATGCAAGTATGTACATCAATATATAGGTATTTATATTCTTGTTACGAGGTAAAATTAAACTAAAATATTTCGTATTTATATAAAAAAAATTAAAATTATTGAATTTTTTTTTTTGATCATTTTGTTTGAAAAATTGTGGTCCTGAAAAGGACCGTTTCTATTTTTGTGTTTTATATGTATCGCATCACTTATTATTCAATTATGCACGTTCACCTCGAATACGTCTGGCTAATTGAATATCTTTTGGCATAATTGTAACACGCTTTGCATGGATGGCACACAAATTAGTATCCTCAAACAAACCAACCAAATATGCCTCACTAGCTTCTTGTAGAGCCATAACTGCAGAACTTTGGAAACGTAAATCTGTTTTAAAATCCTGAGCGATTTCACGAACTAATCGTTGGAATGGCAATTTGCGGATCAATAATTCAGTACTCTTTTGGTAACGACGAATTTCACGCAATGCCACTGTACCGGGACGATAGCGATGTGGCTTTTTAACACCACCAGTTGCTGGAGCACTCTTACGAGCAGCTTTAGTTGCCAATTGTTTGCGAGGTGCTTTACCACCAGTCGACTTACGGGCTGTTTGCTTTGTACGAGCCATTATTTACCACTTTAATTCTTTGCACAAAATTAATCACCACCACAAAATATACACTGCACTTTTCTTACAATAATGCCGTAATGTCGATGTACAAGTAATAAAATGACTAATATTGTTTCATAAGTTCACTTCTTTTGGGGTTGGCTAAAATGAAATTTACACATGCGTTAAAATGAGATAGCAATATCTGAGTAATCCAATGAAATGGATGAATTTTTGTATAAATACACGTGTCAAAGCGATATTGAAGCATAGTCGCTGTGTATAGTGAAGTGAATTGTGTTGTTTTTTAGTGGGAAAAATATAAGCAGAGAGAAAAAATGACTGGTCGCGGCAAAGGTGGAAAAGGTTTGGGTAAAGGTGGTGCTAAGCGTCATCGCAAAGTGCTACGTGACAACATCCAAGGTATCACAAAGCCAGCTATTCGTCGTTTAGCTCGCCGTGGTGGCGTAAAACGTATATCTGGTTTGATATATGAAGAAACTCGTGGTGTTTTAAAAGTGTTTTTGGAGAATGTCATTCGCGATGCAGTCACATATACCGAACATGCTAAGAGGAAAACCGTCACAGCAATGGATGTTGTATATGCTTTGAAGAGACAAGGACGTACTTTATATGGTTTCGGCGGTTAAACAATTTCTTTATTTTTTTTTTTTGCGAACATAAGATCAAATAAAGAAAACAACGGTCCTTTTCAGGACCACAATATTTAATGAACAAAGAATCGAAACTATGATAATGTACTATACAAATATGATTTAATTCTAAAATGCTATAATTTAATATTACGGTAGGGATTTATGTGCATATGTACATATATATATGATTATATTTTAGCACTTTTAATGGTTATCATATTTTTTTTCTGTTGAATACTAACAGATTTAGCTAAGAAATGATAGCCAAAGAATTTATTTTGTATAACTTAAATGTGCA
Source organism: Ceratitis rosa (assembly GCA_037013455.1). Taxonomy (NCBI): domain Eukaryota; kingdom Metazoa; phylum Arthropoda; class Insecta; order Diptera; family Tephritidae; genus Ceratitis; species Ceratitis rosa. The sequence continues at coordinate 9,980 of JAWMAG010000004.1, forward strand.
TGCCTTATATGCATATGTACATATGTATGTGTCCATATGTACATGCTGGTAGTTTTTCTATATAATTTTAATAAGTATGCATGTTGCTATAATTATTTTCAAAATAAAATTTTATTTTATATTAATTAATGTGTACAATTTTTTATGGAAAATTATCGATATGCATTTACGTATATGAATATGTATGTATTTGTCTTCATATTTTCTACATATTTCATACATGTAGTACAATGTCCCATAGAAATTATTTTTGAAAATTTATAAAATTAAAATTTCTTTAATATCTGCCTAGAATTATTACATATCACTAATTTAAATGTTCAGTTTTGAGTCTAATGAGGATACATAATGAATTAAATATTATGTACGTATATATGCATGTATAATAACACACAATACCCTTAAGGTTGCATCAATGTCAACATCGAAATATTTAAAATATTTTTTTAAGAATAATTTCTTAGTAAAAGTCTACTTTTTATAATTTATATTATGAATAATTTGATGTACTCATGAAAATTAATAAAATTAAACGGTTTGTTTTAGGAACTTTTAAGAAATTTAACTTTAATCGGCAATTTTTGAGTTTTTTGGGTACAAAGTTTGGACGAAAATCCGTATTTCTTGATAAATATTAATTATTATTAAATTATTGTGATTACACATTAAGGAGAAACACTTAAGCTAACAATTTGCATAAAGAATTATTTGATTAAATTAATATATGAATTTTAATAAATTAAATAAAGTTGAAAGTTTGTCATTTGCAATTGGCAAATAGCACTAGAATGTTAAAATTTGTCACTCATCTTTTCACATTGCTTCTCAAATTTTAAAGGCACTAAAAATTTTACATTAAACTCTTCAAAATTTTAAACCAATACTAAGTGTTTTCAATACTTAAAGTGTATATTTAATAGAAATAAATTGTGCATTTATTTTTCAATAAACAAAGTGAAAATGTCTGATACAGTTGCTGTTGCCAATATTAGCTCTCCGGTGGCCGCTGGAGCTACTGCTGTTGCTGATAAAAAAGTCGTTGCAAAAAAGGCAACAAAGCCGAAAAAAATATCGGCTGCACCAACCCATCCACCAACTCAAGAAATGGTCGATGCATCAATTAAGAATTTAAAAGAACGTGGTGGCTCATCACTTTTGGCTATTAAGAAATATATTAGTGCTACATACAAATGTGATGCACAAAAATTGGCACCATTTATCAAACGGTATTTGAAATCGGCTGTTACTAGCGGAAAATTGATTCAAACTAAAGGAAAGGGTGCATCCGGATCATTTAAATTATCAGCTGCTGCGACTAAATCAAGTGAAGGTAAATCAAAACCAAAATCAACCAAATCTGCAGAAAAAGCCAAAACCAAAAAGAAGTCTGCAGATGGTGCAGCATCGAAGAAGAAATTAGTAAGTGGTGCAAAGAAGGTAAGTGGTGAGAAAAAAGCGAAAAAAGCTGTTGTCAGTAAGAAAACTGCGGAAAAGAAGAAAAGTGAAAAATCTAAAGCGAAGGATGCTAAAAAGACTGGTAGTGTTAAAGCTAAACCGGCTAAAACTAAATCAACAGCAACCAAGCCAAAGGCATCAAAAGCAAAATCAGCCGCTGCCAAACCAAAAAAAACAACAGCTGGTAAAAAACCAGTCGCCAAAAAGACTTCCGCTAAGAAATAAATATTTAATATAATAATTCTTTAATTTACATATACATATTTATGTATAATATACATACATATATGGATTAAAGATGATTTAACAACAAACAATAAGCCCTTTTCAGGGCTACAAAATGTTTTTTACAATCAGATCGAAAAATAATTCGTAGGAAATGTGATGTATGCATATGTATTTACATATTTTTATAACGCTAAAATATTAAATAAATCCATGATTACATAATATATACTATATAGAGTTAACTAAATTTAATTTTGGGAGTGATTACTTTTCCATAATGAAATGTACTGAGAGATTTGATTATTAAAATAATTATATTATTACCGCGGTAGCCGAGTGGTTAGCAGTGTGTACTGCCATTCGGAAGGCTTTGGTTCATATCCCGGTGCCACCAACATCAAAAAAAAAGTTATGGAAAATTAATTTAAATAAAAAATTAAGTAAAATTTTCTAATTGCGGCCGCACCTTCGCAGGGAACGTCCACCCCACCGAGTGTATTTCGGACATGAAATTAAGTCTCCTCGTAAAAAAACCATCAGCCGTAGTATAAACTGTAAAGCGCCAATTATATATATAGGTATATATATTATTACTTAAGTTTCACAAAAAATTTCAAATATTTTTATTGCATATATGAAATAAACATTTAATATATTTGAATCTCTTAGTTAAATTGTATTTTGTGGCCCTGAAAAGGGCCTTTGTCGTTACACACACATACATTCTCAATAGACAATTTACTTGGAGCTAGTGTATTTGGTAACAGCCTTAGTACCTTCACTGACGGCATGTTTGGCCAATTCACCGGGCAAAAGTAGACGCACAGCAGTTTGAATTTCGCGACTGGTGATAGTTGAACGTTTGTTATAGTGAGCCAAACGCGACGCCTCAGCAGCAATGCGTTCGAAAATGTCATTAACAAAACTATTCATTATACTCATTGCTTTCGAGGAAATACCAGTATCTGGATGTACTTGTTTTAACACCTTGTAGATATAAATGGCATAGCTTTCCTTCCTCTTGCGCTTCTTCTTCTTGTCATTTTTGGTAATATTTTTTTGTGCCTTACCGGCTTTCTTTGCTGCTTTTCCACTAGTTTTTGGCGGCATTTTATCTTCACTTCAATTCACTTCAATTCACTTCAATTCACTACACTTCACTTAAATCTTTCTGATGTTACTACACTAACATGTACGTGTTTATGTATTTTTTCACGAGCAATTAGTTCGAGTCGTCGTTACATTTCGACATAATGTTGAATATACGATAAGGGTTGTTGACTAGTCTATTGAAAAAGTATATAAACAGTGAATATTCCTCACATCAAGGTATCAACAACAGTGCGTGCAAGTACGAGTGTAAGTGTAGTGAAAATCAATAATCAAAAATAAAAATTTTGTGTAATAATGTCTGGTCGCGGTAAAGGTGGTAAAGTTAAGGGAAAGGCAAAGTCACGTTCAAATCGTGCTGGCCTTCAATTTCCCGTCGGTCGTATTCATCGTTTATTGCGTAAAGGTAATTATGCTGAACGTGTTGGTGCCGGTGCTCCAGTCTATTTAGCTGCTGTTATGGAATATTTGGCAGCTGAAGTTCTTGAGTTGGCTGGTAACGCTGCTCGTGATAATAAAAAAACGAGAATTATTCCTCGCCATTTACAATTGGCTATACGCAACGATGAAGAATTAAATAAACTATTATCTGGAGTAACCATTGCTCAAGGTGGTGTTTTACCTAATATTCAAGCTGTACTTTTGCCAAAGAAGACCGAAAAGAAAGCATAAAGTGGAAAAAGACATGAATATATGCAATTCATAATATATAATATGCAACAATAAAAACCGTCCTTTTCAGGACGACAAAATATGTGTTCAAAGAGATTGAATTGATTTTTTTATATAAAACTGCAATTTTTTTTACTGATAAAACAAATAATTTAATAAATAAATAAACTCAACTCAAGTAAATACATATATACACACATGTGTATATATGTACATATGTACACATTTGCGCATACACGCATATGTATTTTAATAAAAGTAAAGTAGTAAAGTAGTAGTACAAAGAACCGGTCTTAAGTGGCAGATGTCTACATGCAAAGCCAGCCGGCACATACCCATACTTACATAGATTTTTTGTGTACACGCAAAGATGTGTATCATACAAAGTGGATGAAGTACAGTAGCCCAAAGAGGTCGCATTTGTATATTTAAACGCATATACATAAATGCATGCAAGTATGTACATCAATATATAGGTATTTATATTCTTGTTACGAGGTAAAATTAAACTAAAATATTTCGTATTTATATAAAAAAAATTAAAATTATTGAATTTTTTTTTTTGATCATTTTGTTTGAAAAATTGTGGTCCTGAAAAGGACCGTTTCTATTTTTGTGTTTTATATGTATCGCATCACTTATTATTCAATTATGCACGTTCACCTCGAATACGTCTGGCTAATTGAATATCTTTTGGCATAATTGTAACACGCTTTGCATGGATGGCACACAAATTAGTATCCTCAAACAAACCAACCAAATATGCCTCACTAGCTTCTTGTAGAGCCATAACTGCAGAACTTTGGAAACGTAAATCTGTTTTAAAATCCTGAGCGATTTCACGAACTAATCGTTGGAATGGCAATTTGCGGATCAATAATTCAGTACTCTTTTGGTAACGACGAATTTCACGCAATGCCACTGTACCGGGACGATAGCGATGTGGCTTTTTAACACCACCAGTTGCTGGAGCACTCTTACGAGCAGCTTTAGTTGCCAATTGTTTGCGAGGTGCTTTACCACCAGTCGACTTACGGGCTGTTTGCTTTGTACGAGCCATTATTTACCACTTTAATTCTTTGCACAAAATTAATCACCACCACAAAATATACACTGCACTTTTCTTACAATAATGCCGTAATGTCGATGTACAAGTAATAAAATGACTAATATTGTTTCATAAGTTCACTTCTTTTGGGGTTGGCTAAAATGAAATTTACACATGCGTTAAAATGAGATAGCAATATCTGAGTAATCCAATGAAATGGATGAATTTTTGTATAAATACACGTGTCAAAGCGATATTGAAGCATAGTCGCTGTGTATAGTGAAGTGAATTGTGTTGTTTTTTAGTGGGAAAAATATAAGCAGAGAGAAAAAATGACTGGTCGCGGCAAAGGTGGAAAAGGTTTGGGTAAAGGTGGTGCTAAGCGTCATCGCAAAGTGCTACGTGACAACATCCAAGGTATCACAAAGCCAGCTATTCGTCGTTTAGCTCGCCGTGGTGGCGTAAAACGTATATCTGGTTTGATATATGAAGAAACTCGTGGTGTTTTAAAAGTGTTTTTGGAGAATGTCATTCGCGATGCAGTCACATATACCGAACATGCTAAGAGGAAAACCGTCACAGCAATGGATGTTGTATATGCTTTGAAGAGACAAGGACGTACTTTATATGGTTTCGGCGGTTAAACAATTTCTTTATTTTTTTTTTTTGCGAACATAAGATCAAATAAAGAAAACAACGGTCCTTTTCAGGACCACAATATTTAATGAACAAAGAATCGAAACTATGATAATGTACTATACAAATATGATTTAATTCTAAAATGCTATAATTTAATATTACGGTAGGGATTTATGTGCATATGTACATATATATATGATTATATTTTAGCACTTTTAATGGTTATCATATTTTTTTTCTGTTGAATACTAACAGATTTAGCTAAGAAATGATAGCCAAAGAATTTATTTTGTATAACTTAAATGTGCATGCCTTATATGCATATGTACATATGTATGTGTCCATATGTACATGCTGGTAGTTTTTCTATATAATTTTAATAAGTATGCATGTTGCTATAATTATTTTCAAAATAAAATTTTATTTTATATTAATTAATGTGTACAATTTTTTATGGAAAATTATCGATATGCATTTACGTATATGAATATGTATGTATTTGTCTTCATATTTTCTACATATTTCATACATGTAGTACAATGTCCCATAGAAATTATTTTTGAAAATTTATAAAATTAAAATTTCTTTAATATCTGCCTAGAATTATTACATATCACTAATTTAAATGTTCAGTTTTGAGTCTAATGAGGATACATAATGAATTAAATATTATGTACGTATATATGCATGTATAATAACACACAATACCCTTAAGGTTGCATCAATGTCAACATCGAAATATTTAAAATATTTTTTTAAGAATAATTTCTTAGTAAAAGTCTACTTTTTATAATTTATATTATGAATAATTTGATGTACTCATGAAAATTAATAAAATTAAACGGTTTGTTTTAGGAACTTTTAAGAAATTTAACTTTAATCGGCAATTTTTGAGTTTTTTGGGTACAAAGTTTGGACGAAAATCCGTATTTCTTGATAAATATTAATTATTATTAAATTATTGTGATTACACATTAAGGAGAAACACTTAAGCTAACAATTTGCATAAAGAATTATTTGATTAAATTAATATATGAATTTTAATAAATTAAATAAAGTTGAAAGTTTGTCATTTGCAATTGGCAAATAGCACTAGAATGTTAAAATTTGTCACTCATCTTTTCACATTGCTTCTCAAATTTTAAAGGCACTAAAAATTTTACATTAAACTCTTCAAAATTTTAAACCAATACTAAGTGTTTTCAATACTTAAAGTGTATATTTAATAGAAATAAATTGTGCATTTATTTTTCAATAAACAAAGTGAAAATGTCTGATACAGTTGCTGTTGCCAATATTAGCTCTCCGGTGGCCGCTGGAGCTACTGCTGTTGCTGATAAAAAAGTCGTTGCAAAAAAGGCAACAAAGCCGAAAAAAATATCGGCTGCACCAACCCATCCACCAACTCAAGAAATGGTCGATGCATCAATTAAGAATTTAAAAGAACGTGGTGGCTCATCACTTTTGGCTATTAAGAAATATATTAGTGCTACATACAAATGTGATGCACAAAAATTGGCACCATTTATCAAACGGTATTTGAAATCGGCTGTTACTAGCGGAAAATTGATTCAAACTAAAGGAAAGGGTGCATCCGGATCATTTAAATTATCAGCTGCTGCGACTAAATCAAGTGAAGGTAAATCAAAACCAAAATCAACCAAATCTGCAGAAAAAGCCAAAACCAAAAAGAAGTCTGCAGATGGTGCAGCATCGAAGAAGAAATTAGTAAGTGGTGCAAAGAAGGTAAGTGGTGAGAAAAAAGCGAAAAAAGCTGTTGTCAGTAAGAAAACTGCGGAAAAGAAGAAAAGTGAAAAATCTAAAGCGAAGGATGCTAAAAAGACTGGTAGTGTTAAAGCTAAACCGGCTAAAACTAAATCAACAGCAACCAAGCCAAAGGCATCAAAAGCAAAATCAGCCGCTGCCAAACCAAAAAAAACAACAGCTGGTAAAAAACCAGTCGCCAAAAAGACTTCCGCTAAGAAATAAATATTTAATATAATAATTCTTTAATTTACATATACATATTTATGTATAATATACATACATATATGGATTAAAGATGATTTAACAACAAACAATAAGCCCTTTTCAGGGCTACAAAATGTTTTTTACAATCAGATCGAAAAATAATTCGTAGGAAATGTGATGTATGCATATGTATTTACATATTTTTATAACGCTAAAATATTAAATAAATCCATGATTACATAATATATACTATATAGAGTTAACTAAATTTAATTTTGGGAGTGATTACTTTTCCATAATGAAATGTACTGAGAGATTTGATTATTAAAATAATTATATTATTACCGCGGTAGCCGAGTGGTTAGCAGTGTGTACTGCCATTCGGAAGGCTTTGGTTCATATCCCGGTGCCACCAACATCAAAAAAAAAGTTATGGAAAATTAATTTAAATAAAAAATTAAGTAAAATTTTCTAATTGCGGCCGCACCTTCGCAGGGAACGTCCACCCCACCGAGTGTATTTCGGACATGAAATTAAGTCTCCTCGTAAAAAAACCATCAGCCGTAGTATAAACTGTAAAGCGCCAATTATATATATAGGTATATATATTATTACTTAAGTTTCACAAAAAATTTCAAATATTTTTATTGCATATATGAAATAAACATTTAATATATTTGAATCTCTTAGTTAAATTGTATTTTGTGGCCCTGAAAAGGGCCTTTGTCGTTACACACACATACATTCTCAATAGACAATTTACTTGGAGCTAGTGTATTTGGTAACAGCCTTAGTACCTTCACTGACGGCATGTTTGGCCAATTCACCGGGCAAAAGTAGACGCACAGCAGTTTGAATTTCGCGACTGGTGATAGTTGAACGTTTGTTATAGTGAGCCAAACGCGACGCCTCAGCAGCAATGCGTTCGAAAATGTCATTAACAAAACTATTCATTATACTCATTGCTTTCGAGGAAATACCAGTATCTGGATGTACTTGTTTTAACACCTTGTAGATATAAATGGCATAGCTTTCCTTCCTCTTGCGCTTCTTCTTCTTGTCATTTTTGGTAATATTTTTTTGTGCCTTACCGGCTTTCTTTGCTGCTTTTCCACTAGTTTTTGGCGGCATTTTATCTTCACTTCAATTCACTTCAATTCACTACACTTCACTTAAATCTTTCTGATGTTACTACACTAACATGTACGTTTTTATGTATTTTTTCACGAGCAATTAGTTCGAGTCGTCGTTACATTTCGACATAATGTTGAATATACGATAAGGGTTGTTGACTAGTCTATTGAAAAAGTATATAAACAGTGAATATTCCTCACATCAAGGTATCAACAACAGTGCGTGCAAGTACGAGTGTAAGTGTAGTGAAAATCAATAATCAAAAATAAAAATTTTGTGTAATAATGTGTGGTCGCGGTAAAGGTGGTAAAGTTAAGGGAAAGGCAAAGTCACGTTCAAATCGTGCTGGCCTTCAATTTCCCGTCGGTCGTATTCATCGTTTATTGCGTAAAGGTAATTATGCTGAACGTGTTGGTGCCGGTGCTCCAGTCTATTTAGCTGCTGTTATGGAATATTTGGCAGCTGAAGTTCTTGAGTTGGCTGGTAACGCTGCTCGTGATAATAAAAAAACGAGAATTATTCCTCGCCATTTACAATTGGCTATACGCAACGATGAAGAATTAAATAAACTATTATCTGGAGTAACCATTGCTCAAGGTGGTGTTTTACCTAATATTCAAGCTGTACTAAATAAATAAACTCAACTCAAATAAATACATATATACACACATGTGTATATATGTACATATGTACACATTTGCGCATACACGCATATGTATTTTAATAAAAGTAAAGTAGTAAAGTAGTAGTACAAAGAACCGGTCTTAAGTGGCAGATGTCTACATGCAAAGCCAGCCGGCACATACCCATACTTACATAGATTTTTTGTGTACACGCAAAGATGTGTATCATACAAAGTGGATGAAGTACAGTAGCCCAAAGAGGTCGCATTTGTATATTTAAACGCATATACATAAATGCATGCAAGTATGTACATCAATATATAGGTATTTATATTCTTGTTACGAGGTAAAATTAAACTAAAATATTTCGTATTTATATAAAAAAAATTAAAATTATTGAATTTTTTTTTTTGATCATTTTGTTTGAAAAATTGTGGTCCTGAAAAGGACCGTTTCTATTTTTGTGTTTTATATGTATCGCATCACTTATTATTCAATTATGCACGTTCACCTCGAATACGTCTGGCTAATTGAATATCTTTTGGCATAATTGTAACACGCTTTGCATGGATGGCACACAAATTAGTATCCTCAAACAAACCAACCAAATATGCCTCACTAGCTTCTTGTAGAGCCATAACTGCAGAACTTTGGAAACGTAAATCTGTTTTAAAATCCTGAGCGATTTCACGAACTAATCGTTGGAATGGCAATTTGCGGATCAATAATTCAGTACTCTTTTGGTAACGACGAATTTCACGCAATGCCACTGTACCGGGACGATAGCGATGTGGCTTTTTAACACCACCAGTTGCTGGAGCACTCTTACGAGCAGCTTTAGTTGCCAATTGTTTGCGAGGTGCTTTACCACCAGTCGACTTACGGGCTGTTTGCTTTGTACGAGCCATTATTTACCACTTTAATTCTTTGCACAAAATTAATCACCACCACAAAATATACACTGCACTTTTCTTACAATAATGCCGTAATGTCGATGTACAAGTAATAAAATGACTAATATTGTTTCATAAATTCACTTCTTTTGGGGTTGGCTAAAATGAAATTTACACATGCGTTAAAATGAGATAGCAATATCTGAGTAATCCAATGAAATGGATGAATTTTTGTATAAATACACGTGTCAAAGCGATATTGAAGCATAGTCGCTGTGTATAGTGAAGTGAATTGTGTTGTTTTTTAGTGGGAAAAATATAAGCAGAGAGAAAAAATGACTGGTCGCGGCAAAGGTGGAAAAGGTTTGGGTAAAGGTGGTGCTAAGCGTCATCGCAAAGTGTTACGTGACAACATCCAAGGTATCACAAAGCCAGCTATTCGTCGTTTAGCTCGCCGTGGTGGCGTAAAACGTATATCTGGTTTGATATATGAAGAAACTCGTGGTGTTTTAAAAGTGTTTTTGGAGAATGTCATTCGCGATGCAGTCACATATACCGAACATGCTAAGAGGAAAACCGTCACAGCAATGGATGTTGTATATGCTTTGAAGAGACAAGGACGTACTTTATATGGTTTCGGCGGTTAAACAATTTCTTTATTTTTTTTTTTTGCGAACATAAGATCAAATAAAGAAAACAACGGTCCTTTTCAGGACCACAATATTTAATGAACAAAGAATCGAAACTATGATAATGTACTATACAAATATGATTTAATTCTAAAATGCTATAATTTAATATTACGGTAGGGATTTATGTGCATATGTACATATATATATGATTATATTTTAGCACTTTTAATGGTTATCATATTTTTTTTCTGTTGAATACTAACAGATTTAGCTAAGAAATGATAGCCAAAGAATTTATTTTGTATAACTTAAATGTGCATGCCTTATATGCATATGTACATATGTATGTGTCCATATGTACATGCTGGTAGTTTTTCTATATAATTTTAATAAGTATGCATGTTGCTATAATTATTTTCAAAATAAAATTTTATTTTATATTAATTAATGTGTACAATTTTTTATGGAAAATTATCGATATGCATTTACGTATATGAATATGTATGTATTTGTCTTCATATTTTCTACATATTTCATACATGTAGTACAATGTCCCATAGAAATTATTTTTGAAAATTTATAAAATTAAAATTTCTTTAATATCTGCCTAGAATTATTACATATCACTAATTTAAATGTTCAGTTTTGAGTCTAATGAGGATACATAATGAATTAAATATTATGTACGTATATATGCATGTATAATAACACACAATACCCTTAAGGTTGCATCAATGTCAACATCGAAATATTTAAAATATTTTTTTAAGAATAATTTCTTAGTAAAAGTCTACTTTTTATAATTTATATTATGAATAATTTGATGTACTCATGAAAATTAATAAAATTAAACCGTTTGTTTTAGGAACTTTTAAGAAATTTAACTTTAATCGGCAATTTTTGAGTTTTTTGGGTACAAAGTTTGGACGAAAATCCGTATTTCTTGATAAATATTAATTATTATTAAATTATTGTGATTACACATTAAGGAGAAACACTTATGCTAACAATTTGCATAAAGAATTATTTGATTAAATTAATATATGAATTTTAATAAATTAAATAAAGTTGAAAGTTTGTCATTTGCAATTGGCAAATAGCACTAGAATGTTAAAATTTGTCACTCATCTTTTCACATTGCTTCTCAAATTTTAAAGGCACTAAAAATTTTACATTAAACTTCAAAATTTTAAACCAATACTAAGTGTTTTCAATACTTAAAGTGTATATTTAATAGAAATAAATTGTGCATTTATTTTTCAATAAACAAAGTGAAAATGTCTGATACAGTTGCTGTTGCCAATATTAGCTCTCCGGTGGCCGCTGGAGCTACTGCTGTTGCTGATAAAAAAGTCGTTGCAAAAAAGGCAACAAAGCCGAAAAAAATATCGGCTGCACCAACCCATCCACCAACTCAAGAAATGGTCGATGCATCAATTAAGAATTTAAAAGAACGTGGTGGCTCATCACTTTTGGCTATTAAGAAATATATTAGTGCTACATACAAATGTGATGCACAAAAATTGGCACCATTTATCAAACGGTATTTGAAATCGGCTGTTACTAGCGGAAAATTGATTCAAACTAAAGGAAAGGGTGCATCCGGATCATTTAAATTATCAGCTGCTGCGACTAAATCAAGTGAAGGTAAATCAAAACCAAAATCAACCAAATCTGCAGAAAAAGCCAAAACCAAAAAGAAGTCTGCAGATGGTGCAGCATCGAAGAAGAAATTAGTAAGTGGTGCAAAGAAGGTAAGTGGTGAGAAAAAAGCGAAAAAAGCTGTTGTCAGTAAGAAAACTGCGGAAAAGAAGAAAAGTGAAAAATCTAAAGCGAAGGATGCTAAAAAGACTGGTAGTGTTAAAGCTAAACCGGCTAAAACTAAATCAACAGCAACCAAGCCAAAGGCATCAAAAGCAAAATCAGCCGCTGCCAAACCAAAAAAAACAACAGCTGGTAAAAAACCAGTCGCCAAAAAGACTTCCGCTAAGAAATAAATATTTAATATAATAATTCTTTAATTTACATATACATATTTATGTATAATATACATACATATATGGATTAAAGATGATTTAACAACAAACAATAAGCCCTTTTCAGGGCTACAAAATGTTTTTTACAATCAGATCGAAAAATAATTCGTAGAAAATGTGATGTATGCATATGTATTTACATATTTTTATAACGCTAAAATATTAAATAAATCCATGATTACATAATATATACTATATAGAGTTAACTAAATTTAATTTTGGGAGTGATTACTTTTCCATAATGAAATGTACTGAGAGATTTGATTATTAAAATAATTATATTATTACCGCGGTAGCCGAGTGGTTAGCAGTGTGTACTGCCATTCGGAAGGCTTTGGTTCATATCCCGGTGCCACCAACATCAAAAAAAAAGTTATGGAAAATTAATTTAAATAAAAAATTAAGTAAAATTTTCTAATTGCGGCCGCACCTTCGCAGGGAACGTCCACCCCACCGAGTGTATTTCGGACATGAAATTAAGTCTCCTCGTAAAAAAACCATCAGCCGTAGTATAAACTGTAAAGCGCCAATTATATATATAGGTATATATATTATTACTTAAGTTTCACAAAAAATTTCAAATATTTTTATTGCATATATGAAATAAACATTTAATATATTTGAATCTCTTAGTTAAATTGTATTTTGTGGCCCTGAAAAGGGCCTTTGTCGTTACACACACATACATTCTCAATAGACAATTTACTTGGAGCTAGTGTATTTGGTAACAGCCTTAGTACCTTCACTGACGGCATGTTTGGCCAATTCACCGGGCAAAAGTAGACGCACAGCAGTTTGAATTTCGCGACTGGTGATAGTTGAACGTTTGTTATAGTGAGCCAAACGCGACGCCTCAGCAGCAATGCGTTCGAAAATGTCATTAACAAAACTATTCATTATACTCATTGCTTTCGAGGAAATACCAGTATCTGGATGTACTTGTTTTAACACCTTGTAGATATAAATGGCATAGCTTTCCTTCCTCTTGCGCTTCTTCTTCTTGTCATTTTTGGTAATATTTTTTTGTGCCTTACCGGCTTTCTTTGCTGCTTTTCCACTAGTTTTTGGCGGCATTTTATCTTCACTTCAATTCACTTTAATTCACTACACTTCACTTAAATCTTTCTGATGTTACTACACTAACATGTACGTGTTTATGTATTTTTTCACGACCAATTAGTTCGAGTCGTCGTTACATTTCGACATAATGTTGAATATACGATAAGGGTTGTTGACTAGTCTATTGAAAAAGTATATAAACAGTGAATATTCCTCACATCAAGGTATCAACAACAGTGCGTGCAAGTACGAGTGTAAGTGTAGTGAAAATCAATAATCAAAAATAAAAATTTTGTGTAATAATGTCTGGTCGCGGTAAAGGTGGTAAAGTTAAGGGAAAGGCAAAGTCACGTTCAAATCGTGCTGGCCTTCAATTTCCCGTCGGTCGTATTCATCGTTTATTGCGTAAAGGTAATTATGCTGAACGTGTTGGTGCCGGTGCTCCAGTCTATTTAGCTGCTGTTATGGAATATTTGGCAGCTGAAGTTCTTGAGTTGGCTGGTAACGCTGCTCGTGATAATAAAAAAACGAGAATTATTCCTCGCCATTTACAATTGGCTATACGCAACGATGAAGAATTAAATAAACTATTATCTGGAGTAACCATTGCTCAAGGTGGTGTTTTACCTAATATTCAAGCTGTACTTTTGCCAAAGAAGACCGAAAAGAAAGCATAAAGTGGAAAAAGACATGAATATATGCAATTCATAATATATAATATGCAACAATAAAAACCGTCCTTTTCAGGACGACAAAATATGTGTTCAAAGAGATTGAATTGATTTTTTTATATAAAACTGCAATTTTTTTTACTGATAAAACAAATAATTTAATAAATAAATAAACTCAACTCAAGTAAATACATATATACACACATGTGTATATATGTACATATGTACACATTTGCGCATACACGCATATGTATTTTAATAAAAGTAAAGTAGTAAAGTAGTAGTACAAAGAACCGGTCTTAAGTGGCAGATGTCTACATGCAAAGCCAGCCGGCACATACCCATACTTACATAGATTTTTTGTGTACACGCAAAGATGTGTATCATACAAAGTGGATGAAGTACAGTAGCCCAAAGAGGTCGCATTTGTATATTTAAACGCATATACATAAATGCATGCAAGTATGTACATCAATATATAGGTATTTATATTCTTGTTACGAGGTAAAATTAAACTAAAATATTTCGTATTTATATAAAAAAAATTAAAATTATTGAATTTTTTTTTTTGATCATTTTGTTTGAAAAATTGTGGTCCTGTGGTCGCATCACTTATTATTCAATTATGCACGTTCACCTCGAATACGTCTGGCTAATTGAATATCTTTTGGCATAATTGTAACACGCTTTGCATGGATGGCACACAAATTAGTATCCTCAAACAAACCAACCAAATATGCCTCACTAGCTTCTTGTAGAGCCATAACTGCAGAACTTTGGAAACGTAAATCTGTTTTAAAATCCTGAGCGATTTCACGAACTAATCGTTGGAATGGCAATTTGCGGATCAATAATTCAGTACTCTTTTGGTAACGACGAATTTCACGCAATGCCACTGTACCGGGACGATAGCGATGTGGCTTTTTAACACCACCAGTTGCTGGAGCACTCTTACGAGCAGCTTTAGTTGCCAATTGTTTGCGAGGTGCTTTACCACCAGTCGACTTACGGGCTGTTTGCTTTGTACGAGCCATTATTTACCACTTTAATTCTTTGCACAAAATTAATCACCACCACAAAATATACACTGCACTTTTCTTACAATAATGCCGTAATGTCGATGTACAAGTAATAAAATGACTAATATTGTTTCATAAGTTCACTTCTTTTGGGGTTGGCTAAAATGAAATTTATACATGCGTTAAAATGAGATAGCAATATCTGAGTAATCCAATGAAATGGATGAATTTTTGTATAAATACACGTGTCAAAGCGATATTGAAGCATAGTCGCTGTGTATAGTGAAGTGAATTGTGTTGTTTTTTAGTGGGAAAAATATAAGCAGAGAGAAAAAATGACTGGTCGCGGCAAAGGTGGAAAAGGTTTGGGTAAAGGTGGTGCTAAGCGTCATCGCAAAGTGTTACGTGACAACATCCAAGGTATCACAAAGCCAGCTATTCGTCGTTTAGCTCGCCGTGGTGGCGTAAAACGTATATCTGGTTTGATATATGAAGAAACTCGTGGTGTTTTAAAAGTGTTTTTGGAGAATGTCATTCGCGATGCAGTCACATATACCGAACATGCTAAGAGGAAAACCGTCACAGCAATGGATGTTGTATATGCTTTGAAGAGACAAGGACGTACTTTATATGGTTTCGGCGGTTAAACAATTTCTTTATTTTTTTTTTTTGCGAACATAAGATCAAATAAAGAAAACAACGGTCCTTTTCAGGACCACAATATTTAATGAACAAAGAATCGAAACTATGATAATGTACTATACAAATATGATTTAATTCTAAAATGCTATAATTTAATATTACGGTAGGGATTTATGTGCATATGTACATATATATATGATTATATTTTAGCACTTTTAATGGTTATCATATTTTTTTTCTGTTGAATACTAACAGATTTAGCTAAGAAATGATAGCCAAAGAATTTATTTTGTATAACTTAAATGTGCATGCCTTATATGCATATGTACATATGTATGTGTCCATATGTACATGCTGGTAGTTTTTCTATATAATTTTAATAAGTATGCATGTTGCTATAATTATTTTCAAAATAAAATTTTATTTTATATTAATTAATGTGTACAATTTTTTATGGAAAATTATCGATATGCATTTACGTATATGAATATGTATGTATTTGTCTTCATATTTTCTACATATTTCATACATGTAGTACAATGTCCCATAGAAATTATTTTTGAAAATTTATAAAATTAAAATTTCTTTAATATCTGCCTAGAATTATTACATATCACTAATTTAAATGTTCAGTTTTGAGTCTAATGAGGATACATAATGAATTAAATATTATGTACGTATATATGCATGTATAATAACACACAATACCCTTAAGGTTGCATCAATGTCAACATCGAAATATTTAAAATATTTTTTTAAGAATAATTTCTTAGTAAAAGTCTACTTTTTATAATTTATATTATGAATAATTTGATGTACTCATGAAAATTAATAAAATTAAACCGTTTGTTTTAGGAACTTTTAAGAAATTTAACTTTAATCGGCAATTTTTGAGTTTTTTGGGTACAAAGTTTGGACGAAAATCCGTATTTCTTGATAAATATTAATTATTATTAAATTATTGTGATTACACATTAAGGAGAAACACTTAAGCTAACAATTTGCATAAAGAATTATTTGATTAAATTAATATATGAATTTTAATAAATTAAATAAAGTTGAAAGTTTGTCATTTGCAATTGGCAAATAGCACTAGAATGTTAAAATTTGTCACTCATCTTTTCACATTGCTTCTCAAATTTTAAAGGCACTAAAAATTTTACATTAAACTCTTCAAAATTTTAAACCAATACTAAGTGTTTTCAATACTTAAAGTGTATATTTAATAGAAATAAATTGTGCATTTATTTTTCAATAAACAAAGTGAAAATGTCTGATACAGTTGCTGTTGCCAATATTAGCTCTCCGGTGGCCGCTGGAGCTACTGCTGTTGCTGATAAAAAAGTCGTTGCAAAAAAGGCAACAAAGCCGAAAAAAATATCGGCTGCACCAACCCATCCACCAACTCAAGAAATGGTCGATGCATCAATTAAGAATTTAAAAGAACGTGGTGGCTCATCACTTTTGGCTATTAAGAAATATATTAGTGCTACATACAAATGTGATGCACAAAAATTGGCACCATTTATCAAACGGTATTTGAAATCGGCTGTTACTAGCGGAAAATTGATTCAAACTAAAGGAAAGGGTGCATCCGGATCATTTAAATTATCAGCTGCTGCGACTAAATCAAGTGAAGGTAAATCAAAACCAAAATCAACCAAATCTGCAGAAAAAGCCAAAACCAAAAAGAAGTCTGCAGATGGTGCAGCATCGAAGAAGAAATTAGTAAGTGGTGCAAAGAAGGTAAGTGGTGAGAAAAAAGCGAAAAAAGCTGTTGTCAGTAAGAAAACTGCGGAAAAGAAGAAAAGTGAAAAATCTAAAGCGAAGGATGCTAAAAAGACTGGTAGTGTTAAAGCTAAACCGGCTAAAACTAAATCAACAGCAACCAAGCCAAAGGCATCAAAAGCAAAATCAGCCGCTGCCAAACCAAAAAAAACAACAGCTGGTAAAAAACCAGTCGCCAAAAAGACTTCCGCTAAGAAATAAATATTTAATATAATAATTCTTTAATTTACATATACATATTTATGTATAATATACATACATATATGGATTAAAGATGATTTAACAACAAACAATAAGCCCTTTTCAGGGCTACAAAATGTTTTTTACAATCAGATCGAAAAATAATTCGTAGGAAATGTGATGTATGCATATGTATTTACATATTTTTATAACGCTAAAATATTAAATAAATCCATGATTACATAATATATACTATATAGAGTTAACTAAATTTAATTTTGGGAGTGATTACTTTTCCATAATGAAATGTACTGAGAGATTTGATTATTAAAATAATTATATTATTACCGCGGTAGCCGAGTGGTTAGCAGTGTGTACTGCCATTCGGAAGGCTTTGATTCATATCCCGGTGCCACCAACATCAAAAAAAAAGTTATGGAAAATTAATTTAAATAAAAAATTAAGTAAAATTTTCTAATTGCGGCCGCACCTTCGCAGGGAACGTCCACCCCACCGAGTGTATTTCGGACATGAAATTAAGTCTCCTCGTAAAAAAACCATCAGCCGTAGTATAAACTGTAAAGCGCCAATTATATATATAGGTATATATATTATTACTTAAGTTTCACAAAAAATTTCAAATATTTTTATTGCATATATGAAATAAACATTTAATATATTTGAATCTCTTAGTTAAATTGTATTTTGTGGCCCTGAAAAGGGCCTTTGTCGTTACACACACATACATTCTCAATAGACAATTTACTTGGAGCTAGTGTATTTGGTAACAGCCTTAGTACCTTCACTGACGGCATGTTTGGCCAATTCACCGGGCAAAAGTAGACGCACAGCAGTTTGAATTTCGCGACTGGTGATAGTTGAACGTTTGTTATAGTGAGCCAAACGCGACGCCTCAGCAGCAATGCGTTCGAAAATGTCATTAACAAAACTATTCATTATACTCATTGCTTTCGAGGAAATACCAGTATCTGGATGTACTTGTTTTAACACCTTGTAGATATAAATGGCATAGCTTTCCTTCCTCTTGCGCTTCTTCTTCTTGTCATTTTTGGTAATATTTTTTTGTGCCTTACCGGCTTTCTTTGCTGCTTTTCCACTAGTTTTTGGCGGCATTTTATCTTCACTTCAATTCACTTCAATTCACTTCAATTCACTACACTTCACTTAAATCTTTCTGATGTTACTACACTAACATGTACGTGTTTATGTATTTTTTCACGAGCAATTAGTTCGAGTCGTCGTTACATTTCGACATAATGTTGAATATACGATAAGGGTTGTTGACTAGTCTATTGAAAAAGTATATAAACAGTGAATATTCCTCACATCAAGGTATCAACAACAGTGCGTGCAAGTACGAGTGTAAGTGTAGTGAAAATCAATAAGCAAAAATAAAAATTTTGTGTAATAATGTCTGGTCGCGGTAAAGGTGGTAAAGTTAAGGGAAAGGCAAAGTCACGTTCAAATCGTGCTGGCCTTCAATTTCCCGTTGGTCGTATTCATCGTTTATTGCGTAAAGGTAATTACGCTGAACGTGTTGGTGCCGGTGCTCCAGTCTATTTAGCTGCTGTTATGGAATATTTGGCAGCTGAAGTTCTTGAGTTGGCTGGTAACGCTGCTCGTGATAATAAAAAAACGAGAATTATTCCTCGCCATTTACAATTGGCTATACGCAACGATGAAGAATTAAATAAACTATTATCTGGAGTAACCATTGCTCAAGGTGGTGTTTTACCTAATATTCAAGCTGTACTTTTGCCAAAGAAGACCGAAAAGAAAGCATAAAGTGGAAAAAGACATGAATATATGCAATTCATAATATATAATATGCAACAATAAAAACCGTCCTTTTCAGGACGACAAAATATGTGTTCAAAGAGATTGAATTGATTTTTTTATATAAAACTGCAATTTTTTTTACTGATAAAACAAATAATTTAATAAATAAATAAACTCAACTCAAGTAAATACATATATACACACATGAGTATATATGTACATATGTACACATTTGCGCATACACGCATATGTATTTTAATAAAAGTAAAGTAGTAAAGTAGTAGTACAAAGAACCGGTCTTAAGTGGCAGATGTCTACATGCAAAGCCAGCCGGCACATACCCATACTTACATAGATTTTTTGTGTACACGCAAAGATGTGTATCATACAAAGTGGATGAAGTACAGTAGCCCAAAGAGGTCGCATTTGTATATTTAAACGCATATACATAAATGCATGCAAGTATGTACATCAATATATAGGTATTTATATTCTTGTTACCAGGTAAAATTAAACTAAAATATTTCGTATTTATATAAAAAAAATTAAAATTATTGAATTTTTTTTTTTGATCATTTTGTTTGAAAAATTGTGGTCCTGAAAAGGACCGTTTCTATTTTTGTGTTTTATATGTATCGCATCACTTATTATTCAATTATGCACGTTCACCTCGAATACGTCTGGCTAATTGAATATCTTTTGGCATAATTGTAACACGCTTTGCATGGATGGCACACAAATTAGTATCCTCAAACAAACCAACCAAATATGCCTCACTAGCTTCTTGTAGAGCCATAACTGCAGAACTTTGGAAACGTAAATCTGTTTTAAAATCCTGAGCGATTTCACGAACTAATCGTTGGAATGGCAATTTGCGGATCAATAATTCAGTACTCTTTTGGTAACGACGAATTTCACGCAATGCCACTGTACCGGGACGATAGCGATGTGGCTTTTTAACACCACCAGTTGCTGGAGCACTCTTACGAGCAGCTTTAGTTGCCAATTGTTTGCGAGGTGCTTTACCACCAGTCGACTTACGGGCTGTTTGCTTTGTACGAGCCATTATTTACCACTTTAATTCTTTGCACAAAATTAATCACCACCACAAAATATACACTGCACTTTTCTTACAATAATGCCGTAATGTCGATGTACAAGTAATAAAATGACTAATATTGTTTCATAAATTCACTTCTTTTGGGGTTGGCTAAAATGAAATTTACACATGCGTTAAAATGAGATAGCAATATCTGAGTAATCCAATGAAATGGATGAATTTTTGTATAAATACACGTGTCAAAGCGATATTGAAGCATAGTCGCTGTGTATAGTGAAGTGAATTGTGTTGTTTTTTAGTGGGAAAAATATAAGCAGAGAGAAAAAATGACTGGTCGCGGCAAAGGTGGAAAAGGTTTGGGTAAAGGTGGTGCTAAGCGTCATCGCAAAGTGTTACGTGACAACATCCAAGGTATCACAAAGCCAGCTATTCGTCGTTTAGCTCGCCGTGGTGGCGTAAAACGTATATCTGGTTTGATATATGAAGAAACTCGTGGTGTTTTAAAAGTGTTTTTGGAGAATGTCATTCGCGATGCAGTCACATATACCGAACATGCTAAGAGGAAAACCGTCACAGCAATGGATGTTGTATATGCTTTGAAGAGACAAGGACGTACTTTATATGGTTTCGGCGGTTAAACAATTTCTTTATTTTTTTTTTTGCGAACATAAGATCAAATAAAGAAAACAACGGTCCTTTTCAGGACCACAATATTTAATGAACAAAGAATCGAAACTATGATAATGTACTATACAAATATGATTTAATTCTAAAATGCTATAATTTAATATTACGGTAGGGATTTATGTGCATATGTACATATATATATGATTATATTTTAGCACTTTTAATGGTTATCATATTTTTTTTCTGTTGAATACTAACAGATTTAGCTAAGAAATGATAGCCAAAGAATTTATTTTGTATAACTTAAATGTGCATGCCTTATATGCATATGTACATATGTATGTGTCCATATGTACATGCTGGTAGTTTTTCTATATAATTTTAATAAGTATGCATGTTGCTATAATTATTTTCAAAATAAAATTTTATTTTATATTAATTAATGTGTACAATTTTTTATGGAAAATTATCGATATGCATTTACGTATATGAATATGTATGTATTTGTCTTCATATTTTCTACATATTTCATACATGTAGTACAATGTCCCATAGAAATTATTTTTGAAAATTTATAAAATTAAAATTTCTTTAATATCTGCCTAGAATTATTACATATCACTAATTTAAATGTTCAGTTTTGAGTCTAATGAGGATACATAATGAATTAAATATTATGTACGTATATATGCATGTATAATAACACACAATACCCTTAAGGTTGCATCAATGTCAACATCGAAATATTTAAAATATTTTTTTAAGAATAATTTCTTAGTAAAAGTCTACTTTTTATAATTTATATTATGAATAATTTGATGTACTCATGAAAATTAATAAAATTAAACGGTTTGTTTTAGGAACTTTTAAGGAATTTAACTTTAATCGGCAATTTTTGAGTTTTTTGGGTACAAAGTTTGGACGAAAATCCGTATTTCTTGATAAATATTAATTATTATTAAATTATTGTGATTACACATTAAGGAGAAACACTTAAGCTAACAATTTGCATAAAGAATTATTTGATTAAATTAATATATGAATTTTAATAAATTAAATAAAGTTGAAAGTTTGTCATTTGCAATTGGCAAATAGCACTAGAATGTTAAAATTTGTCACTCATCTTTTCACATTGCTTCTCAAATTTTAAAGGCACTAAAAATTTTACATTAAACTCTTCAAAATTTTAAACCAATACTAAGTGTTTTCAATACTTAAAGTGTATATTTAATA
Source organism: Ceratitis rosa (assembly GCA_037013455.1). Lineage (NCBI taxonomy): Eukaryota > Metazoa > Arthropoda > Insecta > Diptera > Tephritidae > Ceratitis > Ceratitis rosa. Next base: position 32,500 of record JAWMAG010000004.1, read on the forward strand.
GAAATAAATTGTGCATTTATTTTTCAATAAACAAAGTGAAAATGTCTGATACAGTTGCTGTTGCCAATATTAGCTCTCCGGTGGCCGCTGGAGCTACTGCTGTTGCTGATAAAAAAGTCGTTGCAAAAAAGGCAACAAAGCCGAAAAAAATATCGGCTGCACCAACCCATCCACCAACTCAAGAAATGGTCGATGCATCAATTAAGAATTTAAAAGAACGTGGTGGCTCATCACTTTTGGCTATTAAGAAATATATTAGTGCTACATACAAATGTGATGCACAAAAATTGGCACCATTTATCAAACGGTATTTGAAATCGGCTGTTACTAGCGGAAAATTGATTCAAACTAAAGGAAAGGGTGCATCCGGATCATTTAAATTATCAGCTGCTGCGACTAAATCAAGTGAAGGTAAATCAAAACCAAAATCAACCAAATCTGCAGAAAAAGCCAAAACCAAAAAGAAGTCTGCAGATGGTGCAGCATCGAAGAAGAAATTAGTAAGTGGTGCAAAGAAGGTAAGTGGTGAGAAAAAAGCGAAAAAAGCTGTTGTCAGTAAGAAAACTGCGGAAAAGAAGAAAAGTGAAAAATCTAAAGCGAAGGATGCTAAAAAGACTGGTAGTGTTAAAGCTAAACCGGCTAAAACTAAATCAACAGCAACCAAGCCAAAGGCATCAAAAGCAAAATCAGCCGCTGCCAAACCAAAAAAAACAACAGCTGGTAAAAAACCAGTCGCCAAAAAGACTTCCGCTAAGAAATAAATATTTAATATAATAATTCTTTAATTTACATATACATATTTATGTATAATATACATACATATATGGATTAAAGATGATTTAACAACAAACAATAAGCCCTTTTCAGGGCTACAAAATGTTTTTTACAATCAGATCGAAAAATAATTCGTAGGAAATGTGATGTATGCATATGTATTTACATATTTTTATAACGCTAAAATATTAAATAAATCCATGATTACATAATATATACTATATAGAGTTAACTAAATTTAATTTTGGGAGTGATTACTTTTCCATAATGAAATGTACTGAGAGATTTGATTATTAAAATAATTATATTATTACCGCGGTAGCCGAGTGGTTAGCAGTGTGTACTGCCATTCGGAAGGCTTTGGTTCATATCCCGGTGCCACCAACATCAAAAAAAAAGTTATGGAAAATTAATTTAAATAAAAAATTAAGTAAAATTTTCTAATTGCGGCCGCACCTTCGCAGGGAACGTCCACCCCACCGAGTGTATTTCGGACATGAAATTAAGTCTCCTCGTAAAAAAACCATCAGCCGTAGTATAAACTGTAAAGCGCCAATTATATATATAGGTATATATATTATTACTTAAGTTTCACAAAAAATTTCAAATATTTTTATTGCATATATGAAATAAACATTTAATATATTTGAATCTCTTAGTTAAATTGTATTTTGTGGCCCTGAAAAGGGCCTTTGTCGTTACACACACATACATTCTCAATAGACAATTTACTTGGAGCTAGTGTATTTGGTAACAGCCTTAGTACCTTCACTGACGGCATGTTTGGCCAATTCACCGGGCAAAAGTAGACGCACAGCAGTTTGAATTTCGCGACTGGTGATAGTTGAACGTTTGTTATAGTGAGCCAAACGCGACGCCTCAGCAGCAATGCGTTCGAAAATGTCATTAACAAAACTATTCATTATACTCATTGCTTTCGAGGAAATACCAGTATCTGGATGTACTTGTTTTAACACCTTGTAGATATAAATGGCATAGCTTTCCTTCCTCTTGCGCTTCTTCTTCTTGTCATTTTTGGTAATATTTTTTTGTGCCTTACCGGCTTTCTTTGCTGCTTTTCCACTAGTTTTTGGCGGCATTTTATCTTCACTTCAATTCACTTCAATTCACTTCAATTCACTACACTTCACTTAAATCTTTCTGATGTTACTACACTAACATGTACGTGTTTATGTATTTTTTCACGAGCAATTAGTTCGAGTCGTCGTTACATTTCGACATAATGTTGAATATACGATAAGGGTTGTTGACTAGTCTATTGAAAAAGTATATAAACAGTGAATATTCCTCACATCAAGGTATCAACAACAGTGCGTGCAAGTACGAGTGTAAGTGTAGTGAAAATCAATAATCAAAAATAAAAATTTTGTGTAATAATGTCTGGTCGCGGTAAAGGTGGTAAAGTTAAGGGAAAGGCAAAGTCACGTTCAAATCGTGCTGGCCTTCAATTTCCCGTCGGTCGTATTCATCGTTTATTGCGTAAAGGTAATTATGCTGAACGTGTTGGTGCCGGTGCTCCAGTCTATTTAGCTGCTGTTATGGAATATTTGGCAGCTGAAGTTCTTGAGTTGGCTGGTAACGCTGCTCGTGATAATAAAAAAACGAGAATTATTCCTCGCCATTTACAATTGGCTATACGTAACGATGAAGAATTAAACAAACTATTATCTGGAGTAACCATTGCTCAAGGTGGTGTTTTACCTAATATTCAAGCTGTACTTTTGCCAAAGAAGACCGAAAAGAAAGCATAAAGTGGAAAAAGACATGAATATATGCAATTCATAATATATAATATGCAACAATAAAAACCGTCCTTTTCAGGACGACAAAATATGTGTTCAAAGAGATTGAATTGATTTTTTTATATAAAACTGCAATTTTTTTTACTGATAAAACAAATAATTTAATAAATAAATAAACTCAACTCAAGTAAATACATATATACACACATGTGTATATATGTACATATGTACACATTTGCGCATACACGCATATGTATTTTAATAAAAGTAAAGTAGTAAAGTAGTAGTACAAAGAACCGGTCTTAAGTGGCAGATGTCTACATGCAAAGCCAGCCGGCACATACCCATACTTACATAGATTTTTTGTGTACACGCAAAGATGTGTATCATACAAAGTGGATGAAGTACAGTAGCCCAAAGAGGTCGCATTTGTATATTTAAACGCATATACATAAATGCATGCAAGTATGTACATCAATATATAGGTATTTATATTCTTGTTACGAGGTAAAATTAAACTAAAATATTTCGTATTTATATAAAAAAAAACAAAATTATTTAATTTTTTTTTGATCATTTTGTTTGAAAAATTGTGGTCCTGAAAAGGACCGTTTCTATTTTTGTGTTTTATATGTATCGCATCACTTATTATTCAATTATGCACGTTCACCTCGAATACGTCTGGCTAATTGAATATCTTTTGGCATAATTGTAACACGCTTTGCATGGATGGCACACAAATTAGTATCCTCAAACAAACCAACCAAATATGCCTCACTAGCTTCTTGTAGAGCCATAACTGCAGAACTTTGGAAACGTAAATCTGTTTTAAAATCCTGAGCGATTTCACGAACTAATCGTTGGAATGGCAATTTGCGGATCAATAATTCAGTACTCTTTTGGTAACGACGAATTTCACGCAATGCCACTGTACCGGGACGATAGCGATGTGGCTTTTTAACACCACCAGTTGCTGGAGCACTCTTACGAGCAGCTTTAGTTGCCAATTGTTTGCGAGGTGCTTTACCACCAGTCGACTTACGGGCTGTTTGCTTTGTACGAGCCATTATTTACCACTTTAATTCTTTGCACAAAATTAATCACCACCACAAAATATACACTGCACTTTTCTTACAATAATGCCGTAATGTCGATGTACAAGTAATAAAATGACTAATATTGTTTCATAAATTCACTTCTTTTGGGGTTGGCTAAAATGAAATTTACACATGCGTTAAAATGAGATAGCAATATCTGAGTAATCCAATGAAATGGATGAATTTTTGTATAAATACACGTGTCAAAGCGATATTGAAGCATAGTCGCTGTGTATAGTGAAGTGAATTGTGTTGTTTTTTAGTGGGAAAAATATAAGCAGAGAGAAAAAATGACTGGTCGCGGCAAAGGTGGAAAAGGTTTGGGTAAAGGTGGTGCTAAGCGTCATCGCAAAGTGTTACGTGACAACATCCAAGGTATCACAAAGCCAGCTATTCGTCGTTTAGCTCGCCGTGGTGGCGTAAAACGTATATCTGGTTTGATATATGAAGAAACTCGTGGTGTTTTAAAAGTGTTTTTGGAGAATGTCATTCGCGATGCAGTCACATATACCGAACATGCTAAGAGGAAAACCGTCACAGCAATGGATGTTGTATATGCTTTGAAGAGACAAGGACGTACTTTATATGGTTTCGGCGGTTAAACAATTTCTTTATTTTTTTTTTTTGCGAACATAAGATCAAATAAAGAAAACAACGGTCCTTTTCAGGACCACAATATTTAATGAACAAAGAATCGAAACTATGATAATGTACTATACAAATATGATTTAATTCTAAAATGCTATAATTTAATATTACGGTAGGGATTTATGTGCATATGTACATATATATATGATTATATTTTAGCACTTTTAATGGTTATCATATTTTTTTTCTGTTGAATACTAACAGATTTAGCTAAGAAATGATAGCCAAAGAATTTATTTTGTATAACTTAAATGTGCATGCCTTATATGCATATGTACATATGTATGTGTCCATATGTACATGCTGGTAGTTTTTCTACATAATTTTAATAAGTATGCATGTTGCTATAATTATTTTCAAAATAAAATTTTATTTTATATTAATTAATGTGTACAATTTTTTATGGAAAATTATCGATATGCATTTACGTATATGAATATGTATGTATTTGTCTTCATATTTTCTACATATTTCATACATGTAGTACAATGTCCCATAGAAATTATTTTTGAAAATTTATAAAATTAAAATTTCTTTAATATCTGCCTAGAATTATTACATATCACTAATTTAAATGTTCAGTTTTGAGTCTAATGAGGATACATAATGAATTAAATATTATGTACGTATATATGCATGTATAATAACACACAATACCCTTAAGGTTGCATCAATGTCAACATCGAAATATTTAAAATATTTTTTTAAGAATAATTTCTTAGTAAAAGTCTACTTTTTATAATTTATATTATGAATAATTTGATGTACTCATGAAAATTAATAAAATTAAACCGTTTGTTTTAGGAACTTTTAAGAAATTTAACTTTAATCGGCAATTTTTGAGTTTTTTGGGTACAAAGTTTGGACGAAAATCCGTATTTCTTGATAAATATTAATTATTATTAAATTATTGTGATTACACATTAAGGAGAAATACTTAAGCTAACAATTTGCATAAAGAATTATTTGATTAAATTAATATATGAATTTTAATAAATTAAATAAAGTTGAAAGTTTGTCATTTGCAATTGGCAAATAGCACTAGAATGTTAAAATTTGTCACTCATCTTTTCACATTGCTTCTCAAATTTTAAAGGCACTAAAAATTTTACATTAAACTCTTCAAAATTTTAAACCAATACTAAGTGTTTTCAATACTTAAAGTGTATATTTAATAGAAATAAATTGTGCATTTATTTTTCAATAAACAAAGTGAAAATGTCTGATACAGTTGCTGTTGCCAATATTAGCTCTCCGGTGGCCGCTGGAGCTACTGCTGTTGCTGATAAAAAAGTCGTTGCAAAAAAGGCAACAAAGCCGAAAAAAATATCGGCTGCACCAACCCATCCACCAACTCAAGAAATGGTCGATGCATCAATTAAGAATTTAAAAGAACGTGGTGGCTCATCACTTTTGGCTATTAAGAAATATATTAGTGCTACATACAAATGTGATGCACAAAAATTGGCACCATTTATCAAACGGTATTTGAAATCGGCTGTTACTAGCGGAAAATTGATTCAAACTAAAGGAAAGGGTGCATCCGGATCATTTAAATTATCAGCTGCTGCGACTAAATCAAGTGAAGGTAAATCAAAACCAAAATCAACCAAATCTGCAGAAAAAGCCAAAACCAAAAAGAAGTCTGCAGATGGTGCAGCATCGAAGAAGAAATTAGTAAGTGGTGCAAAGAAGGTAAGTGGTGAGAAAAAAGCGAAAAAAGCTGTTGTCAGTAAGAAAACTGCGGAAAAGAAGAAAAGTGAAAAATCTAAAGCGAAGGATGCTAAAAAGACTGGTAGTGTTAAAGCTAAACCGGCTAAAACTAAATCAACAGCAACCAAGCCAAAGGCATCAAAAGCAAAATCAGCCGCTGCCAAACCAAAAAAAACAACAGCTGGTAAAAAACCAGTCGCCAAAAAGACTTCCGCTAAGAAATAAATATTTAATATAATAATTCTTTAATTTACATATACATATTTATGTATAATATACATACATATATGGATTAAAGATGATTTAACAACAAACAATAAGCCCTTTTCAGGGCTACAAAATGTTTTTTACAATCAGATCGAAAAATAATTCGTAGGAAATGTGATGTATGCATATGTATTTACATATTTTTATAACGCTAAAATATTAAATAAATCCATGATTACATAATATATACTATATAGAGTTAACTAAATTTAATTTTGGGAGTGATTACTTTTCCATAATGAAATGTACTGAGAGATTTGATTATTAAAATAATTATATTATTACCGCGGTAGCCGAGTGGTTAGCAGTGTGTACTGCCATTCGGAAGGCTTTGATTCATATCCCGGTGCCACCAACATCAAAAAAAAAGTTATGGAAAATTAATTTAAATAAAAAATTAAGTAAAATTTTCTAATTGCGGCCGCACCTTCGCAGGGAACGTCCACCCCACCGAGTGTATTTCGGACATGAAATTAAGTCTCCTCGTAAAAAAACCATCAGCCGTAGTATAAACTGTAAAGCGCCAATTATATATATAGGTATATATATTATTACTTAAGTTTCACAAAAAATTTCAAATATTTTTATTGCATATATGAAATAAACATTTAATATATTTGAATCTCTTAGTTAAATTGTATTTTGTGGCCCTGAAAAGGGCCTTTGTCGTTACACACACATACATTCTCAATAGACAATTTACTTGGAGCTAGTGTATTTGGTAACAGCCTTAGTACCTTCACTGACGGCATGTTTGGCCAATTCACCGGGCAAAAGTAGACGCACAGCAGTTTGAATTTCGCGACTGGTGATAGTTGAACGTTTGTTATAGTGAGCCAAACGCGACGCCTCAGCAGCAATGCGTTCGAAAATGTCATTAACAAAACTATTCATTATACTCATTGCTTTCGAGGAAATACCAGTATCTGGATGTACTTGTTTTAACACCTTGTAGATATAAATGGCATAGCTTTCCTTCCTCTTGCGCTTCTTCTTCTTGTCATTTTTGGTAATATTTTTTTGTGCCTTACCGGCTTTCTTTGCTGCTTTTCCACTAGTTTTTGGCGGCATTTTATCTTCACTTCAATTCACTTCAATTCACTACACTTCACTTAAATCTTTCTGATGTTACTACACTAACATGTACGTGTTTATGTATTTTTTCACGAGCAATTAGTTCGAGTCGTCGTTACATTTCGACATAATGTTGAATATACGATAAGGGTTGTTGACTAGTCTATTGAAAAAGCATATAAACAGTGAATATTCCTCACATCAAGGTATCAACAACAGTGCGTGCAAGTACGAGTGTAAGTGTAGTGAAAATCAATAAGCAAAAATAAAAATTTTGTGTAATAATGTCTGGTCGCGGTAAAGGTGGTAAAGTTAAGGGAAAGGCAAAGTCACGTTCAAATCGTGCTGGCCTTCAATTTCCCGTTGGTCGTATTCATCGTTTATTGCGTAAAGGTAATTACGCTGAACGTGTTGGTGCCGGTGCTCCAGTCTATTTAGCTGCTGTTATGGAATATTTGGCAGCTGAAGTTCTTGAGTTGGCTGGTAACGCTGCTCGTGATAATAAAAAAACGAGAATTATTCCTCGCCATTTACAATTGGCTATACGCAACGATGAAGAATTAAATAAACTATTATCTGGAGTAACCATTGCTCAAGGTGGTGTTTTACCTAATATTCAAGCTGTACTTTTGCCAAAGAAGACCGAAAAGAAAGCATAAAGTGGAAAAAGACATGAATATATGCAATTCATAATATATAATATGCAACAATAAAAACCGTCCTTTTCAGGACGACAAAATATGTGTTCAAAGAGATTGAATTGATTTTTTTATATAAAACTGCAATTTTTTTTACTGATAAAACAAATAATTTAATAAATAAATAAACTCAACTCAAGTAAATACATATATACACACATGTGTATATATGTACATATGTACACATTTGCGCATACACGCATATGTATTTTAATAAAAGTAAAGTAGTAAAGTAGTAGTACAAAGAACCGGTCTTAAGTGGCAGATGTCTACATGCAAAGCCAGCCGGCACATACCCATACTTACATAGATTTTTTGTGTACACGCAAAGATGTGTATCATACAAAGTGGATGAAGTACAGTAGCCCAAAGAGGTCGCATTTGTATATTTAAACGCATATACATAAATGCATGCAAGTATGTACATCAATATATAGGTATTTATATTCTTGTTACGAGGTAAAATTAAACTAAAATATTTCGTATTTATATAAAAAAAAACAAAATTATTTAATTTTTTTTTGATCATTTTGTTTGAAAAATTGTGGTCCTGAAAAGGACCGTTTCTATTTTTGTGTTTTATATGTATCGCATCACTTATTATTCAATTATGCACGTTCACCTCGAATACGTCTGGCTAATTGAATATCTTTTGGCATAATTGTAACACGCTTTGCATGGATGGCACACAAATTAGTATCCTCAAACAAACCAACCAAATATGCCTCACTAGCTTCTTGTAGAGCCATAACTGCAGAACTTTGGAAACGTAAATCTGTTTTAAAATCCTGAGCGATTTCACGAACTAATCGTTGGAATGGCAATTTGCGGATCAATAATTCAGTACTCTTTTGGTAACGACGAATTTCACGCAATGCCACTGTACCGGGACGATAGCGATGTGGCTTTTTAACACCACCAGTTGCTGGAGCACTCTTACGAGCAGCTTTAGTTGCCAATTGTTTGCGAGGTGCTTTACCACCAGTCGACTTACGGGCTGTTTGCTTTGTACGAGCCATTATTTACCACTTTAATTCTTTGCACAAAATTAATCACCACCACAAAATATACACTGCACTTTTCTTACAATAATGCCGTAATGTCGATGTACAAGTAATAAAATGACTAATATTGTTTCATAAATTCACTTCTTTTGGGGTTGGCTAAAATGAAATTTACACATGCGTTAAAATGAGATAGCAATATCTGAGTAATCCAATGAAATGGATGAATTTTTGTATAAATACACGTGTCAAAGCGATATTGAAGCATAGTCGCTGTGTATAGTGAAGTGAATTGTGTTGTTTTTTAGTGGGAAAAATATAAGCAGAGAGAAAAAATGACTGGTCGCGGCAAAGGTGGAAAAGGTTTGGGTAAAGGTGGTGCTAAGCGTCATCGCAAAGTGTTACGTGACAACATCCAAGGTATCACAAAGCCAGCTATTCGTCGTTTAGCTCGCCGTGGTGGCGTAAAACGTATATCTGGTTTGATATATGAAGAAACTCGTGGTGTTTTAAAAGTGTTTTTGGAGAATGTCATTCGCGATGCAGTCACATATACCGAACATGCTAAGAGGAAAACCGTCACAGCAATGGATGTTGTATATGCTTTGAAGAGACAAGGACGTACTTTATATGGTTTCGGCGGTTAAACAATTTCTTTATTTTTTTTTTTTGCGAACATAAGATCAAATAAAGAAAACAACGGTCCTTTTCAGGACCACAATATTTAATGAACAAAGAATCGAAACTATGATAATGTACTATACAAATATGATTTAATTCTAAAATGCTATAATTTAATATTACGGTAGGGATTTATGTGCATATGTACATATATATATGATTATATTTTAGCACTTTTAATGGTTATCATATTTTTTTTCTGTTGAATACTAACAGATTTAGCTAAGAAATGATAGCCAAAGAATTTATTTTGTATAACTTAAATGTGCATGCCTTATATGCATATGTACATATGTATGTGTCCATATGTACATGCTGGTAGTTTTTCTATATAATTTTAATAAGTATGCATGTTGCTATAATTATTTTCAAAATAAAATTTTATTTTATATTAATTAATGTGTACAATTTTTTATGGAAAATTATCGATATGCATTTACGTATATGAATATGTATGTATTTGTCTTCATATTTTCTACATATTTCATACATGTAGTACAATGTCCCATAGAAATTATTTTTGAAAATTTATAAAATTAAAATTTCTTTAATATCTGCCTAGAATTATTACATATCACTAATTTAAATGTTCAGTTTTGAGTCTAATGAGGATACATAATGAATTAAATATTATGTACGTATATATGTATGTATAATAACACACAATACCCTTAAGGTTGCATCAATGTCAACATCGAAATATTTAAAATATTTTTTTAAGAATAATTTCTTAGTAAAAGTCTACTTTTTATAATTTATATTATGAATAATTTGATGTACTCATGAAAATTAATAAAATTAAACCGTTTGTTTTAGGAACTTTTAAGAAATTTAACTTTAATCGGCAATTTTTGAGTTTTTTGGGTACAAAGTTTGGACGAAAATCCGTATTTCTTGATAAATATTAATTATTATTAAATTATTGTGATTACACATTAAGGAGAAATACTTAAGCTAACAATTTGCATAAAGAATTATTTGATTAAATTAATATATGAATTTTAATAAATTAAATAAAGTTGAAAGTTTGTCATTTGCAATTGGCAAATAGCACTAGAATGTTAAAATTTGTCACTCATCTTTTCACATTGCTTCTCAAATTTTAAAGGCACTAAAAATTTTACATTAAACTCTTCAAAATTTTAAACCAATACTAAGTGTTTTCAATACTTAAAGTGTATATTTAATAGAAATAAATTGTGCATTTATTTTTCAATAAACAAAGTGAAAATGTCTGATACAGTTGCTGTTGCCAATATTAGCTCTCCGGTGGCCGCTGGAGCTACTGCTGTTGCTGATAAAAAAGTCGTTGCAAAAAAGGCAACAAAGCCGAAAAAAATATCGGCTGCACCAACCCATCCACCAACTCAAGAAATGGTCGATGCATCAATTAAGAATTTAAAAGAACGTGGTGGCTCATCACTTTTGGCTATTAAGAAATATATTAGTGCTACATACAAATGTGATGCACAAAAATTGGCACCATTTATCAAACGGTATTTGAAATCGGCTGTTACTAGCGGAAAATTGATTCAAACTAAAGGAAAGGGTGCATCCGGATCATTTAAATTATCAGCTGCTGCGACTAAATCAAGTGAAGGTAAATCAAAACCAAAATCAACCAAATCTGCAGAAAAAGCCAAAACCAAAAAGAAGTCTGCAGATGGTGCAGCATCGAAGAAGAAATTAGTAAGTGGTGCAAAGAAGGTAAGTGGTGAGAAAAAAGCGAAAAAAGCTGTTGTCAGTAAGAAAACTGCGGAAAAGAAGAAAAGTGAAAAATCTAAAGCGAAGGATGCTAAAAAGACTGGTAGTGTTAAAGCTAAACCGGCTAAAACTAAATCAACAGCAACCAAGCCAAAGGCATCAAAAGCAAAATCAGCCGCTGCCAAACCAAAAAAAACAACAGCTGGTAAAAAACCAGTCGCCAAAAAGACTTCCGCTAAGAAATAAATATTTAATATAATAATTCTTTAATTTACATATACATATTTATGTATAATATACATACATATATGGATTAAAGATGATTTAACAACAAACAATAAGCCCTTTTCAGGGCTACAAAATGTTTTTTACAATCAGATCGAAAAATAATTCGTAGGAAATGTGATGTATGCATATGTATTTACATATTTTTATAACGCTAAAATATTAAATAAATCCATGATTACATAATATATACTATATAGAGTTAACTAAATTTAATTTTGGGAGTGATTACTTTTCCATAATGAAATGTACTGAGAGATTTGATTATTAAAATAATTATATTATTACCGCGGTAGCCGAGTGGTTAGCAGTGTGTACTGCCATTCGGAAGGCTTTGATTCATATCCCGGTGCCACCAACATCAAAAAAAAAGTTATGGAAAATTAATTTAAATAAAAAATTAAGTAAAATTTTCTAATTGCGGCCGCACCTTCGCAGGGAACGTCCACCCCACCGAGTGTATTTCGGACATGAAATTAAGTCTCCTCGTAAAAAAACCATCAGCCGTAGTATAAACTGTAAAGCGCCAATTATATATATAGGTATATATATTATTACTTAAGTTTCACAAAAAATTTCAAATATTTTTATTGCATATATGAAATAAACATTTAATATATTTGAATCTCTTAGTTAAATTGTATTTTGTGGCCCTGAAAAGGGCCTTTGTCGTTACACACACATACATTCTCAATAGACAATTTACTTGGAGCTAGTGTATTTGGTAACAGCCTTAGTACCTTCACTGACGGCATGTTTGGCCAATTCACCGGGCAAAAGTAGACGCACAGCAGTTTGAATTTCGCGACTGGTGATAGTTGAACGTTTGTTATAGTGAGCCAAACGCGACGCCTCAGCAGCAATGCGTTCGAAAATGTCATTAACAAAACTATTCATTATACTCATTGCTTTCGAGGAAATACCAGTATCTGGATGTACTTGTTTTAACACCTTGTAGATATAAATGGCATAGCTTTCCTTCCTCTTGCGCTTCTTCTTCTTGTCATTTTTGGTAATATTTTTTTGTGCCTTACCGGCTTTCTTTGCTGCTTTTCCACTAGTTTTTGGCGGCATTTTATCTTCACTTCAATTCACTTCAATTCACTACACTTCACTTAAATCTTTCTGATGTTACTACACTAACATGTACGTGTTTATGTATTTTTTCACGAGCAATTAGTTCGAGTCGTCGTTACATTTCGACATAATGTTGAATATACGATAAGGGTTGTTGACTAGTCTATTGAAAAAGCATATAAACAGTGAATATTCCTCACATCAAGGTATCAACAACAGTGCGTGCAAGTACGAGTGTAAGTGTAGTGAAAATCAATAAGCAAAAATAAAAATTTTGTGTAATAATGTCTGGTCGCGGTAAAGGTGGTAAAGTTAAGGGAAAGGCAAAGTCACGTTCAAATCGTGCTGGCCTTCAATTTCCCGTTGGTCGTATTCATCGTTTATTGCGTAAAGGTAATTACGCTGAACGTGTTGGTGCCGGTGCTCCAGTCTATTTAGCTGCTGTTATGGAATATTTGGCAGCTGAAGTTCTTGAGTTGGCTGGTAACGCTGCTCGTGATAATAAAAAAACGAGAATTATTCCTCGCCATTTACAATTGGCTATACGCAACGATGAAGAATTAAATAAACTATTATCTGGAGTAACCATTGCTCAAGGTGGTGTTTTACCTAATATTCAAGCTGTACTTTTGCCAAAGAAGACCGAAAAGAAAGCATAAAGTGGAAAAAGACATGAATATATGCAATTCATAATATATAATATGCAACAATAAAAACCGTCCTTTTCAGGACGACAAAATATGTGTTCAAAGAGATTGAATTGATTTTTTTATATAAAACTGCAATTTTTTTTACTGATAAAACAAATAATTTAATAAATAAATAAACTCAACTCAAGTAAATACATATATACACACATGTGTATATATGTACATATGTACACATTTGCGCATACACGCATATGTATTTTAATAAAAGTAAAGTAGTAAAGTAGTAGTACAAAGAACCGGTCTTAAGTGGCAGATGTCTACATGCAAAGCCAGCCGGCACATACCCATACTTACATAGATTTTTTGTGTACACGCAAAGATGTGTATCATACAAAGTGGATGAAGTACAGTAGCCCAAAGAGGTCGCATTTGTATATTTAAACGCATATACATAAATGCATGCAAGTATGTACATCAATATATAGGTATTTATATTCTTGTTACGAGGTAAAATTAAACTAAAATATTTCGTATTTATATAAAAAAAAACAAAATTATTTAATTTTTTTTTGATCATTTTGTTTGAAAAATTGTGGTCCTGAAAAGGACCGTTTCTATTTTTGTGTTTTATATGTATCGCATCACTTATTATTCAATTATGCACGTTCACCTCGAATACGTCTGGCTAATTGAATATCTTTTGGCATAATTGTAACACGCTTTGCATGGATGGCACACAAATTAGTATCCTCAAACAAACCAACCAAATATGCCTCACTAGCTTCTTGTAGAGCCATAACTGCAGAACTTTGGAAACGTAAATCTGTTTTAAAATCCTGAGCGATTTCACGAACTAATCGTTGGAATGGCAATTTGCGGATCAATAATTCAGTACTCTTTTGGTAACGACGAATTTCACGCAATGCCACTGTACCGGGACGATAGCGATGTGGCTTTTTAACACCACCAGTTGCTGGAGCACTCTTACGAGCAGCTTTAGTTGCCAATTGTTTGCGAGGTGCTTTACCACCAGTCGACTTACGGGCTGTTTGCTTTGTACGAGCCATTATTTACCACTTTAATTCTTTGCACAAAATTAATCACCACCACAAAATATACACTGCACTTTTCTTACAATAATGCCGTAATGTCGATGTACAAGTAATAAAATGACTAATATTGTTTCATAAGTTCACTTCTTTTGGGGTTGGCTAAAATGAAATTTACACATGCGTTAAAATGAGATAGCAATATCTGAGTAATCCAATGAAATGGATGAATTTTTGTATAAATACACGTGTCAAAGCGATATTGAAGCATAGTCGCTGTGTATAGTGAAGTGAATTGTGTTGTTTTTTAGTGGGAAAAATATAAGCAGAGAGAAAAAATGACTGGTCGCGGCAAAGGTGGAAAAGGTTTGGGTAAAGGTGGTGCTAAGCGTCATCGCAAAGTGCTACGTGACAACATCCAAGGTATCACAAAGCCAGCTATTCGTCGTTTAGCTCGCCGTGGTGGCGTAAAACGTATATCTGGTTTGATATATGAAGAAACTCGTGGTGTTTTAAAAGTGTTTTTGGAGAATGTCATTCGCGATGCAGTCACATATACCGAACATGCTAAGAGGAAAACCGTCACAGCAATGGATGTTGTATATGCTTTGAAGAGACAAGGACGTACTTTATATGGTTTCGGCGGTTAAACAATTTCTTTATTTTTTTTTTTTGCGAACATAAGATCAAATAAAGAAAACAACGGTCCTTTTCAGGACCACAATATTTAATGAACAAAGAATCGAAACTATGATAATGTACTATACAAATATGATTTAATTCTAAAATGCTATAATTTAATATTACGGTAGGGATTTATGTGCATATGTACATATATATATGATTATATTTTAGCACTTTTAATGGTTATCATATTTTTTTTCTGTTGAATACTAACAGATTTAGCTAAGAAATGATAGCCAAAGAATTTATTTTGTATAACTTAAATGTGCATGCCTTATATGCATATGTACATATGTATGTGTCCATATGTACATGCTGGTAGTTTTTCTATATAATTTTAATAAGTATGCATGTTGCTATAATTATTTTCAAAATAAAATTTTATTTTATATTAATTAATGTGTACAATTTTTTATGGAAAATTATCGATATGCATTTACGTATATGAATATGTATGTATTTGTCTTCATATTTTCTACATATTTCATACATGTAGTACAATGTCCCATAGAAATTATTTTTGAAAATTTATAAAATTAAAATTTCTTTAATATCTGCCTAGAATTATTACATATCACTAATTTAAATGTTCAGTTTTGAGTCTAATGAGGATACATAATGAATTAAATATTATGTACGTATATATGCATGTATAATAACACACAATACCCTTAAGGTTGCATCAATGTCAACATCGAAATATTTAAAATATTTTTTTAAGAATAATTTCTTAGTAAAAGTCTACTTTTTATAATTTATATTATGAATAATTTGATGTACTCATGAAAATTAATAAAATTAAACGGTTTGTTTTAGGAACTTTTAAGAAATTTAACTTTAATCGGCAATTTTTGAGTTTTTTGGGTACAAAGTTTGGACGAAAATCCGTATTTCTTGATAAATATTAATTATTATTAAATTATTGTGATTACACATTAAGGAGAAACACTTAAGCTAACAATTTGCATAAAGAATTATTTGATTAAATTAATATATGAATTTTAATAAATTAAATAAAGTTGAAAGTTTGTCATTTGCAATTGGCAAATAGCACTAGAATGTTAAAATTTGTCACTCATCTTTTCACATTGCTTCTCAAATTTTAAAGGCACTAAAAATTTTACATTAAACTCTTCAAAATTTTAAACCAATACTAAGTGTTTTCAATACTTAAAGTGTATATTTAATAGAAATAAATTGTGCATTTATTTTTCAATAAACAAAGTGAAAATGTCTGATACAGTTGCTGTTGCCAATATTAGCTCTCCGGTGGCCGCTGGAGCTACTGCTGTTGCTGATAAAAAAGTCGTTGCAAAAAAGGCAACAAAGCCGAAAAAAATATCGGCTGCACCAACCCATCCACCAACTCAAGAAATGGTCGATGCATCAATTAAGAATTTAAAAGAACGTGGTGGCTCATCACTTTTGGCTATTAAGAAATATATTAGTGCTACATACAAATGTGATGCACAAAAATTGGCACCATTTATCAAACGGTATTTGAAATCGGCTGTTACTAGCGGAAAATTGATTCAAACTGAAGGAAAGGGTGCATCCGGATCATTTAAATTATCAGCTGCTGCGACTAAATCAAGTGAAGGTAAATCAAAACCAAAATCAACCAAATCTGCAGAAAAAGCCAAAACCAAAAAGAAGTCTGCAGATGGTGCAGCATCGAAGAAGAAATTAGTAAGTGGTGCAAAGAAGGTAAGTGGTGAGAAAAAAGCGAAAAAAGCTGTTGTCAGTAAGAAAACTGCGGAAAAGAAGAAAAGTGAAAAATCTAAAGCGAAGGATGCTAAAAAGACTGGTAGTGTTAAAGCTAAACCGGCTAAAACTAAATCAACAGCAACCAAGCCAAAGGCATCAAAAGCAAAATCAGCCGCTGCCAAACCAAAAAAAACAACAGCTGGTAAAAAACCAGTCGCCAAAAAGACTTCCGCTAAGAAATAAATATTTAATATAATAATTCTTTAATTTACATATACATATTTATGTATAATATACATACATATATGGATTAAAGATGATTTAACAACAAACAATAAGCCCTTTTCAGGGCTACAAAATGTTTTTTACAATCAGATCGAAAAATAATTCGTAGGAAATGTGATGTATGCATATGTATTTACATATTTTTATAACGCTAAAATATTAAATAAATCCATGATTACATAATATATACTATATAGAGTTAACTAAATTTAATTTTGGGAGTGATTACTTTTCCATAATGAAATGTACTGAGAGATTTGATTATTAAAATAATTATATTATTACCGCGGTAGCCGAGTGGTTAGCAGTGTGTACTGCCATTCGGAAGGCTTTGATTCATATCCCGGTGCCACCAACATCAAAAAAAAAGTTATGGAAAATTAATTTAAATAAAAAATTAAGTAAAATTTTCTAATTGCGGCCGCACCTTCGCAGGGAACGTCCACCCCACCGAGTGTATTTCGGACATGAAATTAAGTCTCCTCGTAAAAAAACCATCAGCCGTAGTATAAACTGTAAAGCGCCAATTATATATATAGGTATATATATTATTACTTAAGTTTCACAAAAAATTTCAAATATTTTTATTGCATATATGAAATAAACATTTAATATATTTGAATCTCTTAGTTAAATTGTATTTTGTGGCCCTGAAAAGGGCCTTTGTCGTTACACACACATACATTCTCAATAGACAATTTACTTGGAGCTAGTGTATTTGGTAACAGCCTTAGTACCTTCACTGACGGCATGTTTGGCCAATTCACCGGGCAAAAGTAGACGCACAGCAGTTTGAATTTCGCGACTGGTGATAGTTGAACGTTTGTTATAGTGAGCCAAACGCGACGCCTCAGCAGCAATGCGTTCGAAAATGTCATTAACAAAACTATTCATTATACTCATTGCTTTCGAGGAAATACCAGTATCTGGATGTACTTGTTTTAACACCTTGTAGATATAAATGGCATAGCTTTCCTTCCTCTTGCGCTTCTTCTTCTTGTCATTTTTGGTAATATTTTTTTGTGCCTTACCGGCTTTCTTTGCTGCTTTTCCACTAGTTTTTGGCGGCATTTTATCTTCACTTCAATTCACTTCAATTCACTACACTTCACTTAAATCTTTCTGATGTTACTACACTAACATGTACGTGTTTATGTATTTTTTCACGAGCAATTAGTTCGAGTCGTCGTTACATTTCGACATAATGTTGAATATACGATAAGGGTTGTTGACTAGTCTATTGAAAAAGCATATAAACAGTGAATATTCCTCACATCAAGGTATCAACAACAGTGCGTGCAAGTACGAGTGTAAGTGTAGTGAAAATCAATAAGCAAAAATAAAAATTTTGTGTAATAATGTCTGGTCGCGGTAAAGGTGGTAAAGTTAAGGGAAAGGCAAAGTCACGTTCAAATCGTGCTGGCCTTCAATTTCCCGTTGGTCGTATTCATCGTTTATTGCGTAAAGGTAATTACGCTGAACGTGTTGGTGCCGGTGCTCCAGTCTATTTAGCTGCTGTTATGGAATATTTGGCAGCTGAAGTTCTTGAGTTGGCTGGTAACGCTGCTCGTGATAATAAAAAAACGAGAATTATTCCTCGCCATTTACAATTGGCTATACGCAACGATGAAGAATTAAATAAACTATTATCTGGAGTAACCATTGCTCAAGGTGGTGTTTTACCTAATATTCAAGCTGTACTTTTGCCAAAGAAGACCGAAAAGAAAGCATAAAGTGGAAAAAGACATGAATATATGCAATTCATAATATATAATATGCAACAATAAAAACCGTCCTTTTCAGGACGACAAAATATGTGTTCAAAGAGATTGAATTGATTTTTTTATATAAAACTGCAATTTTTTTTACTGATAAAACAAATAATTTAATAAATAAATAAACTCAACTCAAGTAAATACATATATACACACATGTGTATATATGTACATATGTACACATTTGCGCATACACGCATATGTATTTTAATAAAAGTAAAGTAGTAAAGTAGTAGTACAAAGAACCGGTCTTAAGTGGCAGATGTCTACATGCAAAGCCAGCCGGCACATACCCATACTTACATAGATTTTTTGTGTACACGCAAAGATGTGTATCATACAAAGTGGATGAAGTACAGTAGCCCAAAGAGGTCGCATTTGTATATTTAAACGCATATACATAAATGCATGCAAGTATGTACATCAATATATAGGTATTTATATTCTTGTTACGAGGTAAAATTAAACTAAAATATTTCGTATTTATATAAAAAAAAACAAAATTATTTAATTTTTTTTTGATCATTTTGTTTGAAAAATTGTGGTCCTGAAAAGGACCGTTTCTATTTTTGTGTTTTATATGTATCGCATCACTTATTATTCAATTATGCACGTTCACCTCGAATACGTCTGGCTAATTGAATATCTTTTGGCATAATTGTAACACGCTTTGCATGGATGGCACACAAATTAGTATCCTCAAACAAACCAACCAAATATGCCTCACTAGCTTCTTGTAGAGCCATAACTGCAGAACTTTGGAAACGTAAATCTGTTTTAAAATCCTGAGCGATTTCACGAACTAATCGTTGGAATGGCAATTTGCGGATCAATAATTCAGTACTCTTTTGGTAACGACGAATTTCACGCAATGCCACTGTACCGGGACGATAGCGATGTGGCTTTTTAACACCACCAGTTGCTGGAGCACTCTTACGAGCAGCTTTAGTTGCCAATTGTTTGCGAGGTGCTTTACCACCAGTCGACTTACGGGCTGTTTGCTTTGTACGAGCCATTATTTACCACTTTAATTCTTTGCACAAAATTAATCACCACCACAAAATATACACTGCACTTTTCTTACAATAATGCCGTAATGTCGATGTACAAGTAATAAAATGACTAATATTGTTTCATAAGTTCACTTCTTTTGGGGTTGGCTAAAATGAAATTTACACATGCGTTAAAATGAGATAGCAATATCTGAGTAATCCAATGAAATGGATGAATTTTTGTATAAATACACGTGTCAAAGCGATATTGAAGCATAGTCGCTGTGTATAGTGAAGTGAATTGTGTTGTTTTTTAGTGGGAAAAATATAAGCAGAGAGAAAAAATGACTGGTCGCGGCAAAGGTGGAAAAGGTTTGGGTAAAGGTGGTGCTAAGCGTCATCGCAAAGTGCTACGTGACAACATCCAAGGTATCACAAAGCCAGCTATTCGTCGTTTAGCTCGCCGTGGTGGCGTAAAACGTATATCTGGTTTGATATATGAAGAAACTCGTGGTGTTTTAAAAGTGTTTTTGGAGAATGTCATTCGCGATGCAGTCACATATACCGAACATGCTAAGAGGAAAACCGTCACAGCAATGGATGTTGTATATGCTTTGAAGAGACAAGGACGTACTTTATATGGTTTCGGCGGTTAAACAATTTCTTTATTTTTTTTTTTTGCGAACATAAGATCAAATAAAGAAAACAACGGTCCTTTTCAGGACCACAATATTTAATGAACAAAGAATCGAAACTATGATAATGTACTATACAAATATGATTTAATTCTAAAATGCTATAATTTAATATTACGGTAGGGATTTATGTGCATATGTACATATATATATGATTATATTTTAGCACTTTTAATGGTTATCATATTTTTTTTCTGTTGAATACTAACAGATTTAGCTAAGAAATGATAGCCAAAGAATTTATTTTGTATAACTTAAATGTGCATGCCTTATATGCATATGTACATATGTATGTGTCCATATGTACATGCTGGTAGTTTTTCTATATAATTTTAATAAGTATGCATGTTGCTATAATTATTTTCAAAATAAAATTTTATTTTATATTAATTAATGTGTACAATTTTTTATGGAAAATTATCGATATGCATTTACGTATATGAATATGTATGTATTTGTCTTCATATTTTCTACATATTTCATACATGTAGTACAATGTCCCATAGAAATTATTTTTGAAAATTTATAAAATTAAAATTTCTTTAATATCTGCCTAGAATTATTACATATCACTAATTTAAATGTTCAGTTTTGAGTCTAATGAGGATACATAATGAATTAAATATTATGTACGTATATATGCATGTATAATAACACACAATACCCTTAAGGTTGCATCAATGTCAACATCGAAATATTTAAAATATTTTTTTAAGAATAATTTCTTAGTAAAAGTCTACTTTTTATAATTTATATTATGAATAATTTGATGTACTCATGAAAATTAATAAAATTAAACGGTTTGTTTTAGGAACTTTTAAGAAATTTAACTTTAATCGGCAATTTTTGAGTTTTTTGGGTACAAAGTTTGGACGAAAATCCGTATTTCTTGATAAATATTAATTATTATTAAATTATTGTGATTACACATTAAGGAGAAACACTTAAGCTAACAATTTGCATAAAGAATTATTTGATTAAATTAATATATGAATTTTAATAAATTAAATAAAGTTGAAAGTTTGTCATTTGCAATTGGCAAATAGCACTAGAATGTTAAAATTTGTCACTCATCTTTTCACATTGCTTCTCAAATTTTAAAGGCACTAAAAATTTTACATTAAACTCTTCAAAATTTTAAACCAATACTAAGTGTTTTCAATACTTAAAGTGTATATTTAATAGAAATAAATTGTGCATTTATTTTTCAATAAACAAAGTGAAAATGTCTGATACAGTTGCTGTTGCCAATATTAGCTCTCCGGTGGCCGCTGGAGCTACTGCTGTTGCTGATAAAAAAGTCGTTGCAAAAAAGGCAACAAAGCCGAAAAAAATATCGGCTGCACCAACCCATCCACCAACTCAAGAAATGGTCGATGCATCAATTAAGAATTTAAAAGAACGTGGTGGCTCATCACTTTTGGCTATTAAGAAATATATTAGTGCTACATACAAATGTGATGCACAAAAATTGGCACCATTTATCAAACGGTATTTGAAATCGGCTGTTACTAGCGGAAAATTGATTCAAACTGAAGGAAAGGGTGCATCCGGATCATTTAAATTATCAGCTGCTGCGACTAAATCAAGTGAAGGTAAATCAAAACCAAAATCAACCAAATCTGCAGAAAAAGCCAAAACCAAAAAGAAGTCTGCAGATGGTGCAGCATCGAAGAAGAAATTAGTAAGTGGTGCAAAGAAGGTAAGTGGTGAGAAAAAAGCGAAAAAAGCTGTTGTCAGTAAGAAAACTGCGGAAAAGAAGAAAAGTGAAAAATCTAAAGCGAAGGATGCTAAAAAGACTGGTAGTGTTAAAGCTAAACCGGCTAAAACTAAATCAACAGCAACCAAGCCAAAGGCATCAAAAGCAAAATCAGCCGCTGCCAAACCAAAAAAAACAACAGCTGGTAAAAAACCAGTCGCCAAAAAGACTTCCGCTAAGAAATAAATATTTAATATAATAATTCTTTAATTTACATATACATATTTATGTATAATATACATACATATATGGATTAAAGATGATTTAACAACAAACAATAAGCCCTTTTCAGGGCTACAAAATGTTTTTTACAATCAGATCGAAAAATAATTCGTAGGAAATGTGATGTATGCATATGTATTTACATATTTTTATAACGCTAAAATATTAAATAAATCCATGATTACATAATATATACTATATAGAGTTAACTAAATTTAATTTTGGGAGTGATTACTTTTCCATAATGAAATGTACTGAGAGATTTGATTATTAAAATAATTATATTATTACCGCGGTAGCCGAGTGGTTAGCAGTGTGTACTGCCATTCGGAAGGCTTTGGTTCATATCCCGGTGCCACCAACATCAAAAAAAAAGTTATGGAAAATTAATTTAAATAAAAAATTAAGTAAAATTTTCTAATTGCGGCCGCACCTTCGCAGGGAACGTCCACCCCACCGAGTGTATTTCGGACATGAAATTAAGTCTCCTCGTAAAAAAACCATCAGCCGTAGTATAAACTGTAAAGCGCCAATTATATATATAGGTATATATATTATTACTTAAGTTTCACAAAAAATTTCAAATATTTTTATTGCATATATGAAATAAACATTTAATATATTTGAATCTCTTAGTTAAATTGTATTTTGTGGCCCTGAAAAGGGCCTTTGTCGTTACACACACATACATTCTCAATAGACAATTTACTTGGAGCTAGTGTATTTGGTAACAGCCTTAGTACCTTCACTGACGGCATGTTTGGCCAATTCACCGGGCAAAAGTAGACGCACAGCAGTTTGAATTTCGCGACTGGTGATAGTTGAACGTTTGTTATAGTGAGCCAAACGCGACGCCTCAGCAGCAATGCGTTCGAAAATGTCATTAACAAAACTATTCATTATACTCATTGCTTTCGAGGAAATACCAGTATCTGGATGTACTTGTTTTAACACCTTGTAGATATAAATGGCATAGCTTTCCTTCCTCTTGCGCTTCTTCTTCTTGTCATTTTTGGTAATATTTTTTTGTGCCTTACCGGCTTTCTTTGCTGCTTTTCCACTAGTTTTTGGCGGCATTTTATCTTCACTTCAATTCACTTCAATTCACTTCAATTCACTACACTTCACTTAAATCTTTCTGATGTTACTACACTAACATGTACGTGTTTATGTATTTTTTCACGAGCAATTAGTTCGAGTCGTCGTTACATTTCGACATAATGTTGAATATACGATAAGGGTTGTTGACTAGTCTATTGAAAAAGTATATAAACAGTGAATATTCCTCACATCAAGGTATCAACAACAGTGCGTGCAAGTACGAGTGTAAGTGTAGTGAAAATCAATAATCAAAAATAAAAATTTTGTGTAATAATGTCTGGTCGCGGTAAAGGTGGTAAAGTTAAGGGAAAGGCAAAGTCACGTTCAAATCGTGCTGGCCTTCAATTTCCCGTCGGTCGTATTCATCGTTTATTGCGTAAAGGTAATTATGCTGAACGTGTTGGTGCCGGTGCTCCAGTCTATTTAGCTGCTGTTATGGAATATTTGGCAGCTGAAGTTCTTGAGTTGGCTGGTAACGCTGCTCGTGATAATAAAAAAACGAGAATTATTCCTCGCCATTTACAATTGGCTATACGCAACGATGAAGAATTAAATAAACTATTATCTGGAGTAACCATTGCTCAAGGTGGTGTTTTACCTAATATTCAAGCTGTACTTTTGCCAAAGAAGACCGAAAAGAAAGCATAAAGTGGAAAAAGACATGAATATATGCAATTCATAATATATAATATGCAACAATAAAAACCGTCCTTTTCAGGACGACAAAATATGTGTTCAAAGAGATTGAATTGATTTTTTTATATAAAACTGCAATTTTTTTTACTGATAAAACAAATAATTTAATAAATAAATAAACTCAACTCAAGTAAATACATATATACACACATGTGTATATATGTACATATGTACACATTTGCGCATACACGCATATGTATTTTAATAAAAGTAAAGTAGTAAAGTAGTAGTACAAAGAACCGGTCTTAAGTGGCAGATGTCTACATGCAAAGCCAGCCGGCACATACCCATACTTACATAGATTTTTTGTGTACACGCAAAGATGTGTATCATACAAAGTGGATGAAGTACAGTAGCCCAAAGAGGTCGCATTTGTATATTTAAACGCATATACATAAATGCATGCAAGTATGTACATCAATATATAGGTATTTATATTCTTGTTACGAGGTAAAATTAAACTAAAATATTTCGTATTTATATAAAAAAAAACAAAATTATTTAATTTTTTTTTGATCATTTTGTTTGAAAAATTGTGGTCCTGAAAAGGACCGTTTCTATTTTTGTGTTTTATATGTATCGCATCACTTATTATTCAATTATGCACGTTCACCTCGAATACGTCTGGCTAATTGAATATCTTTTGGCATAATTGTAACACGCTTTGCATGGATGGCACACAAATTAGTATCCTCAAACAAACCAACCAAATATGCCTCACTAGCTTCTTGTAGAGCCATAACTGCAGAACTTTGGAAACGTAAATCTGTTTTAAAATCCTGAGCGATTTCACGAACTAATCGTTGGAATGGCAATTTGCGGATCAATAATTCAGTACTCTTTTGGTAACGACGAATTTCACGCAATGCCACTGTACCGGGACGATAGCGATGTGGCTTTTTAACACCACCAGTTGCTGGAGCACTCTTACGAGCAGCTTTAGTTGCCAATTGTTTGCGAGGTGCTTTACCACCAGTCGACTTACGGGCTGTTTGCTTTGTACGAGCCATTATTTACCACTTTAATTCTTTGCACAAAATTAATCACCACCACAAAATATACACTGCACTTTTCTTACAATAATGCCGTAATGTCGATGTACAAGTAATAAAATGACTAATATTGTTTCATAAATTCACTTCTTTTGGGGTTGGCTAAAATGAAATTTACACATGCGTTAAAATGAGATAGCAATATCTGAGTAATCCAATGAAATGGATGAATTTTTGTATAAATACACGTGTCAAAGCGATATTGAAGCATAGTCGCTGTGTATAGTGAAGTGAATTGTGTTGTTTTTTAGTGGGAAAAATATAAGCAGAGAGAAAAAATGACTGGTCGCGGCAAAGGTGGAAAAGGTTTGGGTAAAGGTGGTGCTAAGCGTCATCGCAAAGTGTTACGTGACAACATCCAAGGTATCACAAAGCCAGCTATTCGTCGTTTAGCTCGCCGTGGTGGCGTAAAACGTATATCTGGTTTGATATATGAAGAAACTCGTGGTGTTTTAAAAGTGTTTTTGGAGAATGTCATTCGCGATGCAGTCACATATACCGAACATGCTAAGAGGAAAACCGTCACAGCAATGGATGTTGTATATGCTTTGAAGAGACAAGGACGTACTTTATATGGTTTCGGCGGTTAAACAATTTCTTTATTTTTTTTTTTTGCGAACATAAGATCAAATAAAGAAAACAACGGTCCTTTTCAGGACCACAATATTTAATGAACAAAGAATCGAAACTATGATAATGTACTATACAAATATGATTTAATTCTAAAATGCTATAATTTAATATTACGGTAGGGATTTATGTGCATATGTACATATATATATGATTATATTTTAGCACTTTTAATGGTTATCATATTTTTTTTCTGTTGAATACTAACAGATTTAGCTAAGAAATGATAGCCAAAGAATTTATTTTGTATAACTTAAATGTGCATGCCTTATATGCATATGTACATATGTATGTGTCCATATGTACATGCTGGTAGTTTTTCTATATAATTTTAATAAGTATGCATGTTGCTATAATTATTTTCAAAATAAAATTTTATTTTATATTAATTAATGTGTACAATTTTTTATGGAAAATTATCGATATGCATTTACGTATATGAATATGTATGTATTTGTCTTCATATTTTCTACATATTTCATACATGTAGTACAATGTCCCATAGAAATTATTTTTGAAAATTTATAAAATTAAAATTTCTTTAATATCTGCCTAGAATTATTACATATCACTAATTTAAATGTTCAGTTTTGAGTCTAATGAGGATACATAATGAATTAAATATTATGTACGTATATATGCATGTATAATAACACACAATACCCTTAAGGTTGCATCAATGTCAACATCGAAATATTTAAAATATTTTTTTAAGAATAATTTCTTAGTAAAAGTCTACTTTTTATAATTTATATTATGAATAATTTGATGTACTCATGAAAATTAATAAAATTAAACGGTTTGTTTTAGGAACTTTTAAGAAATTTAACTTTAATCGGCAATTTTTGAGTTTTTTGGGTACAAAGTTTGGACGAAAATCCGTATTTCTTGATAAATATTAATTATTATTAAATTATTGTGATTACACATTAAGGAGAAACACTTAAGCTAACAATTTGCATAAAGAATTATTTGATTAAATTAATATATGAATTTTAATAAATTAAATAAAGTTGAAAGTTTGTCATTTGCAATTGGCAAATAGCACTAGAATGTTAAAATTTGTCACTCATCTTTTCACATTGCTTCTCAAATTTTAAAGGCACTAAAAATTTTACATTAAACTCTTCAAAATTTTAAACCAATACTAAGTGTTTTCAATACTTAAAGTGTATATTTAATAGAAATAAATTGTGCATTTATTTTTCAATAAACAATGTGAAAATGTCTGATACAGTTGCTGTTGCCAATATTAGCTCTCCGGTGGCCGCTGGAGCTACTGCTGTTGCTGATAAAAAAGTCGTTGCAAAAAAGGCAACAAAGCCGAAAAAAATATCGGCTGCACCAACCCATCCACCAACTCAAGAAATGGTCGATGCATCAATTAAGAATTTAAAAGAACGTGGTGGCTCATCACTTTTGGCTATTAAGAAATATATTAGTGCTACATACAAATGTGATGCACAAAAATTGGCACCATTTATCAAACGGTATTTGAAATCGGCTGTTACTAGCGGAAAATTGATTCAAACTAAAGGAAAGGGTGCATCCGGATCATTTAAATTATCAGCTGCTGCGACTAAATCAAGTGAAGGTAAATCAAAACCAAAATCAACCAAATCTGCAGAAAAAGCCAAAACCAAAAAGAAGTCTGCAGATGGTGCAGCATCGAAGAAGAAATTAGTAAGTGGTGCAAAGAAGGTAAGTGGTGAGAAAAAAGCGAAAAAAGCTGTTGTCAGTAAGAAAACTGCGGAAAAGAAGAAAAGTGAAAAATCTAAAGCGAAGGATGCTAAAAAGACTGGTAGTGTTAAAGCTAAACCGGCTAAAACTAAATCAACAGCAACCAAGCCAAAGGCATCAAAAGCAAAATCAGCCGCTGCCAAACCAAAAAAAACAACAGCTGGTAAAAAACCAGTCGCCAAAAAGACTTCCGCTAAGAAATAAATATTTAATATAATAATTCTTTAATTTACATATACATATTTATGTATAATATACATACATATATGGATTAAAGATGATTTAACAACAAACAATAAGCCCTTTTCAGCGCTACAAAATGTTATTTACAATCAGATCGAAAAATAATTCGTAGGAAATGTGATGTATGCATATGTATTTACATATTTTTATAACGCTAAAATATTAAATAAATCCATGATTACATAATATATACTATATAGAGTTAACTAAATTTAATTTTGGGAGTGATTACTTTTCCATAATGAAATGTACTGAGAGATTTGATTATTAAAATAATTATATTATTACCGCGGTAGCCGAGTGGTTAGCAGTGTGTACTGCCATTCGGAAGGCTTTGGTTCATATCCCGGTGCCACCAACATCAAAAAAAAAGTTATGGAAAATTAATTTAAATAAAAAATTAAGTAAAATTTTCTAATTGCGGCCGCACCTTCGCAGGGAACGTCCACCCCACCGAGTGTATTTCGGACATGAAATTAAGTCTCCTCGTAAAAAAACCATCAGCCGTAGTATAAACTGTAAAGCGCCAATTATATATATAGGTATATATATTATTACTTAAGTTTCACAAAAAATTTCAAATATTTTTATTGCATATATGAAATAAACATTTAATATATTTGAATCTCTTAGTTAAATTGTATTTTGTGGCCCTGAAAAGGGCCTTTGTCGTTACACACACATACATTCTCAATAGACAATTTACTTGGAGCTAGTGTATTTGGTAACAGCCTTAGTACCTTCACTGACGGCATGTTTGGCCAATTCACCGGGCAAAAGTAGACGCACAGCAGTTTGAATTTCGCGACTGGTGATAGTTGAACGTTTGTTATAGTGAGCCAAACGCGACGCCTCAGCAGCAATGCGTTCGAAAATGTCATTAACAAAACTATTCATTATACTCATTGCTTTCGAGGAAATACCAGTATCTGGATGTACTTGTTTTAACACCTTGTAGATATAAATGGCATAGCTTTCCTTCCTCTTGCGCTTCTTCTTCTTGTCATTTTTGGTAATATTTTTTTGTGCCTTACCGGCTTTCTTTGCTGCTTTTCCACTAGTTTTTGGCGGCATTTTATCTTCACTTCAATTCACTTCAATTCACTTCAATTCACTACACTTCACTTAAATCTTTCTGATGTTACTACACTACCATGTACGTGTTTATGTATTTTTTCACGAGCAATTAGTTCGAGTCGTCGTTACATTTCGACATAATGTTGAATATACGATAAGGGTTGTTGACTAGTCTATTGAAAAAGTATATAAACAGTGAATATTCCTCACATCAAGGTATCAACAACAGTGCGTGCAAGTACGAGTGTAAGTGTAGTGAAAATCAATAATCAAAAATAAAAATTTTGTGTAATAATGTCTGGTCGCGGTAAAGGTGGTAAAGTTAAGGGAAAGGCAAAGTCACGTTCAAATCGTGCTGGCCTTCAATTTCCCGTCGGTCGTATTCATCGTTTATTGCGTAAAGGTAATTATGCTGAACGTGTTGGTGCCGGTGCTCCAGTCTATTTAGCTGCTGTTATGGAATATTTGGCAGCTGAAGTTCTTGAGTTGGCTGGTAACGCTGCTCGTGATAATAAAAAAACGAGAATTATTCCTCGCCATTTACAATTGGCTATACGCAACGATGAAGAATTAAATAAACTATTATCTGGAGTAACCATTGCTCAAGGTGGTGTTTTACCTAATATTCAAGCTGTACTTTTGCCAAAGAAGACCGAAAAGAAAGCATAAAGTGGAAAAAGACATGAATATATGCAATTCATAATATATAATATGCAACAATAAAAACCGTCCTTTTCAGGACGACAAAATATGTGTTCAAAGAGATTGAATTGATTTTTTTATATAAAACTGCAATTTTTTTTACTGATAAAACAAATAATTTAATAAATAAATAAACTCAACTCAAGTAAATACATATATACACACATGTGTATATATGTACATATGTACACATTTGCGCATACACGCATATGTATTTTAATAAAAGTAAAGTAGTAAAGTAGTAGTACAAAGAACCGGTCTTAAGTGGCAGATGTCTACATGCAAAGCCAGCCGGCACATACCCATACTTACATAGATTTTTTGTGTACACGCAAAGATGTGTATCATACAAAGTGGATGAAGTACAGTAGCCCAAAGAGGTCGCATTTGTATATTTAAACGCATATACATAAATGCATGCAAGTATGTACATCAATATATAGGTATTTATATTCTTGTTACGAGGTAAAATTAAACTAAAATATTTCGTATTTATATAAAAAAAAACAAAATTATTTAATTTTTTTTTGATCATTTTGTTTGAAAAATTGTGGTCCTGAAAAGGACCGTTTCTATTTTTGTGTTTTATATGTATCGCATCACTTATTATTCAATTATGCACGTTCACCTCGAATACGTCTGGCTAATTGAATATCTTTTGGCATAATTGTAACACGCTTTGCATGGATGGCACACAAATTAGTATCCTCAAACAAACCAACCAAATATGCCTCACTAGCTTCTTGTAGAGCCATAACTGCAGAACTTTGGAAACGTAAATCTGTTTTAAAATCCTGAGCGATTTCACGAACTAATCGTTGGAATGGCAATTTGCGGATCAATAATTCAGTACTCTTTTGGTAACGACGAATTTCACGCAATGCCACTGTACCGGGACGATAGCGATGTGGCTTTTTAACACCACCAGTTGCTGGAGCACTCTTACGAGCAGCTTTAGTTGCCAATTGTTTGCGAGGTGCTTTACCACCAGTCGACTTACGGGCTGTTTGCTTTGTACGAGCCATTATTTACCACTTTAATTCTTTGCACAAAATTAATCACCACCACAAAATATACACTGCACTTTTCTTACAATAATGCCGTAATGTCGATGTACAAGTAATAAAATGACTAATATTGTTTCATAAGTTCACTTCTTTTGGGGTTGGCTAAAATGAAATTTACACATGCGTTAAAATGAGATAGCAATATCTGAGTAATCCAATGAAATGGATGAATTTTTGTATAAATACACGTGTCAAAGCGATATTGAAGCATAGTCGCTGTGTATAGTGAAGTGAATTGTGTTGTTTTTTAGTGGGAAAAATATAAGCAGAGAGAAAAAATGACTGGTCGCGGCAAAGGTGGAAAAGGTTTGGGTAAAGGTGGTGCTAAGCGTCATCGCAAAGTGCTACGTGACAACATCCAAGGTATCACAAAGCCAGCTATTCGTCGTTTAGCTCGCCGTGGTGGCGTAAAACGTATATCTGGTTTGATATATGAAGAAACTCGTGGTGTTTTAAAAGTGTTTTTGGAGAATGTCATTCGCGATGCAGTCACATATACCGAACATGCTAAGAGGAAAACCGTCACAGCAATGGATGTTGTATATGCTTTGAAGAGACAAGGACGTACTTTATATGGTTTCGGCGGTTAAACAATTTCTTTATTTTTTTTTTTTGCGAACATAAGATCAAATAAAGAAAACAACGGTCCTTTTCAGGACCACAATATTTAATGAACAAAGAATCGAAACTATGATAATGTACTATACAAATATGATTTAATTCTAAAATGCTATAATTTAATATTACGGTAGGGATTTATGTGCATATGTACATATATATATGATTATATTTTAGCACTTTTAATGGTTATCATATTTTTTTTCTGTTGAATACTAACAGATTTAGCTAAGAAATGATAGCCAAAGAATTTATTTTGTATAACTTAAATGTGCATGCCTTATATGCATATGTACATATGTATGTGTCCATATGTACATGCTGGTAGTTTTTCTATATAATTTTAATAAGTATGCATGTTGCTATAATTATTTTCAAAATAAAATTTTATTTTATATTAATTAATGTGTACAATTTTTTATGGAAAATTATCGATATGCATTTACGTATATGAATATGTATGTATTTGTCTTCATATTTTCTACATATTTCATACATGTAGTACAATGTCCCATAGAAATTATTTTTGAAAATTTATAAAATTAAAATTTCTTTAATATCTGCCTAGAATTATTACATATCACTAATTTAAATGTTCAGTTTTGAGTCTAATGAGGATACATAATGAATTAAATATTATGTACGTATATATGCATGTATAATAACACACAATACCCTTAAGGTTGCATCAATGTCAACATCGAAATATTTAAAATATTTTTTTAAGAATAATTTCTTAGTAAAAGTCTACTTTTTATAATTTATATTATGAATAATTTGATGTACTCATGAAAATTAATAAAATTAAACGGTTTGTTTTAGGAACTTTTAAGAAATTTAACTTTAATCGGCAATTTTTGAGTTTTTTGGGTACAAAGTTTGGACGAAAATCCGTATTTCTTGATAAATATTAATTATTATTAAATTATTGTGATTACACATTAAGGAGAAACACTTAAGCTAACAATTTGCATAAAGAATTATTTGATTAAATTAATATATGAATTTTAATAAATTAAATAAAGTTGAAAGTTTGTCATTTGCAATTGGCAAATAGCACTAGAATGTTAAAATTTGTCACTCATCTTTTCACATTGCTTCTCAAATTTTAAAGGCACTAAAAATTTTACATTAAACTCTTCAAAATTTTAAACCAATACTAAGTGTTTTCAATACTTAAAGTGTATATTTAATAGAAATAAATTGTGCATTTATTTTTCAATAAACAAAGTGAAAATGTCTGATACAGTTGCTGTTGCCAATATTAGCTCTCCGGTGGCCGCTGGAGCTACTGCTGTTGCTGATAAAAAAGTCGTTGCAAAAAAGGCAACAAAGCCGAAAAAAATATCGGCTGCACCAACCCATCCACCAACTCAAGAAATGGTCGATGCATCAATTAAGAATTTAAAAGAACGTGGTGGCTCATCACTTTTGGCTATTAAGAAATATATTAGTGCTACATACAAATGTGATGCACAAAAATTGGCACCATTTATCAAACGGTATTTGAAATCGGCTGTTACTAGCGGAAAATTGATTCAAACTAAAGGAAAGGGTGCATCCGGATCATTTAAATTATCAGCTGCTGCGACTAAATCAAGTGAAGGTAAATCAAAACCAAAATCAACCAAATCTGCAGAAAAAGCCAAAACCAAAAAGAAGTCTGCAGATGGTGCAGCATCGAAGAAGAAATTAGTAAGTGGTGCAAAGAAGGTAAGTGGTGAGAAAAAAGCGAAAAAAGCTGTTGTCAGTAAGAAAACTGCGGAAAAGAAGAAAAGTGAAAAATCTAAAGCGAAGGATGCTAAAAAGACTGGTAGTGTTAAAGCTAAACCGGCTAAAACTAAATCAACAGCAACCAAGCCAAAGGCATCAAAAGCAAAATCAGCCGCTGCCAAACCAAAAAAAACAACAGCTGGTAAAAAACCAGTCGCCAAAAAGACTTCCGCTAAGAAATAAATATTTAATATAATAATTCTTTAATTTACATATACATATTTATGTATAATATACATACATATATGGATTAAAGATGATTTAACAACAAACAATAAGCCCTTTTCAGGGCTACAAAATGTTTTTTACAATCAGATCGAAAAATAATTCGTAGGAAATGTGATGTATGCATATGTATTTACATATTTTTATAACGCTAAAATATTAAATAAATCCATGATTACATAATATATACTATATAGAGTTAACTAAATTTAATTTTGGGAGTGATTACTTTTCCATAATGAAATGTACTGAGAGATTTGATTATTAAAATAATTATATTATTACCGCGGTAGCCGAGTGGTTAGCAGTGTGTACTGCCATTCGGAAGGCTTTGGTTCATATCCCGGTGCCACCAACATCAAAAAAAAAGTTATGGAAAATTAATTTAAATAAAAAATTAAGTAAAATTTTCTAATTGCGGCCGCACCTTCGCAGGGAACGTCCACCCCACCGAGTGTATTTCGGACATGAAATTAAGTCTCCTCGTAAAAAAACCATCAGCCGTAGTATAAACTGTAAAGCGCCAATTATATATATAGGTATATATATTATTACTTAAGTTTCACAAAAAATTTCAAATATTTTTATTGCATATATGAAATAAACATTTAATATATTTGAATCTCTTAGTTAAATTGTATTTTGTGGCCCTGAAAAGGGCCTTTGTCGTTACACACACATACATTCTCAATAGACAATTTACTTGGAGCTAGTGTATTTGGTAACAGCCTTAGTACCTTCACTGACGGCATGTTTGGCCAATTCACCGGGCAAAAGTAGACGCACAGCAGTTTGAATTTCGCGACTGGTGATAGTTGAACGTTTGTTATAGTGAGCCAAACGCGACGCCTCAGCAGCAATGCGTTCGAAAATGTCATTAACAAAACTATTCATTATACTCATTGCTTTCGAGGAAATACCAGTATCTGGATGTACTTGTTTTAACACCTTGTAGATATAAATGGCATAGCTTTCCTTCCTCTTGCGCTTCTTCTTCTTGTCATTTTTGGTAATATTTTTTTGTGCCTTACCGGCTTTCTTTGCTGCTTTTCCACTAGTTTTTGGCGGCATTTTATCTTCACTTCAATTCACTTCAATTCACTACACTTCACTTAAATCTTTCTGATGTTACTACACTAACATGTACGTGTTTATGTATTTTTTCACGAGCAATTAGTTCGAGTCGTCGTTACATTTCGACATAATGTTGAATATACGATAAGGGTTGTTGACTAGTCTATTGAAAAAGTATATAAACAGTGAATATTCCTCACATCAAGGTATCAACAACAGTGCGTGCAAGTACGAGTGTAAGTGTAGTGAAAATCAATAAGCAAAAATAAAAATTTTGTGTAATAATGTCTGGTCGCGGTAAAGGTGGTAAAGTTAAGGGAAAGGCAAAGTCACGTTCAAATCGTGCTGGCCTTCAATTTCCCGTTGGTCGTATTCATCGTTTATTGCGTAAAGGTAATTACGCTGAACGTGTTGGTGCCGGTGCTCCAGTCTATTTAGCTGCTGTTATGGAATATTTGGCAGCTGAAGTTCTTGAGTTGGCTGGTAACGCTGCTCGTGATAATAAAAAAACGAGAATTATTCCTCGCCATTTACAATTGGCTATACGCAACGATGAAGAATTAAATAAACTATTATCTGGAGTAACCATTGCTCAAGGTGGTGTTTTACCTAATATTCAAGCTGTACTTTTGCCAAAGAAGACCGAAAAGAAAGCATAAAGTGGAAAAAGACATGAATATATGCAATTCATAATATATAATATGCAACAATAAAAACCGTCCTTTTCAGGACGACAAAATATGTGTTCAAAGAGATTGAATTGATTTTTTTATATAAAACTTTTTACTGATAAAACAAATAATTTAATAAATAAATAAACTCAACTCAAGTAAATACATATATACACACATGTGTATATATGTACATATGTACACATTTGCGCATACACGCATATGTATTTTAATAAAAGTAAAGTAGTAAAGTAGTAGTACAAAGAACCGGTCTTAAGTGGCAGATGTCTACATGCAAAGCCAGCCGGCACATACCCATACTTACATAGATTTTTTGTGTACACGCAAAGATGTGTATCATACAAAGTGGATGAAGTACAGTAGCCCAAAGAGGTCGCATTTGTATATTTAAACGCATATACATAAATGCATGCAAGTATGTACATCAATATATAGGTATTTATATTCTTGTTACGAGGTAAAATTAAACTAAAATATTTCGTATTTATATAAAAAAAATTAAAATTATTGAATTTTTTTTTTTGATCATTTTGTTTGAAAAATTGTGGTCCTGAAAAGGACCGTTTCTATTTTTGTGTTTTATATGTATCGCATCACTTATTATTCAATTATGCACGTTCACCTCGAATACGTCTGGCTAATTGAATATCTTTTGGCATAATTGTAACACGCTTTGCATGGATGGCACACAAATTAGTATCCTCAAACAAACCAACCAAATATGCCTCACTAGCTTCTTGTAGAGCCATAACTGCAGAACTTTGGAAACGTAAATCTGTTTTAAAATCCTGAGCGATTTCACGAACTAATCGTTGGAATGGCAATTTGCGGATCAATAATTCAGTACTCTTTTGGTAACGACGAATTTCACGCAATGCCACTGTACCGGGACGATAGCGATGTGGCTTTTTAACACCACCAGTTGCTGGAGCACTCTTACGAGCAGCTTTAGTTGCCAATTGTTTGCGAGGTGCTTTACCACCAGTCGACTTACGGGCTGTTTGCTTTGTACGAGCCATTATTTACCACTTTAATTCTTTGCACAAAATTAATCACCACCACAAAATATACGCTGCACTTTTCTTACAATAATGCCGTAATGTCGATGTACAAGTAATAAAATGACTAATATTGTTTCATAAGTTCACTTCTTTTGGGGTTGGCTAAAATGAAATTTACACATGCGTTAAAATGAGATAGCAATATCTGAGTAATCCAATGAAATGGATGAATTTTTGTATAAATACACGTGTCAAAGCGATATTGAAGCATAGTCGCTGTGTATAGTGAAGTGAATTGTGTTGTTTTTTAGTGGGAAAAATATAAGCAGAGAGAAAAAATGACTGGTCGCGGCAAAGGTGGAAAAGGTTTGGGTAAAGGTGGTGCTAAGCGTCATCGCAAAGTGTTACGTGACAACATCCAAGGTATCACAAAGCCAGCTATTCGTCGTTTAGCTCGCCGTGGTGGCGTAAAACGTATATCTGGTTTGATATATGAAGAAACTCGTGGTGTTTTAAAAGTGTTTTTGGAGAATGTCATTCGCGATGCAGTCACATATACCGAACATGCTAAGAGGAAAACCGTCACAGCAATGGATGTTGTATATGCTTTGAAGAGACAAGGACGTACTTTATATGGTTTCGGCGGTTAAACAATTTCTTTATTTTTTTTTTTGCGAACATAAGATCAAATAAAGAAAACAACGGTCCTTTTCAGGACCACAATATTTAATGAACAAAGAATCGAAACTATGATAATGTACTATACAAATATGATTTAATTCTAAAATGCTATAATTTAATATTACGGTAGGGATTTATGTGCATATGTACATATATATATGATTATATTTTAGCACTTTTAATGGTTATCATATTTTTTTTCTGTTGAATACTAACAGATTTAGCTAAGAAATGATAGCCAAAGAATTTATTTTGTATAACTTAAATGTGCATGCCTTATATGCATATGTACATATGTATGTGTCCATATGTACATGCTGGTAGTTTTTCTACATAATTTTAATAAGTATGCATGTTGCTATAATTATTTTCAAAATAAAATTTTATTTTATATTAATTAATGTGTACAATTTTTTATGGAAAATTATCGATATGCATTTACGTATATGAATATGTATGTATTTGTCTTCATATTTTCTACATATTTCATACATGTAGTACAATGTCCCATAGAAATTATTTTTGAAAATTTATAAAATTAAAATTTCTTTAATATCTGCCTAGAATTATTACATATCACTAATTTAAATGTTCAGTTTTGAGTCTAATGAGGATACATAATGAATTAAATATTATGTACGTATATATGCATGTATAATAACACACAATACCCTTAAGGTTGCATCAATGTCAACATCGAAATATTTAAAATATTTTTTTAAGAATAATTTCTTAGTAAAAGTCTACTTTTTATAATTTATATTATGAATAATTTGATGTACTCATGAAAATTAATAAAATTAAACGGTTTGTTTTAGGAACTTTTAAGAAATTTAACTTTAATCGGCAATTTTTGAGTTTTTTGGGTACAAAGTTTGGGCGAAAATCCGTATTTCTTGATAAATATTAATTATTATTAAATTATTGTGATTACACATTAAGGAGAAACACTTAAGCTAACAATTTGCATAAAGAATTATTTGATTAAATTAATATATGAATTTTAATAAATTAAATAAAGTTGAAAGTTTGTCATTTGCAATTGGCAAATAGCACTAGAATGTTAAAATTTGTCACTCATCTTTTCACATTGCTTCTCAAATTTTAAAGGCACTAAAAATTTTACATTAAACTCTTCAAAATTTTAAACCAATACTAAGTGTTTTCAATACTTAAAGTGTATATTTAATAGAAATAAATTGTGCATTTATTTTTCAATAAACAAAGTGAAAATGTCTGATACAGTTGCTGTTGCCAATATTAGCTCTCCGGTGGCCGCTGGAGCTACTGCTGTTGCTGATAAAAAAGTCGTTGCAAAAAAGGCAGCAAAGCCGAAAAAAATATCGGCTGCACCAACCCATCCACCAACTCAAGAAATGGTCGATGCATCAATTAAGAATTTAAAAGAACGTGGTGGCTCATCACTTTTGGCTATTAAGAAATATATTAGTGCTACATACAAATGTGATGCACAAAAATTGGCACCATTTATCAAACGGTATTTGAAATCGGCTGTTACTAGCGGAAAATTGATTCAAACTAAAGGAAAGGGTGCATCCGGATCATTTAAATTATCAGCTGCTGCGACTAAATCAAGTGAAGGTAAATCAAAACCAAAATCAACCAAATCTGCAGAAAAAGCCAAAACCAAAAAGAAGTCTGCAGATGGTGCAGCATCGAAGAAGAAATTAGTAAGTGGTGCAAAGAAGGTAAGTGGTGAGAAAAAAGCGAAAAAAGCTGTTGTCAGTAAGAAAACTGCGGAAAAGAAGAAAAGTGAAAAATCTAAAGCGAAGGATGCTAAAAAGACTGGTAGTGTTAAAGCTAAACCGGCTAAAACTAAATCAACAGCAACCAAGCCAAAGGCATCAAAAGCAAAATCAGCCGCTGCCAAACCAAAAAAAACAACAGCTGGTAAAAAACCAGTCGCCAAAAAGACTTCCGCTAAGAAATAAATATTTAATATAATAATTCTTTAATTTACATATACATATTTATGTATAATATACATACATATATGGATTAAAGATGATTTAACAACAAACAATAAGCCCTTTTCAGGGCTACAAAATGTTTTTTACAATCAGATCGAAAAATAATTCGTAGGAAATGTGATGTATGCATATGTATTTACATATTTTTATAACGCTAAAATATTAAATAAATCCATGATTACATAATATATACTATATAGAGTTAACTAAATTTAATTTTGGGAGTGATTACTTTTCCATAATGAAATGTACTGAGAGATTTGATTATTAAAATAATTATATTATTACCGCGGTAGCCGAGTGGTTAGCAGTGTGTACTGCCATTCGGAAGGCTTTGGTTCATATCCCGGTGCCACCAACATCAAAAAAAAAGTTATGGAAAATTAATTTAAATAAAAAATTAAGTAAAATTTTCTAATTGCGGCCGCACCTTCGCAGGGAACGTCCACCCCACCGAGTGTATTTCGGACATGAAATTAAGTCTCCTCGTAAAAAAACCATCAGCCGTAGTATAAACTGTAAAGCGCCAATTATATATATAGGTATATATATTATTACTTAAGTTTCACAAAAAATTTCAAATATTTTTATTGCATATATGAAATAAACATTTAATATATTTGAATCTCTTAGTTAAATTGTATTTTGTGGCCCTGAAAAGGGCCTTTGTCGTTACACACACATACATTCTCAATAGACAATTTACTTGGAGCTAGTGTATTTGGTAACAGCCTTAGTACCTTCACTGACGGCATGTTTGGCCAATTCACCGGGCAAAAGTAGACGCACAGCAGTTTGAATTTCGCGACTGGTGATAGTTGAACGTTTGTTATAGTGAGCCAAACGCGACGCCTCAGCAGCAATGCGTTCGAAAATGTCATTAACAAAACTATTCATTATACTCATTGCTTTCGAGGAAATACCAGTATCTGGATGTACTTGTTTTAACACCTTGTAGATATAAATGGCATAGCTTTCCTTCCTCTTGCGCTTCTTCTTCTTGTCATTTTTGGTAATATTTTTTTGTGCCTTACCGGCTTTCTTTGCTGCTTTTCCACTAGTTTTTGGCGGCATTTTATCTTCACTTCAATTCACTTCAATTCACTTCAATTCACTACACTTCACTTAAATCTTTCTGATGTTACTACACTAACATGTACGTGTTTATGTATTTTTTCACGAGCAATTAGTTCGAGTCGTCGTTACATTTCGACATAATGTTGAATATACGATAAGGGTTGTTGACTAGTCTATTGAAAAAGTATATAAACAGTGAATATTCCTCACATCAAGGTATCAACAACAGTGCGTGCAAGTACGAGTGTAAGTGTAGTGAAAATCAATAATCAAAAATAAAAATTTTGTGTAATAATGTCTGGTCGCGGTAAAGGTGGTAAAGTTAAGGGAAAGGCAAAGTCACGTTCAAATCGTGCTGGCCTTCAATTTCCCGTCGGTCGTATTCATCGTTTATTGCGTAAAGGTAATTATGCTGAACGTGTTGGTGCCGGTGCTCCAGTCTATTTAGCTGCTGTTATGGAATATTTGGCAGCTGAAGTTCTTGAGTTGGCTGGTAACGCTGCTCGTGATAATAAAAAAACGAGAATTATTCCTCGACATTTACAATTGGCTATACGCAACGATGAAGAATTAAATAAACTATTATCTGGAGTAACCATTGCTCAAGGTGGTGTTTTACCTAATATTCAAGCTGTACTTTTGCCAAAGAAGACCGAAAAGAAAGCATAAAGTGGAAAAAGACATGAATATATGCAATTCATAATATATAATATGCAACAATAAAAACCGTCCTTTTCAGGACGACAAAATATGTGTTCAAAGAGATTGAATTGATTTTTTTATATAAAACTGCAATTTTTTTTACTGATAAAACAAATAATTTAATAAATAAATAAACTCAACTCAAGTAAATACATATATACACACATGTGTATATATGTACATATGTACACATTTGCGCATACACGCATATGTATTTTAATAAAAGTAAAGTAGTAAAGTAGTAGTACAAAGAACCGGTCTTAAGTGGCAGATGTCTACATGCAAAGCCAGCCGGCACATACCCATACTTACATAGATTTTTTGTGTACACGCAAAGATGTGTATCATACAAAGTGGATGAAGTACAGTAGCCCAAAGAGGTCGCATTTGTATATTTAAACGCATATACATAAATGCATGCAAGTATGTACATCAATATATAGGTATTTATATTCTTGTTACGAGGTAAAATTAAACTAAAATATTTCGTATTTATATAAAAAAAAACAAAATTATTTAATTTTTTTTTGATCATTTTGTTTGAAAAATTGTGGTCCTGAAAAGGACCGTTTCTATTTTTGTGTTTTATATGTATCGCATCACTTATTATTCAATTATGCACGTTCACCTCGAATACGTCTGGCTAATTGAATATCTTTTGGCATAATTGTAACACGCTTTGCATGGATGGCACACAAATTAGTATCCTCAAACAAACCAACCAAATATGCCTCACTAGCTTCTTGTAGAGCCATAACTGCAGAACTTTGGAAACGTAAATCTGTTTTAAAATCCTGAGCGATTTCACGAACTAATCGTTGGAATGGCAATTTGCGGATCAATAATTCAGTACTCTTTTGGTAACGACGAATTTCACGCAATGCCACTGTACCGGGACGATAGCGATGTGGCTTTTTAACACCACCAGTTGCTGGAGCACTCTTACGAGCAGCTTTAGTTGCCAATTGTTTGCGAGGTGCTTTACCACCAGTCGACTTACGGGCTGTTTGCTTTGTACGAGCCATTATTTACCACTTTAATTCTTTGCACAAAATTAATCACCACCACAAAATATACACTGCACTTTTCTTACAATAATGCCGTAATGTCGATGTACAAGTAATAAAATGACTAATATTGTTTCATAAGTTCACTTCTTTTGGGGTTGGCTAAAATGAAATTTACACATGCGTTAAAATGAGATAGCAATATCTGAGTAATCCAATGAAATGGATGAATTTTTGTATAAATACACGTGTCAAAGCGATATTGAAGCATAGTCGCTGTGTATAGTGAAGTGAATTGTGTTGTTTTTTAGTGGGAAAAATATAAGCAGAGAGAAAAAATGACTGGTCGCGGCAAAGGTGGAAAAGGTTTGGGTAAAGGTGGTGCTAAGCGTCATCGCAAAGTGTTACGTGACAACATCCAAGGTATCACAAAGCCAGCTATTCGTCGTTTAGCTCGCCGTGGTGGCGTAAAACGTATATCTGGTTTGATATATGAAGAAACTCGTGGTGTTTTAAAAGTGTTTTTGGAGAATGTCATTCGCGATGCAGTCACATATACCGAACATGCTAAGAGGAAAACCGTCACAGCAATGGATGTTGTATATGCTTTGAAGAGACAAGGACGTACTTTATATGGTTTCGGCGGTTAAACAATTTCTTTATTTTTTTTTTTTGCGAACATAAGATCAAATAAAGAAAACAACGGTCCTTTTCAGGACCACAATATTTAATGAACAAAGAATCGAAACTATGATAATGTACTATACAAATATGATTTAATTCTAAAATGCTATAATTTAATATTACGGTAGGGATTTATGTGCATATGTACATATATATATGATTATATTTTAGCACTTTTAATGGTTATCATATTTTTTTTCTGTTGAATACTAACAGATTTAGCTAAGAAATGATAGCCAAAGAATTTATTTTGTATAACTTAAATGTGCATGCCTTATATGCATATGTACATATGTATGTGTCCATATGTACATGCTGGTAGTTTT
Source organism: Ceratitis rosa (assembly GCA_037013455.1). Classification (NCBI taxonomy): domain Eukaryota; kingdom Metazoa; phylum Arthropoda; class Insecta; order Diptera; family Tephritidae; genus Ceratitis; species Ceratitis rosa. Next base: position 75,262 of record JAWMAG010000004.1, read on the forward strand.
TCTACATAATTTTAATAAGTATGCATGTTGCTATAATTATTTTCAAAATAAAATTTTATTTTATATTAATTAATGTGTACAATTTTTTATGGAAAATTATCGATATGCATTTACGTATATGAATATGTATGTATTTGTCTTCATATTTTCTACATATTTCATACATGTAGTACAATGTCCCATAGAAATTATTTTTGAAAATTTATAAAATTAAAATTTCTTTAATATCTGCCTAGAATTATTACATATCACTAATTTAAATGTTCAGTTTTGAGTCTAATGAGGATACATAATGAATTAAATATTATGTACGTATATATGCATGTATAATAACACACAATACCCTTAAGGTTGCATCAATGTCAACATCGAAATATTTAAAATATTTTTTTAAGAATAATTTCTTAGTAAAAGTCTACTTTTTATAATTTATATTATGAATAATTTGATGTACTCATGAAAATTAATAAAATTAAACGGTTTGTTTTAGGAACTTTTAAGAAATTTAACTTTAATCGGCAATTTTTGAGTTTTTTGGGTACAAAGTTTGGGCGAAAATCCGTATTTCTTGATAAATATTAATTATTATTAAATTATTGTGATTACACATTAAGGAGAAACACTTAAGCTAACAATTTGCATAAAGAATTATTTGATTAAATTAATATATGAATTTTAATAAATTAAATAAAGTTGAAAGTTTGTCATTTGCAATTGGCAAATAGCACTAGAATGTTAAAATTTGTCACTCATCTTTTCACATTGCTTCTCAAATTTTAAAGGCACTAAAAATTTTACATTAAACTCTTCAAAATTTTAAACCAATACTAAGTGTTTTCAATACTTAAAGTGTATATTTAATAGAAATAAATTGTGCATTTATTTTTCAATAAACAAAGTGAAAATGTCTGATACAGTTGCTGTTGCCAATATTAGCTCTCCGGTGGCCGCTGGAGCTACTGCTGTTGCTGATAAAAAAGTCGTTGCAAAAAAGGCAGCAAAGCCGAAAAAAATATCGGCTGCACCAACCCATCCACCAACTCAAGAAATGGTCGATGCATCAATTAAGAATTTAAAAGAACGTGGTGGCTCATCACTTTTGGCTATTAAGAAATATATTAGTGCTACATACAAATGTGATGCACAAAAATTGGCACCATTTATCAAACGGTATTTGAAATCGGCTGTTACTAGCGGAAAATTGATTCAAACTAAAGGAAAGGGTGCATCCGGATCATTTAAATTATCAGCTGCTGCGACTAAATCAAGTGAAGGTAAATCAAAACCAAAATCAACCAAATCTGCAGAAAAAGCCAAAACCAAAAAGAAGTCTGCAGATGGTGCAGCATCGAAGAAGAAATTAGTAAGTGGTGCAAAGAAGGTAAGTGGTGAGAAAAAAGCGAAAAAAGCTGTTGTCAGTAAGAAAACTGCGGAAAAGAAGAAAAGTGAAAAATCTAAAGCGAAGGATGCTAAAAAGACTGGTAGTGTTAAAGCTAAACCGGCTAAAACTAAATCAACAGCAACCAAGCCAAAGGCATCAAAAGCAAAATCAGCCGCTGCCAAACCAAAAAAAACAACAGCTGGTAAAAAACCAGTCGCCAAAAAGACTTCCGCTAAGAAATAAATATTTAATATAATAATTCTTTAATTTACATATACATATTTATGTATAATATACATACATATATGGATTAAAGATGATTTAACAACAAACAATAAGCCCTTTTCAGGGCTACAAAATGTTTTTTACAATCAGATCGAAAAATAATTCGTAGGAAATGTGATGTATGCATATGTATTTACATATTTTTATAACGCTAAAATATTAAATAAATCCATGATTACATAATATATACTATATAGAGTTAACTAAATTTAATTTTGGGAGTGATTACTTTTCCATAATGAAATGTACTGAGAGATTTGATTATTAAAATAATTATATTATTACCGCGGTAGCCGAGTGGTTAGCAGTGTGTACTGCCATTTGGAAGGCTTTGGTTCATATCCCGGTGCCACCAACATCAAAAAAAAAGTTATGGAAAATTAATTTAAATAAAAAATTAAGTAAAATTTTCTAATTGCGGCCGCACCTTCGCAGGGAACGTCCACCCCACCGAGTGTATTTCGGACATGAAATTAAGTCTCCTCGTAAAAAAACCATCAGCCGTAGTATAAACTGTAAAGCGCCAATTATATATATAGGTATATATATTATTACTTAAGTTTCACAAAAAATTTCAAATATTTTTATTGCATATATGAAATAAACATTTAATATATTTGAATCTCTTAGTTAAATTGTATTTTGTGGCCCTGAAAAGGGCCTTTGTCGTTACACACACATACATTCTCAATAGACAATTTACTTGGAGCTAGTGTATTTGGTAACAGCCTTAGTACCTTCACTGACGGCATGTTTGGCCAATTCACCGGGCAAAAGTAGACGCACAGCAGTTTGAATTTCGCGACTGGTGATAGTTGAACGTTTGTTATAGTGAGCCAAACGCGACGCCTCAGCAGCAATGCGTTCGAAAATGTCATTAACAAAACTATTCATTATACTCATTGCTTTCGAGGAAATACCAGTATCTGGATGTACTTGTTTTAACACCTTGTAGATATAAATGGCATAGCTTTCCTTCCTCTTGCGCTTCTTCTTCTTGTCATTTTTGGTAATATTTTTTTGTGCCTTACCGGCTTTCTTTGCTGCTTTTCCACTAGTTTTTGGCGGCATTTTATCTTCACTTCAATTCACTTCAATTCACTTCAATTCACTACACTTCACTTAAATCTTTCTGATGTTACTACACTAACATGTACGTGTTTATGTATTTTTTCACGAGCAATTAGTTCGAGTCGTCGTTACATTTCGACATAATGTTGAATATACGATAAGGGTTGTTGACTAGTCTATTGAAAAAGTATATAAACAGTGAATATTCCTCACATCAAGGTATCAACAACAGTGCGTGCAAGTACGAGTGTAAGTGTAGTGAAAATCAATAATCAAAAATAAAAATTTTGTGTAATAATGTCTGGTCGCGGTAAAGGTGGTAAAGTTAAGGGAAAGGCAAAGTCACGTTCAAATCGTGCTGGCCTTCAATTTCCCGTCGGTCGTATTCATCGTTTATTGCGTAAAGGTAATTATGCTGAACGTGTTGGTGCCGGTGCTCCAGTCTATTTAGCTGCTGTTATGGAATATTTGGCAGCTGAAGTTCTTGAGTTGGCTGGTAACGCTGCTCGTGATAATAAAAAAACGAGAATTATTCCTCGACATTTACAATTGGCTATACGCAACGATGAAGAATTAAATAAACTATTATCTGGAGTAACCATTGCTCAAGGTGGTGTTTTACCTAATATTCAAGCTGTACTTTTGCCAAAGAAGACCGAAAAGAAAGCATAAAGTGGAAAAAGACATGAATATATGCAATTCATAATATATAATATGCAACAATAAAAACCGTCCTTTTCAGGACGACAAAATATGTGTTCAAAGAGATTGAATTGATTTTTTTATATAAAACTGCAATTTTTTTTACTGATAAAACAAATAATTTAATAAATAAATAAACTCAACTCAAGTAAATACATATATACACACATGTGTATATATGTACATATGTACACATTTGCGCATACACGCATATGTATTTTAATAAAAGTAAAGTAGTAAAGTAGTAGTACAAAGAACCGGTCTTAAGTGGCAGATGTCTACATGCAAAGCCAGCCGGCACATACCCATACTTACATAGATTTTTTGTGTACACGCAAAGATGTGTATCATACAAAGTGGATGAAGTACAGTAGCCCAAAGAGGTCGCATTTGTATATTTAAACGCATATACATAAATGCATGCAAGTATGTACATCAATATATAGGTATTTATATTCTTGTTACGAGGTAAAATTAAACTAAAATATTTCGTATTTATATAAAAAAAAACAAAATTATTTAATTTTTTTTTGATCATTTTGTTTGAAAAATTGTGGTCCTGAAAAGGACCGTTTCTATTTTTGTGTTTTATATGTATCGCATCACTTATTATTCAATTATGCACGTTCACCTCGAATACGTCTGGCTAATTGAATATCTTTTGGCATAATTGTAACACGCTTTGCATGGATGGCACACAAATTAGTATCCTCAAACAAACCAACCAAATATGCCTCACTAGCTTCTTGTAGAGCCATAACTGCAGAACTTTGGAAACGTAAATCTGTTTTAAAATCCTGAGCGATTTCACGAACTAATCGTTGGAATGGCAATTTGCGGATCAATAATTCAGTACTCTTTTGGTAACGACGAATTTCACGCAATGCCACTGTACCGGGACGATAGCGATGTGGCTTTTTAACACCACCAGTTGCTGGAGCACTCTTACGAGCAGCTTTAGTTGCCAATTGTTTGCGAGGTGCTTTACCACCAGTCGACTTACGGGCTGTTTGCTTTGTACGAGCCATTATTTACCACTTTAATTCTTTGCACAAAATTAATCACCACCACAAAATATACACTGCACTTTTCTTACAATAATGCCGTAATGTCGATGTACAAGTAATAAAATGACTAATATTGTTTCATAAGTTCACTTCTTTTGGGGTTGGCTAAAATGAAATTTACACATGCGTTAAAATGAGATAGCAATATCTGAGTAATCCAATGAAATGGATGAATTTTTGTATAAATACACGTGTCAAAGCGATATTGAAGCATAGTCGCTGTGTATAGTGAAGTGAATTGTGTTGTTTTTTAGTGGGAAAAATATAAGCAGAGAGAAAAAATGACTGGTCGCGGCAAAGGTGGAAAAGGTTTGGGTAAAGGTGGTGCTAAGCGTCATCGCAAAGTGCTACGTGACAACATCCAAGGTATCACAAAGCCAGCTATTCGTCGTTTAGCTCGCCGTGGTGGCGTAAAACGTATATCTGGTTTGATATATGAAGAAACTCGTGGTGTTTTAAAAGTGTTTTTGGAGAATGTCATTCGCGATGCAGTCACATATACCGAACATGCTAAGAGGAAAACCGTCACAGCAATGGATGTTGTATATGCTTTGAAGAGACAAGGACGTACTTTATATGGTTTCGGCGGTTAAACAATTTCTTTATTTTTTTTTTTTGCGAACATAAGATCAAATAAAGAAAACAACGGTCCTTTTCAGGACCACAATATTTAATGAACAAAGAATCGAAACTATGATAATGTACTATACAAATATGATTTAATTCTAAAATGCTATAATTTAATATTACGGTAGGGATTTATGTGCATATGTACATATATATATGATTATATTTTAGCACTTTTAATGGTTATCATATTTTTTTTCTGTTGAATACTAACAGATTTAGCTAAGAAATGATAGCCAAAGAATTTATTTTGTATAACTTAAATGTGCATGCCTTATATGCATATGTACATATGTATGTGTCCATATGTACATGCTGGTAGTTTTTCTATATAATTTTAATAAGTATGCATGTTGCTATAATTATTTTCAAAATAAAATTTTATTTTATATTAATTAATGTGTACAATTTTTTATGGAAAATTATCGATATGCATTTACGTATATGAATATGTATGTATTTGTCTTCATATTTTCTACATATTTCATACATGTAGTACAATGTCCCATAGAAATTATTTTTGAAAATTTATAAAATTAAAATTTCTTTAATATCTGCCTAGAATTATTACATATCACTAATTTAAATGTTCAGTTTTGAGTCTAATGAGGATACATAATGAATTAAATATTATGTACGTATATATGCATGTATAATAACACACAATACCCTTAAGGTTGCATCAATGTCAACATCGAAATATTTAAAATATTTTTTTAAGAATAATTTCTTAGTAAAAGTCTACTTTTTATAATTTATATTATGAATAATTTGATGTACTCATGAAAATTAATAAAATTAAACGGTTTGTTTTAGGAACTTTTAAGAAATTTAACTTTAATCGGCAATTTTTGAGTTTTTTGGGTACAAAGTTTGGACGAAAATCCGTATTTCTTGATAAATATTAATTATTATTAAATTATTGTGATTACACATTAAGGAGAAACACTTAAGCTAACAATTTGCATAAAGAATTATTTGATTAAATTAATATATGAATTTTAATAAATTAAATAAAGTTGAAAGTTTGTCATTTGCAATTGGCAAATAGCACTAGAATGTTAAAATTTGTCACTCATCTTTTCACATTGCTTCTCAAATTTTAAAGGCACTAAAAATTTTACATTAAACTCTTCAAAATTTTAAACCAATACTAAGTGTTTTCAATACTTAAAGTGTATATTTAATAGAAATAAATTGTGCATTTATTTTTCAATAAACAAAGTGAAAATGTCTGATACAGTTGCTGTTGCCAATATTAGCTCTCCGGTGGCCGCTGGAGCTACTGCTGTTGCTGATAAAAAAGTCGTTGCAAAAAAGGCAGCAAAGCCGAAAAAAATATCGGCTGCACCAACCCATCCACCAACTCAAGAAATGGTCGATGCATCAATTAAGAATTTAAAAGAACGTGGTGGCTCATCACTTTTGGCTATTAAGAAATATATTAGTGCTACATACAAATGTGATGCACAAAAATTGGCACCATTTATCAAACGGTATTTGAAATCGGCTGTTACTAGCGGAAAATTGATTCAAACTAAAGGAAAGGGTGCATCCGGATCATTTAAATTATCAGCTGCTGCGACTAAATCAAGTGAAGGTAAATCAAAACCAAAATCAACCAAATCTGCAGAAAAAGCCAAAACCAAAAAGAAGTCTGCAGATGGTGCAGCATCGAAGAAGAAATTAGTAAGTGGTGCAAAGAAGGTAAGTGGTGAGAAAAAAGCGAAAAAAGCTGTTGTCAGTAAGAAAACTGCGGAAAAGAAGAAAAGTGAAAAATCTAAAGCGAAGGATGCTAAAAAGACTGGTAGTGTTAAAGCTAAACCGGCTAAAACTAAATCAACAGCAACCAAGCCAAAGGCATCAAAAGCAAAATCAGCCGCTGCCAAACCAAAAAAAACAACAGCTGGTAAAAAACCAGTCGCCAAAAAGACTTCCGCTAAGAAATAAATATTTAATATAATAATTCTTTAATTTACATATACATATTTATGTATAATATACATACATATATGGATTAAAGATGATTTAACAACAAACAATAAGCCCTTTTCAGGGCTACAAAATGTTTTTTACAATCAGATCGAAAAATAATTCGTAGGAAATGTGATGTATGCATATGTATTTACATATTTTTATAACGCTAAAATATTAAATAAATCCATGATTACATAATATATACTATATAGAGTTAACTAAATTTAATTTTGGGAGTGATTACTTTTCCATAATGAAATGTACTGAGAGATTTGATTATTAAAATAATTATATTATTACCGCGGTAGCCGAGTGGTTAGCAGTGTGTACTGCCATTCGGAAGGCTTTGGTTCATATCCCGGTGCCACCAACATCAAAAAAAAAGTTATGGAAAATTAATTTAAATAAAAAATTAAGTAAAATTTTCTAATTGCGGCCGCACCTTCGCAGGGAACGTCCACCCCACCGAGTGTATTTCGGACATGAAATTAAGTCTCCTCGTAAAAAAACCATCAGCCGTAGTATAAACTGTAAAGCGCCAATTATATATATAGGTATATATATTATTACTTAAGTTTCACAAAAAATTTCAAATATTTTTATTGCATATATGAAATAAACATTTAATATATTTGAATCTCTTAGTTAAATTGTATTTTGTGGCCCTGAAAAGGGCCTTTGTCGTTACACACACATACATTCTCAATAGACAATTTACTTGGAGCTAGTGTATTTGGTAACAGCCTTAGTACCTTCACTGACGGCATGTTTGGCCAATTCACCGGGCAAAAGTAGACGCACAGCAGTTTGAATTTCGCGACTGGTGATAGTTGAACGTTTGTTATAGTGAGCCAAACGCGACGCCTCAGCAGCAATGCGTTCGAAAATGTCATTAACAAAACTATTCATTATACTCATTGCTTTCGAGGAAATACCAGTATCTGGATGTACTTGTTTTAACACCTTGTAGATATAAATGGCATAGCTTTCCTTCCTCTTGCGCTTCTTCTTCTTGTCATTTTTGGTAATATTTTTTTGTGCCTTACCGGCTTTCTTTGCTGCTTTTCCACTAGTTTTTGGCGGCATTTTATCTTCACTTCAATTCACTTCAATTCACTACACTTCACTTAAATCTTTCTGATGTTACTACACTAACATGTACGTGTTTATGTATTTTTTCACGAGCAATTAGTTCGAGTCGTCGTTACATTTCGACATAATGTTGAATATACGATAAGGGTTGTTGACTAGTCTATTGAAAAAGTATATAAACAGTGAATATTCCTCACATCAAGGTATCAACAACAGTGCGTGCAAGTACGAGTGTAAGTGTAGTGAAAATCAATAAGCAAAAATAAAAATTTTGTGTAATAATGTCTGGTCGCGGTAAAGGTGGTAAAGTTAAGGGAAAGGCAAAGTCACGTTCAAATCGTGCTGGCCTTCAATTTCCCGTTGGTCGTATTCATCGTTTATTGCGTAAAGGTAATTACGCTGAACGTGTTGGTGCCGGTGCTCCAGTCTATTTAGCTGCTGTTATGGAATATTTGGCAGCTGAAGTTCTTGAGTTGGCTGGTAACGCTGCTCGTGATAATAAAAAAACGAGAATTATTCCTCGCCATTTACAATTGGCTATACGCAACGATGAAGAATTAAATAAACTATTATCTGGAGTAACCATTGCTCAAGGTGGTGTTTTACCTAATATTCAAGCTGTACTTTTGCCAAAGAAGACCGAAAAGAAAGCATAAAGTGGAAAAAGACATGAATATATGCAATTCATAATATATAATATGCAACAATAAAAACCGTCCTTTTCAGGACGACAAAATATGTGTTCAAAGAGATTGAATTGATTTTTTTATATAAAACTTTTTACTGATAAAACAAATAATTTAATAAATAAATAAACTCAACTCAAGTAAATACATATATACACACATGTGTATATATGTACATAAGTACACATTTGCGCATACACGCATATGTATTTTAATAAAAGTAAAGTAGTAAAGTAGTAGTACAAAGAACCGGTCTTAAGTGGCAGATGTCTACATGCAAAGCCAGCCGGCACATACCCATACTTACATAGATTTTTTGTGTACACGCAAAGATGTGTATCATACAAAGTGGATGAAGTACAGTAGCCCAAAGAGGTCGCATTTGTATATTTAAACGCATATACATAAATGCATGCAAGTATGTACATCAATATATAGGTATTTATATTCTTGTTACGAGGTAAAATTAAACTAAAATATTTCGTATTTATATAAAAAAAATTAAAATTATTGAATTTTTTTTTTTGATCATTTTGTTTGAAAAATTGTGGTCCTGAAAAGGACCGTTTCTATTTTTGTGTTTTATATGTATCGCATCACTTATTATTCAATTATGCACGTTCACCTCGAATACGTCTGGCTAATTGAATATCTTTTGGCATAATTGTAACACGCTTTGCATGGATGGCACACAAATTAGTATCCTCAAACAAACCAACCAAATATGCCTCACTAGCTTCTTGTAGAGCCATAACTGCAGAACTTTGGAAACGTAAATCTGTTTTAAAATCCTGAGCGATTTCACGAACTAATCGTTGGAATGGCAATTTGCGGATCAATAATTCAGTACTCTTTTGGTAACGACGAATTTCACGCAATGCCACTGTACCGGGACGATAGCGATGTGGCTTTTTAACACCACCAGTTGCTGGAGCACTCTTACGAGCAGCTTTAGTTGCCAATTGTTTGCGAGGTGCTTTACCACCAGTCGACTTACGGGCTGTTTGCTTTGTACGAGCCATTATTTACCACTTTAATTCTTTGCACAAAATTAATCACCACCACAAAATATACACTGCACTTTTCTTACAATAATGCCGTAATGTCGATGTACAAGTAATAAAATGACTAATATTGTTTCATAAGTTCACTTCTTTTGGGGTTGGCTAAAATGAAATTTACACATGCGTTAAAATGAGATAGCAATATCTGAGTAATCCAATGAAATGGATGAATTTTTGTATAAATACACGTGTCAAAGCGATATTGAAGCATAGTCGCTGTGTATAGTGAAGTGAATTGTGTTGTTTTTTAGTGGGAAAAATATAAGCAGAGAGAAAAAATGACTGGTCGCGGCAAAGGTGGAAAAGGTTTGGGTAAAGGTGGTGCTAAGCGTCATCGCAAAGTGTTACGTGACAACATCCAAGGTATCACAAAGCCAGCTATTCGTCGTTTAGCTCGCCGTGGTGGCGTAAAACGTATATCTGGTTTGATATATGAAGAAACTCGTGGTGTTTTAAAAGTGTTTTTGGAGAATGTCATTCGCGATGCAGTCACATATACCGAACATGCTAAGAGGAAAACCGTCACAGCAATGGATGTTGTATATGCTTTGAAGAGACAAGGACGTACTTTATATGGTTTCGGCGGTTAAACAATTTCTTTATTTTTTTTTTTTGCGAACATAAGATCAAATAAAGAAAACAACGGTCCTTTTCAGGACCACAATATTTAATGAACAAAGAATCGAAACTATGATAATGTACTATACAAATATGATTTAATTCTAAAATGCTATAATTTAATATTACGGTAGGGATTTATGTGCATATGTACATATATATATGATTATATTTTAGCACTTTTAATGGTTATCATATTTTTTTTCTGTTGAATACTAACAGATTTAGCTAAGAAATGATAGCCAAAGAATTTATTTTGTATAACTTAAATGTGCATGCCTTATATGCATATGTACATATGTATGTGTCCATATGTACATGCTGGTAGTTTTTCTACATAATTTTAATAAGTATGCATGTTGCTATAATTATTTTCAAAATAAAATTTTATTTTATATTAATTAATGTGTACAATTTTTTATGGAAAATTATCGATATGCATTTACGTATATGAATATGTATGTATTTGTCTTCATATTTTCTACATATTTCATACATGTAGTACAATGTCCCATAGAAATTATTTTTGAAAATTTATAAAATTAAAATTTCTTTAATATCTGCCTAGAATTATTACATATCACTAATTTAAATGTTCAGTTTTGAGTCTAATGAGGATACATAATGAATTAAATATTATGTACGTATATATGCATGTATAATAACACACAATACCCTTAAGGTTGCATCAATGTCAACATCGAAATATTTAAAATATTTTTTTAAGAATAATTTCTTAGTAAAAGTCTACTTTTTATAATTTATATTATGAATAATTTGATGTACTCATGAAAATTAATAAAATTAAACGGTTTGTTTTAGGAACTTTTAAGAAATTTAACTTTAATCGGCAATTTTTGAGTTTTTTGGGTACAAAGTTTGGGCGAAAATCCGTATTTCTTGATAAATATTAATTATTATTAAATTATTGTGATTACACATTAAGGAGAAACACTTAAGCTAACAATTTGCATAAAGAATTATTTGATTAAATTAATATATGAATTTTAATAAATTAAATAAAGTTGAAAGTTCGTCATTTGCAATTGGCAAATAGCACTAGAATGTTAAAATTTGTCACTCATCTTTTCACATTGCTTCTCAAATTTTAAAGGCACTAAAAATTTTACATTAAACTCTTCAAAATTTTAAACCAATACTAAGTGTTTTCAATACTTAAAGTGTATATTTAATAGAAATAAATTGTGCATTTATTTTTCAATAAACAAAGTGAAAATGTCTGATACAGTTGCTGTTGCCAATATTAGCTCTCCGGTGGCCGCTGGAGCTACTGCTGTTGCTGATAAAAAAGTCGTTGCAAAAAAGGCAACAAAGCCGAAAAAAATATCGGCTGCACCAACCCATCCACCAACTCAAGAAATGGTCGATGCATCAATTAAGAATTTAAAAGAACGTGGTGGCTCATCACTTTTGGCTATTAAGAAATATATTAGTGCTACATACAAATGTGATGCACAAAAATTGGCACCATTTATCAAACGGTATTTGAAATCGGCTGTTACTAGCGGAAAATTGATTCAAACTAAAGGAAAGGGTGCATCCGGATCATTTAAATTATCAGCTGCTGCGACTAAATCAAGTGAAGGTAAATCAAAACCAAAATCAACCAAATCTGCAGAAAAAGCCAAAACCAAAAAGAAGTCTGCAGATGGTGCAGCATCGAAGAAGAAATTAGTAAGTGGTGCAAAGAAGGTAAGTGGTGAGAAAAAAGCGAAAAAAGCTGTTGTCAGTAAGAAAACTGCGGAAAAGAAGAAAAGTGAAAAATCTAAAGCGAAGGATGCTAAAAAGACTGGTAGTGTTAAAGCTAAACCGGCTAAAACTAAATCAACAGCAACCAAGCCAAAGGCATCAAAAGCAAAATCAGCCGCTGCCAAACCAAAAAAAACAACAGCTGGTAAAAAACCAGTCGCCAAAAAGACTTCCGCTAAGAAATAAATATTTAATATAATAATTCTTTAATTTACATATACATATTTATGTATAATATACATACATATATGGATTAAAGATGATTTAACAACAAACAATAAGCCCTTTTCAGGGCTACAAAATGTTTTTTACAATCAGATCGAAAAATAATTCGTAGGAAATGTGATGTATGCATATGTATTTACATATTTTTATAACGCTAAAATATTAAATAAATCCATGATTACATAATATATACTATATAGAGTTAACTAAATTTAATTTTGGGAGTGATTACTTTTCCATAATGAAATGTACTGAGAGATTTGATTATTAAAATAATTATATTATTACCGCGGTAGCCGAGTGGTTAGCAGTGTGTACTGCCATTCGGAAGGCTTTGGTTCATATCCCGGTGCCACCAACATCAAAAAAAAAGTTATGGAAAATTAATTTAAATAAAAAATTAAGTAAAATTTTCTAATTGCGGCCGCACCTTCGCAGGGAACGTCCACCCCACCGAGTGTATTTCGGACATGAAATTAAGTCTCCTCGTAAAAAAACCATCAGCCGTAGTATAAACTGTAAAGCGCCAATTATATATATAGGTATATATATTATTACTTAAGTTTCACAAAAAATTTCAAATATTTTTATTGCATATATGAAATAAACATTTAATATATTTGAATCTCTTAGTTAAATTGTATTTTGTGGCCCTGAAAAGGGCCTTTGTCGTTACACACACATACATTCTCAATAGACAATTTACTTGGAGCTAGTGTATTTGGTAACAGCCTTAGTACCTTCACTGACGGCATGTTTGGCCAATTCACCGGGCAAAAGTAGACGCACAGCAGTTTGAATTTCGCGACTGGTGATAGTTGAACGTTTGTTATAGTGAGCCAAACGCGACGCCTCAGCAGCAATGCGTTCGAAAATGTCATTAACAAAACTATTCATTATACTCATTGCTTTCGAGGAAATACCAGTATCTGGATGTACTTGTTTTAACACCTTGTAGATATAAATGGCATAGCTTTCCTTCCTCTTGCGCTTCTTCTTCTTGTCATTTTTGGTAATATTTTTTTGTGCCTTACCGGCTTTCTTTGCTGCTTTTCCACTAGTTTTTGGCGGCATTTTATCTTCACTTCAATTCACTTCAATTCACTACACTTCACTTAAATCTTTCTGATGTTACTACACTAACATGTACGTGTTTATGTATTTTTTCACGAGCAATTAGTTCGAGTCGTCGTTACATTTCGACATAATGTTGAATATACGATAAGGGTTGTTGACTAGTCTATTGAAAAAGTATATAAACAGTGAATATTCCTCACATCAAGGTATCAACAACAGTGCGTGCAAGTACGAGTGTAAGTGTAGTGAAAATCAATAAGCAAAAATAAAAATTTTGTGTAATAATGTCTGGTCGCGGTAAAGGTGGTAAAGTTAAGGGAAAGGCAAAGTCACGTTCAAATCGTGCTGGCCTTCAATTTCCCGTTGGTCGTATTCATCGTTTATTGCGTAAAGGTAATTACGCTGAACGTGTTGGTGCCGGTGCTCCAGTCTATTTAGCTGCTGTTATGGAATATTTGGCAGCTGAAGTTCTTGAGTTGGCTGGTAACGCTGCTCGTGATAATAAAAAAACGAGAATTATTCCTCGCCATTTACAATTGGCTATACGCAACGATGAAGAATTAAATAAACTATTATCTGGAGTAACCATTGCTCAAGGTGGTGTTTTACCTAATATTCAAGCTGTACTTTTGCCAAAGAAGACCGAAAAGAAAGCATAAAGTGGAAAAAGACATGAATATATGCAATTCATAATATATAATATGCAACAATAAAAACCGTCCTTTTCAGGACGACAAAATATGTGTTCAAAGAGATTGAATTGATTTTTTTATATAAAACTTTTTACTGATAAAACAAATAATTTAATAAATAAATAAACTCAACTCAAGTAAATACATATATACACACATGTGTATATATGTACATAAGTACACATTTGCGCATACACGCATATGTATTTTAATAAAAGTAAAGTAGTAAAGTAGTAGTACAAAGAACCGGTCTTAAGTGGCAGATGTCTACATGCAAAGCCAGCCGGCACATACCCATACTTACATAGATTTTTTGTGTACACGCAAAGATGTGTATCATACAAAGTGGATGAAGTACAGTAGCCCAAAGAGGTCGCATTTGTATATTTAAACGCATATACATAAATGCATGCAAGTATGTACATCAATATATAGGTATTTATATTCTTGTTACGAGGTAAAATTAAACTAAAATATTTCGTATTTATATAAAAAAAATTAAAATTATTGAATTTTTTTTTTTGATCATTTTGTTTGAAAAATTGTGGTCCTGAAAAGGACCGTTTCTATTTTTGTGTTTTATATGTATCGCATCACTTATTATTCAATTATGCACGTTCACCTCGAATACGTCTGGCTAATTGAATATCTTTTGGCATAATTGTAACACGCTTTGCATGGATGGCACACAAATTAGTATCCTCAAACAAACCAACCAAATATGCCTCACTAGCTTCTTGTAGAGCCATAACTGCAGAACTTTGGAAACGTAAATCTGTTTTAAAATCCTGAGCGATTTCACGAACTAATCGTTGGAATGGCAATTTGCGGATCAATAATTCAGTACTCTTTTGGTAACGACGAATTTCACGCAATGCCACTGTACCGGGACGATAGCGATGTGGCTTTTTAACACCACCAGTTGCTGGAGCACTCTTACGAGCAGCTTTAGTTGCCAATTGTTTGCGAGGTGCTTTACCACCAGTCGACTTACGGGCTGTTTGCTTTGTACGAGCCATTATTTACCACTTTAATTCTTTGCACAAAATTAATCACCACCACAAAATATACACTGCACTTTTCTTACAATAATGCCGTAATGTCGATGTACAAGTAATAAAATGACTAATATTGTTTCATAAGTTCACTTCTTTTGGGGTTGGCTAAAATGAAATTTACACATGCGTTAAAATGAGATAGCAATATCTGAGTAATCCAATGAAATGGATGAATTTTTGTATAAATACACGTGTCAAAGCGATATTGAAGCATAGTCGCTGTGTATAGTGAAGTGAATTGTGTTGTTTTTTAGTGGGAAAAATATAAGCAGAGAGAAAAAATGACTGGTCGCGGCAAAGGTGGAAAAGGTTTGGGTAAAGGTGGTGCTAAGCGTCATCGCAAAGTGTTACGTGACAACATCCAAGGTATCACAAAGCCAGCTATTCGTCGTTTAGCTCGCCGTGGTGGCGTAAAACGTATATCTGGTTTGATATATGAAGAAACTCGTGGTGTTTTAAAAGTGTTTTTGGAGAATGTCATTCGCGATGCAGTCACATATACCGAACATGCTAAGAGGAAAACCGTCACAGCAATGGATGTTGTATATGCTTTGAAGAGACAAGGACGTACTTTATATGGTTTCGGCGGTTAAACAATTTCTTTATTTTTTTTTTTTGCGAACATAAGATCAAATAAAGAAAACAACGGTCCTTTTCAGGACCACAATATTTAATGAACAAAGAATCGAAACTATGATAATGTACTATACAAATATGATTTAATTCTAAAATGCTATAATTTAATATTACGGTAGGGATTTATGTGCATATGTACATATATATATGATTATATTTTAGCACTTTTAATGGTTATCATATTTTTTTTCTGTTGAATACTAACAGATTTAGCTAAGAAATGATAGCCAAAGAATTTATTTTGTATAACTTAAATGTGCATGCCTTATATGCATATGTACATATGTATGTGTCCATATGTACATGCTGGTAGTTTTTCTACATAATTTTAATAAGTATGCATGTTGCTATAATTATTTTCAAAATAAAATTTTATTTTATATTAATTAATGTGTACAATTTTTTATGGAAAATTATCGATATGCATTTACGTATATGAATATGTATGTATTTGTCTTCATATTTTCTACATATTTCATACATGTAGTACAATGTCCCATAGAAATTATTTTTGAAAATTTATAAAATTAAAATTTCTTTAATATCTGCCTAGAATTATTACATATCACTAATTTAAATGTTCAGTTTTGAGTCTAATGAGGATACATAATGAATTAAATATTATGTACGTATATATGCATGTATAATAACACACAATACCCTTAAGGTTGCATCAATGTCAACATCGAAATATTTAAAATATTTTTTTAAGAATAATTTCTTAGTAAAAGTCTACTTTTTATAATTTATATTATGAATAATTTGATGTACTCATGAAAATTAATAAAATTAAACGGTTTGTTTTAGGAACTTTTAAGAAATTTAACTTTAATCGGCAATTTTTGAGTTTTTTGGGTACAAAGTTTGGGCGAAAATCCGTATTTCTTGATAAATATTAATTATTATTAAATTATTGTGATTACACATTAAGGAGAAACACTTAAGCTAACAATTTGCATAAAGAATTATTTGATTAAATTAATATATGAATTTTAATAAATTAAATAAAGTTGAAAGTTCGTCATTTGCAATTGGCAAATAGCACTAGAATGTTAAAATTTGTCACTCATCTTTTCACATTGCTTCTCAAATTTTAAAGGCACTAAAAATTTTACATTAAACTCTTCAAAATTTTAAACCAATACTAAGTGTTTTCAATACTTAAAGTGTATATTTAATAGAAATAAATTGTGCATTTATTTTTCAATAAACAAAGTGAAAATGTCTGATACAGTTGCTGTTGCCAATATTAGCTCTCCGGTGGCCGCTGGAGCTACTGCTGTTGCTGATAAAAAAGTCGTTGCAAAAAAGGCAACAAAGCCGAAAAAAATATCGGCTGCACCAACCCATCCACCAACTCAAGAAATGGTCGATGCATCAATTAAGAATTTAAAAGAACGTGGTGGCTCATCACTTTTGGCTATTAAGAAATATATTAGTGCTACATACAAATGTGATGCACAAAAATTGGCACCATTTATCAAACGGTATTTGAAATCGGCTGTTACTAGCGGAAAATTGATTCAAACTAAAGGAAAGGGTGCATCCGGATCATTTAAATTATCAGCTGCTGCGACTAAATCAAGTGAAGGTAAATCAAAACCAAAATCAACCAAATCTGCAGAAAAAGCCAAAACCAAAAAGAAGTCTGCAGATGGTGCAGCATCGAAGAAGAAATTAGTAAGTGGTGCAAAGAAGGTAAGTGGTGAGAAAAAAGCGAAAAAAGCTGTTGTCAGTAAGAAAACTGCGGAAAAGAAGAAAAGTGAAAAATCTAAAGCGAAGGATGCTAAAAAGACTGGTAGTGTTAAAGCTAAACCGGCTAAAACTAAATCAACAGCAACCAAGCCAAAGGCATCAAAAGCAAAATCAGCCGCTGCCAAACCAAAAAAAACAACAGCTGGTAAAAAACCAGTCGCCAAAAAGACTTCCGCTAAGAAATAAATATTTAATATAATAATTCTTTAATTTACATATACATATTTATGTATAATATACATACATATATGGATTAAAGATGATTTAACAACAAACAATAAGCCCTTTTCAGGGCTACAAAATGTTTTTTACAATCAGATCGAAAAATAATTCGTAGGAAATGTGATGTATGCATATGTATTTACATATTTTTATAACGCTAAAATATTAAATAAATCCATGATTACATAATATATACTATATAGAGTTAACTAAATTTAATTTTGGGAGTGATTACTTTTCCATAATGAAATGTACTGAGAGATTTGATTATTAAAATAATTATATTATTACCGCGGTAGCCGAGTGGTTAGCAGTGTGTACTGCCATTCGGAAGGCTTTGGTTCATATCCCGGTGCCACCAACATCAAAAAAAAAGTTATGGAAAATTAATTTAAATAAAAAATTAAGTAAAATTTTCTAATTGCGGCCGCACCTTCGCAGGGAACGTCCACCCCACCGAGTGTATTTCGGACATGAAATTAAGTCTCCTCGTAAAAAAACCATCAGCCGTAGTATAAACTGTAAAGCGCCAATTATATATATAGGTATATATATTATTACTTAAGTTTCACAAAAAATTTCAAATATTTTTATTGCATATATGAAATAAACATTTAATATATTTGAATCTCTTAGTTAAATTGTATTTTGTGGCCCTGAAAAGGGCCTTTGTCGTTACACACACATACATTCTCAATAGACAATTTACTTGGAGCTAGTGTATTTGGTAACAGCCTTAGTACCTTCACTGACGGCATGTTTGGCCAATTCACCGGGCAAAAGTAGACGCACAGCAGTTTGAATTTCGCGACTGGTGATAGTTGAACGTTTGTTATAGTGAGCCAAACGCGACGCCTCAGCAGCAATGCGTTCGAAAATGTCATTAACAAAACTATTCATTATACTCATTGCTTTCGAGGAAATACCAGTATCTGGATGTACTTGTTTTAACACCTTGTAGATATAAATGGCATAGCTTTCCTTCCTCTTGCGCTTCTTCTTCTTGTCATTTTTGGTAATATTTTTTTGTGCCTTACCGGCTTTCTTTGCTGCTTTTCCACTAGTTTTTGGCGGCATTTTATCTTCACTTCAATTCACTTCAATTCACTACACTTCACTTAAATCTTTCTGATGTTACTACACTAACATGTACGTGTTTATGTATTTTTTCACGAGCAATTAGTTCGAGTCGTCGTTACATTTCGACATAATGTTGAATATACGATAAGGGTTGTTGACTAGTCTATTGAAAAAGTATATAAACAGTGAATATTCCTCACATCAAGGTATCAACAACAGTGCGTGCAAGTACGAGTGTAAGTGTAGTGAAAATCAATAATCAAAAATAAAAATTTTGTGTAATAATGTCTGGTCGCGGTAAAGGTGGCAAAGTTAAGGGAAAGGCAAAGTCACGTTCAAATCGTGCTGGCCTTCAATTTCCCGTTGGTCGTATTCATCGTTTATTGCGTAAAGGTAATTACGCTGAACGTGTTGGTGCCGGTGCTCCAGTCTATTTAGCTGCTGTTATGGAATATTTGGCAGCTGAAGTTCTTGAGTTGGCTGGTAACGCTGCTCGTGATAATAAAAAAACGAGAATTATTCCTCGCCATTTACAATTGGCTATACGCAACGATGAAGAATTAAATAAACTATTATCTGGAGTAACCATTGCTCAAGGTGGTGTTTTACCTAATATTCAAGCTGTACTTTTGCCAAAGAAGACCGAAAAGAAAGCATAAAGTGGAAAAAGACATGAATATATGCAATTCATAATATATAATATGCAACAATAAAAACCGTCCTTTTCAGGACGACAAAATATGTGTTCAAAGAGATTGAATTGATTTTTTTATATAAAACTGCAATTTTTTTTACTGATAAAACAAATAATTTAATAAATAAATAAACTCAACTCAAGTAAATACATATATACACACATGTGTATATATGTACATATGTACACATTTGCGCATACACGCATATGTATTTTAATAAAAGTAAAGTAGTAAAGTAGTAGTACAAAGAACCGGTCTTAAGTGGCAGATGTCTACATGCAAAGCCAGCCGGCACATACCCATACTTACATAGATTTTTTGTGTACACGCAAAGATGTGTATCATACAAAGTGGATGAAGTACAGTAGCCCAAAGAGGTCGCATTTGTATATTTAAACGCATATACATAAATGCATGCAAGTATGTACATCAATATATAGGTATTTATATTCTTGTTACGAGGTAAAATTAAACTAAAATATTTCGTATTTATATAAAAAAAATTAAAATTATTGAATTTTTTTTTTGATCATTTTGTTTGAAAAATTGTGGTCCTGAAAAGGACCGTTTCTATTTTTGTGTTTTATATGTATCGCATCACTTATTATTCAATTATGCACGTTCACCTCGAATACGTCTGGCTAATTGAATATCTTTTGGCATAATTGTAACACGCTTTGCATGGATGGCACACAAATTAGTATCCTCAAACAAACCAACCAAATATGCCTCACTAGCTTCTTGTAGAGCCATAACTGCAGAACTTTGGAAACGTAAATCTGTTTTAAAATCTTGAGCGATTTCACGAACTAATCGTTGGAATGGCAATTTGCGGATCAATAATTCAGTACTCTTTTGGTAACGACGAATTTCACGCAATGCCACTGTACCGGGACGATAGCGATGTGGCTTTTTAACACCACCAGTTGCTGGAGCACTCTTACGAGCAGCTTTAGTTGCCAATTGTTTGCGAGGTGCTTTACCACCAGTCGACTTACGGGCTGTTTGCTTTGTACGAGCCATTATTTACCCCTTTAATTCTTTGCACAAAATTAATCACCACCACAAAATATACACTGCACTTTTCTTACAATAATGCCGTAATGTCGATGTACAAGTAATAAAATGACTAATATTGTTTCATAAGTTCACTTCTTTTGGGGTTGGCTAAAATGAAATTTACACATGCGTTAAAATGAGATAGCAATATCTGAGTAATCCAATGAAATGGATGAATTTTTGTATAAATACACGTGTCAAAGCGATATTGAAGCATAGTCGCTGTGTATAGTGAAGTGAATTGTGTTGTTTTTTAGTGGGAAAAATATAAGCAGAGAGAAAAAATGACTGGTCGCGGCAAAGGTGGAAAAGGTTTGGGTAAAGGTGGTGCTAAGCGTCATCGCAAAGTGTTACGTGACAACATCCAAGGTATCACAAAGCCAGCTATTCGTCGTTTAGCTCGCCGTGGTGGCGTAAAACGTATATCTGGTTTGATATATGAAGAAACTCGTGGTGTTTTAAAAGTGTTTTTGGAGAATGTCATTCGCGATGCAGTCACATATACCGAACATGCTAAGAGGAAAACCGTCACAGCAATGGATGTTGTATATGCTTTGAAGAGACAAGGACGTACTTTATATGGTTTCGGCGGTTAAACAATTTCTTTATTTTTTTTTTGCGAACATAAGATCAAATAAAGAAAACAACGGTCCTTTTCAGGACCACAATATTTAATGAACAAAGAATCGAAACTATGATAATGTACTATACAAATATGATTTAATTCTAAAATGCTATAATTTAATATTACGGTAGGGATTTATGTGCATATGTACATATATATATGATTATATTTTAGCACTTTTAATGGTTATCATATTTTTTTTCTGTTGAATACTAACAGATTTAGCTAAGAAATGATAGCCAAAGAATTTATTTTGTATAACTTAAATGTGCATGCCTTATATGCATATGTACATATGTATGTGTCCATATGTACATGCTGGTAGTTTTTCTACATAATTTTAATAAGTATGCATGTTGCTATAATTATTTTCAAAATAAAATTTTATTTTATATTAATTAATGTGTACAATTTTTTATGGAAAATTATCGATATGCATTTACGTATATGAATATGTATGTATTTGTCTTCATATTTTCTACATATTTCATACATGTAGTACAATGTCCCATAGAAATTATTTTTGAAAATTTATAAAATTAAAATTTCTTTAATATCTGCCTAGAATTATTACATATCACTAATTTAAATGTTCAGTTTTGAGTCTAATGAGGATACATAATGAATTAAATATTATGTACGTATATATGCATGTATAATAACACACAATACCCTTAAGGTTGCATCAATGTCAACATCGAAATATTTAAAATATTTTTTTAAGAATAATTTCTTAGTAAAAGTCTACTTTTTATAATTTATATTATGAATAATTTGATGTACTCATGAAAATTAATAAAATTAAACGGTTTGTTTTAGGAACTTTTAAGAAATTTAACTTTAATCGGCAATTTTTGAGTTTTTTGGGTACAAAGTTTGGACGAAAATCCGTATTTCTTGATAAATATTAATTATTATTAAATTATTGTGATTACACATTAAGGAGAAACACTTAAGCTAACAATTTGCATAAAGAATTATTTGATTAAATTAATATATGAATTTTAATAAATTAAATAAAGTTGAAAGTTTGTCATTTGCAATTGGCAAATAGCACTAGAATGTTAAAATTTGTCACTCATCTTTTCACATTGCTTCTCAAATTTTAAAGGCACTAAAAATTTTACATTAAACTCTTCAAAATTTTAAACCAATACTAAGTGTTTTCAATACTTAAAGTGTATATTTAATAGAAATAAATTGTGCATTTATTTTTCAATAAACAAAGTGAAAATGTCTGATACAGTTGCTGTTGCCAATATTAGCTCTCCGGTGGCCGCTGGAGCTACTGCTGTTGCTGATAAAAAAGTCGTTGCAAAAAAGGCAACAAAGCCGAAAAAAATATCGGCTGCACCAACCCATCCACCAACTCAAGAAATGGTCGATGCATCAATTAAGAATTTAAAAGAACGTGGTGGCTCATCACTTTTGGCTATTAAGAAATATATTAGTGCTACATACAAATGTGATGCACAAAAATTGGCACCATTTATCAAACGGTATTTGAAATCGGCTGTTACTAGCGGAAAATTGATTCAAACTAAAGGAAAGGGTGCATCCGGATCATTTAAATTATCAGCTGCTGCGACTAAATCAAGTGAAGGTAAATCAAAACCAAAATCAACCAAATCTGCAGAAAAAGCCAAAACCAAAAAGAAGTCTGCAGATGGTGCAGCATCGAAGAAGAAATTAGTAAGTGGTGCAAAGAAGGTAAGTGGTGAGAAAAAAGCGAAAAAAGCTGTTGTCAGTAAGAAAACTGCGGAAAAGAAGAAAAGTGAAAAATCTAAAGCGAAGGATGCTAAAAAGACTGGTAGTGTTAAAGCTAAACCGGCTAAAACTAAATCAACAGCAACCAAGCCAAAGGCATCAAAAGCAAAATCAGCCGCTGCCAAACCAAAAAAAACAACAGCTGGTAAAAA
The DNA here is from genome assembly GCA_037013455.1 of Ceratitis rosa. Classification (NCBI taxonomy): domain Eukaryota; kingdom Metazoa; phylum Arthropoda; class Insecta; order Diptera; family Tephritidae; genus Ceratitis; species Ceratitis rosa. The sequence goes on from JAWMAG010000004.1 coordinate 98,645, forward strand.
ACCAGTCGCCAAAAAGACTTCCGCTAAGAAATAAATATTTAATATAATAATTCTTTAATTTACATATACATATTTATGTATAATATACATACATATATGGATTAAAGATGATTTAACAACAAACAATAAGCCCTTTTCAGGGCTACAAAATGTTTTTTACAATCAGATCGAAAAATAATTCGTAGGAAATGTGATGTATGCATATGTATTTACATATTTTTATAACGCTAAAATATTAAATAAATCCATGATTACATAATATATACTATATAGAGTTAACTAAATTTAATTTTGGGAGTGATTACTTTTCCATAATGAAATGTACTGAGAGATTTGATTATTAAAATAATTATATTATTACCGCGGTAGCCGAGTGGTTAGCAGTGTGTACTGCCATTCGGAAGGCTTTGGTTCATATCCCGGTGCCACCAACATCAAAAAAAAAGTTATGGAAAATTAATTTAAATAAAAAATTAAGTAAAATTTTCTAATTGCGGCCGCACCTTCGCAGGGAACGTCCACCCCACCGAGTGTATTTCGGACATGAAATTAAGTCTCCTCGTAAAAAAACCATCAGCCGTAGTATAAACTGTAAAGCGCCAATTATATATATAGGTATATATATTATTACTTAAGTTTCACAAAAAATTTCAAATATTTTTATTGCATATATGAAATAAACATTTAATATATTTGAATCTCTTAGTTAAATTGTATTTTGTGGCCCTGAAAAGGGCCTTTGTCGTTACACACACATACATTCTCAATAGACAATTTACTTGGAGCTAGTGTATTTGGTAACAGCCTTAGTACCTTCACTGACGGCATGTTTGGCCAATTCACCGGGCAAAAGTAGACGCACAGCAGTTTGAATTTCGCGACTGGTGATAGTTGAACGTTTGTTATAGTGAGCCAAACGCGACGCCTCAGCAGCAATGCGTTCGAAAATGTCATTAACAAAACTATTCATTATACTCATTGCTTTCGAGGAAATACCAGTATCTGGATGTACTTGTTTTAACACCTTGTAGATATAAATGGCATAGCTTTCCTTCCTCTTGCGCTTCTTCTTCTTGTCATTTTTGGTAATATTTTTTTGTGCCTTACCGGCTTTCTTTGCTGCTTTTCCACTAGTTTTTGGCGGCATTTTATCTTCACTTCAATTCACTTCAATTCACTACACTTCACTTAAATCTTTCTGATGTTACTACACTAACATGTACGTGTTTATGTATTTTTTCACGAGCAATTAGTTCGAGTCGTCGTTACATTTCGACATAATGTTGAATATACGATAAGGGTTGTTGACTAGTCTATTGAAAAAGTATATAAACAGTGAATATTCCTCACATCAAGGTATCAACAACAGTGCGTGCAAATACGAGTGTAAGTGTAGTGAAAATCAATAATCAAAAATAAAAATTTTGTGTAATAATGTCTGGTCGCGGTAAAGGTGGTAAAGTTAAGGGAAAGGCAAAGTCACGTTCAAATCGTGCTGGCCTTCAATTTCCCGTCGGTCGTATTCATCGTTTATTGCGTAAAGGTAATTATGCTGAACGTGTTGGTGCCGGTGCTCCAGTCTATTTAGCTGCTGTTATGGAATATTTGGCAGCTGAAGTTCTTGAGTTGGCTGGTAACGCTGCTCGTGATAATAAAAAAACGAGAATTATTCCTCGCCATTTACAATTGGCTATACGCAACGATGAAGAATTAAATAAACTATTATCTGGAGTAACCATTGCTCAAGGTGGTGTTTTACCTAATATTCAAGCTGTACTTTTGCCAAAGAAGACCGAAAAGAAAGCATAAAGTGGAAAAAGACATGAATATATGCAATTCATAATATATAATATGCAACAATAAAAACCGTCCTTTTCAGGACGACAAAATATGTGTTCAAAGAGATTGAATTGATTTTTTTATATAAAACTGCAATTTTTTTTACTGATAAAACAAATAATTTAATAAATAAATAAACTCAACTCAAGTAAATACATATATACACACATGTGTATATATGTACATATGTACACATTTGCGCATACACGCATATGTATTTTAATAAAAGTAAAGTAGTAAAGTAGTAGTACAAAGAACCGGTCTTAAGTGGCAGATGTCTACATGCAAAGCCAGCCGGCACATACCCATACTTACATAGATTTTTTGTGTACACGCAAAGATGTGTATCATACAAAGTGGATGAAGTACAGTAGCCCAAAGAGGTCGCATTTGTATATTTAAACGCATATACATAAATGCATGCAAGTATGTACATCAATATATAGGTATTTATATTCTTGTTACGAGGTAAAATTAAACTAAAATATTTCGTATTTATATAAAAAAAATTAAAATTATTGAATTTTTTTTTTTGATCATTTTGTTTGAAAAATTGTGGTCCTGAAAAGGACCGTTTCTATTTTTGTGTTTTATATGTATCGCATCACTTATTATTCAATTATGCACGTTCACCTCGAATACGTCTGGCTAATTGAATATCTTTTGGCATAATTGTAACACGCTTTGCATGGATGGCACACAAATTAGTATCCTCAAACAAACCAACCAAATATGCCTCACTAGCTTCTTGTAGAGCCATAACTGCAGAACTTTGGAAACGTAAATCTGTTTTAAAATCCTGAGCGATTTCACGAACTAATCGTTGGAATGGCAATTTGCGGATCAATAATTCAGTACTCTTTTGGTAACGACGAATTTCACGCAATGCCACTGTACCGGGACGATAGCGATGTGGCTTTTTAACACCACCAGTTGCTGGAGCACTCTTACGAGCAGCTTTAGTTGCCAATTGTTTGCGAGGTGCTTTACCACCAGTCGACTTACGGGCTGTTTGCTTTGTACGAGCCATTATTTACCACTTTAATTCTTTGCACAAAATTAATCACCACCACAAAATATACACTGCACTTTTCTTACAATAATGCCGTAATGTCGATGTACAAGTAATAAAATGACTAATATTGTTTCATAAATTCACTTCTTTTGGGGTTGGCTAAAATGAAATTTACACATGCGTTAAAATGAGATAGCAATATCTGAGTAATCCAATGAAATGGATGAATTTTTGTATAAATACACGTGTCAAAGCGATATTGAAGCATAGTCGCTGTGTATAGTGAAGTGAATTGTGTTGTTTTTTAGTGGGAAAAATATAAGCAGAGAGAAAAAATGACTGGTCGCGGCAAAGGTGGAAAAGGTTTGGGTAAAGGTGGTGCTAAGCGTCATCGCAAAGTGTTACGTGACAACATCCAAGGTATCACAAAGCCAGCTATTCGTCGTTTAGCTCGCCGTGGTGGCGTAAAACGTATATCTGGTTTGATATATGAAGAAACTCGTGGTGTTTTAAAAGTGTTTTTGGAGAATGTCATTCGCGATGCAGTCACATATACCGAACATGCTAAGAGGAAAACCGTCACAGCAATGGATGTTGTATATGCTTTGAAGAGACAAGGACGTACTTTATATGGTTTCGGCGGTTAAACAATTTCTTTATTTTTTTTTTTTGCGAACATAAGATCAAATAAAGAAAACAACGGTCCTTTTCAGGACCACAATATTTAATGAACAAAGAATCGAAACTATGATAATGTACTATACAAATATGATTTAATTCTAAAATGCTATAATTTAATATTACGGTAGGGATTTATGTGCATATGTACATATATATATGATTATATTTTAGCACTTTTAATGGTTATCATATTTTTTTTCTGTTGAATACTAACAGATTTAGCTAAGAAATGATAGCCAAAGAATTTATTTTGTATAACTTAAATGTGCATGCCTTATATGCATATGTACATATGTATGTGTCCATATGTACATGCTGGTAGTTTTTCTACATAATTTTAATAAGTATGCATGTTGCTATAATTATTTTCAAAATAAAATTTTATTTTATATTAATTAATGTGTACAATTTTTTATGGAAAATTATCGATATGCATTTACGTATATGAATATGTATGTATTTGTCTTCATATTTTCTACATATTTCATACATGTAGTACAATGTCCCATAGAAATTATTTTTGAAAATTTATAAAATTAAAATTTCTTTAATATCTGCCTAGAATTATTACATATCACTAATTTAAATGTTCAGTTTTGAGTCTAATGAGGATACATAATGAATTAAATATTATGTACGTATATATGCATGTATAATAACACACAATACCCTTAAGGTTGCATCAATGTCAACATCGAAATATTTAAAATATTTTTTTAAGAATAATTTCTTAGTAAAAGTCTACTTTTTATAATTTATATTATGAATAATTTGATGTACTCATGAAAATTAATAAAATTAAACGGTTTGTTTTAGGAACTTTTAAGAAATTTAACTTTAATCGGCAATTTTTGAGTTTTTTGGGTACAAAGTTTGGACGAAAATCCGTATTTCTTGATAAATATTAATTATTATTAAATTATTGTGATTACACATTAAGGAGAAACACTTAAGCTAACAATTTGCATAAAGAATTATTTGATTAAATTAATATATGAATTTTAATAAATTAAATAAAGTTGAAAGTTTGTCATTTGCAATTGGCAAATAGCACTAGAATGTTAAAATTTGTCACTCATCTTTTCACATTGCTTCTCAAATTTTAAAGGCACTAAAAATTTTACATTAAACTCTTCAAAATTTTAAACCAATACTAAGTGTTTTCAATACTTAAAGTGTATATTTAATAGAAATAAATTGTGCATTTATTTTTCAATAAACAAAGTGAAAATGTCTGATACAGTTGCTGTTGCCAATATTAGCTCTCCGGTGGCCGCTGGAGCTACTGCTGTTGCTGATAAAAAAGTCGTTGCAAAAAAGGCAACAAAGCCGAAAAAAATATCGGCTGCACCAACCCATCCACCAACTCAAGAAATGGTCGATGCATCAATTAAGAATTTAAAAGAACGTGGTGGCTCATCACTTTTGGCTATTAAGAAATATATTAGTGCTACATACAAATGTGATGCACAAAAATTGGCACCATTTATCAAACGGTATTTGAAATCGGCTGTTACTAGCGGAAAATTGATTCAAACTAAAGGAAAGGGTGCATCCGGATCATTTAAATTATCAGCTGCTGCGACTAAATCAAGTGAAGGTAAATCAAAACCAAAATCAACCAAATCTGCAGAAAAAGCCAAAACCAAAAAGAAGTCTGCAGATGGTGCAGCATCGAAGAAGAAATTAGTAAGTGGTGCAAAGAAGGTAAGTGGTGAGAAAAAAGCGAAAAAAGCTGTTGTCAGTAAGAAAACTGCGGAAAAGAAGAAAAGTGAAAAATCTAAAGCGAAGGATGCTAAAAAGACTGGTAGTGTTAAAGCTAAACCGGCTAAAACTAAATCAACAGCAACCAAGCCAAAGGCATCAAAAGCAAAATCAGCCGCTGCCAAACCAAAAAAAACAACAGCTGGTAAAAAACCAGTCGCCAAAAAGACTTCCGCTAAGAAATAAATATTTAATATAATAATTCTTTAATTTACATATACATATTTATGTATAATATACATACATATATGGATTAAAGATGATTTAACAACAAACAATAAGCCCTTTTCAGGGCTACAAAATGTTTTTTACAATCAGATCGAAAAATAATTCGTAGGAAATGTGATGTATGCATATGTATTTACATATTTTTATAACGCTAAAATATTAAATAAATCCATGATTACATAATATATACTATATAGAGTTAACTAAATTTAATTTTGGGAGTGATTACTTTTCCATAATGAAATGTACTGAGAGATTTGATTATTAAAATAATTATATTATTACCGCGGTAGCCGAGTGGTTAGCAGTGTGTACTGCCATTCGGAAGGCTTTGGTTCATATCCCGGTGCCACCAACATCAAAAAAAAAGTTATGGAAAATTAATTTAAATAAAAAATTAAGTAAAATTTTCTAATTGCGGCCGCACCTTCGCAGGGAACGTCCACCCCACCGAGTGTATTTCGGACATGAAATTAAGTCTCCTCGTAAAAAAACCATCAGCCGTAGTATAAACTGTAAAGCGCCAATTATATATATAGGTATATATATTATTACTTAAGTTTCACAAAAAATTTCAAATATTTTTATTGCATATATGAAATAAACATTTAATATATTTGAATCTCTTAGTTAAATTGTATTTTGTGGCCCTGAAAAGGGCCTTTGTCGTTACACACACATACATTCTCAATAGACAATTTACTTGGAGCTAGTGTATTTGGTAACAGCCTTAGTACCTTCACTGACGGCATGTTTGGCCAATTCACCGGGCAAAAGTAGACGCACAGCAGTTTGAATTTCGCGACTGGTGATAGTTGAACGTTTGTTATAGTGAGCCAAACGCGACGCCTCAGCAGCAATGCGTTCGAAAATGTCATTAACAAAACTATTCATTATACTCATTGCTTTCGAGGAAATACCAGTATCTGGATGTACTTGTTTGAACACCTTGTAGATATAAATGGCATAGCTTTCCTTCCTCTTGCGCTTCTTCTTCTTGTCATTTTTGGTAATATTTTTTTGTGCCTTACCGGCTTTCTTTGCTGCTTTTCCACTAGTTTTTGGCGGCATTTTATCTTCACTTCAATTCACTTCAATTCACTACACTTCACTTAAATCTTTCTGATGTTACTACACTAACATGTACGTGTTTATGTATTTTTTCACGAGCAATTAGTTCGAGTCGTCGTTACATTTCGACATAATGTTGAATATACGATAAGGGTTGTTGACTAGTCTATTGAAAAAGTATATAAACAGTGAATATTCCTCACATCAAGGTATCAACAACAGTGCGTGCAAGTACGAGTGTAAGTGTAGTGAAAATCAATAATCAAAAATAAAAATTTTGTGTAATAATGTCTGGTCGCGGTAAAGGTGGTAAAGTTAAGGGAAAGGCAAAGTCACGTTCAAATCGTGCTGGCCTTCAATTTCCCGTCGGTCGTATTCATCGTTTATTGCGTAAAGGTAATTATGCTGAACGTGTTGGTGCCGGTGCTCCAGTCTATTTAGCTGCTGTTATGGAATATTTGGCAGCTGAAGTTCTTGAGTTGGCTGGTAACGCTGCTCGTGATAATAAAAAAACGAGAATTATTCCTCGCCATTTACAATTGGCTATACGCAACGATGAAGAATTAAATAAACTATTATCTGGAGTAACCATTGCTCAAGGTGGTGTTTTACCTAATATTCAAGCTGTACTTTTGCCAAAGAAGACCGAAAAGAAAGCATAAAGTGGAAAAAGACATGAATATATGCAATTCATAATATATAATATGCAACAATAAAAACCGTCCTTTTCAGGACGACAAAATATGTGTTCAAAGAGATTGAATTGATTTTTTTATATAAAACTGCAATTTTTTTTACTGATAAAACAAATAATTTAATAAATAAATAAACTCAACTCAAGTAAATACATATATACACACATGTGTATATATGTACATATGTACACATTTGCGCATACACGCATATGTATTTTAATAAAAGTAAAGTAGTAAAGTAGTAGTACAAAGAACCGGTCTTAAGTGGCAGATGTCTACATGCAAAGCCAGCCGGCACATACCCATACTTACATAGATTTTTTGTGTACACGCAAAGATGTGTATCATACAAAGTGGATGAAGTACAGTAGCCCAAAGAGGTCGCATTTGTATATTTAAACGCATATACATAAATGCATGCAAGTATGTACATCAATATATAGGTATTTATATTCTTGTTACGAGGTAAAATTAAACTAAAATATTTCGTATTTATATAAAAAAAATTAAAATTATTGAATTTTTTTTTTTGATCATTTTGTTTGAAAAATTGTGGTCCTGAAAAGGACCGTTTCTATTTTTGTGTTTTATATGTATCGCATCACTTATTATTCAATTATGCACGTTCACCTCGAATACGTCTGGCTAATTGAATATCTTTTGGCATAATTGTAACACGCTTTGCATGGATGGCACACAAATTAGTATCCTCAAACAAACCAACCAAATATGCCTCACTAGCTTCTTGTAGAGCCATAACTGCAGAACTTTGGAAACGTAAATCTGTTTTAAAATCCTGAGCGATTTCACGAACTAATCGTTGGAATGGCAATTTGCGGATCAATAATTCAGTACTCTTTTGGTAACGACGAATTTCACGCAATGCCACTGTACCGGGACGATAGCGATGTGGCTTTTTAACACCACCAGTTGCTGGAGCACTCTTACGAGCAGCTTTAGTTGCCAATTGTTTGCGAGGTGCTTTACCACCAGTCGACTTACGGGCTGTTTGCTTTGTACGAGCCATTATTTACCACTTTAATTCTTTGCACAAAATTAATCACCACCACAAAATATACACTGCACTTTTCTTACAATAATGCCGTAATGTCGATGTACAAGTAATAAAATGACTAATATTGTTTCATAAATTCACTTCTTTTGGGGTTGGCTAAAATGAAATTTACACATGCGTTAAAATGAGATAGCAATATCTGAGTAATCCAATGAAATGGATGAATTTTTGTATAAATACACGTGTCAAAGCGATATTGAAGCATAGTCGCTGTGTATAGTGAAGTGAATTGTGTTGTTTTTTAGTGGGAAAAATATAAGCAGAGAGAAAAAATGACTGGTCGCGGCAAAGGTGGAAAAGGTTTGGGTAAAGGTGGTGCTAAGCGTCATCGCAAAGTGTTACGTGACAACATCCAAGGTATCACAAAGCCAGCTATTCGTCGTTTAGCTCGCCGTGGTGGCGTAAAACGTATATCTGGTTTGATATATGAAGAAACTCGTGGTGTTTTAAAAGTGTTTTTGGAGAATGTCATTCGCGATGCAGTCACATATACCGAACATGCTAAGAGGAAAACCGTCACAGCAATGGATGTTGTATATGCTTTGAAGAGACAAGGACGTACTTTATATGGTTTCGGCGGTTAAACAATTTCTTTATTTTTTTTTTTTGCGAACATAAGATCAAATAAAGAAAACAACGGTCCTTTTCAGGACCACAATATTTAATGAACAAAGAATCGAAACTATGATAATGTACTATACAAATATGATTTAATTCTAAAATGCTATAATTTAATATTACGGTAGGGATTTATGTGCATATGTACATATATATATGATTATATTTTAGCACTTTTAATGGTTATCATATTTTTTTTCTGTTGAATACTAACAGATTTAGCTAAGAAATGATAGCCAAAGAATTTATTTTGTATAACTTAAATGTGCATGCCTTATATGCATATGTACATATGTATGTGTCCATATGTACATGCTGGTAGTTTTTCTACATAATTTTAATAAGTATGCATGTTGCTATAATTATTTTCAAAATAAAATTTTATTTTATATTAATTAATGTGTACAATTTTTTATGGAAAATTATCGATATGCATTTACGTATATGAATATGTATGTATTTGTCTTCATATTTTCTACATATTTCATACATGTAGTACAATGTCCCATAGAAATTATTTTTGAAAATTTATAAAATTAAAATTTCTTTAATATCTGCCTAGAATTATTACATATCACTAATTTAAATGTTCAGTTTTGAGTCTAATGAGGATACATAATGAATTAAATATTATGTACGTATATATGCATGTATAATAACACACAATACCCTTAAGGTTGCATCAATGTCAACATCGAAATATTTAAAATATTTTTTTAAGAATAATTTCTTAGTAAAAGTCTACTTTTTATAATTTATATTATGAATAATTTGATGTACTCATGAAAATTAATAAAATTAAACGGTTTGTTTTAGGAACTTTTAAGAAATTTAACTTTAATCGGCAATTTTTGAGTTTTTTGGGTACAAAGTTTGGACGAAAATCCGTATTTCTTGATAAATATTAATTATTATTAAATTATTGTGATTACACATTAAGGAGAAACACTTAAGCTAACAATTTGCATAAAGAATTATTTGATTAAATTAATATATGAATTTTAATAAATTAAATAAAGTTGAAAGTTTGTCATTTGCAATTGGCAAATAGCACTAGAATGTTAAAATTTGTCACTCATCTTTTCACATTGCTTCTCAAATTTTAAAGGCACTAAAAATTTTACATTAAACTCTTCAAAATTTTAAACCAATACTAAGTGTTTTCAATACTTAAAGTGTATATTTAATAGAAATAAATTGTGCATTTATTTTTCAATAAACAAAGTGAAAATGTCTGATACAGTTGCTGTTGCCAATATTAGCTCTCCGGTGGCCGCTGGAGCTACTGCTGTTGCTGATAAAAAAGTCGTTGCAAAAAAGGCAACAAAGCCGAAAAAAATATCGGCTGCACCAACCCATCCACCAACTCAAGAAATGGTCGATGCATCAATTAAGAATTTAAAAGAACGTGGTGGCTCATCACTTTTGGCTATTAAGAAATATATTAGTGCTACATACAAATGTGATGCACAAAAATTGGCACCATTTATCAAACGGTATTTGAAATCGGCTGTTACTAGCGGAAAATTGATTCAAACTAAAGGAAAGGGTGCATCCGGATCATTTAAATTATCAGCTGCTGCGACTAAATCAAGTGAAGGTAAATCAAAACCAAAATCAACCAAATCTGCAGAAAAAGCCAAAACCAAAAAGAAGTCTGCAGATGGTGCAGCATCGAAGAAGAAATTAGTAAGTGGTGCAAAGAAGGTAAGTGGTGAGAAAAAAGCGAAAAAAGCTGTTGTCAGTAAGAAAACTGCGGAAAAGAAGAAAAGTGAAAAATCTAAAGCGAAGGATGCTAAAAAGACTGGTAGTGTTAAAGCTAAACCGGCTAAAACTAAATCAACAGCAACCAAGCCAAAGGCATCAAAAGCAAAATCAGCCGCTGCCAAACCAAAAAAAACAACAGCTGGTAAAAAACCAGTCGCCAAAAAGACTTCCGCTAAGAAATAAATATTTAATATAATAATTCTTTAATTTACATATACATATTTATGTATAATATACATACATATATGGATTAAAGATGATTTAACAACAAACAATAAGCCCTTTTCAGGGCTACAAAATGTTTTTTACAATCAGATCGAAAAATAATTCGTAGGAAATGTGATGTATGCATATGTATTTACATATTTTTATAACGCTAAAATATTAAATAAATCCATGATTACATAATATATACTATATAGAGTTAACTAAATTTAATTTTGGGAGTGATTACTTTTCCATAATGAAATGTACTGAGAGATTTGATTATTAAAATAATTATATTATTACCGCGGTAGCCGAGTGGTTAGCAGTGTGTACTGCCATTCGGAAGGCTTTGGTTCATATCCCGGTGCCACCAACATCAAAAAAAAAGTTATGGAAAATTAATTTAAATAAAAAATTAAGTAAAATTTTCTAATTGCGGCCGCACCTTCGCAGGGAACGTCCACCCCACCGAGTGTATTTCGGACATGAAATTAAGTCTCCTCGTAAAAAAACCATCAGCCGTAGTATAAACTGTAAAGCGCCAATTATATATATAGGTATATATATTATTACTTAAGTTTCACAAAAAATTTCAAATATTTTTATTGCATATATGAAATAAACATTTAATATATTTGAATCTCTTAGTTAAATTGTATTTTGTGGCCCTGAAAAGGGCCTTTGTCGTTACACACACATACATTCTCAATAGACAATTTACTTGGAGCTAGTGTATTTGGTAACAGCCTTAGTACCTTCACTGACGGCATGTTTGGCCAATTCACCGGGCAAAAGTAGACGCACAGCAGTTTGAATTTCGCGACTGGTGATAGTTGAACGTTTGTTATAGTGAGCCAAACGCGACGCCTCAGCAGCAATGCGTTCGAAAATGTCATTAACAAAACTATTCATTATACTCATTGCTTTCGAGGAAATACCAGTATCTGGATGTACTTGTTTTAACACCTTGTAGATATAAATGGCATAGCTTTCCTTCCTCTTGCGCTTCTTCTTCTTGTCATTTTTGGTAATATTTTTTTGTGCCTTACCGGCTTTCTTTGCTGCTTTTCCACTAGTTTTTGGCGGCATTTTATCTTCACTTCAATTCACTTCAATTCACTACACTTCACTTAAATCTTTCTGATGTTACTACACTAACATGTACGTGTTTATGTATTTTTTCACGAGCAATTAGTTCGAGTCGTCGTTACATTTCGACATAATGTTGAATATACGATAAGGGTTGTTGACTAGTCTATTGAAAAAGTATATAAACAGTGAATATTCCTCACATCAAGGTATCAACAACAGTGCGTGCAAGTACGAGTGTAAGTGTAGTGAAAATCAATAATCAAAAATAAAAATTTTGTGTAATAATGTCTGGTCGCGGTAAAGGTGGTAAAGTTAAGGGAAAGGCAAAGTCACGTTCAAATCGTGCTGGCCTTCAATTTCCCGTCGGTCGTATTCATCGTTTATTGCGTAAAGGTAATTATGCTGAACGTGTTGGTGCCGGTGCTCCAGTCTATTTAGCTGCTGTTATGGAATATTTGGCAGCTGAAGTTCTTGAGTTGGCTGGTAACGCTGCTCGTGATAATAAAAAAACGAGAATTATTCCTCGCCATTTACAATTGGCTATACGCAACGATGAAGAATTAAATAAACTATTATCTGGAGTAACCATTGCTCAAGGTGGTGTTTTACCTAATATTCAAGCTGTACTTTTGCCAAAGAAGACCGAAAAGAAAGCATAAAGTGGAAAAAGACATGAATATATGCAATTCATAATATATAATATGCAACAATAAAAACCGTCCTTTTCAGGACGACAAAATATGTGTTCAAAGAGATTGAATTGATTTTTTTATATAAAACTGCAATTTTTTTTACTGATAAAACAAATAATTTAATAAATAAATAAACTCAACTCAAGTAAATACATATATACACACATGTGTATATATGTACATATGTACACATTTGCGCATACACGCATATGTATTTTAATAAAAGTAAAGTAGTAAAGTAGTAGTACAAAGAACCGGTCTTAAGTGGCAGATGTCTACATGCAAAGCCAGCCGGCACATACCCATACTTACATAGATTTTTTGTGTACACGCAAAGATGTGTATCATACAAAGTGGATGAAGTACAGTAGCCCAAAGAGGTCGCATTTGTATATTTAAACGCATATACATAAATGCATGCAAGTATGTACATCAATATATAGGTATTTATATTCTTGTTACGAGGTAAAATTAAACTAAAATATTTCGTATTTATATAAAAAAAATTAAAATTATTGAATTTTTTTTTTTGATCATTTTGTTTGAAAAATTGTGGTCCTGAAAAGGACCGTTTCTATTTTTGTGTTTTATATGTATCGCATCACTTATTATTCAATTATGCACGTTCACCTCGAATACGTCTGGCTAATTGAATATCTTTTGGCATAATTGTAACACGCTTTGCATGGATGGCACACAAATTAGTATCCTCAAACAAACCAACCAAATATGCCTCACTAGCTTCTTGTAGAGCCATAACTGCAGAACTTTGGAAACGTAAATCTGTTTTAAAATCCTGAGCGATTTCACGAACTAATCGTTGGAATGGCAATTTGCGGATCAATAATTCAGTACTCTTTTGGTAACGACGAATTTCACGCAATGCCACTGTACCGGGACGATAGCGATGTGGCTTTTTAACACCACCAGTTGCTGGAGCACTCTTACGAGCAGCTTTAGTTGCCAATTGTTTGCGAGGTGCTTTACCACCAGTCGACTTACGGGCTGTTTGCTTTGTACGAGCCATTATTTACCACTTTAATTCTTTGCACAAAATTAATCACCACCACAAAATATACACTGCACTTTTCTTACAATAATGCCGTAATGTCGATGTACAAGTAATAAAATGACTAATATTGTTTCATAAATTCACTTCTTTTGGGGTTGGCTAAAATGAAATTTACACATGCGTTAAAATGAGATAGCAATATCTGAGTAATCCAATGAAATGGATGAATTTTTGTATAAATACACGTGTCAAAGCGATATTGAAGCATAGTCGCTGTGTATAGTGAAGTGAATTGTGTTGTTTTTTAGTGGGAAAAATATAAGCAGAGAGAAAAAATGACTGGTCGCGGCAAAGGTGGAAAAGGTTTGGGTAAAGGTGGTGCTAAGCGTCATCGCAAAGTGTTACGTGACAACATCCAAGGTATCACAAAGCCAGCTATTCGTCGTTTAGCTCGCCGTGGTGGCGTAAAACGTATATCTGGTTTGATATATGAAGAAACTCGTGGTGTTTTAAAAGTGTTTTTGGAGAATGTCATTCGCGATGCAGTCACATATACCGAACATGCTAAGAGGAAAACCGTCACAGCAATGGATGTTGTATATGCTTTGAAGAGACAAGGACGTACTTTATATGGTTTCGGCGGTTAAACAATTTCTTTATTTTTTTTTTTTGCGAACATAAGATCAAATAAAGAAAACAACGGTCCTTTTCAGGACCACAATATTTAATGAACAAAGAATCGAAACTATGATAATGTACTATACAAATATGATTTAATTCTAAAATGCTATAATTTAATATTACGGTAGGGATTTATGTGCATATGTACATATATATATGATTATATTTTAGCACTTTTAATGGTTATCGTATTTTTTTTCTGTTGAATACTAACAGATTTAGCTAAGAAATGATAGCCAAAGAATTTATTTTGTATAACTTAAATGTGCATGCCTTATATGCATATGTACATATGTATGTGTCCATATGTACATGCTGGTAGTTTTTCTACATAATTTTAATAAGTATGCATGTTGCTATAATTATTTTCAAAATAAAATTTTATTTTATATTAATTAATGTGTACAATTTTTTATGGAAAATTATCGATATGCATTTACGTATATGAATATGTATGTATTTGTCTTCATATTTTCTACATATTTCATACATGTAGTACAATGTCCCATAGAAATTATTTTTGAAAATTTATAAAATTAAAATTTCTTTAATATCTGCCTAGAATTATTACATATCACTAATTTAAATGTTCAGTTTTGAGTCTAATGAGGATACATAATGAATTAAATATTATGTACGTATATATGCATGTATAATAACACACAATACCCTTAAGGTTGCATCAATGTCAACATCGAAATATTTAAAATATTTTTTTAAGAATAATTTCTTAGTAAAAGTCTACTTTTTATAATTTATATTATGAATAATTTGATGTACTCATGAAAATTAATAAAATTAAACGGTTTGTTTTAGGAACTTTTAAGAAATTTAACTTTAATCGGCAATTTTTGAGTTTTTTGGGTACAAAGTTTGGACGAAAATCCGTATTTCTTGATAAATATTAATTATTATTAAATTATTGTGATTACACATTAAGGAGAAACACTTAAGCTAACAATTTGCATAAAGAATTATTTGATTAAATTAATATATGAATTTTAATAAATTAAATAAAGTTGAAAGTTTGTCATTTGCAATTGGCAAATAGCACTAGAATGTTAAAATTTGTCACTCATCTTTTCACATTGCTTCTCAAATTTTAAAGGCACTAAAAATTTTACATTAAACTTCAAAATTTTAAACCAATACTAAGTGTTTTCAATACTTAAAGTGTATATTTAATAGAAATAAATTGTGCATTTATTTTTCAATAAACAAAGTGAAAATGTCTGATACAGTTGCTGTTGCCAATATTAGCTCTCCGGTGGCCGCTGGAGCTACTGCTGTTGCTGATAAAAAAGTCGTTGCAAAAAAGGCAACAAAGCCGAAAAAAATATCGGCTGCACCAACCCATCCACCAACTCAAGAAATGGTCGATGCATCAATTAAGAATTTAAAAGAACGTGGTGGCTCATCACTTTTGGCTATTAAGAAATATATTAGTGCTACATACAAATGTGATGCACAAAAATTGGCACCATTTATCAAACGGTATTTGAAATCGGCTGTTACTAGCGGAAAATTGATTCAAACTAAAGGAAAGGGTGCATCCGGATCATTTAAATTATCAGCTGCTGCGACTAAATCAAGTGAAGGTAAATCAAAACCAAAATCAACCAAATCTGCAGAAAAAGCCAAAACCAAAAAGAAGTCTGCAGATGGTGCAGCATCGAAGAAGAAATTAGTAAGTGGTGCAAAGAAGGTAAGTGGTGAGAAAAAAGCGAAAAAAGCTGTTGTCAGTAAGAAAACTGCGGAAAAGAAGAAAAGTGAAAAATCTAAAGCGAAGGATGCTAAAAAGACTGGTAGTGTTAAAGCTAAACCGGCTAAAACTAAATCAACAGCAACCAAGCCAAAGGCATCAAAAGCAAAATCAGCCGCTGCCAAACCAAAAAAAACAACAGCTGGTAAAAAACCAGTCGCCAAAAAGACTTTCGCTAAGAAATAAATATTTAATATAATAATTCTTTAATTTACATATACATATTTATGTATAATATACATACATATATGGATTAAAGATGATTTAACAACAAACAATAAGCCCTTTTCAGGGCTACAAAATGTTTTTTACAATCAGATCGAAAAATAATTCGTAGGAAATGTGATGTATGCATATGTATTTACATATTTTTATAACGCTAAAATATTAAATAAATCCATGATTACATAATATATACTATATAGAGTTAACTAAATTTAATTTTGGGAGTGATTACTTTTCCATAATGAAATGTACTGAGAGATTTGATTATTAAAATAATTATATTATTACCGCGGTAGCCGAGTGGTTAGCAGTGTGTACTGCCATTCGGAAGGCTTTGGTTCATATCCCGGTGCCACCAACATCAAAAAAAAAGTTATGGAAAATTAATTTAAATAAAAAATTAAGTAAAATTTTCTAATTGCGGCCGCACCTTCGCAGGGAACGTCCACCCCACCGAGTGTATTTCGGACATGAAATTAAGTCTCCTCGTAAAAAAACCATCAGCCGTAGTATAAACTGTAAAGCGCCAATTATATATATAGGTATATATATTATTACTTAAGTTTCACAAAAAATTTCAAATATTTTTATTGCATATATGAAATAAACATTTAATATATTTGAATCTCTTAGTTAAATTGTATTTTGTGGCCCTGAAAAGGGCCTTTGTCGTTACACACACATACATTCTCAATAGACAATTTACTTGGAGCTAGTGTATTTGGTAACAGCCTTAGTACCTTCACTGACGGCATGTTTGGCCAATTCACCGGGCAAAAGTAGACGCACAGCAGTTTGAATTTCGCGACTGGTGATAGTTGAACGTTTGTTATAGTGAGCCAAACGCGACGCCTCAGCAGCAATGCGTTCGAAAATGTCATTAACAAAACTATTCATTATACTCATTGCTTTCGAGGAAATACCAGTATCTGGATGTACTTGTTTTAACACCTTGTAGATATAAATGGCATAGCTTTCCTTCCTCTTGCGCTTCTTCTTCTTGTCATTTTTGGTAATATTTTTTTGTGCCTTACCGGCTTTCTTTGCTGCTTTTCCACTAGTTTTTGGCGGCATTTTATCTTCACTTCAATTCACTTCAATTCACTACACTTCACTTAAATCTTTCTGATGTTACTACACTAACATGTACGTGTTTATGTATTTTTTCACGAGCAATTAGTTCGAGTCGTCGTTACATTTCGACATAATGTTGAATATACGATAAGGGTTGTTGACTAGTCTATTGAAAAAGTATATAAACAGTGAATATTCCTCACATCAAGGTATCAACAACAGTGCGTGCAAGTACGAGTGTAAGTGTAGTGAAAATCAATAATCAAAAATAAAAATTTTGTGTAATAATGTCTGGTCGCGGTAAAGGTGGCAAAGTTAAGGGAAAGGCAAAGTCACGTTCAAATCGTGCTGGCCTTCAATTTCCCGTCGGTCGTATTCATCGTTTATTGCGTAAAGGTAATTACGCTGAACGTGTTGGTGCCGGTGCTCCAGTCTATTTAGCTGCTGTTATGGAATATTTGGCAGCTGAAGTTCTTGAGTTGGCTGGTAACGCTGCTCGTGATAATAAAAAAACGAGAATTATTCCTCGCCATTTACAATTGGCTATACGCAACGATGAAGAATTAAATAAACTATTATCTGGAGTAACCATTGCTCAAGGTGGTGTTTTACCTAATATTCAAGCTGTACTTTTGCCAAAGAAGACCGAAAAGAAAGCATAAAGTGGAAAAAGACATGAATATATGCAATTCATAATATATAATATGCAACAATAAAAACCGTCCTTTTCAGGACGACAAAATATGTGTTCAAAGAGATTGAATTGATTTTTTATATAAAACTGCAATTTTTTTTACTGATAAAACAAATAATTTAATAAATAAATAAACTCAACTCAAGTAAATACATATATACACACATGTGTATATATGTACATATGTACACATTTGCGCATACACGCATATGTATTTTAATAAAAGTAAAGTAGTAAAGTAGTAGTACAAAGAACCGGTCTTAAGTGGCAGATGTCTACATGCAAAGCCAGCCGGCACATACCCATACTTACATAGATTTTTTGTGTACACGCAAAGATGTGTATCATACAAAGTGGATGAAGTACAGTAGCCCAAAGAGGTCGCATTTGTATATTTAAACGCATATACATAAATGCATGCAAGTATGTACATCAATATATAGGTATTTATATTCTTGTTACGAGGTAAAATTAAACTAAAATATTTCGTATTTATATAAAAAAAATTAAAATTATTGAATTTTTTTTTTGATCATTTTGTTTGAAAAATTGTGGTCCTGAAAAGGACCGTTTCTATTTTTGTGTTTTATATGTATCGCATCACTTATTATTCAATTATGCACGTTCACCTCGAATACGTCTGGCTAATTGAATATCTTTTGGCATAATTGTAACACGCTTTGCATGGATGGCACACAAATTAGTATCCTCAAACAAACCAACCAAATATGCCTCACTAGCTTCTTGTAGAGCCATAACTGCAGAACTTTGGAAACGTAAATCTGTTTTAAAATCTTGAGCGATTTCACGAACTAATCGTTGGAATGGCAATTTGCGGATCAATAATTCAGTACTCTTTTGGTAACGACGAATTTCACGCAATGCCACTGTACCGGGACGATAGCGATGTGGCTTTTTAACACCACCAGTTGCTGGAGCACTCTTACGAGCAGCTTTAGTTGCCAATTGTTTGCGAGGTGCTTTACCACCAGTCGACTTACGGGCTGTTTGCTTTGTACGAGCCATTATTTACCCCTTTAATTCTTTGCACAAAATTAATCACCACCACAAAATATACACTGCACTTTTCTTACAATAATGCCGTAATGTCGATGTACAAGTAATAAAATGACTAATATTGTTTCATAAGTTCACTTCTTTTGGGGTTGGCTAAAATGAAATTTACACATGCGTTAAAATGAGATAGCAATATCTGAGTAATCCAATGAAATGGATGAATTTTTGTATAAATACACGTGTCAAAGCGATATTGAAGCATAGTCGCTGTGTATAGTGAAGTGAATTGTGTTGTTTTTTAGTGGGAAAAATATAAGCAGAGAGAAAAAATGACTGGTCGCGGCAAAGGTGGAAAAGGTTTGGGTAAAGGTGGTGCTAAGCGTCATCGCAAAGTGTTACGTGACAACATCCAAGGTATCACAAAGCCAGCTATTCGTCGTTTAGCTCGCCGTGGTGGCGTAAAACGTATATCTGGTTTGATATATGAAGAAACTCGTGGTGTTTTAAAAGTGTTTTTGGAGAATGTCATTCGCGATGCAGTCACATATACCGAACATGCTAAGAGGAAAACCGTCACAGCAATGGATGTTGTATATGCTTTGAAGAGACAAGGACGTACTTTATATGGTTTCGGCGGTTAAACAATTTCTTTATTTTTTTTTTGCGAACATAAGATCAAATAAAGAAAACAACGGTCCTTTTCAGGACCACAATATTTAATGAACAAAGAATCGAAACTATGATAATGTACTATACAAATATGATTTAATTCTAAAATGCTATAATTTAATATTACGGTAGGGATTTATGTGCATATGTACATATATATATGATTATATTTTAGCACTTTTAATGGTTATCATATTTTTTTTCTGTTGAATACTAACAGATTTAGCTAAGAAATGATAGCCAAAGAATTTATTTTGTATAACTTAAATGTGCATGCCTTATATGCATATGTACATATGTATGTGTCCATATGTACATGCTGGTAGTTTTTCTACATAATTTTAATAAGTATGCATGTTGCTATAATTATTTTCAAAATAAAATTTTATTTTATATTAATTAATGTGTACAATTTTTTATGGAAAATTATCGATATGCATTTACGTATATGAATATGTATGTATTTGTCTTCATATTTTCTACATATTTCATACATGTAGTACAATGTCCCATAGAAATTATTTTTGAAAATTTATAAAATTAAAATTTCTTTAATATCTGCCTAGAATTATTACATATCACTAATTTAAATGTTCAGTTTTGAGTCTAATGAGGATACATAATGAATTAAATATTATGTACGTATATATGCATGTATAATAACACACAATACCCTTAAGGTTGCATCAATGTCAACATCGAAATATTTAAAATATTTTTTTAAGAATAATTTCTTAGTAAAAGTCTACTTTTTATAATTTATATTATGAATAATTTGATGTACTCATGAAAATTAATAAAATTAAACGGTTTGTTTTAGGAACTTTTAAGAAATTTAACTTTAATCGGCAATTTTTGAGTTTTTTGGGTACAAAGTTTGGACGAAAATCCGTATTTCTTGATAAATATTAATTATTATTAAATTATTGTGATTACACATTAAGGAGAAACACTTAAGCTAACAATTTGCATAAAGAATTATTTGATTAAATTAATATATGAATTTTAATAAATTAAATAAAGTTGAAAGTTTGTCATTTGCAATTGGCAAATAGCACTAGAATGTTAAAATTTGTCACTCATCTTTTCACATTGCTTCTCAAATTTTAAAGGCACTAAAAATTTTACATTAAACTCTTCAAAATTTTAAACCAATACTAAGTGTTTTCAATACTTAAAGTGTATATTTAATAGAAATAAATTGTGCATTTATTTTTCAATAAACAAAGTGAAAATGTCTGATACAGTTGCTGTTGCCAATATTAGCTCTCCGGTGGCCGCTGGAGCTACTGCTGTTGCTGATAAAAAAGTCGTTGCAAAAAAGGCAACAAAGCCGAAAAAAATATCGGCTGCACCAACCCATCCACCAACTCAAGAAATGGTCGATGCATCAATTAAGAATTTAAAAGAACGTGGTGGCTCATCACTTTTGGCTATTAAGAAATATATTAGTGCTACATACAAATGTGATGCACAAAAATTGGCACCATTTATCAAACGGTATTTGAAATCGGCTGTTACTAGCGGAAAATTGATTCAAACTAAAGGAAAGGGTGCATCCGGATCATTTAAATTATCAGCTGCTGCGACTAAATCAAGTGAAGGTAAATCAAAACCAAAATCAACCAAATCTGCAGAAAAAGCCAAAACCAAAAAGAAGTGTGCAGATGGTGCAGCATCGAAGAAGAAATTAGTAAGTGGTGCAAAGAAGGTAAGTGGTGAGAAAAAAGCGAAAAAAGCTGTTGTCAGTAAGAAAACTGCGGAAAAGAAGAAAAGTGAAAAATCTAAAGCGAAGGATGCTAAAAAGACTGGTAGTGTTAAAGCTAAACCGGCTAAAACTAAATCAACAGCAACCAAGCCAAAGGCATCAAAAGCAAAATCAGCCGCTGCCAAACCAAAAAAAACAACAGCTGGTAAAAAACCAGTCGCCAAAAAGACTTCCGCTAAGAAATAAATATTTAATATAATAATTCTTTAATTTACATATACATATTTATGTATAATATACATACATATATGGATTAAAGATGATTTAACAACAAACAATAAGCCCTTTTCAGGGCTACAAAATGTTTTTTACAATCAGATCGAAAAATAATTCGTAGGAAATGTGATGTATGCATATGTATTTACATATTTTTATAACGCTAAAATATTAAATAAATCCATGATTACATAATATATACTATATAGAGTTAACTAAATTTAATTTTGGGAGTGATTACTTTTCCATAATGAAATGTACTGAGAGATTTGATTATTAAAATAATTATATTATTACCGCGGTAGCCGAGTGGTTAGCAGTGTGTACTGCCATTCGGAAGGCTTTGGTTCATATCCCGGTGCCACCAACATCAAAAAAAAAGTTATGGAAAATTAATTTAAATAAAAAATTAAGTAAAATTTTCTAATTGCGGCCGCACCTTCGCAGGGAACGTCCACCCCACCGAGTGTATTTCGGACATGAAATTAAGTCTCCTCGTAAAAAAACCATCAGCCGTAGTATAAACTGTAAAGCGCCAATTATATATATAGGTATATATATTATTACTTAAGTTTCACAAAAAATTTCAAATATTTTTATTGCATATATGAAATAAACATTTAATATATTTGAATCTCTTAGTTAAATTGTATTTTGTGGCCCTGAAAAGGGCCTTTGTCGTTACACACACATACATTCTCAATAGACAATTTACTTGGAGCTAGTGTATTTGGTAACAGCCTTAGTACCTTCACTGACGGCATGTTTGGCCAATTCACCGGGCAAAAGTAGACGCACAGCAGTTTGAATTTCGCGACTGGTGATAGTTGAACGTTTGTTATAGTGAGCCAAACGCGACGCCTCAGCAGCAATGCGTTCGAAAATGTCATTAACAAAACTATTCATTATACTCATTGCTTTCGAGGAAATACCAGTATCTGGATGTACTTGTTTTAACACCTTGTAGATATAAATGGCATAGCTTTCCTTCCTCTTGCGCTTCTTCTTCTTGTCATTTTTGGTAATATTTTTTTGTGCCTTACCGGCTTTCTTTGCTGCTTTTCCACTAGTTTTTGGCGGCATTTTATCTTCACTTCAATTCACTTCAATTCACTACACTTCACTTAAATCTTTCTGATGTTACTACACTAACATGTACGTGTTTATGTATTTTTTCACGAGCAATTAGTTCGAGTCGTCGTTACATTTCGACATAATGTTGAATATACGATAAGGGTTGTTGACTAGTCTATTGAAAAAGTATATAAACAGTGAATATTCCTCACATCAAGGTATCAACAACAGTGCGTGCAAGTACGAGTGTAAGTGTAGTGAAAATCAATAATCAAAAATAAAAATTTTGTGTAATAATGTCTGGTCGCGGTAAAGGTGGTAAAGTTAAGGGAAAGGCAAAGTCACGTTCAAATCGTGCTGGCCTTCAATTTCCCGTCGGTCGTATTCATCGTTTATTGCGTAAAGGTAATTATGCTGAACGTGTTGGTGCCGGTGCTCCAGTCTATTTAGCTGCTGTTATGGAATATTTGGCAGCTGAAGTTCTTGAGTTGGCTGGTAACGCTGCTCGTGATAATAAAAAAACGAGAATTATTCCTCGCCATTTACAATTGGCTATACGCAACGATGAAGAATTAAATAAACTATTATCTGGAGTAACCATTGCTCAAGGTGGTGTTTTACCTAATATTCAAGCTGTACTTTTGCCAAAGAAGACCGAAAAGAAAGCATAAAGTGGAAAAAGACATGAATATATGCAATTCATAATATATAATATGCAACAATAAAAACCGTCCTTTTCAGGACGACAAAATATGTGTTCAAAGAGATTGAATTGATTTTTTTATATAAAACTGCAATTTTTTTTACTGATAAAACAAATAGTTTAATAAATAAATAAACTCAACTCAAGTAAATACATATATACACACATGTGTATATATGTACATATGTACACATTTGCGCATACACGCATATGTATTTTAATAAAAGTAAAGTAGTAAAGTAGTAGTACAAAGAACCGGTCTTAAGTGGCAGATGTCTACATGCAAAGCCAGCCGGCACATACCCATACTTACATAGATTTTTTGTGTACACGCAAAGATGTGTATCATACAAAGTGGATGAAGTACAGTAGCCCAAAGAGGTCGCATTTGTATATTTAAACGCATATACATAAATGCATGCAAGTATGTACATCAATATATAGGTATTTATATTCTTGTTACGAGGTAAAATTAAACTAAAATATTTCGTATTTATATAAAAAAAATTAAAATTATTGAATTTTTTTTTTTGATCATTTTGTTTGAAAAATTGTGGTCCTGAAAAGGACCGTTTCTATTTTTGTGTTTTATATGTATCGCATCACTTATTATTCAATTATGCACGTTCACCTCGAATACGTCTGGCTAATTGAATATCTTTTGGCATAATTGTAACACGCTTTGCATGGATGGCACACAAATTAGTATCCTCAAACAAACCAACCAAATATGCCTCACTAGCTTCTTGTAGAGCCATAACTGCAGAACTTTGGAAACGTAAATCTGTTTTAAAATCCTGAGCGATTTCACGAACTAATCGTTGGAATGGCAATTTGCGGATCAATAATTCAGTACTCTTTTGGTAACGACGAATTTCACGCAATGCCACTGTACCGGGACGATAGCGATGTGGCTTTTTAACACCACCAGTTGCTGGAGCACTCTTACGAGCAGCTTTAGTTGCCAATTGTTTGCGAGGTGCTTTACCACCAGTCGACTTACGGGCTGTTTGCTTTGTACGAGCCATTATTTACCACTTTAATTCTTTGCACAAAATTAATCACCACCACAAAATATACACTGCACTTTTCTTACAATAATGCCGTAATGTCGATGTACAAGTAATAAAATGACTAATATTGTTTCATAAATTCACTTCTTTTGGGGTTGGCTAAAATGAAATTTACACATGCGTTAAAATGAGATAGCAATATCTGAGTAATCCAATGAAATGGATGAATTTTTGTATAAATACACGTGTCAAAGCGATATTGAAGCATAGTCGCTGTGTATAGTGAAGTGAATTGTGTTGTTTTTTAGTGGGAAAAATATAAGCAGAGAGAAAAAATGACTGGTCGCGGCAAAGGTGGAAAAGGTTTGGGTAAAGGTGGTGCTAAGCGTCATCGCAAAGTGTTACGTGACAACATCCAAGGTATCACAAAGCCAGCTATTCGTCGTTTAGCTCGCCGTGGTGGCGTAAAACGTATATCTGGTTTGATATATGAAGAAACTCGTGGTGTTTTAAAAGTGTTTTTGGAGAATGTCATTCGCGATGCAGTCACATATACCGAACATGCTAAGAGGAAAACCGTCACAGCAATGGATGTTGTATATGCTTTGAAGAGACAAGGACGTACTTTATATGGTTTCGGCGGTTAAACAATTTCTTTATTTTTTTTTTGCGAACATAAGATCAAATAAAGAAAACAACGGTCCTTTTCAGGACCACAATATTTAATGAACAAAGAATCGAAACTATGATAATGTACTATACAAATATGATTTAATTCTAAAATGCTATAATTTAATATTACGGTAGGGATTTATGTGCATATGTACATATATATATGATTATATTTTAGCACTTTTAATGGTTATCATATTTTTTTTCTGTTGAATACTAACAGATTTAGCTAAGAAATGATAGCCAAAGAATTTATTTTGTATAACTTAAATGTGCATGCCTTATATGCATATGTACATATGTATGTAGGATGATTAGCGACATCTCTTTGCTAAACTTTATAGAAATAGTAACATAGTAATAGATGTAGGAAGAAGGATAGCGACATCTCTTTGCTAAACTTTATAGAAATAGGAACATAGTAATACAACCCTGGAAATTGTAGCACGGCAAGCCATATATCAACGGCGGGTACGGTTTAAAAATGTTAGGACAGTCTTGTGTGAGTTGTGACGGCCAGCGGACCGTTTTTGTTCCGACCGCGTTAGTGAACCTAAAGTTTAATTAAATAAATAGGGAATATTTTCCCACAGTGGTGCCAGAAGTGAGAGAGAAAAATTTTTCATCAAATGACTAGAATTGATTTATAAAACGGACAACTCTCAAAAAGAGCAATTAAAAATAAAAGTGAACTGAAAGTAGAGATTCTTCAACAACTATGTGAAAACGTACATATGTATAAGAATATGTATAGACTATGTGTATGTAGTATATTGAACGCCAAGACTACACACATGTATACAATGTGCACAAGTAATTGCAATGAAATTATTGAATTAAAATTAAGACATCAGAATTTGTACACGACGCAACAATAACTTCAAAGAACTTTTGAAAACGTGTGCGGTTGTGTGTGGTTTTAACAGAACATTTGCATTAACAAATGAAAAAGTCTGTCGAGAGGTTTAAAAGTTTGGTGGAACATATCGTTCGAAACTTTAAAGAAGGCAGTGCATTGGGCATGTTTTAAGAAGTACAGGTTCAGATTTGATGCGAGGGAGTATACGGCGTCAATAAAACGAAGCCGTAGCAACTGTACTACAGTAGAGTCGTCGAAGCACCATTGAGTGTAACAGTCGACGTGAGCGGTAGCGGTAGTAACAGCGGTAGCAGCAGTAGCAGCGGTAGCAATAGTAGCAGTGGCAGTGGCAGTAGGAGCGGTAGCGGTAGTAACAGCGGTAGCAGCAGTAGCAGCGGTAGCAATAGTAGCAGTGGCAGTGGCAGTAGCAGCGGTAGCAGTAGTAACAGCGGTAGCAGCAGTAGCAGCGGTAGCAATAGTAGCAGTGGCAGTGGCAGTAGCAGCGTAGCGGTACATTCATTGGTATGAGAAAGGCGTCATTTAAATAAAGCCGTAGCAACTATTCTGTGGAAAGGCACAAAGAATTACAGTTATTTCGTACAGTCGAGCAAGCATCAGTGAGTGCAACCGTCGACATAAGCAATTTTCTGGAAGCGGCAGTTACGGTACAGTTTCATCCAGGAAGGTTACGTAAGTTAATGATAATCTCTTATTTAAGTTGAATTTTAAATTTTCAAATGATAAACTAAATAACTTAATGTGAATATTAAAGCTTTTCTGTGAGGAATATTTGATATTTAAAAATAGGAAGTTAAGGAAAATTTTTGTTTTTCAAAAAGAACATTCTAAAGTGAAATGTTTTGTTTAGTTCATCAAAGCTAGATCATACGATTCCAATAGAGTAAACTAGGCGAGTTGTTCTAAAATAAAATACATTGTAATAATTACTTTTATGTGAAATATTTTTAATAACTGATAATAATTTTAGTTTTAAAATAGATCTACAATTTTTTTTTATTCTAAATATTGTTCCAAATATTATTAAACTGTATGTAAAATTTACCTTTTCTGAAAGCGATTTTGTAAACTAACCGGTCGGAATGGAGCGCGAAGATATTTTTAGATTGACAGTAGAGGGTTTAAAGAGGAAATTAGGGGAGTTAGGATATGCTACAACAGGACGGAAGGCAACTTTACAAGACAGACTTTGTGAACACTACGGGTTGTTAGTTAATGATGATGACGGATCAGGTTCAACCGAAAGCGAATCAGCTCATTCGTGTGTTAGTACACTTCCTCAGGCAACATTAGGGAAGTCCAATTTTACTTTGCGTGATATCGCAGACTCATTGACTTCATTTAGTGGCAATGACAATCCATCGATAGAGGAATGGCTGGACGAATTTGAAAATAATGCAACAGCGGTCGGGTGGGACGGATTACAAAAATTCATATACGCAAAGCAATTGCTAAAAGGTGCAGCAAAGTTATTTGTGCGAAGTCAGCGTAGTATTATTAGCTGGGATATGCTGAAGCAAGCATTGCGGCAGGAGTTTGGGGTGAATATTTCATCTATAGACGTGCATCGAGCTTTAAGAAGCCGCCGTAAAAAACCAAACGAAGACTATAGAGAATACTTGTATAGTTTGATGGAGATTGGTGCTCCTATTAGATTAGACGAAAAGAGTTTAATTGAATACTTCATCGAAGGTATTCCAGATTCGAGAATAAATAAGAGTAGTTTATATCAGGCGCGTACCCTTCAGGAACTAAAAGAACAAATACGTATTTACGAAAAAATACAGGCTGGGAAAAATTTTCCTAAAACAGGTGAAATTCAACGAACAATTAATAATCAGACAATTTCGGATGAAGCCAGAAAAGAGAAAAGGTGTTTTAAATGTAACAAAGTTGGACATTTTGCCAGGGATTGTAATAAATCGTCTAATAATTGTTTTAAATGCGGTCAGATAGGACATCGTGCTGCAACGTGTACATTCGTTGACAAAGATATCAAAAAAGAAACAAAGGTGGAAAGTATTAGAACAAATATTATGAGCAGCGATTGGTGTCGTAAGGTATTTGGGAAAGGAAATAATTCAGTTTTTAAAGATATTTACTATAGGGGAGTAACTTTTGGTGCTCTGTTGGATACGGGTAGCGATTTATCTTTAATCAGAGAGGATGTGTATGAAAAGTTTGGAAACATAACATTGGACAAGGATAAGCGTCAGTTAATGGGCGTCGGGGAAGGAACAATCACAACAATCGGTAGTTTTATTATGGACGTGGAAATCGACAATTTGCTATTGAAAATAAGATTCCATGTTGTCAGGGAAAAGGATATTATATATTCAGCAGTTATAGGAAATAATGTACTGAAGTTAGCAAAGCTTATTGTAATGGAAAGTGGAGTACAATTTGAAGAAAAAGAAAAAAATCAAGAAGTTAATAAGGAACGTGAGCTGGAAGTCTTAGTAGAGTTTGAGAATTTGTGCTTGGGCGAAGACGTTACTGACAGAGAAATTATTAAGACAAGTTTAGAGCATCTTGACATATCAACATCGATGAAAATAGACAATTTAATTTGCAATTATTCTCCGAAAATAAACCATAAATCTCCGGTAGAAATGAAAATAACTGTAATAGACGATGTACCGGTATATCAAGGACCGAGAAGAATGGCATACAGTGAAAAACAAGAGGTAGATAAACAAATTGAAGAATGGCTTAAGAAGGGTATAATTGAACAAAGTACGTCAGAGTATGCATCTCCAATAGTTTTAGTTAGGAAGAAAGATGGTACTAAACGACTTTGTTGCGATTATAGGCAGCTGAATAAGAAAATTATGAGGGATAATTTTCCTATGCCTCTCATAGACGATGTGGTCGATAAACTACAAGGGTCGTCGGTTTTTACAACGCTAGATTTAGCCAACGGGTTCTTTCATGTGCCTATTGAGGAAAATTCACGAAAATATACAGCTTTTGTGACTCATTGCGGTCAATATGAGTTTCGGTACGTACCTTTTGGTATTTCCAACTCGCCGGCGGTATTTTCCAGATACATTTTTGCGGTATTTAGAGATCTGATTCAAGATGGGACAGTAATAACTTATATGGACGATATTATCATTCCCTCTCAAAATATTGGAGAGGGTATAATGAAACTGGAAAGAGTATTAACTAGAGCAGAAGAATATAATTTGAACATTAGATGGAAGAAGTGTCAGTTTTTAAAACATAATGTAGAATTTCTGGGTTATGAGATTGAAAATGGAACTATCAAGCCTTCAAAAGAAAAAACAAGGGCGGTAGAAAACTTTAAGATGCCTTATTATCGTAAATCAGTTCAGAGATTCTTAGGGTTAACTTCGTATTTCAGACGATTTATTGCTAACTATGCAACAATAGCTAAGCCATTATCAGATCTTCTTAGACAGGATAAAAGAGTTAGGTTCGGTGATATAGAGATAGCAGCTTTTCAGCAACTTAAAATGTCATTGGTCAATGCACCGGTTTTAAGCTTGTATAACCCCAAAGCTCAAACGGAAGTACATGCAGATGCGTCAAAATATGGATATGGGGCGGTACTTTTACAAAAAGGTAGTGACGACCAGGAGTTTCATCCGATACAATATATGAGCCGTAAAACAAAGCCTGTGGAAGAGAGATACCATTCTTATGAACTGGAAGTACTGGCTATTGTGGAAGCATTGAAAAAGTGGCGTGTATATCTGTTAGGTATAAAATTTAAAATAATTACTGACTGCAATGCGTTTGCAATGACAATGGGGAAAAAAGAAGTACCTACTAAAATCTCACGGTGGGCATTATTTTTGCAGGATTTTGAGTATGAAATTGAGCATAGATCAGGGACCAAAATGCGGCATGTGGATGCGTTGAGCAGAGTTTCTTGTCTATTGATGGAGGATTCATTACAGCATAGGCTTAAACAAGCGCAGTTGGGTGACGACTGGGTTAGAGCAGTTTCCAAGATTGTAGAAAAAGAAGATTACGAAGATTTTTATATGAAGCATGGAATACTTTTTAAGGACCCAGTGAAAGAGGTTGTTGTTGTCCCGAATTCAATGGAGGATGAAATTATTAGGATAGCACATAACCAGGGTCATTTTTCAGCAAAACGTACCCAAGAAGCAGTAGAAAAAAGTTTTTATATTCCAAACCTAGCTTCGAAAGTGGCAAAAATCATTAAGGGTTGTGTTAAATGTATAATTTCAGAGAATAAAAGAGGTAAAAAAGAAGGATTTCTGTCGCCAATACAAAAGGACGATATACCGTTAGGAACTTTTCATATAGACCATGTAGGGCCTATGCAAGTAACCAACAAGCGTTACAGTTACATCTTAGTTGTGGTAGATGGATTCACGAAATATGTATGGCTTCATCCAACACGATCAACAGGTACCGATGAAGTCATTGAAAGGTTAAAAAAGCAAGCTTCATTATTTGGTAACCCAAAGAGGATAATTTCAGATCGAGGTACGGCGTTTACATCAAATGCGTTTAAAAAATATTGCGAGGATGAAAATATTCAACATCTCCTCATAGCGACAGGGGTTCCAAGAGGAAATGGGCAAGTTGAACGAATGCACAAAATTATAGTTCCAATGTTAGCTAAGCTGTGTGTTAATAGCTCCAACTGTTGGTATAAACATGTAGGAAAAGTTCAGCAGACAATTAACAACACTCCACCTAGGAGCACAAAAATTTCACCATTCAAATTGTTGACAGGCGTGGATATGCGTATTCCAGAAATTCCTGAACTTCAGGAGATGTTAAGAGATGAGGCAATTAAAATCATTGAGGATGAGAGGGACTGTTTGCGTAGGGAGGCAAAAGAAAATATTGAGAAGATTCAGGTCGAGAATCGTAGGAATTTTAATTCAAAAAGAACAGCTGATACGAAATACTACATTGACGATTTGGTAGCCATTAAGTTAACTCAATTTGGAACAGGGCTTAAACTGAAACCAAAGTTTCTAGGTCCTTATAAGATAACTAGAGTTTTAAGAAACGGAAGGTATGAGGTGAGCAAAGTAGGTGAGCACGAAGGACCGAGGTCCACTTCAACCGTGGCAGAGCATATGAAGAGCTGGGGTACATCGTCCGAGGACGAACGATAAGTCAGGATAGCCGAATATGTAGGATGATTAGCGACATCTCTTTGCTAAACTTTATAGAAATAGTAACATAGTAATAGATGTAGGAAGAAGGATAGCGACATCTCTTTGCTAAACTTTATAGAAATAGGAACATAGTAATACAACCCTGGAAATTGTAGCACGGCAAGCCATATATCAACGGCGGGTACGGTTTAAAAATGTTAGGACAGTCTTGTGTGAGTTGTGACGGCCAGCGGACCGTTTTTGTTCCGACCGCGTTAGTGAACCTAAAGTTTAATTAAATAAATAGGGAATATTTTCCCACATGTATGTGTCCATATGTACATGCTGGTAGTTTTTCTACATAATTTTAATAAGTATGCATGTTGCTATAATTATTTTCAAAATAAAATTTTATTTTATATTAATTAATGTGTACAATTTTTTATGGAAAATTATCGATATGCATTTACGTATATGAATATGTATGTATTTGTCTTCATATTTTCTACATATTTCATACATGTAGTACAATGTCCCATAGAAATTATTTTTGAAAATTTATAAAATTAAAATTTCTTTAATATCTGCCTAGAATTATTACATATCACTAATTTAAATGTTCAGTTTTGAGTCTAATGAGGATACATAATGAATTAAATATTATGTACGTATATATGCATGTATAATAACACACAATACCCTTAAGGTTGCATCAATGTCAACATCGAAATATTTAAAATATTTTTTTAAGAATAATTTCTTAGTAAAAGTCTACTTTTTATAATTTATATTATGAATAATTTGATGTACTCATGAAAATTAATAAAATTAAACGGTTTGTTTTAGGAACTTTTAAGAAATTTAACTTTAATCGGCAATTTTTGAGTTTTTTGGGTACAAAGTTTGGACGAAAATCCGTATTTCTTGATAAATATTAATTATTATTAAATTATTGTGATTACACATTAAGGAGAAACACTTAAGCTAACAATTTGCATAAAGAATTATTTGATTAAATTAATATATGAATTTTAATAAATTAAATAAAGTTGAAAGTTTGTCATTTGCAATTGGCAAATAGCACTAGAATGTTAAAATTTGTCACTCATCTTTTCACATTGCTTCTCAAATTTTAAAGGCACTAAAAATTTTACATTAAACTCTTCAAAATTTTAAACCAATACTAAGTGTTTTCAATACTTAAAGTGTATATTTAATAGAAATAAATTGTGCATTTATTTTTCAATAAACAAAGTGAAAATGTCTGATACAGTTGCTGTTGCCAATATTAGCTCTCCGGTGGCCGCTGGAGCTACTGCTGTTGCTGATAAAAAAGTCGTTGCAAAAAAGGCAACAAAGCCGAAAAAAATATCGGCTGCACCAACCCATCCACCAACTCAAGAAATGGTCGATGCATCAATTAAGAATTTAAAAGAACGTGGTGGCTCATCACTTTTGGCTATTAAGAAATATATTAGTGCTACATACAAATGTGATGCACAAAAATTGGCACCATTTATCAAACGGTATTTGAAATCGGCTGTTACTAGCGGAAAATTGATTCAAACTAAAGGAAAGGGTGCATCCGGATCATTTAAATTATCAGCTGCTGCGACTAAATCAAGTGAAGGTAAATCAAAACCAAAATCAACCAAATCTGCAGAAAAAGCCAAAACCAAAAAGAAGTCTGCAGATGGTGCAGCATCGAAGAAGAAATTAGTAAGTGGTGCAAAGAAGGTAAGTGGTGAGAAAAAAGCGAAAAAAGCTGTTGTCAGTAAGAAAACTGCGGAAAAGAAGAAAAGTGAAAAATCTAAAGCGAAGGATGCTAAAAAGACTGGTAGTGTTAAAGCTAAACCGGCTAAAACTAAATCAACAGCAACCAAGCCAAAGGCATCAAAAGCAAAATCAGCCGCTGCCAAACCAAAAAAAACAACAGCTGGTAAAAAACCAGTCGCCAAAAAGACTTCCGCTAAGAAATAAATATTTAATATAATAATTCTTTAATTTACATATACATATTTATGTATAATATACATACATATATGGATTAAAGATGATTTAACAACAAACAATAAGCCCTTTTCAGGGCTACAAAATGTTTTTTACAATCAGATCGAAAAATAATTCGTAGGAAATGTGATGTATGCATATGTATTTACATATTTTTATAACGCTAAAATATTAAATAAATCCATGATTACATAATATATACTATATAGAGTTAACTAAATTTAATTTTGGGAGTGATTACTTTTCCATAATGAAATGTACTGAGAGATTTGATTATTAAAATAATTATATTATTACCGCGGTAGCCGAGTGGTTAGCAGTGTGTACTGCCATTCGGAAGGCTTTGGTTCATATCCCGGTGCCACCAACATCAAAAAAAAAGTTATGGAAAATTAATTTAAATAAAAAATTAAGTAAAATTTTCTAATTGCGGCCGCACCTTCGCAGGGAACGTCCACCCCACCGAGTGTATTTCGGACATGAAATTAAGTCTCCTCGTAAAAAAACCATCAGCCGTAGTATAAACTGTAAAGCGCCAATTATATATATAGGTATATATATTATTACTTAAGTTTCACAAAAAATTTCAAATATTTTTATTGCATATATGAAATAAACATTTAATATATTTGAATCTCTTAGTTAAATTGTATTTTGTGGCCCTGAAAAGGGCCTTTGTCGTTACACACACATACATTCTCAATAGACAATTTACTTGGAGCTAGTGTATTTGGTAACAGCCTTAGTACCTTCACTGACGGCATGTTTGGCCAATTCACCGGGCAAAAGTAGACGCACAGCAGTTTGAATTTCGCGACTGGTGATAGTTGAACGTTTGTTATAGTGAGCCAAACGCGACGCCTCAGCAGCAATGCGTTCGAAAATGTCATTAACAAAACTATTCATTATACTCATTGCTTTCGAGGAAATACCAGTATCTGGATGTACTTGTTTTAACACCTTGTAGATATAAATGGCATAGCTTTCCTTCCTCTTGCGCTTCTTCTTCTTGTCATTTTTGGTAATATTTTTTTGTGCCTTACCGGCTTTCTTTGCTGCTTTTCCACTAGTTTTTGGCGGCATTTTATCTTCACTTCAATTCACTTCAATTCACTACACTTCACTTAAATCTTTCTGATGTTACTACACTAACATGTACGTGTTTATGTATTTTTTCACGAGCAATTAGTTCGAGTCGTCGTTACATTTCGACATAATGTTGAATATACGATAAGGGTTGTTGACTAGTCTATTGAAAAAGTATATAAACAGTGAATATTCCTCACATCAAGGTATCAACAACAGTGCGTGCAAGTACGAGTGTAAGTGTAGTGAAAATCAATAATCAAAAATAAAAATTTTGTGTAATAATGTCTGGTCGCGGTAAAGGTGGTAAAGTTAAGGGAAAGGCAAAGTCACGTTCAAATCGTGCTGGCCTTCAATTTCCCGTCGGTCGTATTCATCGTTTATTGCGTAAAGGTAATTATGCTGAACGTGTTGGTGCCGGTGCTCCAGTCTATTTAGCTGCTGTTATGGAATATTTGGCAGCTGAAGTTCTTGAGTTGGCTGGTAACGCTGCTCGTGATAATAAAAAAACGAGAATTATTCCTCGCCATTTACAATTGGCTATACGCAACGATGAAGAATTAAATAAACTATTATCTGGAGTAACCATTGCTCAAGGTGGTGTTTTACCTAATATTCAAGCTGTACTTTTGCCAAAGAAGACCGAAAAGAAAGCATAAAGTGGAAAAAGACATGAATATATGCAATTCATAATATATAATATGCAACAATAAAAACCGTCCTTTTCAGGACGACAAAATATGTGTTCAAAGAGATTGAATTGATTTTTTTATATAAAACTGCAATTTTTTTTACTGATAAAACAAATAATTTAATAAATAAATAAACTCAACTCAAGTAAATACATATATACACACATGTATATACACATGTGTATATATGTACATATGTACACATTTGCGCATACACGCATATGTATTTTAATAAAAGTAAAGTAGTAAAGTAGTAGTACAAAGAACCGGTCTTAAGTGGCAGATGTCTACATGCAAAGCCAGCCGGCACATACCCATACTTACATAGATTTTTTGTGTACACGCAAAGATGTGTATCATACAAAGTGGATGAAGTACAGTAGCCCAAAGAGGTCGCATTTGTATATTTAAACGCATATACATAAATGCATGCAAGTATGTACATCAATATATAGGTATTTATATTCTTGTTACGAGGTAAAATTAAACTAAAATATTTCGTATTTATATAAAAAAAATTAAAATTATTGAATTTTTTTTTTTGATCATTTTGTTTGAAAAATTGTGGTCCTGAAAAGGACCGTTTCTATTTTTGTGTTTTATATGTATCGCATCACTTATTATTCAATTATGCACGTTCACCTCGAATACGTCTGGCTAATTGAATATCTTTTGGCATAATTGTAACACGCTTTGCATGGATGGCACACAAATTAGTATCCTCAAACAAACCAACCAAATATGCCTCACTAGCTTCTTGTAGAGCCATAACTGCAGAACTTTGGAAACGTAAATCTGTTTTAAAATCCTGAGCGATTTCACGAACTAATCGTTGGAATGGCAATTTGCGGATCAATAATTCAGTACTCTTTTGGTAACGACGAATTTCACGCAATGCCACTGTACCGGGACGATAGCGATGTGGCTTTTTAACACCACCAGTTGCTGGAGCACTCTTACGAGCAGCTTTAGTTGCCAATTGTTTGCGAGGTGCTTTACCACCAGTCGACTTACGGGCTGTTTGCTTTGTACGAGCCATTATTTACCACTTTAATTCTTTGCACAAAATTAATCACCACCACAAAATATACACTGCACTTTTCTTACAATAATGCCGTAATGTCGATGTACAAGTAATAAAATGACTAATATTGTTTCATAAGTTCACTTCTTTTGGGGTTGGCTAAAATGAAATTTACACATGCGTTAAAATGAGATAGCAATATCTGAGTAATCCAATGAAATGGATGAATTTTTGTATAAATACACGTGTCAAAGCGATATTGAAGCATAGTCGCTGTGTATAGTGAAGTGAATTGTGTTGTTTTTTAGTGGGAAAAATATAAGCAGAGAGAAAAAATGACTGGTCGCGGCAAAGGTGGAAAAGGTTTGGGTAAAGGTGGTGCTAAGCGTCATCGCAAAGTGCTACGTGACAACATCCAAGGTATCACAAAGCCAGCTATTCGTCGTTTAGCTCGCCGTGGTGGCGTAAAACGTATATCTGGTTTGATATATGAAGAAACTCGTGGTGTTTTAAAAGTGTTTTTGGAGAATGTCATTCGCGATGCAGTCACATATACCGAACATGCTAAGAGGAAAACCGTCACAGCAATGGATGTTGTATATGCTTTGAAGAGACAAGGACGTACTTTATATGGTTTCGGCGGTTAAACAATTTCTTTATTTTTTTTTTTTGCGAACATAAGATCAAATAAAGAAAACAACGGTCCTTTTCAGGACCACAATATTTAATGAACAAAGAATCGAAACTATGATAATGTACTATACAAATATGATTTAATTCTAAAATGCTATAATTTAATATTACGGTAGGGATTTATGTGCATATGTACATATATATATGATTATATTTTAGCACTTTTAATGGTTATCATATTTTTTTTCTGTTGAATACTAACAGATTTAGCTAAGAAATGATAGCCAAAGAATTTATTTTGTATAACTTAAATGTGCATGCCTTATATGCATATGTACATATGTATGTGTCCATATGTACATGCTGGTAGTTTTTCTATATAATTTTAATAAGTATGCATGTTGCTATAATTATTTTCAAAATAAAATTTTATTTTATATTAATTAATGTGTACAATTTTTTATGGAAAATTATCGATATGCATTTACGTATATGAATATGTATGTATTTGTCTTCATATTTTCTACATATTTCATACATGTAGTACAATGTCCCATAGAAATTATTTTTGAAAATTTATAAAATTAAAATTTCTTTAATATCTGCCTAGAATTATTACATATCACTAATTTAAATGTTCAGTTTTGAGTCTAATGAGGATACATAATGAATTAAATATTATGTACGTATATATGCATGTATAATAACACACAATACCCTTAAGGTTGCATCAATGTCAACATCGAAATATTTAAAATATTTTTTTAAGAATAATTTCTTAGTAAAAGTCTACTTTTTATAATTTATATTATGAATAATTTGATGTACTCATGAAAATTAATAAAATTAAACGGTTTGTTTTAGGAACTTTTAAGAAATTTAACTTTAATCGGCAATTTTTGAGTTTTTTGGGTACAAAGTTTGGACGAAAATCCGTATTTCTTGATAAATATTAATTATTATTAAATTATTGTGATTACACATTAAGGAGAAACACTTAAGCTAACAATTTGCATAAAGAATTATTTGATTAAATTAATATATGAATTTTAATAAATTAAATAAAGTTGAAAGTTTGTCATTTGCAATTGGCAAATAGCACTAGAATGTTAAAATTTGTCACTCATCTTTTCACATTGCTTCTCAAATTTTAAAGGCACTAAAAATTTTACATTAAACTCTTCAAAATTTTAAACCAATACTAAGTGTTTTCAATACTTAAAGTGTATATTTAATAGAAATAAATTGTGCATTTATTTTTCAATAAACAAAGTGAAAATGTCTGATACAGTTGCTGTTGCCAATATTAGCTCTCCGGTGGCCGCTGGAGCTACTGCTGTTGCTGATAAAAAAGTCGTTGCAAAAAAGGCAACAAAGCCGAAAAAAATATCGGCTGCACCAACCCATCCACCAACTCAAGAAATGGTCGATGCATCAATTAAGAATTTAAAAGAACGTGGTGGCTCATCACTTTTGGCTATTAAGAAATATATTAGTGCTACATACAAATGTGATGCACAAAAATTGGCACCATTTATCAAACGGTATTTGAAATCGGCTGTTACTAGCGGAAAATTGATTCAAACTAAAGGAAAGGGTGCATCCGGATCATTTAAATTATCAGCTGCTGCGACTAAATCAAGTGAAGGTAAATCAAAACCAAAATCAACCAAATCTGCAGAAAAAGCCAAAACCAAAAAGAAGTCTGCAGATGGTGCAGCATCGAAGAAGAAATTAGTAAGTGGTGCAAAGAAGGTAAGTGGTGAGAAAAAAGCGAAAAAAGCTGTTGTCAGTAAGAAAACTGCGGAAAAGAAGAAAAGTGAAAAATCTAAAGCGAAGGATGCTAAAAAGACTGGTAGTGTTAAAGCTAAACCGGCTAAAACTAAATCAACAGCAACCAAGCCAAAGGCATCAAAAGCAAAATCAGCCGCTGCCAAACCAAAAAAAACAACAGCTGGTAAAAAACCAGTCGCCAAAAAGACTTCCGCTAAGAAATAAATATTTAATATAATAATTCTTTAATTTACATATACATATTTATGTATAATATACATACATATATGGATTAAAGATGATTTAACAACAAACAATAAGCCCTTTTCAGGGCTACAAAATGTTTTTTACAATCAGATCGAAAAATAATTCGTAGGAAATGTGATGTATGCATATGTATTTACATATTTTTATAACGCTAAAATATTAAATAAATCCATGATTACATAATATATACTATATAGAGTTAACTAAATTTAATTTTGGGAGTGATTACTTTTCCATAATGAAATGTACTGAGAGATTTGATTATTAAAATAATTATATTATTACCGCGGTAGCCGAGTGGTTAGCAGTGTGTACTGCCATTCGGAAGGCTTTGGTTCATATCCCGGTGCCACCAACATCAAAAAAAAAGTTATGGAAAATTAATTTAAATAAAAAATTAAGTAAAATTTTCTAATTGCGGCCGCACCTTCGCAGGGAACGTCCACCCCACCGAGTGTATTTCGGACATGAAATTAAGTCTCCTCGTAAAAAAACCATCAGCCGTAGTATAAACTGTAAAGCGCCAATTATATATATAGGTATATATATTATTACTTAAGTTTCACAAAAAATTTCAAATATTTTTATTGCATATATGAAATAAACATTTAATATATTTGAATCTCTTAGTTAAATTGTATTTTGTGGCCCTGAAAAGGGCCTTTGTCGTTACACACACATACATTCTCAATAGACAATTTACTTGGAGCTAGTGTATTTGGTAACAGCCTTAGTACCTTCACTGACGGCATGTTTGGCCAATTCACCGGGCAAAAGTAGACGCACAGCAGTTTGAATTTCGCGACTGGTGATAGTTGAACGTTTGTTATAGTGAGCCAAACGCGACGCCTCAGCAGCAATGCGTTCGAAAATGTCATTAACAAAACTATTCATTATACTCATTGCTTTCGAGGAAATACCAGTATCTGGATGTACTTGTTTTAACACCTTGTAGATATAAATGGCATAGCTTTCCTTCCTCTTGCGCTTCTTCTTCTTGTCATTTTTGGTAATATTTTTTTGTGCCTTACCGGCTTTCTTTGCTGCTTTTCCACTAGTTTTTGGCGGCATTTTATCTTCACTTCAATTCACTACACTTCACTTAAATCTTTCTGATGTTACTACACTAACATGTACGTTTTTATGTATTTTTTCACGAGCAATTAGTTCGAGTCGTCGTTACATTTCGACATAATGTTGAATATACGATAAGGGTTGTTGACTAGTCTATTGAAAAAGTATATAAACAGTGAATATTCCTCACATCAAGGTATCAACAACAGTGCGTGCAAGTACGAGTGTAAGTGTAGTGAAAATCAATAATCAAAAATAAAAATTTTGTGTAATAATGTCTGGTCGCGGTAAAGGTGGTAAAGTTAAGGGAAAGGCAAAGTCACGTTCAAATCGTGCTGGCCTTCAATTTCCCGTCGGTCGTATTCATCGTTTATTGCGTAAAGGTAATTATGCTGAACGTGTTGGTGCCGGTGCTCCAGTCTATTTAGCTGCTGTTATGGAATATTTGGCAGCTGAAGTTCTTGAGTTGGCTGGTAACGCTGCTCGTGATAATAAAAAAACGAGAATTATTCCTCGCCATTTACAATTGGCTATACGCAACGATGAAGAATTAAATAAACTATTATCTGGAGTAACCATTGCTCAAGGTGGTGTTTTACCTAATATTCAAGCTGTACTTTTGCCAAAGAAGACCGAAAAGAAAGCATAAAGTGGAAAAAGACATGAATATATGCAATTCATAATATATAATATGCAACAATAAAAACCGTGCTTTTCAGGACGACAAAATATGTGTTCAAAGAGATTGAATTGATTTTTTTATATAAAACTGCAATTTTTTTTACTGATAAAACAAATAATTTAATAAATAAATAAACTCAACTCAAGTAAATACATATATACACACATGTATATACACATGTGTATATATGTACATATGTACACATTTGCGCATACACGCATATGTATTTTAATAAAAGTAAAGTAGTAAAGTAGTAGTACAAAGAACCGGTCTTAAGTGGCAGATGTCTACATGCAAAGCCAGCCGGCACATACCCATACTTACATAGATTTTTTGTGTACACGCAAAGATGTGTATCATACAAAGTGGATGAAGTACAGTAGCCCAAAGAGGTCGCATTTGTATATTTAAACGCATATACATAAATGCATGCAAGTATGTACATCAATATATAGGTATTTATATTCTTGTTACGAGGTAAAATTAAACTAAAATATTTCGTATTTATATAAAAAAAATTAAAATTATTGAATTTTTTTTTTTGATCATTTTGTTTGAAAAATTGTGGTCCTGAAAAGGACCGTTTCTATTTTTGTGTTTTATATGTATCGCATCACTTATTATTCAATTATGCACGTTCACCTCGAATACGTCTGGCTAATTGAATATCTTTTGGCATAATTGTAACACGCTTTGCATGGATGGCACACAAATTAGTATCCTCAAACAAACCAACCAAATATGCCTCACTAGCTTCTTGTAGAGCCATAACTGCAGAACTTTGGAAACGTAAATCTGTTTTAAAATCCTGAGCGATTTCACGAACTAATCGTTGGAATGGCAATTTGCGGATCAATAATTCAGTACTCTTTTGGTAACGACGAATTTCACGCAATGCCACTGTACCGGGACGATAGCGATGTGGCTTTTTAACACCACCAGTTGCTGGAGCACTCTTACGAGCAGCTTTAGTTGCCAATTGTTTGCGAGGTGCTTTACCACCAGTCGACTTACGGGCTGTTTGCTTTGTACGAGCCATTATTTACCACTTTAATTCTTTGCACAAAATTAATCACCACCACAAAATATACACTGCACTTTTCTTACAATAATGCCGTAATGTCGATGTACAAGTAATAAAATGACTAATATTGTTTCATAAGTTCACTTCTTTTGGGGTTGGCTAAAATGAAATTTACACATGCGTTAAAATGAGATAGCAATATCTGAGTAATCCAATGAAATGGATGAATTTTTGTATAAATACACGTGTCAAAGCGATATTGAAGCATAGTCGCTGTGTATAGTGAAGTGAATTGTGTTGTTTTTTAGTGGGAAAAATATAAGCAGAGAGAAAAAATGACTGGTCGCGGCAAAGGTGGAAAAGGTTTGGGTAAAGGTGGTGCTAAGCGTCATCGCAAAGTGCTACGTGACAACATCCAAGGTATCACAAAGCCAGCTATTCGTCGTTTAGCTCGCCGTGGTGGCGTAAAACGTATATCTGGTTTGATATATGAAGAAACTCGTGGTGTTTTAAAAGTGTTTTTGGAGAATGTCATTCGCGATGCAGTCACATATACCGAACATGCTAAGAGGAAAACCGTCACAGCAATGGATGTTGTATATGCTTTGAAGAGACAAGGACGTACTTTATATGGTTTCGGCGGTTAAACAATTTCTTTATTTTTTTTTTTTGCGAACATAAGATCAAATAAAGAAAACAACGGTCCTTTTCAGGACCACAATATTTAATGAACAAAGAATCGAAACTATGATAATGTACTATACAAATATGATTTAATTCTAAAATGCTATAATTTAATATTACGGTAGGGATTTATGTGCATATGTACATATATATATGATTATATTTTAGCACTTTTAATGGTTATCATATTTTTTTTCTGTTGAATACTAACAGATTTAGCTAAGAAATGATAGCCAAAGAATTTATTTTGTATAACTTAAATGTGCATGCCTTATATGCATATGTACATATGTATGTGTCCATATGTACATGCTGGTAGTTTTTCTATATAATTTTAATAAGTATGCATGTTGCTATAATTATTTTCAAAATAAAATTTTATTTTATATTAATTAATGTGTACAATTTTTTATGGAAAATTATCGATATGCATTTACGTATATGAATATGTATGTATTTGTCTTCATATTTTCTACATATTTCATACATGTAGTACAATGTCCCATAGAAATTATTTTTGAAAATTTATAAAATTAAAATTTCTTTAATATCTGCCTAGAATTATTACATATCACTAATTTAAATGTTCAGTTTTGAGTCTAATGAGGATACATAATGAATTAAATATTATGTACGTATATATGCATGTATAATAACACACAATACCCTTAAGGTTGCATCAATGTCAACATCGAAATATTTAAAATATTTTTTTAAGAATAATTTCTTAGTAAAAGTCTACTTTTTATAATTTATATTATGAATAATTTGATGTACTCATGAAAATTAATAAAATTAAACGGTTTGTTTTAGGAACTTTTAAGAAATTTAACTTTAATCGGCAATTTTTGAGTTTTTTGGGTACAAAGTTTGGACGAAAATCCGTATTTCTTGATAAATATTAATTATTATTAAATTATTGTGATTACACATTAAGGAGAAACACTTAAGCTAACAATTTGCATAAAGAATTATTTGATTAAATTAATATATGAATTTTAATAAATTAAATAAAGTTGAAAGTTTGTCATTTGCAATTGGCAAATAGCACTAGAATGTTAAAATTTGTCACTCATCTTTTCACATTGCTTCTCAAATTTTAAAGGCACTAAAAATTTTACATTAAACTCTTCAAAATTTTAAACCAATACTAAGTGTTTTCAATACTTAAAGTGTATATTTAATAGAAATAAATTGTGCATTTATTTTTCAATAAACAAAGTGAAAATGTCTGATACAGTTGCTGTTGCCAATATTAGCTCTCCGGTGGCCGCTGGAGCTACTGCTGTTGCTGATAAAAAAGTCGTTGCAAAAAAGGCAACAAAGCCGAAAAAAATATCGGCTGCACCAACCCATCCACCAACTCAAGAAATGGTCGATGCATCAATTAAGAATTTAAAAGAACGTGGTGGCTCATCACTTTTGGCTATTAAGAAATATATTAGTGCTACATACAAATGTGATGCACAAAAATTGGCACCATTTATCAAACGGTATTTGAAATCGGCTGTTACTAGCGGAAAATTGATTCAAACTAAAGGAAAGGGTGCATCCGGATCATTTAAATTATCAGCTGCTGCGACTAAATCAAGTGAAGGTAAATCAAAACCAAAATCAACCAAATC
The DNA here is from genome assembly GCA_037013455.1 of Ceratitis rosa. NCBI lineage: Eukaryota > Metazoa > Arthropoda > Insecta > Diptera > Tephritidae > Ceratitis > Ceratitis rosa. The sequence continues at coordinate 142,531 of JAWMAG010000004.1, forward strand.
TGCAGAAAAAGCCAAAACCAAAAAGAAGTCTGCAGATGGTGCAGCATCGAAGAAGAAATTAGTAAGTGGTGCAAAGAAGGTAAGTGGTGAGAAAAAAGCGAAAAAAGCTGTTGTCAGTAAGAAAACTGCGGAAAAGAAGAAAAGTGAAAAATCTAAAGCGAAGGATGCTAAAAAGACTGGTAGTGTTAAAGCTAAACCGGCTAAAACTAAATCAACAGCAACCAAGCCAAAGGCATCAAAAGCAAAATCAGCCGCTGCCAAACCAAAAAAAACAACAGCTGGTAAAAAACCAGTCGCCAAAAAGACTTCCGCTAAGAAATAAATATTTAATATAATAATTCTTTAATTTACATATACATATTTATGTATAATATACATACATATATGGATTAAAGATGATTTAACAACAAACAATAAGCCCTTTTCAGGGCTACAAAATGTTTTTTACAATCAGATCGAAAAATAATTCGTAGGAAATGTGATGTATGCATATGTATTTACATATTTTTATAACGCTAAAATATTAAATAAATCCATGATTACATAATATATACTATATAGAGTTAACTAAATTTAATTTTGGGAGTGATTACTTTTCCATAATGAAATGTACTGAGAGATTTGATTATTAAAATAATTATATTATTACCGCGGTAGCCGAGTGGTTAGCAGTGTGTACTGCCATTCGGAAGGCTTTGGTTCATATCCCGGTGCCACCAACATCAAAAAAAAAGTTATGGAAAATTAATTTAAATAAAAAATTAAGTAAAATTTTCTAATTGCGGCCGCACCTTCGCAGGGAACGTCCACCCCACCGAGTGTATTTCGGACATGAAATTAAGTCTCCTCGTAAAAAAACCATCAGCCGTAGTATAAACTGTAAAGCGCCAATTATATATATAGGTATATATATTATTACTTAAGTTTCACAAAAAATTTCAAATATTTTTATTGCATATATGAAATAAACATTTAATATATTTGAATCTCTTAGTTAAATTGTATTTTGTGGCCCTGAAAAGGGCCTTTGTCATTACACACACATACATTCTCAATAGACAATTTACTTGGAGCTAGTGTATTTGGTAACAGCCTTAGTACCTTCACTGACGGCATGTTTGGCCAATTCACCGGGCAAAAGTAGACGCACAGCAGTTTGAATTTCGCGACTGGTGATAGTTGAACGTTTGTTATAGTGAGCCAAACGCGACGCCTCAGCAGCAATGCGTTCGAAAATGTCATTAACAAAACTATTCATTATACTCATTGCTTTCGAGGAAATACCAGTATCTGGATGTACTTGTTTTAACACCTTGTAGATATAAATGGCATAGCTTTCCTTCCTCTTGCGCTTCTTCTTCTTGTCATTTTTGGTAATATTTTTTTGTGCCTTACCGGCTTTCTTTGCTGCTTTTCCACTAGTTTTTGGCGGCATTTTATCTTCACTTCAATTCACTACACTTCACTTAAATCTTTCTGATGTTACTACACTAACATGTACGTTTTTATGTATTTTTTCACGAGCAATTAGTTCGAGTCGTCGTTACATTTCGACATAATGTTGAATATACGATAAGGGTTGTTGACTAGTCTATTGAAAAAGTATATAAACAGTGAATATTCCTCACATCAAGGTATCAACAACAGTGCGTGCAAGTACGAGTGTAAGTGTAGTGAAAATCAATAATCAAAAATAAAAATTTTGTGTAATAATGTCTGGTCGCGGTAAAGGTGGTAAAGTTAAGGGAAAGGCAAAGTCACGTTCAAATCGTGCTGGCCTTCAATTTCCCGTCGGTCGTATTCATCGTTTATTGCGTAAAGGTAATTATGCTGAACGTGTTGGTGCCGGTGCTCCAGTCTATTTAGCTGCTGTTATGGAATATTTGGCAGCTGAAGTTCTTGAGTTGGCTGGTAACGCTGCTCGTGATAATAAAAAAACGAGAATTATTCCTCGCCATTTACAATTGGCTATACGCAACGATGAAGAATTAAATAAACTATTATCTGGAGTAACCATTGCTCAAGGTGGTGTTTTACCTAATATTCAAGCTGTACTTTTGCCAAAGAAGACCGAAAAGAAAGCATAAAGTGGAAAAAGACATGAATATATGCAATTCATAATATATAATATGCAACAATAAAAACCGTCCTTTTCAGGACGACAAAATATGTGTTCAAAGAGATTGAATTGATTTTTTTATATAAAACTGCAATTTTTTTTACTGATAAAACAAATAATTTAATAAATAAATAAACTCAACTCAAGTAAATACATATATACACACATGTGTATATATGTACATATGTACACATTTGCGCATACACGCATATGTATTTTAATAAAAGTAAAGTAGTAAAGTAGTAGTACAAAGAACCGGTCTTAAGTGGCAGATGTCTACATGCAAAGCCAGCCGGCACATACCCATACTTACATAGATTTTTTGTGTACACGCAAAGATGTGTATCATACAAAGTGGATGAAGTACAGTAGCCCAAAGAGGTCGCATTTGTATATTTAAACGCATATACATAAATGCATGCAAGTATGTACATCAATATATAGGTATTTATATTCTTGTTACGAGGTAAAATTAAACTAAAATATTTCGTATTTATATAAAAAAAATTAAAATTATTGAATTTTTTTTTTTGATCATTTTGTTTGAAAAATTGTGGTCCTGAAAAGGACCGTTTCTATTTTTGTGTTTTATATGTATCGCATCACTTATTATTCAATTATGCACGTTCACCTCGAATACGTCTGGCTAATTGAATATCTTTTGGCATAATTGTAACACGCTTTGCATGGATGGCACACAAATTAGTATCCTCAAACAAACCAACCAAATATGCCTCACTAGCTTCTTGTAGAGCCATAACTGCAGAACTTTGGAAACGTAAATCTGTTTTAAAATCCTGAGCGATTTCACGAACTAATCGTTGGAATGGCAATTTGCGGATCAATAATTCAGTACTCTTTTGGTAACGACGAATTTCACGCAATGCCACTGTACCGGGACGATAGCGATGTGGCTTTTTAACACCACCAGTTGCTGGAGCACTCTTACGAGCAGCTTTAGTTGCCAATTGTTTGCGAGGTGCTTTACCACCAGTCGACTTACGGGCTGTTTGCTTTGTACGAGCCATTATTTACCACTTTAATTCTTTGCACAAAATTAATCACCACCACAAAATATACACTGCACTTTTCTTACAATAATGCCGTAATGTCGATGTACAAGTAATAAAATGACTAATATTGTTTCATAAATTCACTTCTTTTGGGGTTGGCTAAAATGAAATTTACACATGCGTTAAAATGAGATAGCAATATCTGAGTAATCCAATGAAATGGATGAATTTTTGTATAAATACACGTGTCAAAGCGATATTGAAGCATAGTCGCTGTGTATAGTGAAGTGAATTGTGTTGTTTTTTAGTGGGAAAAATATAAGCAGAGAGAAAAAATGACTGGTCGCGGCAAAGGTGGAAAAGGTTTGGGTAAAGGTGGTGCTAAGCGTCATCGCAAAGTGTTACGTGACAACATCCAAGGTATCACAAAGCCAGCTATTCGTCGTTTAGCTCGCCGTGGTGGCGTAAAACGTATATCTGGTTTGATATATGAAGAAACTCGTGGTGTTTTAAAAGTGTTTTTGGAGAATGTCATTCGCGATGCAGTCACATATACCGAACATGCTAAGAGGAAAACCGTCACAGCAATGGATGTTGTATATGCTTTGAAGAGACAAGGACGTACTTTATATGGTTTCGGCGGTTAAACAATTTCTTTATTTTTTTTTTTTGCGAACATAAGATCAAATAAAGAAAACAACGGTCCTTTTCAGGACCACAATATTTAATGAACAAAGAATCGAAACTATGATAATGTACTATACAAATATGATTTAATTCTAAAATGCTATAATTTAATATTACGGTAGGGATTTATGTGCATATGTACATATATATATGATTATATTTTAGCACTTTTAATGGTTATCATATTTTTTTTCTGTTGAATACTAACAGATTTAGCTAAGAAATGATAGCCAAAGAATTTATTTTGTATAACTTAAATGTGCATGCCTTATATGCATATGTACATATGTATGTGTCCATATGTACATGCTGGTAGTTTTTCTATATAATTTTAATAAGTATGCATGTTGCTATAATTATTTTCAAAATAAAATTTTATTTTATATTAATTAATGTGTACAATTTTTTATGGAAAATTATCGATATGCATTTACGTATATGAATATGTATGTATTTGTCTTCATATTTTCTACATATTTCATACATGTAGTACAATGTCCCATAGAAATTATTTTTGAAAATTTATAAAATTAAAATTTCTTTAATATCTGCCTAGAATTATTACATATCACTAATTTAAATGTTCAGTTTTGAGTCTAATGAGGATACATAATGAATTAAATATTATGTACGTATATATGCATGTATAATAACACACAATACCCTTAAGGTTGCATCAATGTCAACATCGAAATATTTAAAATATTTTTTTAAGAATAATTTCTTAGTAAAAGTCTACTTTTTATAATTTATATTATGAATAATTTGATGTACTCATGAAAATTAATAAAATTAAACCGTTTGTTTTAGGAACTTTTAAGAAATTTAACTTTAATCGGCAATTTTTGAGTTTTTTGGGTACAAAGTTTGGACGAAAATCCGTATTTCTTGATAAATATTAATTATTATTAAATTATTGTGATTACACATTAAGGAGAAACACTTATGCTAACAATTTGCATAAAGAATTATTTGATTAAATTAATATATGAATTTTAATAAATTAAATAAAGTTGAAAGTTTGTCATTTGCAATTGGCAAATAGCACTAGAATGTTAAAATTTGTCACTCATCTTTTCACATTGCTTCTCAAATTTTAAAGGCACTAAAAATTTTACATTAAACTTCAAAATTTTAAACCAATACTAAGTGTTTTCAATACTTAAAGTGTATATTTAATAGAAATAAATTGTGCATTTATTTTTCAATAAACAAAGTGAAAATATCTGATACAGTTGCTGTTGCCAATATTAGCTCTCCGGTGGCCGCTGGAGCTACTGCTGTTGCTGATAAAAAAGTCGTTGCAAAAAAGGCAACAAAGCCGAAAAAAATATCGGCTGCACCAACCCATCCACCAACTCAAGAAATGGTCGATGCATCAATTAAGAATTTAAAAGAACGTGGTGGCTCATCACTTTTGGCTATTAAGAAATATATTAGTGCTACATACAAATGTGATGCACAAAAATTGGCACCATTTATCAAACGGTATTTGAAATCGGCTGTTACTAGCGGAAAATTGATTCAAACTAAAGGAAAGGGTGCATCCGGATCATTTAAATTATCAGCTGCTGCGACTAAATCAAGTGAAGGTAAATCAAAACCAAAATCAACCAAATCTGCAGAAAAAGCCAAAACCAAAAAGAAGTCTGCAGATGGTGCAGCATCGAAGAAGAAATTAGTAAGTGGTGCAAAGAAGGTAAGTGGTGAGAAAAAAGCGAAAAAAGCTGTTGTCAGTAAGAAAACTGCGGAAAAGAAGAAAAGTGAAAAATCTAAAGCGAAGGATGCTAAAAAGACTGGTAGTGTTAAAGCTAAACCGGCTAAAACTAAATCAACAGCAACCAAGCCAAAGGCATCAAAAGCAAAATCAGCCGCTGCCAAACCAAAAAAAACAACAGCTGGTAAAAAACCAGTCGCCAAAAAGACTTCCGCTAAGAAATAAATATTTAATATAATAATTCTTTAATTTACATATACATATTTATGTATAATATACATACATATATGGATTAAAGATGATTTAACAACAAACAATAAGCCCTTTTCAGGGCTACAAAATGTTTTTTACAATCAGATCGAAAAATAATTCGTAGGAAATGTGATGTATGCATATGTATTTACATATTTTTATAACGCTAAAATATTAAATAAATCCATGATTACATAATATATACTATATAGAGTTAACTAAATTTAATTTTGGGAGTGATTACTTTTCCATAATGAAATGTACTGAGAGATTTGATTATTAAAATAATTATATTATTACCGCGGTAGCCGAGTGGTTAGCAGGGTGTACTGCCATTCGGAAGGCTTTGGTTCATATCCCGGTGCCACCAACATCAAAAAAAAAGTTATGGAAAATTAATTTAAATAAAAAATTAAGTAAAATTTTCTAATTGCGGCCGCACCTTCGCAGGGAACGTCCACCCCACCGAGTGTATTTCGGACATGAAATTAAGTCTCCTCGTAAAAAAACCATCAGCCGTAGTATAAACTGTAAAGCGCCAATTATATATATAGGTATATATATTATTACTTAAGTTTCACAAAAAATTTCAAATATTTTTATTGCATATATGAAATAAACATTTAATATATTTGAATCTCTTAGTTAAATTGTATTTTGTGGCCCTGAAAAGGGCCTTTGTCGTTACACACACATACATTCTCAATAGACAATTTACTTGGAGCTAGTGTATTTGGTAACAGCCTTAGTACCTTCACTGACGGCATGTTTGGCCAATTCACCGGGCAAAAGTAGACGCACAGCAGTTTGAATTTCGCGACTGGTGATAGTTGAACGTTTGTTATAGTGAGCCAAACGCGACGCCTCAGCAGCAATGCGTTCGAAAATGTCATTAACAAAACTATTCATTATACTCATTGCTTTCGAGGAAATACCAGTATCTGGATGTACTTGTTTTAACACCTTGTAGATATAAATGGCATAGCTTTCCTTCCTCTTGCGCTTCTTCTTCTTGTCATTTTTGGTAATATTTTTTTGTGCCTTACCGGCTTTCTTTGCTGCTTTTCCACTAGTTTTTGGCGGCATTTTATCTTCACTTCAATTCACTTCAATTCACTACACTTCACTTAAATCTTTCTGATGTTACTACACTAACATGTACGTGTTTATGTATTTTTTCACGAGCAATTAGTTCGAGTCGTCGTTACATTTCGACATAATGTTGAATATACGATAAGGGTTGTTGACTAGTCTATTGAAAAAGTATATAAACAGTGAATATTCCTCACATCAAGGTATCAACAACAGTGCGTGCAAGTACGAGTGTAAGTGTAGTGAAAATCAATAATCAAAAATAAAAATTTTGTGTAATAATGTCTGGTCGCGGTAAAGGTGGTAAAGTTAAGGGAAAGGCAAAGTCACGTTCAAATCGTGCTGGCCTTCAATTTCCCGTCGGTCGTATTCATCGTTTATTGCGTAAAGGTAATTATGCTGAACGTGTTGGTGCCGGTGCTCCAGTCTATTTAGCTGCTGTTATGGAATATTTGGCAGCTGAAGTTCTTGAGTTGGCTGGTAACGCTGCTCGTGATAATAAAAAAACGAGAATTATTCCTCGCCATTTACAATTGGCTATACGCAACGATGAAGAATTAAATAAACTATTATCTGGAGTAACCATTGCTCAAGGTGGTGTTTTACCTAATATTCAAGCTGTACTTTTGCCAAAGAAGACCGAAAAGAAAGCATAAAGTGGAAAAAGACATGAATATATGCAATTCATAATATATAATATGCAACAATAAAAACCGTCCTTTTCAGGACGACAAAATATGTGTTCAAAGAGATTGAATTGATTTTTTTATATAAAACTGCAATTTTTTTTACTGATAAAACAAATAATTTAATAAATAAATAAACTCAACTCAAGTAAATACATATATACACACATGTGTATATATGTACATATGTACACATTTGCGCATACACGCATATGTATTTTAATAAAAGTAAAGTAGTAAAGTAGTAGTACAAAGAACCGGTCTTAAGTGGCAGATGTCTACATGCAAAGCCAGCCGGCACATACCCATACTTACATAGATTTTTTGTGTACACGCAAAGATGTGTATCATACAAAGTGGATGAAGTACAGTAGCCCAAAGAGGTCGCATTTGTATATTTAAACGCATATACATAAATGCATGCAAGTATGTACATCAATATATAGGTATTTATATTCTTGTTACGAGGTAAAATTAAACTAAAATATTTCGTATTTATATAAAAAAAATTAAAATTATTGAATTTTTTTTTTTGATCATTTTGTTTGAAAAATTGTGGTCCTGAAAAGGACCGTTTCTATTTTTGTGTTTTATATGTATCGCATCACTTATTATTCAATTATGCACGTTCACCTCGAATACGTCTGGCTAATTGAATATCTTTTGGCATAATTGTAACACGCTTTGCATGGATGGCACACAAATTAGTATCCTCAAACAAACCAACCAAATATGCCTCACTAGCTTCTTGTAGAGCCATAACTGCAGAACTTTGGAAACGTAAATCTGTTTTAAAATCCTGAGCGATTTCACGAACTAATCGTTGGAATGGCAATTTGCGGATCAATAATTCAGTACTCTTTTGGTAACGACGAATTTCACGCAATGCCACTGTACCGGGACGATAGCGATGTGGCTTTTTAACACCACCAGTTGCTGGAGCACTCTTACGAGCAGCTTTAGTTGCCAATTGTTTGCGAGGTGCTTTACCACCAGTCGACTTACGGGCTGTTTGCTTTGTACGAGCCATTATTTACCACTTTAATTCTTTGCACAAAATTAATCACCACCACAAAATATACACTGCACTTTTCTTACAATAATGCCGTAATGTCGATGTACAAGTAATAAAATGACTAATATTGTTTCATAAGTTCACTTCTTTTGGGGTTGGCTAAAATGAAATTTACACATGCGTTAAAATGAGATAGCAATATCTGAGTAATCCAATGAAATGGATGAATTTTTGTATAAATACACGTGTCAAAGCGATATTGAAGCATAGTCGCTGTGTATAGTGAAGTGAATTGTGTTGTTTTTTAGTGGGAAAAATATAAGCAGAGAGAAAAAATGACTGGTCGCGGCAAAGGTGGAAAAGGTTTGGGTAAAGGTGGTGCTAAGCGTCATCGCAAAGTGCTACGTGACAACATCCAAGGTATCACAAAGCCAGCTATTCGTCGTTTAGCTCGCCGTGGTGGCGTAAAACGTATATCTGGTTTGATATATGAAGAAACTCGTGGTGTTTTAAAAGTGTTTTTGGAGAATGTCATTCGCGATGCAGTCACATATACCGAACATGCTAAGAGGAAAACCGTCACAGCAATGGATGTTGTATATGCTTTGAAGAGACAAGGACGTACTTTATATGGTTTCGGCGGTTAAACAATTTCTTTATTTTTTTTTTTTGCGAACATAAGATCAAATAAAGAAAACAACGGTCCTTTTCAGGACCACAATATTTAATGAACAAAGAATCGAAACTATGATAATGTACTATACAAATATGATTTAATTCTAAAATGCTATAATTTAATATTACGGTAGGGATTTATGTGCATATGTACATATATATATGATTATATTTTAGCACTTTTAATGGTTATCATATTTTTTTTCTGTTGAATACTAACAGATTTAGCTAAGAAATGATAGCCAAAGAATTTATTTTGTATAACTTAAATGTGCATGCCTTATATGCATATGTACATATGTATGTGTCCATATGTACATGCTGGTAGTTTTTCTATATAATTTTAATAAGTATGCATGTTGCTATAATTATTTTCAAAATAAAATTTTATTTTATATTAATTAATGTGTACAATTTTTTATGGAAAATTATCGATATGCATTTACGTATATGAATATGTATGTATTTGTCTTCATATTTTCTACATATTTCATACATGTAGTACAATGTCCCATAGAAATTATTTTTGAAAATTTATAAAATTAAAATTTCTTTAATATCTGCCTAGAATTATTACATATCACTAATTTAAATGTTCAGTTTTGAGTCTAATGAGGATACATAATGAATTAAATATTATGTACGTATATATGCATGTATAATAACACACAATACCCTTAAGGTTGCATCAATGTCAACATCGAAATATTTAAAATATTTTTTTAAGAATAATTTCTTAGTAAAAGTCTACTTTTTATAATTTATATTATGAATAATTTGATGTACTCATGAAAATTAATAAAATTAAACGGTTTGTTTTAGGAACTTTTAAGAAATTTAACTTTAATCGGCAATTTTTGAGTTTTTTGGGTACAAAGTTTGGACGAAAATCCGTATTTCTTGATAAATATTAATTATTATTAAATTATTGTGATTACACATTAAGGAGAAACACTTAAGCTAACAATTTGCATAAAGAATTATTTGATTAAATTAATATATGAATTTTAATAAATTAAATAAAGTTGAAAGTTTGTCATTTGCAATTGGCAAATAGCACTAGAATGTTAAAATTTGTCACTCATCTTTTCACATTGCTTCTCAAATTTTAAAGGCACTAAAAATTTTACATTAAACTCTTCAAAATTTTAAACCAATACTAAGTGTTTTCAATACTTAAAGTGTATATTTAATAGAAATAAATTGTGCATTTATTTTTCAATAAACAAAGTGAAAATGTCTGATACAGTTGCTGTTGCCAATATTAGCTCTCCGGTGGCCGCTGGAGCTACTGCTGTTGCTGATAAAAAAGTCGTTGCAAAAAAGGCAACAAAGCCGAAAAAAATATCGGCTGCACCAACCCATCCACCAACTCAAGAAATGGTCGATGCATCAATTAAGAATTTAAAAGAACGTGGTGGCTCATCACTTTTGGCTATTAAGAAATATATTAGTGCTACATACAAATGTGATGCACAAAAATTGGCACCATTTATCAAACGGTATTTGAAATCGGCTGTTACTAGCGGAAAATTGATTCAAACTAAAGGAAAGGGTGCATCCGGATCATTTAAATTATCAGCTGCTGCGACTAAATCAAGTGAAGGTAAATCAAAACCAAAATCAACCAAATCTGCAGAAAAAGCCAAAACCAAAAAGAAGTCTGCAGATGGTGCAGCATCGAAGAAGAAATTAGTAAGTGGTGCAAAGAAGGTAAGTGGTGAGAAAAAAGCGAAAAAAGCTGTTGTCAGTAAGAAAACTGCGGAAAAGAAGAAAAGTGAAAAATCTAAAGCGAAGGATGCTAAAAAGACTGGTAGTGTTAAAGCTAAACCGGCTAAAACTAAATCAACAGCAACCAAGCCAAAGGCATCAAAAGCAAAATCAGCCGCTGCCAAACCAAAAAAAACAACAGCTGGTAAAAAACCAGTCGCCAAAAAGACTTCCGCTAAGAAATAAATATTTAATATAATAATTCTTTAATTTACATATACATATTTATGTATAATATACATACATATATGGATTAAAGATGATTTAACAACAAACAATAAGCCCTTTTCAGGGCTACAAAATGTTTTTTACAATCAGATCGAAAAATAATTCGTAGGAAATGTGATGTATGCATATGTATTTACATATTTTTATAACGCTAAAATATTAAATAAATCCATGATTACATAATATATACTATATAGAGTTAACTAAATTTAATTTTGGGAGTGATTACTTTTCCATAATGAAATGTACTGAGAGATTTGATTATTAAAATAATTATATTATTACCGCGGTAGCCGAGTGGTTAGCAGTGTGTACTGCCATTCGGAAGGCTTTGGTTCATATCCCGGTGCCACCAACATCAAAAAAAAAGTTATGGAAAATTAATTTAAATAAAAAATTAAGTAAAATTTTCTAATTGCGGCCGCACCTTCGCAGGGAACGTCCACCCCACCGAGTGTATTTCGGACATGAAATTAAGTCTCCTCGTAAAAAAACCATCAGCCGTAGTATAAACTGTAAAGCGCCAATTATATATATAGGTATATATATTATTACTTAAGTTTCACAAAAAATTTCAAATATTTTTATTGCATATATGAAATAAACATTTAATATATTTGAATCTCTTAGTTAAATTGTATTTTGTGGCCCTGAAAAGGGCCTTTGTCGTTACACACACATACATTCTCAATAGACAATTTACTTGGAGCTAGTGTATTTGGTAACAGCCTTAGTACCTTCACTGACGGCATGTTTGGCCAATTCACCGGGCAAAAGTAGACGCACAGCAGTTTGAATTTCGCGACTGGTGATAGTTGAACGTTTGTTATAGTGAGCCAAACGCGACGCCTCAGCAGCAATGCGTTCGAAAATGTCATTAACAAAACTATTCATTATACTCATTGCTTTCGAGGAAATACCAGTATCTGGATGTACTTGTTTTAACACCTTGTAGATATAAATGGCATAGCTTTCCTTCCTCTTGCGCTTCTTCTTCTTGTCATTTTTGGTAATATTTTTTTGTGCCTTACCGGCTTTCTTTGCTGCTTTTCCACTAGTTTTTGGCGGCATTTTATCTTCACTTCAATTCACTTCAATTCACTACACTTCACTTAAATCTTTCTGATGTTACTACACTAACATGTACGTTTTTATGTATTTTTTCACGAGCAATTAGTTCGAGTCGTCGTTACATTTCGACATAATGTTGAATATACGATAAGGGTTGTTGACTAGTCTATTGAAAAAGTATATAAACAGTGAATATTCCTCACATCAAGGTATCAACAACAGTGCGTGCAAGTACGAGTGTAAGTGTAGTGAAAATCAATAATCAAAAATAAAAATTTTGTGTAATAATGTCTGGTCGCGGTAAAGGTGGTAAAGTTAAGGGAAAGGCAAAGTCACGTTCAAATCGTGCTGGCCTTCAATTTCCCGTCGGTCGTATTCATCGTTTATTGCGTAAAGGTAATTATGCTGAACGTGTTGGTGCCGGTGCTCCAGTCTATTTAGCTGCTGTTATGGAATATTTGGCAGCTGAAGTTCTTGAGTTGGCTGGTAACGCTGCTCGTGATAATAAAAAAACGAGAATTATTCCTCGCCATTTACAATTGGCTATACGCAACGATGAAGAATTAAATAAACTATTATCTGGAGTAACCATTGCTCAAGGTGGTGTTTTACCTAATATTCAAGCTGTACTTTTGCCAAAGAAGACCGAAAAGAAAGCATAAAGTGGAAAAAGACATGAATATATGCAATTCATAATATATAATATGCAACAATAAAAACCGTCCTTTTCAGGACGACAAAATATGTGTTCAAAGAGATTGAATTGATTTTTTTATATAAAACTGCAATTTTTTTTACTGATAAAACAAATAATTTAATAAATAAATAAACTCAACTCAAGTAAATACATATATACACACATGTGTATATATGTACATATGTACACATTTGCGCATACACGCATATGTATTTTAATAAAAGTAAAGTAGTAAAGTAGTAGTACAAAGAACCGGTCTTAAGTGGCAGATGTCTACATGCAAAGCCAGCCGGCACATACCCATACTTACATAGATTTTTTGTGTACACGCAAAGATGTGTATCATACAAAGTGGATGAAGTACAGTAGCCCAAAGAGGTCGCATTTGTATATTTAAACGCATATACATAAATGCATGCAAGTATGTACATCAATATATAGGTATTTATATTCTTGTTACGAGGTAAAATTAAACTAAAATATTTCGTATTTATATAAAAAAAATTAAAATTATTGAATTTTTTTTTTTGATCATTTTGTTTGAAAAATTGTGGTCCTGAAAAGGACCGTTTCTATTTTTGTGTTTTATATGTATCGCATCACTTATTATTCAATTATGCACGTTCACCTCGAATACGTCTGGCTAATTGAATATCTTTTGGCATAATTGTAACACGCTTTGCATGGATGGCACACAAATTAGTATCCTCAAACAAACCAACCAAATATGCCTCACTAGCTTCTTGTAGAGCCATAACTGCAGAACTTTGGAAACGTAAATCTGTTTTAAAATCCTGAGCGATTTCACGAACTAATCGTTGGAATGGCAATTTGCGGATCAATAATTCAGTACTCTTTTGGTAACGACGAATTTCACGCAATGCCACTGTACCGGGACGATAGCGATGTGGCTTTTTAACACCACCAGTTGCTGGAGCACTCTTACGAGCAGCTTTAGTTGCCAATTGTTTGCGAGGTGCTTTACCACCAGTCGACTTACGGGCTGTTTGCTTTGTACGAGCCATTATTTACCACTTTAATTCTTTGCACAAAATTAATCACCACCACAAAATATACACTGCACTTTTCTTACAATAATGCCGTAATGTCGATGTACAAGTAATAAAATGACTAATATTGTTTCATAAATTCACTTCTTTTGGGGTTGGCTAAAATGAAATTTACACATGCGTTAAAATGAGATAGCAATATCTGAGTAATCCAATGAAATGGATGAATTTTTGTATAAATACACGTGTCAAAGCGATATTGAAGCATAGTCGCTGTGTATAGTGAAGTGAATTGTGTTGTTTTTTAGTGGGAAAAATATAAGCAGAGAGAAAAAATGACTGGTCGCGGCAAAGGTGGAAAAGGTTTGGGTAAAGGTGGTGCTAAGCGTCATCGCAAAGTGTTACGTGACAACATCCAAGGTATCACAAAGCCAGCTATTCGTCGTTTAGCTCGCCGTGGTGGCGTAAAACGTATATCTGGTTTGATATATGAAGAAACTCGTGGTGTTTTAAAAGTGTTTTTGGAGAATGTCATTCGCGATGCAGTCACATATACCGAACATGCTAAGAGGAAAACCGTCACAGCAATGGATGTTGTATATGCTTTGAAGAGACAAGGACGTACTTTATATGGTTTCGGCGGTTAAACAATTTCTTTATTTTTTTTTTTTTGCGAACATAAGATCAAATAAAGAAAACAACGGTCCTTTTCAGGACCACAATATTTAATGAACAAAGAATCGAAACTATGATAATGTACTATACAAATATGATTTAATTCTAAAATGCTATAATTTAATATTACGGTAGGGATTTATGTGCATATGTACATATATATATGATTATATTTTAGCACTTTTAATGGTTATCATATTTTTTTTCTGTTGAATACTAACAGATTTAGCTAAGAAATGATAGCCAAAGAATTTATTTTGTATAACTTAAATGTGCATGCCTTATATGCATATGTACATATGTATGTGTCCATATGTACATGCTGGTAGTTTTTCTATATAATTTTAATAAGTATGCATGTTGCTATAATTATTTTCAAAATAAAATTTTATTTTATATTAATTAATGTGTACAATTTTTTATGGAAAATTATCGATATGCATTTACGTATATGAATATGTATGTATTTGTCTTCATATTTTCTACATATTTCATACATGTAGTACAATGTCCCATAGAAATTATTTTTGAAAATTTATAAAATTAAAATTTCTTTAATATCTGCCTAGAATTATTACATATCACTAATTTAAATGTTCAGTTTTGAGTCTAATGAGGATACATAATGAATTAAATATTATGTACGTATATATGCATGTATAATAACACACAATACCCTTAAGGTTGCATCAATGTCAACATCGAAATATTTAAAATATTTTTTTAAGAATAATTTCTTAGTAAAAGTCTACTTTTTATAATTTATATTATGAATAATTTGATGTACTCATGAAAATTAATAAAATTAAACCGTTTGTTTTAGGAACTTTTAAGAAATTTAACTTTAATCGGCAATTTTTGAGTTTTTTGGGTACAAAGTTTGGACGAAAATCCGTATTTCTTGATAAATATTAATTATTATTAAATTATTGTGATTACACATTAAGGAGAAACACTTATGCTAACAATTTGCATAAAGAATTATTTGATTAAATTAATATATGAATTTTAATAAATTAAATAAAGTTGAAAGTTTGTCATTTGCAATTGGCAAATAGCACTAGAATGTTAAAATTTGTCACTCATCTTTTCACATTGCTTCTCAAATTTTAAAGGCACTAAAAATTTTACATTAAACTTCAAAATTTTAAACCAATACTAAGTGTTTTCAATACTTAAAGTGTATATTTAATAGAAATAAATTGTGCATTTATTTTTCAATAAACAAAGTGAAAATATCTGATACAGTTGCTGTTGCCAATATTAGCTCTCCGGTGGCCGCTGGAGCTACTGCTGTTGCTGATAAAAAAGTCGTTGCAAAAAAGGCAACAAAGCCGAAAAAAATATCGGCTGCACCAACCCATCCACCAACTCAAGAAATGGTCGATGCATCAATTAAGAATTTAAAAGAACGTGGTGGCTCATCACTTTTGGCTATTAAGAAATATATTAGTGCTACATACAAATGTGATGCACAAAAATTGGCACCATTTATCAAACGGTATTTGAAATCGGCTGTTACTAGCGGAAAATTGATTCAAACTAAAGGAAAGGGTGCATCCGGATCATTTAAATTATCAGCTGCTGCGACTAAATCAAGTGAAGGTAAATCAAAACCAAAATCAACCAAATCTGCAGAAAAAGCCAAAACCAAAAAGAAGTCTGCAGATGGTGCAGCATCGAAGAAGAAATTAGTAAGTGGTGCAAAGAAGGTAAGTGGTGAGAAAAAAGCGAAAAAAGCTGTTGTCAGTAAGAAAACTGCGGAAAAGAAGAAAAGTGAAAAATCTAAAGCGAAGGATGCTAAAAAGACTGGTAGTGTTAAAGCTAAACCGGCTAAAACTAAATCAACAGCAACCAAGCCAAAGGCATCAAAAGCAAAATCAGCCGCTGCCAAACCAAAAAAAACAACAGCTGGTAAAAAACCAGTCGCCAAAAAGACTTCCGCTAAGAAATAAATATTTAATATAATAATTCTTTAATTTACATATACATATTTATGTATAATATACATACATATATGGATTAAAGATGATTTAACAACAAACAATAAGCCCTTTTCAGGGCTACAAAATGTTTTTTACAATCAGATCGAAAAATAATTCGTAGGAAATGTGATGTATGCATATGTATTTACATATTTTTATAACGCTAAAATATTAAATAAATCCATGATTACATAATATATACTATATAGAGTTAACTAAATTTAATTTTGGGAGTGATTACTTTTCCATAATGAAATGTACTGAGAGATTTGATTATTAAAATAATTATATTATTACCGCGGTAGCCGAGTGGTTAGCAGGGTGTACTGCCATTCGGAAGGCTTTGGTTCATATCCCGGTGCCACCAACATCAAAAAAAAAGTTATGGAAAATTAATTTAAATAAAAAATTAAGTAAAATTTTCTAATTGCGGCCGCACCTTCGCAGGGAACGTCCACCCCACCGAGTGTATTTCGGACATGAAATTAAGTCTCCTCGTAAAAAAACCATCAGCCGTAGTATAAACTGTAAAGCGCCAATTATATATATAGGTATATATATTATTACTTAAGTTTCACAAAAAATTTCAAATATTTTTATTGCATATATGAAATAAACATTTAATATATTTGAATCTCTTAGTTAAATTGTATTTTGTGGCCCTGAAAAGGGCCTTTGTCGTTACACACACATACATTCTCAATAGACAATTTACTTGGAGCTAGTGTATTTGGTAACAGCCTTAGTACCTTCACTGACGGCATGTTTGGCCAATTCACCGGGCAAAAGTAGACGCACAGCAGTTTGAATTTCGCGACTGGTGATAGTTGAACGTTTGTTATAGTGAGCCAAACGCGACGCCTCAGCAGCAATGCGTTCGAAAATGTCATTAACAAAACTATTCATTATACTCATTGCTTTCGAGGAAATACCAGTATCTGGATGTACTTGTTTTAACACCTTGTAGATATAAATGGCATAGCTTTCCTTCCTCTTGCGCTTCTTCTTCTTGTCATTTTTGGTAATATTTTTTTGTGCCTTACCGGCTTTCTTTGCTGCTTTTCCACTAGTTTTTGGCGGCATTTTATCTTCACTTCAATTCACTTCAATTCACTACACTTCACTTAAATCTTTCTGATGTTACTACACTAACATGTACGTGTTTATGTATTTTTTCACGAGCAATTAGTTCGAGTCGTCGTTACATTTCGACATAATGTTGAATATACGATAAGGGTTGTTGACTAGTCTATTGAAAAAGTATATAAACAGTGAATATTCCTCACATCAAGGTATCAACAACAGTGCGTGCAAGTACGAGTGTAAGTGTAGTGAAAATCAATAATCAAAAATAAAAATTTTGTGTAATAATGTCTGGTCGCGGTAAAGGTGGTAAAGTTAAGGGAAAGGCAAAGTCACGTTCAAATCGTGCTGGCCTTCAATTTCCCGTCGGTCGTATTCATCGTTTATTGCGTAAAGGTAATTATGCTGAACGTGTTGGTGCCGGTGCTCCAGTCTATTTAGCTGCTGTTATGGAATATTTGGCAGCTGAAGTTCTTGAGTTGGCTGGTAACGCTGCTCGTGATAATAAAAAAACGAGAATTATTCCTCGCCATTTACAATTGGCTATACGCAACGATGAAGAATTAAATAAACTATTATCTGGAGTAACCATTGCTCAAGGTGGTGTTTTACCTAATATTCAAGCTGTACTTTTGCCAAAGAAGACCGAAAAGAAAGCATAAAGTGGAAAAAGACATGAATATATGCAATTCATAATATATAATATGCAACAATAAAAACCGTCCTTTTCAGGACGACAAAATATGTGTTCAAAGAGATTGAATTGATTTTTTTATATAAAACTGCAATTTTTTTTACTGATAAAACAAATAATTTAATAAATAAATAAACTCAACTCAAGTAAATACATATATACACACATGTGTATATATGTACATATGTACACATTTGCGCATACACGCATATGTATTTTAATAAAAGTAAAGTAGTAAAGTAGTAGTACAAAGAACCGGTCTTAAGTGGCAGATGTCTACATGCAAAGCCAGCCGGCACATACCCATACTTACATAGATTTTTTGTGTACACGCAAAGATGTGTATCATACAAAGTGGATGAAGTACAGTAGCCCAAAGAGGTCGCATTTGTATATTTAAACGCATATACATAAATGCATGCAAGTATGTACATCAATATATAGGTATTTATATTCTTGTTACGAGGTAAAATTAAACTAAAATATTTCGTATTTATATAAAAAAAATTAAAATTATTGAATTTTTTTTTTTGATCATTTTGTTTGAAAAATTGTGGTCCTGAAAAGGACCGTTTCTATTTTTGTGTTTTATATGTATCGCATCACTTATTATTCAATTATGCACGTTCACCTCGAATACGTCTGGCTAATTGAATATCTTTTGGCATAATTGTAACACGCTTTGCATGGATGGCACACAAATTAGTATCCTCAAACAAACCAACCAAATATGCCTCACTAGCTTCTTGTAGAGCCATAACTGCAGAACTTTGGAAACGTAAATCTGTTTTAAAATCCTGAGCGATTTCACGAACTAATCGTTGGAATGGCAATTTGCGGATCAATAATTCAGTACTCTTTTGGTAACGACGAATTTCACGCAATGCCACTGTACCGGGACGATAGCGATGTGGCTTTTTAACACCACCAGTTGCTGGAGCACTCTTACGAGCAGCTTTAGTTGCCAAT
Source organism: Ceratitis rosa (assembly GCA_037013455.1). Lineage (NCBI taxonomy): Eukaryota > Metazoa > Arthropoda > Insecta > Diptera > Tephritidae > Ceratitis > Ceratitis rosa. The sequence continues at coordinate 161,969 of JAWMAG010000004.1, forward strand.
TGTTTGCGAGGTGCTTTACCACCAGTCGACTTACGGGCTGTTTGCTTTGTACGAGCCATTATTTACCACTTTAATTCTTTGCACAAAATTAATCACCACCACAAAATATACACTGCACTTTTCTTACAATAATGCCGTAATGTCGATGTACAAGTAATAAAATGACTAATATTGTTTCATAAGTTCACTTCTTTTGGGGTTGGCTAAAATGAAATTTACACATGCGTTAAAATGAGATAGCAATATCTGAGTAATCCAATGAAATGGATGAATTTTTGTATAAATACACGTGTCAAAGCGATATTGAAGCATAGTCGCTGTGTATAGTGAAGTGAATTGTGTTGTTTTTTAGTGGGAAAAATATAAGCAGAGAGAAAAAATGACTGGTCGCGGCAAAGGTGGAAAAGGTTTGGGTAAAGGTGGTGCTAAGCGTCATCGCAAAGTGCTACGTGACAACATCCAAGGTATCACAAAGCCAGCTATTCGTCGTTTAGCTCGCCGTGGTGGCGTAAAACGTATATCTGGTTTGATATATGAAGAAACTCGTGGTGTTTTAAAAGTGTTTTTGGAGAATGTCATTCGCGATGCAGTCACATATACCGAACATGCTAAGAGGAAAACCGTCACAGCAATGGATGTTGTATATGCTTTGAAGAGACAAGGACGTACTTTATATGGTTTCGGCGGTTAAACAATTTCTTTATTTTTTTTTTTTGCGAACATAAGATCAAATAAAGAAAACAACGGTCCTTTTCAGGACCACAATATTTAATGAACAAAGAATCGAAACTATGATAATGTACTATACAAATATGATTTAATTCTAAAATGCTATAATTTAATATTACGGTAGGGATTTATGTGCATATGTACATATATATATGATTATATTTTAGCACTTTTAATGGTTATCATATTTTTTTTCTGTTGAATACTAACAGATTTAGCTAAGAAATGATAGCCAAAGAATTTATTTTGTATAACTTAAATGTGCATGCCTTATATGCATATGTACATATGTATGTGTCCATATGTACATGCTGGTAGTTTTTCTATATAATTTTAATAAGTATGCATGTTGCTATAATTATTTTCAAAATAAAATTTTATTTTATATTAATTAATGTGTACAATTTTTTATGGAAAATTATCGATATGCATTTACGTATATGAATATGTATGTATTTGTCTTCATATTTTCTACATATTTCATACATGTAGTACAATGTCCCATAGAAATTATTTTTGAAAATTTATAAAATTAAAATTTCTTTAATATCTGCCTAGAATTATTACATATCACTAATTTAAATGTTCAGTTTTGAGTCTAATGAGGATACATAATGAATTAAATATTATGTACGTATATATGCATGTATAATAACACACAATACCCTTAAGGTTGCATCAATGTCAACATCGAAATATTTAAAATATTTTTTTAAGAATAATTTCTTAGTAAAAGTCTACTTTTTATAATTTATATTATGAATAATTTGATGTACTCATGAAAATTAATAAAATTAAACGGTTTGTTTTAGGAACTTTTAAGAAATTTAACTTTAATCGGCAATTTTTGAGTTTTTTGGGTACAAAGTTTGGACGAAAATCCGTATTTCTTGATAAATATTAATTATTATTAAATTATTGTGATTACACATTAAGGAGAAACACTTAAGCTAACAATTTGCATAAAGAATTATTTGATTAAATTAATATATGAATTTTAATAAATTAAATAAAGTTGAAAGTTTGTCATTTGCAATTGGCAAATAGCACTAGAATGTTAAAATTTGTCACTCATCTTTTCACATTGCTTCTCAAATTTTAAAGGCACTAAAAATTTTACATTAAACTCTTCAAAATTTTAAACCAATACTAAGTGTTTTCAATACTTAAAGTGTATATTTAATAGAAATAAATTGTGCATTTATTTTTCAATAAACAAAGTGAAAATGTCTGATACAGTTGCTGTTGCCAATATTAGCTCTCCGGTGGCCGCTGGAGCTACTGCTGTTGCTGATAAAAAAGTCGTTGCAAAAAAGGCAACAAAGCCGAAAAAAATATCGGCTGCACCAACCCATCCACCAACTCAAGAAATGGTCGATGCATCAATTAAGAATTTAAAAGAACGTGGTGGCTCATCACTTTTGGCTATTAAGAAATATATTAGTGCTACATACAAATGTGATGCACAAAAATTGGCACCATTTATCAAACGGTATTTGAAATCGGCTGTTACTAGCGGAAAATTGATTCAAACTAAAGGAAAGGGTGCATCCGGATCATTTAAATTATCAGCTGCTGCGACTAAATCAAGTGAAGGTAAATCAAAACCAAAATCAACCAAATCTGCAGAAAAAGCCAAAACCAAAAAGAAGTCTGCAGATGGTGCAGCATCGAAGAAGAAATTAGTAAGTGGTGCAAAGAAGGTAAGTGGTGAGAAAAAAGCGAAAAAAGCTGTTGTCAGTAAGAAAACTGCGGAAAAGAAGAAAAGTGAAAAATCTAAAGCGAAGGATGCTAAAAAGACTGGTAGTGTTAAAGCTAAACCGGCTAAAACTAAATCAACAGCAACCAAGCCAAAGGCATCAAAAGCAAAATCAGCCGCTGCCAAACCAAAAAAAACAACAGCTGGTAAAAAACCAGTCGCCAAAAAGACTTCCGCTAAGAAATAAATATTTAATATAATAATTCTTTAATTTACATATACATATTTATGTATAATATACATACATATATGGATTAAAGATGATTTAACAACAAACAATAAGCCCTTTTCAGGGCTACAAAATGTTTTTTACAATCAGATCGAAAAATAATTCGTAGGAAATGTGATGTATGCATATGTATTTACATATTTTTATAACGCTAAAATATTAAATAAATCCATGATTACATAATATATACTATATAGAGTTAACTAAATTTAATTTTGGGAGTGATTACTTTTCCATAATGAAATGTACTGAGAGATTTGATTATTAAAATAATTATATTATTACCGCGGTAGCCGAGTGGTTAGCAGTGTGTACTGCCATTCGGAAGGCTTTGGTTCATATCCCGGTGCCACCAACATCAAAAAAAAAGTTATGGAAAATTAATTTAAATAAAAAATTAAGTAAAATTTTCTAATTGCGGCCGCACCTTCGCAGGGAACGTCCACCCCACCGAGTGTATTTCGGACATGAAATTAAGTCTCCTCGTAAAAAAACCATCAGCCGTAGTATAAACTGTAAAGCGCCAATTATATATATAGGTATATATATTATTACTTAAGTTTCACAAAAAATTTCAAATATTTTTATTGCATATATGAAATAAACATTTAATATATTTGAATCTCTTAGTTAAATTGTATTTTGTGGCCCTGAAAAGGGCCTTTGTCGTTACACACACATACATTCTCAATAGACAATTTACTTGGAGCTAGTGTATTTGGTAACAGCCTTAGTACCTTCACTGACGGCATGTTTGGCCAATTCACCGGGCAAAAGTAGACGCACAGCAGTTTGAATTTCGCGACTGGTGATAGTTGAACGTTTGTTATAGTGAGCCAAACGCGACGCCTCAGCAGCAATGCGTTCGAAAATGTCATTAACAAAACTATTCATTATACTCATTGCTTTCGAGGAAATACCAGTATCTGGATGTACTTGTTTTAACACCTTGTAGATATAAATGGCATAGCTTTCCTTCCTCTTGCGCTTCTTCTTCTTGTCATTTTTGGTAATATTTTTTTGTGCCTTACCGGCTTTCTTTGCTGCTTTTCCACTAGTTTTTGGCGGCATTTTATCTTCACTTCAATTCACTTCAATTCACTACACTTCACTTAAATCTTTCTGATGTTACTACACTAACATGTACGTTTTTATGTATTTTTTCACGAGCAATTAGTTCGAGTCGTCGTTACATTTCGACATAATGTTGAATATACGATAAGGGTTGTTGACTAGTCTATTGAAAAAGTATATAAACAGTGAATATTCCTCACATCAAGGTATCAACAACAGTGCGTGCAAGTACGAGTGTAAGTGTAGTGAAAATCAATAATCAAAAATAAAAATTTTGTGTAATAATGTCTGGTCGCGGTAAAGGTGGTAAAGTTAAGGGAAAGGCAAAGTCACGTTCAAATCGTGCTGGCCTTCAATTTCCCGTCGGTCGTATTCATCGTTTATTGCGTAAAGGTAATTATGCTGAACGTGTTGGTGCCGGTGCTCCAGTCTATTTAGCTGCTGTTATGGAATATTTGGCAGCTGAAGTTCTTGAGTTGGCTGGTAACGCTGCTCGTGATAATAAAAAAACGAGAATTATTCCTCGCCATTTACAATTGGCTATACGCAACGATGAAGAATTAAATAAACTATTATCTGGAGTAACCATTGCTCAAGGTGGTGTTTTACCTAATATTCAAGCTGTACTTTTGCCAAAGAAGACCGAAAAGAAAGCATAAAGTGGAAAAAGACATGAATATATGCAATTCATAATATATAATATGCAACAATAAAAACCGTCCTTTTCAGGACGACAAAATATGTGTTCAAAGAGATTGAATTGATTTTTTTATATAAAACTGCAATTTTTTTTACTGATAAAACAAATAATTTAATAAATAAATAAACTCAACTCAAGTAAATACATATATACACACATGTGTATATATGTACATATGTACACATTTGCGCATACACGCATATGTATTTTAATAAAAGTAAAGTAGTAAAGTAGTAGTACAAAGAACCGGTCTTAAGTGGCAGATGTCTACATGCAAAGCCAGCCGGCACATACCCATACTTACATAGATTTTTTGTGTACACGCAAAGATGTGTATCATACAAAGTGGATGAAGTACAGTAGCCCAAAGAGGTCGCATTTGTATATTTAAACGCATATACATAAATGCATGCAAGTATGTACATCAATATATAGGTATTTATATTCTTGTTACGAGGTAAAATTAAACTAAAATATTTCGTATTTATATAAAAAAAATTAAAATTATTGAATTTTTTTTTTTGATCATTTTGTTTGAAAAATTGTGGTCCTGAAAAGGATCGTTTCTATTTTTGTGTTTTATATGTATCGCATCACTTATTATTCAATTATGCACGTTCACCTCGAATACGTCTGGCTAATTGAATATCTTTTGGCATAATTGTAACACGCTTTGCATGGATGGCACACAAATTAGTATCCTCAAACAAACCAACCAAATATGCCTCACTAGCTTCTTGTAGAGCCATAACTGCAGAACTTTGGAAACGTAAATCTGTTTTAAAATCCTGAGCGATTTCACGAACTAATCGTTGGAATGGCAATTTGCGGATCAATAATTCAGTACTCTTTTGGTAACGACGAATTTCACGCAATGCCACTGTACCGGGACGATAGCGATGTGGCTTTTTAACACCACCAGTTGCTGGAGCACTCTTACGAGCAGCTTTAGTTGCCAATTGTTTGCGAGGTGCTTTACCACCAGTCGACTTACGGGCTGTTTGCTTTGTACGAGCCATTATTTACCACTTTAATTCTTTGCACAAAATTAATCACCACCACAAAATATACACTGCACTTTTCTTACAATAATGCCGTAATGTCGATGTACAAGTAATAAAATGACTAATATTGTTTCATAAATTCACTTCTTTTGGGGTTGGCTAAAATGAAATTTACACATGCGTTAAAATGAGATAGCAATATCTGAGTAATCCAATGAAATGGATGAATTTTTGTATAAATACACGTGTCAAAGCGATATTGAAGCATAGTCGCTGTGTATAGTGAAGTGAATTGTGTTGTTTTTTAGTGGGAAAAATATAAGCAGAGAGAAAAAATGACTGGTCGCGGCAAAGGTGGAAAAGGTTTGGGTAAAGGTGGTGCTAAGCGTCATCGCAAAGTGTTACGTGACAACATCCAAGGTATCACAAAGCCAGCTATTCGTCGTTTAGCTCGCCGTGGTGGCGTAAAACGTATATCTGGTTTGATATATGAAGAAACTCGTGGTGTTTTAAAAGTGTTTTTGGAGAATGTCATTCGCGATGCAGTCACATATACCGAACATGCTAAGAGGAAAACCGTCACAGCAATGGATGTTGTATATGCTTTGAAGAGACAAGGACGTACTTTATATGGTTTCGGCGGTTAAACAATTTCTTTATTTTTTTTTTTTGCGAACATAAGATCAAATAAAGAAAACAACGGTCCTTTTCAGGACCACAATATTTAATGAACAAAGAATCGAAACTATGATAATGTACTATACAAATATGATTTAATTCTAAAATGCTATAATTTAATATTACGGTAGGGATTTATGTGCATATGTACATATATATATGATTATATTTTAGCACTTTTAATGGTTATCATATTTTTTTTCTGTTGAATACTAACAGATTTAGCTAAGAAATGATAGCCAAAGAATTTATTTTGTATAACTTAAATGTGCATGCCTTATATGCATATGTACATATGTATGTGTCCATATGTACATGCTGGTAGTTTTTCTATATAATTTTAATAAGTATGCATGTTGCTATAATTATTTTCAAAATAAAATTTTATTTTATATTAATTAATGTGTACAATTTTTTATGGAAAATTATCGATATGCATTTACGTATATGAATATGTATGTATTTGTCTTCATATTTTCTACATATTTCATACATGTAGTACAATGTCCCATAGAAATTATTTTTGAAAATTTATAAAATTAAAATTTCTTTAATATCTGCCTAGAATTATTACATATCACTAATTTAAATGTTCAGTTTTGAGTCTAATGAGGATACATAATGAATTAAATATTATGTACGTATATATGCATGTATAATAACACACAATACCCTTAAGGTTGCATCAATGTCAACATCGAAATATTTAAAATATTTTTTTAAGAATAATTTCTTAGTAAAAGTCTACTTTTTATAATTTATATTATGAATAATTTGATGTACTCATGAAAATTAATAAAATTAAACGGTTTGTTTTAGGAACTTTTAAGAAATTTAACTTTAATCGGCAATTTTTGAGTTTTTTGGGTACAAAGTTTGGACGAAAATCCGTATTTCTTGATAAATATTAATTATTATTAAATTATTGTGATTACACATTAAGGAGAAACACTTATGCTAACAATTTGCATAAAGAATTATTTGATTAAATTAATATATGAATTTTAATAAATTAAATAAAGTTGAAAGTTTGTCATTTGCAATTGGCAAATAGCACTAGAATGTTAAAATTTGTCACTCATCTTTTCACATTGCTTCTCAAATTTTAAAGGCACTAAAAATTTTACATTAAACTTCAAAATTTTAAACCAATACTAAGTGTTTTCAATACTTAAAGTGTATATTTAATAGAAATAAATTGTGCATTTATTTTTCAATAAACAAAGTGAAAATGTCTGATACAGTTGCTGTTGCCAATATTAGCTCTCCGGTGGCCGCTGGAGCTACTGCTGTTGCTGATAAAAAAGTCGTTGCAAAAAAGGCAACAAAGCCGAAAAAAATATCGGCTGCACCAACCCATCCACCAACTCAAGAAATGGTCGATGCATCAATTAAGAATTTAAAAGAACGTGGTGGCTCATCACTTTTGGCTATTAAGAAATATATTAGTGCTACATACAAATGTGATGCACAAAAATTGGCACCATTTATCAAACGGTATTTGAAATCGGCTGTTACTAGCGGAAAATTGATTCAAACTAAAGGAAAGGGTGCATCCGGATCATTTAAATTATCAGCTGCTGCGACTAAATCAAGTGAAGGTAAATCAAAACCAAAATCAACCAAATCTGCAGAAAAAGCCAAAACCAAAAAGAAGTCTGCAGATGGTGCAGCATCGAAGAAGAAATTAGTAAGTGGTGCAAAGAAGGTAAGTGGTGAGAAAAAAGCGAAAAAAGCTGTTGTCAGTAAGAAAACTGCGGAAAAGAAGAAAAGTGAAAAATCTAAAGCGAAGGATGCTAAAAAGACTGGTAGTGTTAAAGCTAAACCGGCTAAAACTAAATCAACAGCAACCAAGCCAAAGGCATCAAAAGCAAAATCAGCCGCTGCCAAACCAAAAAAAACAACAGCTGGTAAAAAACCAGTCGCCAAAAAGACTTCCGCTAAGAAATAAATATTTAATATAATAATTCTTTAATTTACATATACATATTTATGTATAATATACATACATATATGGATTAAAGATGATTTAACAACAAACAATAAGCCCTTTTCAGGGCTACAAAATGTTTTTTACAATCAGATCGAAAAATAATTCGTAGGAAATGTGATGTATGCATATGTATTTACATATTTTTATAACGCTAAAATATTAAATAAATCCATGATTACATAATATATACTATATAGAGTTAACTAAATTTAATTTTGGGAGTGATTACTTTTCCATAATGAAATGTACTGAGAGATTTGATTATTAAAATAATTATATTATTACCGCGGTAGCCGAGTGGTTAGCAGTGTGTACTGCCATTCGGAAGGCTTTGGTTCATATCCCGGTGCCACCAACATCAAAAAAAAAGTTATGGAAAATTAATTTAAATAAAAAATTAAGTAAAATTTTCTAATTGCGGCCGCACCTTCGCAGGGAACGTCCACCCCACCGAGTGTATTTCGGACATGAAATTAAGTCTCCTCGTAAAAAAACCATCAGCCGTAGTATAAACTGTAAAGCGCCAATTATATATATAGGTATATATATTATTACTTAAGTTTCACAAAAAATTTCAAATATTTTTATTGCATATATGAAATAAACATTTAATATATTTGAATCTCTTAGTTAAATTGTATTTTGTGGCCCTGAAAAGGGCCTTTGTCGTTACACACACATACATTCTCAATAGACAATTTACTTGGAGCTAGTGTATTTGGTAACAGCCTTAGTACCTTCACTGACGGCATGTTTGGCCAATTCACCGGGCAAAAGTAGACGCACAGCAGTTTGAATTTCGCGACTGGTGATAGTTGAACGTTTGTTATAGTGAGCCAAACGCGACGCCTCAGCAGCAATGCGTTCGAAAATGTCATTAACAAAACTATTCATTATACTCATTGCTTTCGAGGAAATACCAGTATCTGGATGTACTTGTTTTAACACCTTGTAGATATAAATGGCATAGCTTTCCTTCCTCTTGCGCTTCTTCTTCTTGTCATTTTTGGTAATATTTTTTTGTGCCTTACCGGCTTTCTTTGCTGCTTTTCCACTAGTTTTTGGCGGCATTTTATCTTCACTTCAATTCACTTCAATTCACTACACTTCACTTAAATCTTTCTGATGTTACTACACTAACATGTACGTGTTTATGTATTTTTTCACGAGCAATTAGTTCGAGTCGTCGTTACATTTCGACATAATGTTGAATATACGATAAGGGTTGTTGACTAGTCTATTGAAAAAGTATATAAACAGTGAATATTCCTCACATCAAGGTATCAACAACAGTGCGTGCAAGTACGAGTGTAAGTGTAGTGAAAATCAATAAGCAAAAATAAAAATTTTGTGTAATAATGTCTGGTCGCGGTAAAGGTGGTAAAGTTAAGGGAAAGGCAAAGTCACGTTCAAATCGTGCTGGCCTTCAATTTCCCGTTGGTCGTATTCATCGTTTATTGCGTAAAGGTAATTACGCTGAACGTGTTGGTGCCGGTGCTCCAGTCTATTTAGCTGCTGTTATGGAATATTTGGCAGCTGAAGTTCTTGAGTTGGCTGGTAACGCTGCTCGTGATAATAAAAAAACGAGAATTATTCCTCGCCATTTACAATTGGCTATACGCAACGATGAAGAATTAAATAAACTATTATCTGGAGTAACCATTGCTCAAGGTGGTGTTTTACCTAATATTCAAGCTGTACTTTTGCCAAAGAAGACCGAAAAGAAAGCATAAAGTGGAAAAAGACATGAATATATGCAATTCATAATATATAATATGCAACAATAAAAACCGTCCTTTTCAGGACGACAAAATATGTGTTCAAAGAGATTGAATTGATTTTTTTATATAAAACTGCAATTTTTTTTACTGATAAAACAAATAATTTAATAAATAAATAAACTCAACTCAAGTAAATACATATATACACACATGAGTATATATGTACATATGTACACATTTGCGCATACACGCATATGTATTTTAATAAAAGTAAAGTAGTAAAGTAGTAGTACAAAGAACCGGTCTTAAGTGGCAGATGTCTACATGCAAAGCCAGCCGGCACATACCCATACTTACATAGATTTTTTGTGTACACGCAAAGATGTGTATCATACAAAGTGGATGAAGTACAGTAGCCCAAAGAGGTCGCATTTGTATATTTAAACGCATATACATAAATGCATGCAAGTATGTACATCAATATATAGGTATTTATATTCTTGTTACCAGGTAAAATTAAACTAAAATATTTCGTATTTATATAAAAAAAATTAAAATTATTGAATTTTTTTTTTTGATCAATTTGTTTGAAAAATTGTGGTCCTGAAAAGGACCGTTTCTATTTTTGTGTTTTATATGTATCGCATCACTTATTATTCAATTATGCACGTTCACCTCGAATACGTCTGGCTAATTGAATATCTTTTGGCATAATTGTAACACGCTTTGCATGGATGGCACACAAATTAGTATCCTCAAACAAACCAACCAAATATGCCTCACTAGCTTCTTGTAGAGCCATAACTGCAGAACTTTGGAAACGTAAATCTGTTTTAAAATCCTGAGCGATTTCACGAACTAATCGTTGGAATGGCAATTTGCGGATCAATAATTCAGTACTCTTTTGGTAACGACGAATTTCACGCAATGCCACTGTACCGGGACGATAGCGATGTGGCTTTTTAACACCACCAGTTGCTGGAGCACTCTTACGAGCAGCTTTAGTTGCCAATTGTTTGCGAGGTGCTTTACCACCAGTCGACTTACGGGCTGTTTGCTTTGTACGAGCCATTATTTACCACTTTAATTCTTTGCACAAAATTAATCACCACCACAAAATATACACTGCACTTTTCTTACAATAATGCCGTAATGTCGATGTACAAGTAATAAAATGACTAATATTGTTTCATAAATTCACTTCTTTTGGGGTTGGCTAAAATGAAATTTACACATGCGTTAAAATGAGATAGCAATATCTGAGTAATCCAATGAAATGGATGAATTTTTGTATAAATACACGTGTCAAAGCGATATTGAAGCATAGTCGCTGTGTATAGTGAAGTGAATTGTGTTGTTTTTTAGTGGGAAAAATATAAGCAGAGAGAAAAAATGACTGGTCGCGGCAAAGGTGGAAAAGGTTTGGGTAAAGGTGGTGCTAAGCGTCATCGCAAAGTGTTACGTGACAACATCCAAGGTATCACAAAGCCAGCTATTCGTCGTTTAGCTCGCCGTGGTGGCGTAAAACGTATATCTGGTTTGATATATGAAGAAACTCGTGGTGTTTTAAAAGTGTTTTTGGAGAATGTCATTCGCGATGCAGTCACATATACCGAACATGCTAAGAGGAAAACCGTCACAGCAATGGATGTTGTATATGCTTTGAAGAGACAAGGACGTACTTTATATGGTTTCGGCGGTTAAACAATTTCTTTATTTTTTTTTTTGCGAACATAAGATCAAATAAAGAAAACAACGGTCCTTTTCAGGACCACAATATTTAATGAACAAAGAATCGAAACTATGATAATGTACTATACAAATATGATTTAATTCTAAAATGCTATAATTTAATATTACGGTAGGGATTTATGTGCATATGTACATATATATATGATTATATTTTAGCACTTTTAATGGTTATCATATTTTTTTTCTGTTGAATACTAACAGATTTAGCTAAGAAATGATAGCCAAAGAATTTATTTTGTATAACTTAAATGTGCATGCCTTATATGCATATGTACATATGTATGTGTCCATATGTACATGCTGGTAGTTTTTCTATATAATTTTAATAAGTATGCATGTTGCTATAATTATTTTCAAAATAAAATTTTATTTTATATTAATTAATGTGTACAATTTTTTATGGAAAATTATCGATATGCATTTACGTATATGAATATGTATGTATTTGTCTTCATATTTTCTACATATTTCATACATGTAGTACAATGTCCCATAGAAATTATTTTTGAAAATTTATAAAATTAAAATTTCTTTAATATCTGCCTAGAATTATTACATATCACTAATTTAAATGTTCAGTTTTGAGTCTAATGAGGATACATAATGAATTAAATATTATGTACGTATATATGCATGTATAATAACACACAATACCCTTAAGGTTGCATCAATGTCAACATCGAAATATTTAAAATATTTTTTTAAGAATAATTTCTTAGTAAAAGTCTACTTTTTATAATTTATATTATGAATAATTTGATGTACTCATGAAAATTAATAAAATTAAACGGTTTGTTTTAGGAACTTTTAAGGAATTTAACTTTAATCGGCAATTTTTGAGTTTTTTGGGTACAAAGTTTGGACGAAAATCCGTATTTCTTGATAAATATTAATTATTATTAAATTATTGTGATTACACATTAAGGAGAAACACTTAAGCTAACAATTTGCATAAAGAATTATTTGATTAAATTAATATATGAATTTTAATAAATTAAATAAAGTTGAAAGTTTGTCATTTGCAATTGGCAAATAGCACTAGAATGTTAAAATTTGTCACTCATCTTTTCACATTGCTTCTCAAATTTTAAAGGCACTAAAAATTTTACATTAAACTCTTCAAAATTTTAAACCAATACTAAGTGTTTTCAATACTTAAAGTGTATATTTAATAGAAATAAATTGTGCATTTATTTTTCAATAAACAAAGTGAAAATGTCTGATACAGTTGCTGTTGCCAATATTAGCTCTCCGGTGGCCGCTGGAGCTACTGCTGTTGCTGATAAAAAAGTCGTTGCAAAAAAGGCAACAAAGCCGAAAAAAATATCGGCTGCACCAACCCATCCACCAACTCAAGAAATGGTCGATGCATCAATTAAGAATTTAAAAGAACGTGGTGGCTCATCACTTTTGGCTATTAAGAAATATATTAGTGCTACATACAAATGTGATGCACAAAAATTGGCACCATTTATCAAACGGTATTTGAAATCGGCTGTTACTAGCGGAAAATTGATTCAAACTAAAGGAAAGGGTGCATCCGGATCATTTAAATTATCAGCTGCTGCGACTAAATCAAGTGAAGGTAAATCAAAACCAAAATCAACCAAATCTGCAGAAAAAGCCAAAACCAAAAAGAAGTCTGCAGATGGTGCAGCATCGAAGAAGAAATTAGTAAGTGGTGCAAAGAAGGTAAGTGGTGAGAAAAAAGCGAAAAAAGCTGTTGTCAGTAAGAAAACTGCGGAAAAGAAGAAAAGTGAAAAATCTAAAGCGAAGGATGCTAAAAAGACTGGTAGTGTTAAAGCTAAACCGGCTAAAACTAAATCAACAGCAACCAAGCCAAAGGCATCAAAAGCAAAATCAGCCGCTGCCAAACCAAAAAAAGCAACAGCTGGTAAAAAACCAGTCGCCAAAAAGACTTCCGCTAAGAAATAAATATTTAATATAATAATTCTTTAATTTACATATACATATTTATGTATAATATACATACATATATGGATTAAAGATGATTTAACAACAAACAATAAGCCCTTTTCAGGGCTACAAAATGTTTTTTACAATCAGATCGAAAAATAATTCGTAGGAAATGTGATGTATGCATATGTATTTACATATTTTTATAACGCTAAAATATTAAATAAATCCATGATTACATAATATATACTATATAGAGTTAACTAAATTTAATTTTGGGAGTGATTACTTTTCCATAATGAAATGTACTGAGAGATTTGATTATTAAAATAATTATATTATTACCGCGGTAGCCGAGTGGTTAGCAGTGTGTACTGCCATTCGGAAGGCTTTGGTTCATATCCCGGTGCCACCAACATCAAAAAAAAAGTTATGGAAAATTAATTTAAATAAAAAATTAAGTAAAATTTTCTAATTGCGGCCGCACCTTCGCAGGGAACGTCCACCCCACCGAGTGTATTTCGGACATGAAATTAAGTCTCCTCGTAAAAAAACCATCAGCCGTAGTATAAACTGTAAAGCGCCAATTATATATATAGGTATATATATTATTACTTAAGTTTCACAAAAAATTTCAAATATTTTTATTGCATATATGAAATAAACATTTAATATATTTGAATCTCTTAGTTAAATTGTATTTTGTGGCCCTGAAAAGGGCCTTTGTCGTTACACACACATACATTCTCAATAGACAATTTACTTGGAGCTAGTGTATTTGGTAACAGCCTTAGTACCTTCACTGACGGCATGTTTGGCCAATTCACCGGGCAAAAGTAGACGCACAGCAGTTTGAATTTCGCGACTGGTGATAGTTGAACGTTTGTTATAGTGAGCCAAACGCGACGCCTCAGCAGCAATGCGTTCGAAAATGTCATTAACAAAACTATTCATTATACTCATTGCTTTCGAGGAAATACCAGTATCTGGATGTACTTGTTTTAACACCTTGTAGATATAAATGGCATAGCTTTCCTTCCTCTTGCGCTTCTTCTTCTTGTCATTTTTGGTAATATTTTTTTGTGCCTTACCGGCTTTCTTTGCTGCTTTTCCACTAGTTTTTGGCGGCATTTTATCTTCACTTCAATTCACTTCAATTCACTACACTTCACTTAAATCTTTCTGATGTTACTACACTAACATGTACGTGTTTATGTATTTTTTCACGAGCAATTAGTTCGAGTCGTCGTTACATTTCGACATAATGTTGAATATACGATAAGGGTTGTTGACTAGTCTATTGAAAAAGTATATAAACAGTGAATATTCCTCACATCAAGGTATCAACAACAGTGCGTGCAAGTACGAGTGTAAGTGTAGTGAAAATCAATAATCAAAAATAAAAATTTTGTGTAATAATGTCTGGTCGCGGTAAAGGTGGTAAAGTTAAGGGAAAGGCAAAGTCACGTTCAAATCGTGCTGGCCTTCAATTTCCCGTCGGTCGTATTCATCGTTTATTGCGTAAAGGTAATTATGCTGAACGTGTTGGTGCCGGTGCTCCAGTCTATTTAGCTGCTGTTATGGAATATTTGGCAGCTGAAGTTCTTGAGTTGGCTGGTAACGCTGCTCGTGATAATAAAAAAACGAGAATTATTCCTCGCCATTTACAATTGGCTATACGTAACGATGAAGAATTAAACAAACTATTATCTGGAGTAACCATTGCTCAAGGTGGTGTTTTACCTAATATTCAGGCTGTACTTTTGCCAAAGAAGACCGAAAAGAAAGCATAAAGTGGAAAAAGACATGAATATATGCAATTCATAATATATAATATGCAACAATAAAAACCGTCCTTTTCAGGACGACAAAATATGTGTTCAAAGAGATTGAATTGATTTTTTTATATAAAACTGCAATTTTTTTTACTGATAAAACAAATAATTTAATAAATAAATAAACTCAACTCAAGTAAATACATATATACACACATGTGTATATATGTACATATGTACACATTTGCGCATACACGCATATGTATTTTAATAAAAGTAAAGTAGTAAAGTAGTAGTACAAAGAACCGGTCTTAAGTGGCAGATGTCTACATGCAAAGCCAGCCGGCACATACCCATACTTACATAGATTTTTTGTGTACACGCAAAGATGTGTATCATACAAAGTGGATGAAGTACAGTAGCCCAAAGAGGTCGCATTTGTATATTTAAACGCATATACATAAATGCATGCAAGTATGTACATCAATATATAGGTATTTATATTCTTGTTACGAGGTAAAATTAAACTAAAATATTTCGTATTTATATAAAAAAAAACAAAATTATTTAATTTTTTTTTGATCATTTTGTTTGAAAAATTGTGGTCCTGAAAAGGACCGTTTCTATTTTTGTGTTTTATATGTATCGCATCACTTATTATTCAATTATGCACGTTCACCTCGAATACGTCTGGCTAATTGAATATCTTTTGGCATAATTGTAACACGCTTTGCATGGATGGCACACAAATTAGTATCCTCAAACAAACCAACCAAATATGCCTCACTAGCTTCTTGTAGAGCCATAACTGCAGAACTTTGGAAACGTAAATCTGTTTTAAAATCCTGAGCGATTTCACGAACTAATCGTTGGAATGGCAATTTGCGGATCAATAATTCAGTACTCTTTTGGTAACGACGAATTTCACGCAATGCCACTGTACCGGGACGATAGCGATGTGGCTTTTTAACACCACCAGTTGCTGGAGCACTCTTACGAGCAGCTTTAGTTGCCAATTGTTTGCGAGGTGCTTTACCACCAGTCGACTTACGGGCTGTTTGCTTTGTACGAGCCATTATTTACCACTTTAATTCTTTGCACAAAATTAATCACCACCACAAAATATACACTGCACTTTTCTTACAATAATGCCGTAATGTCGATGTACAAGTAATAAAATGACTAATATTGTTTCATAAATTCACTTCTTTTGGGGTTGGCTAAAATGAAATTTACACATGCGTTAAAATGAGATAGCAATATCTGAGTAATCCAATGAAATGGATGAATTTTTGTATAAATACACGTGTCAAAGCGATATTGAAGCATAGTCGCTGTGTATAGTGAAGTGAATTGTGTTGTTTTTTAGTGGGAAAAATATAAGCAGAGAGAAAAAATGACTGGTCGCGGCAAAGGTGGAAAAGGTTTGGGTAAAGGTGGTGCTAAGCGTCATCGCAAAGTGTTACGTGACAACATCCAAGGTATCACAAAGCCAGCTATTCGTCGTTTAGCTCGCCGTGGTGGCGTAAAACGTATATCTGGTTTGATATATGAAGAAACTCGTGGTGTTTTAAAAGTGTTTTTGGAGAATGTCATTCGCGATGCAGTCACATATACCGAACATGCTAAGAGGAAAACCGTCACAGCAATGGATGTTGTATATGCTTTGAAGAGACAAGGACGTACTTTATATGGTTTCGGCGGTTAAACAATTTCTTTATTTTTTTTTTTGCGAACATAAGATCAAATAAAGAAAACAACGGTCCTTTTCAGGACCACAATATTTAATGAACAAAGAATCGAAACTATGATAATGTACTATACAAATATGATTTAATTCTAAAATGCTATAATTTAATATTACGGTAGGGATTTATGTGCATATGTACATATATATATGATTATATTTTAGCACTTTTAATGGTTATCATATTTTTTTTCTGTTGAATACTAACAGATTTAGCTAAGAAATGATAGCCAAAGAATTTATTTTGTATAACTTAAATGTGCATGCCTTATATGCATATGTACATATGTATGTGTCCATATGTACATGCTGGTAGTTTTTCTATATAATTTTAATAAGTATGCATGTTGCTATAATTATTTTCAAAATAAAATTTTATTTTATATTAATTAATGTGTACAATTTTTTATGGAAAATTATCGATATGCATTTACGTATATGAATATGTATGTATTTGTCTTCATATTTTCTACATATTTCATACATGTAGTACAATGTCCCATAGAAATTATTTTTGAAAATTTATAAAATTAAAATTTCTTTAATATCTGCCTAGAATTATTACATATCACTAATTTAAATGTTCAGTTTTGAGTCTAATGAGGATACATAATGAATTAAATATTATGTACGTATATATGCATGTATAATAACACACAATACCCTTAAGGTTGCATCAATGTCAACATCGAAATATTTAAAATATTTTTTTAAGAATAATTTCTTAGTAAAAGTCTACTTTTTATAATTTATATTATGAATAATTTGATGTACTCATGAAAATTAATAAAATTAAACGGTTTGTTTTAGGAACTTTTAAGGAATTTAACTTTAATCGGCAATTTTTGAGTTTTTTGGGTACAAAGTTTGGACGAAAATCCGTATTTCTTGATAAATATTAATTATTATTAAATTATTGTGATTACACATTAAGGAGAAACACTTAAGCTAACAATTTGCATAAAGAATTATTTGATTAAATTAATATATGAATTTTAATAAATTAAATAAAGTTGAAAGTTTGTCATTTGCAATTGGCAAATAGCACTAGAATGTTAAAATTTGTCACTCATCTTTTCACATTGCTTCTCAAATTTTAAAGGCACTAAAAATTTTACATTAAACTCTTCAAAATTTTAAACCAATACTAAGTGTTTTCAATACTTAAAGTGTATATTTAATAGAAATAAATTGTGCATTTATTTTTCAATAAACAAAGTGAAAATGTCTGATACAGTTGCTGTTGCCAATATTAGCTCTCCGGTGGCCGCTGGAGCTACTGCTGTTGCTGATAAAAAAGTCGTTGCAAAAAAGGCAACAAAGCCGAAAAAAATATCGGCTGCACCAACCCATCCACCAACTCAAGAAATGGTCGATGCATCAATTAAGAATTTAAAAGAACGTGGTGGCTCATCACTTTTGGCTATTAAGAAATATATTAGTGCTACATACAAATGTGATGCACAAAAATTGGCACCATTTATCAAACGGTATTTGAAATCGGCTGTTACTAGCGGAAAATTGATTCAAACTAAAGGAAAGGGTGCATCCGGATCATTTAAATTATCAGCTGCTGCGACTAAATCAAGTGAAGGTAAATCAAAACCAAAATCAACCAAATCTGCAGAAAAAGCCAAAACCAAAAAGAAGTCTGCAGATGGTGCAGCATCGAAGAAGAAATTAGTAAGTGGTGCAAAGAAGGTAAGTGGTGAGAAAAAAGCGAAAAAAGCTGTTGTCAGTAAGAAAACTGCGGAAAAGAAGAAAAGTGAAAAATCTAAAGCGAAGTATGCTAAAAAGACTGGTAGTGTTAAAGCTAAACCGGCTAAAACTAAATCAACAGCAACCAAGCCAAAGGCATCAAAAGCAAAATCAGCCGCTGCCAAACCAAAAAAAGCAACAGCTGGTAAAAAACCAGTCGCCAAAAAGACTTCCGCTAAGAAATAAATATTTAATATAATAATTCTTTAATTTACATATACATATTTATGTATAATATACATACATATATGGATTAAAGATGATTTAACAACAAACAATAAGCCCTTTTCAGGGCTACAAAATGTTTTTTACAATCAGATCGAAAAATAATTCGTAGGAAATGTGATGTATGCATATGTATTTACATATTTTTATAACGCTAAAATATTAAATAAATCCATGATTACATAATATATACTATATAGAGTTAACTAAATTTAATTTTGGGAGTGATTACTTTTCCATAATGAAATGTACTGAGAGATTTGATTATTAAAATAATTATATTATTACCGCGGTAGCCGAGTGGTTAGCAGTGTGTACTGCCATTCGGAAGGCTTTGGTTCATATCCCGGTGCCACCAACATCAAAAAAAAAGTTATGGAAAATTAATTTAAATAAAAAATTAAGTAAAATTTTCTAATTGCGGCCGCACCTTCGCAGGGAACGTCCACCCCACCGAGTGTATTTCGGACATGAAATTAAGTCTCCTCGTAAAAAAACCATCAGCCGTAGTATAAACTGTAAAGCGCCAATTATATATATAGGTATATATATTATTACTTAAGTTTCACAAAAAATTTCAAATATTTTTATTGCATATATGAAATAAACATTTAATATATTTGAATCTCTTAGTTAAATTGTATTTTGTGGCCCTGAAAAGGGCCTTTGTCGTTACACACACATACATTCTCAATAGACAATTTACTTGGAGCTAGTGTATTTGGTAACAGCCTTAGTACCTTCACTGACGGCATGTTTGGCCAATTCACCGGGCAAAAGTAGACGCACAGCAGTTTGAATTTCGCGACTGGTGATAGTTGAACGTTTGTTATAGTGAGCCAAACGCGACGCCTCAGCAGCAATGCGTTCGAAAATGTCATTAACAAAACTATTCATTATACTCATTGCTTTCGAGGAAATACCAGTATCTGGATGTACTTGTTTTAACACCTTGTAGATATAAATGGCATAGCTTTCCTTCCTCTTGCGCTTCTTCTTCTTGTCATTTTTGGTAATATTTTTTTGTGCCTTACCGGCTTTCTTTGCTGCTTTTCCACTAGTTTTTGGCGGCATTTTATCTTCACTTCAATTCACTTCAATTCACTACACTTCACTTAAATCTTTCTGATGTTACTACACTAACATGTACGTGTTTATGTATTTTTTCACGAGCAATTAGTTCGAGTCGTCGTTACATTTCGACATAATGTTGAATATACGATAAGGGTTGTTGACTAGTCTATTGAAAAAGTATATAAACAGTGAATATTCCTCACATCAAGGTATCAACAACAGTGCGTGCAAGTACGAGTGTAAGTGTAGTGAAAATCAATAATCAAAAATAAAAATTTTGTGTAATAATGTCTGGTCGCGGTAAAGGTGGTAAAGTTAAGGGAAAGGCAAAGTCACGTTCAAATCGTGCTGGCCTTCAATTTCCCGTCGGTCGTATTCATCGTTTATTGCGTAAAGGTAATTATGCTGAACGTGTTGGTGCCGGTGCTCCAGTCTATTTAGCTGCTGTTATGGAATATTTGGCAGCTGAAGTTCTTGAGTTGGCTGGTAACGCTGCTCGTGATAATAAAAAAACGAGAATTATTCCTCGCCATTTACAATTGGCTATACGTAACGATGAAGAATTAAACAAACTATTATCTGGAGTAACCATTGCTCAAGGTGGTGTTTTACCTAATATTCAGGCTGTACTTTTGCCAAAGAAGACCGAAAAGAAAGCATAAAGTGGAAAAAGACATGAATATATGCAATTCATAATATATAATATGCAACAATAAAAACCGTCCTTTTCAGGACGACAAAATATGTGTTCAAAGAGATTGAATTGATTTTTTTATATAAAACTGCAATTTTTTTTACTGATAAAACAAATAATTTAATAAATAAATAAACTCAACTCAAGTAAATACATATATACACACATGTGTATATATGTACATATGTACACATTTGCGCATACACGCATATGTATTTTAATAAAAGTAAAGTAGTAAAGTAGTAGTACAAAGAACCGGTCTTAAGTGGCAGATGTCTACATGCAAAGCCAGCCGGCACATACCCATACTTACATAGATTTTTTGTGTACACGCAAAGATGTGTATCATACAAAGTGGATGAAGTACAGTAGCCCAAAGAGGTCGCATTTGTATATTTAAACGCATATACATAAATGCATGCAAGTATGTACATCAATATATAGGTATTTATATTCTTGTTACGAGGTAAAATTAAACTAAAATATTTCGTATTTATATAAAAAAAAACAAAATTATTTAATTTTTTTTTGATCATTTTGTTTGAAAAATTGTGGTCCTGAAAAGGACCGTTTCTATTTTTGTGTTTTATATGTATCGCATCACTTATTATTCAATTATGCACGTTCACCTCGAATACGTCTGGCTAATTGAATATCTTTTGGCATAATTGTAACACGCTTTGCATGGATGGCACACAAATTAGTATCCTCAAACAAACCAACCAAATATGCCTCACTAGCTTCTTGTAGAGCCATAACTGCAGAACTTTGGAAACGTAAATCTGTTTTAAAATCCTGAGCGATTTCACGAACTAATCGTTGGAATGGCAATTTGCGGATCAATAATTCAGTACTCTTTTGGTAACGACGAATTTCACGCAATGCCACTGTACCGGGACGATAGCGATGTGGCTTTTTAACACCACCAGTTGCTGGAGCACTCTTACGAGCAGCTTTAGTTGCCAATTGTTTGCGAGGTGCTTTACCACCAGTCGACTTACGGGCTGTTTGCTTTGTACGAGCCATTATTTACCACTTTAATTCTTTGCACAAAATTAATCACCACCACAAAATATACACTGCACTTTTCTTACAATAATGCCGTAATGTCGATGTACAAGTAATAAAATGACTAATATTGTTTCATAAATTCACTTCTTTTGGGGTTGGCTAAAATGAAATTTACACATGCGTTAAAATGAGATAGCAATATCTGAGTAATCCAATGAAATGGATGAATTTTTGTATAAATACACGTGTCAAAGCGATATTGAAGCATAGTCGCTGTGTATAGTGAAGTGAATTGTGTTGTTTTTTAGTGGGAAAAATATAAGCAGAGAGAAAAAATGACTGGTCGCGGCAAAGGTGGAAAAGGTTTGGGTAAAGGTGGTGCTAAGCGTCATCGCAAAGTGTTACGTGACAACATCCAAGGTATCACAAAGCCAGCTATTCGTCGTTTAGCTCGCCGTGGTGGCGTAAAACGTATATCTGGTTTGATATATGAAGAAACTCGTGGTGTTTTAAAAGTGTTTTTGGAGAATGTCATTCGCGATGCAGTCACATATACCGAACATGCTAAGAGGAAAACCGTCACAGCAATGGATGTTGTATATGCTTTGAAGAGACAAGGACGTACTTTATATGGTTTCGGCGGTTAAACAATTTCTTTATTTTTTTTTTTTGCGAACATAAGATCAAATAAAGAAAACAACGGTCCTTTTCAGGACCACAATATTTAATGAACAAAGAATCGAAACTATGATAATGTACTATACAAATATGATTTAATTCTAAAATGCTATAATTTAATATTACGGTAGGGATTTATGTGCATATGTACATATATATATGATTATATTTTAGCACTTTTAATGGTTATCATATTTTTTTTCTGTTGAATACTAACAGATTTAGCTAAGAAATGATAGCCAAAGAATTTATTTTGTATAACTTAAATGTGCATGCCTTATATGCATATGTACATATGTATGTGTCCATATGTACATGCTGGTAGTTTTTCTATATAATTTTAATAAGTATGCATGTTGCTATAATTATTTTCAAAATAAAATTTTATTTTATATTAATTAATGTGTACAATTTTTTATGGAAAATTATCGATATGCATTTACGTATATGAATATGTATGTATTTGTCTTCATATTTTCTACATATTTCATACATGTAGTACAATGTCCCATAGAAATTATTTTTGAAAATTTATAAAATTAAAATTTCTTTAATATCTGCCTAGAATTATTACATATCACTAATTTAAATGTTCAGTTTTGAGTCTAATGAGGATACATAATGAATTAAATATTATGTACGTATATATGCATGTATAATAACACACAATACCCTTAAGGTTGCATCAATGTCAACATCGAAATATTTAAAATATTTTTTTAAGAATAATTTCTTAGTAAAAGTCTACTTTTTATAATTTATATTATGAATAATTTGATGTACTCATGAAAATTAATAAAATTAAACCGTTTGTTTTAGGAACTTTTAAGAAATTTAACTTTAATCGGCAATTTTTGAGTTTTTTGGGTACAAAGTTTGGACGAAAATCCGTATTTCTTGATAAATATTAATTATTATTAAATTATTGTGATTACACATTAAGGAGAAACACTTAAGCTAACAATTTGCATAAAGAATTATTTGATTAAATTAATATATGAATTTTAATAAATTAAATAAAGTTGAAAGTTTGTCATTTGCAATTGGCAAATAGCACTAGAATGTTAAAATTTGTCACTCATCTTTTCACATTGCTTCTCAAATTTTAAAGGCACTAAAAATTTTACATTAAACTCTTCAAAATTTTAAACCAATACTAAGTGTTTTCAATACTTAAAGTGTATATTTAATAGAAATAAATTGTGCATTTATTTTTCAATAAACAAAGTGAAAATGTCTGATACAGTTGCTGTTGCCAATATTAGCTCTCCGGTGGCCGCTGGAGCTACTGCTGTTGCTGATAAAAAAGTCGTTGCAAAAAAGGCAACAAAGCCGAAAAAAATATCGGCTGCACCAACCCATCCACCAACTCAAGAAATGGTCGATGCATCAATTAAGAATTTAAAAGAACGTGGTGGCTCATCACTTTTGGCTATTAAGAAATATATTAGTGCTACATACAAATGTGATGCACAAAAATTGGCACCATTTATCAAACGGTATTTGAAATCGGCTGTTACTAGCGGAAAATTGATTCAAACTAAAGGAAAGGGTGCATCCGGATCATTTAAATTATCAGCTGCTGCGACTAAATCAAGTGAAGGTAAATCAAAACCAAAATCAACCAAATCTGCAGAAAAAGCCAAAACCAAAAAGAAGTCTGCAGATGGTGCAGCATCGAAGAAGAAATTAGTAAGTGGTGCAAAGAAGGTAAGTGGTGAGAAAAAAGCGAAAAAAGCTGTTGTCAGTAAGAAAACTGCGGAAAAGAAGAAAAGTGAAAAATCTAAAGCGAAGGATGCTAAAAAGACTGGTAGTGTTAAAGCTAAACCGGCTAAAACTAAATCAACAGCAACCAAGCCAAAGGCATCAAAAGCAAAATCAGCCGCTGCCAAACCAAAAAAAACAACAGCTGGTAAAAAACCAGTCGCCAAAAAGACTTCCGCTAAGAAATAAATATTTAATATAATAATTCTTTAATTTACATATACATATTTATGTATAATATACATACATATATGGATTAAAGATGATTTAACAACAAACAATAAGCCCTTTTCAGGGCTACAAAATGTTTTTTACAATCAGATCGAAAAATAATTCGTAGGAAATGTGATGTATGCATATGTATTTACATATTTTTATAACGCTAAAATATTAAATAAATCCATGATTACATAATATATACTATATAGAGTTAACTAAATTTAATTTTGGGAGTGATTACTTTTCCATAATGAAATGTACTGAGAGATTTGATTATTAAAATAATTATATTATTACCGCGGTAGCCGAGTGGTTAGCAGTGTGTACTGCCATTCGGAAGGCTTTGATTCATATCCCGGTGCCACCAACATCAAAAAAAAAGTTATGGAAAATTAATTTAAATAAAAAATTAAGTAAAATTTTCTAATTGCGGCCGCACCTTCGCAGGGAACGTCCACCCCACCGAGTGTATTTCGGACATGAAATTAAGTCTCCTCGTAAAAAAACCATCAGCCGTAGTATAAACTGTAAAGCGCCAATTATATATATAGGTATATATATTATTACTTAAGTTTCACAAAAAATTTCAAATATTTTTATTGCATATATGAAATAAACATTTAATATATTTGAATCTCTTAGTTAAATTGTATTTTGTGGCCCTGAAAAGGGCCTTTGTCGTTACACACACATACATTCTCAATAGACAATTTACTTGGAGCTAGTGTATTTGGTAACAGCCTTAGTACCTTCACTGACGGCATGTTTGGCCAATTCACCGGGCAAAAGTAGACGCACAGCAGTTTGAATTTCGCGACTGGTGATAGTTGAACGTTTGTTATAGTGAGCCAAACGCGACGCCTCAGCAGCAATGCGTTCGAAAATGTCATTAACAAAACTATTCATTATACTCATTGCTTTCGAGGAAATACCAGTATCTGGATGTACTTGTTTTAACACCTTGTAGATATAAATGGCATAGCTTTCCTTCCTCTTGCGCTTCTTCTTCTTGTCATTTTTGGTAATATTTTTTTGTGCCTTACCGGCTTTCTTTGCTGCTTTTCCACTAGTTTTTGGCGGCATTTTATCTTCACTTCAATTCACTTCAATTCACTACACTTCACTTAAATCTTTCTGATGTTACTACACTAACATGTACGTGTTTATGTATTTTTTCACGAGCAATTAGTTCGAGTCGTCGTTACATTTCGACATAATGTTGAATATACGATAAGGGTTGTTGACTAGTCTATTGAAAAAGTATATAAACAGTGAATATTCCTCACATCAAGGTATCAACAACAGTGCGTGCAAGTACGAGTGTAAGTGTAGTGAAAATCAATAAGCAAAAATAAAAATTTTGTGTAATAATGTCTGGTCGCGGTAAAGGTGGTAAAGTTAAGGGAAAGGCAAAGTCACGTTCAAATCGTGCTGGCCTTCAATTTCCCGTTGGTCGTATTCATCGTTTATTGCGTAAAGGTAATTACGCTGAACGTGTTGGTGCCGGTGCTCCAGTCTATTTAGCTGCTGTTATGGAATATTTGGCAGCTGAAGTTCTTGAGTTGGCTGGTAACGCTGCTCGTGATAATAAAAAAACGAGAATTATTCCTCGCCATTTACAATTGGCTATACGCAACGATGAAGAATTAAATAAACTATTATCTGGAGTAACCATTGCTCAAGGTGGTGTTTTACCTAATATTCAAGCTGTACTTTTGCCAAAGAAGACCGAAAAGAAAGCATAAAGTGGAAAAAGACATGAATATATGCAATTCATAATATATAATATGCAACAATAAAAACCGTCCTTTTCAGGACGACAAAATATGTGTTCAAAGAGATTGAATTGATTTTTTTATATAAAACTGCAATTTTTTTTACTGATAAAACAAATAATTTAATAAATAAATAAACTCAACTCAAGTAAATACATATATACACACATGAGTATATATGTACATATGTACACATTTGCGCATACACGCATATGTATTTTAATAAAAGTAAAGTAGTAAAGTAGTAGTACAAAGAACCGGTCTTAAGTGGCAGATGTCTACATGCAAAGCCAGCCGGCACATACCCATACTTACATAGATTTTTTGTGTACACGCAAAGATGTGTATCATACAAAGTGGATGAAGTACAGTAGCCCAAAGAGGTCGCATTTGTATATTTAAACGCATATACATAAATGCATGCAAGTATGTACATCAATATATAGGTATTTATATTCTTGTTACGAGGTAAAATTAAACTAAAATATTTCGTATTTATATAAAAAAAATTAAAATTATTGAATTTTTTTTTTGATCATTTTGTTTGAAAAATTGTGGTCCTGAAAAGGACCGTTTCTATTTTTGTGTTTTATATGTATCGCATCACTTATTATTCAATTATGCACGTTCACCTCGAATACGTCTGGCTAATTGAATATCTTTTGGCATAATTGTAACACGCTTTGCATGGATGGCACACAAATTAGTATCCTCAAACAAACCAACCAAATATGCCTCACTAGCTTCTTGTAGAGCCATAACTGCAGAACTTTGGAAACGTAAATCTGTTTTAAAATCCTGAGCGATTTCACGAACTAATCGTTGGAATGGCAATTTGCGGATCAATAATTCAGTACTCTTTTGGTAACGACGAATTTCACGCAATGCCACTGTACCGGGACGATAGCGATGTGGCTTTTTAACACCACCAGTTGCTGGAGCACTCTTACGAGCAGCTTTAGTTGCCAATTGTTTGCGAGGTGCTTTACCACCAGTCGACTTACGGGCTGTTTGCTTTGTACGAGCCATTATTTACCACTTTAATTCTTTGCACAAAATTAATCACCACCACAAAATATACACTGCACTTTTCTTACAATAATGCCGTAATGTCGATGTACAAGTAATAAAATGACTAATATTGTTTCATAAATTCACTTCTTTTGGGGTTGGCTAAAATGAAATTTACACATGCGTTAAAATGAGATAGCAATATCTGAGTAATCCAATGAAATGGATGAATTTTTGTATAAATACACGTGTCAAAGCGATATTGAAGCATAGTCGCTGTGTATAGTGAAGTGAATTGTGTTGTTTTTTAGTGGGAAAAATATAAGCAGAGAGAAAAAATGACTGGTCGCGGCAAAGGTGGAAAAGGTTTGGGTAAAGGTGGTGCTAAGCGTCATCGCAAAGTGTTACGTGACAACATCCAAGGTATCACAAAGCCAGCTATTCGTCGTTTAGCTCGCCGTGGTGGCGTAAAACGTATATCTGGTTTGATATATGAAGAAACTCGTGGTGTTTTAAAAGTGTTTTTGGAGAATGTCATTCGCGATGCAGTCACATATACCGAACATGCTAAGAGGAAAACCGTCACAGCAATGGATGTTGTATATGCTTTGAAGAGACAAGGACGTACTTTATATGGTTTCGGCGGTTAAACAATTTCTTTATTTTTTTTTTTGCGAACATAAGATCAAATAAAAAAAACAACGGTCCTTTTCAGGACCACAATATTTAATGAACAAAGAATCGAAACTATGATAATGTACTATACAAATATGATTTAATTCTAAAATGCTATAATTTAATATTACGGTAGGGATTTATGTGCATATGTACATATATATATGATTATATTTTAGCACTTTTAATGGTTATCATATTTTTTTTCTGTTGAATACTAACAGATTTAGCTAAGAAATGATAGCCAAAGAATTTATTTTGTATAACTTAAATGTGCATGCCTTATATGCATATGTACATATGTATGTGTCCATATGTACATGCTGGTAGTTTTTCTATATAATTTTAATAAGTATGCATGTTGCTATAATTATTTTCAAAATAAAATTTTATTTTATATTAATTAATGTGTACAATTTTTTATGGAAAATTATCGATATGCATTTACGTATATGAATATGTATGTATTTGTCTTCATATTTTCTACATATTTCATACATGTAGTACAATGTCCCATAGAAATTATTTTTGAAAATTTATAAAATTAAAATTTCTTTAATATCTGCCTAGAATTATTACATATCACTAATTTAAATTTTCAGTTTTGAGTCTAATGAGGATACATAATGAATTAAATATTATGTACGTATATATGCATGTATAATAACACACAATACCCTTAAGGTTGCATCAATGTCAACATCGAAATATTTAAAATATTTTTTTAAGAATAATTTCTTAGTAAAAGTCTACTTTTTATAATTTATATTATGAATAATTTGATGTACTCATGAAAATTAATAAAATTAAACCGTTTGTTTTAGGAACTTTTAAGAAATTTAACTTTAATCGGCAATTTTTGAGTTTTTTGGGTACAAAGTTTGGACGAAAATCCGTATTTCTTGATAAATATTAATTATTATTAAATTATTGTGATTACACATTAAGGAGAAACACTTAAGCTAACAATTTGCATAAAGAATTATTTGATTAAATTAATATATGAATTTTAATAAATTAAATAAAGTTGAAAGTTTGTCATTTGCAATTGGCAAATAGCACTAGAATGTTAAAATTTGTCACTCATCTTTTCACATTGCTTCTCAAATTTTAAAGGCACTAAAAATTTTACATTAAACTCTTCAAAATTTTAAACCAATACTAAGTGTTTTCAATACTTAAAGTGTATATTTAATAGAAATAAATTGTGCATTTATTTTTCAATAAACAAAGTGAAAATGTCTGATACAGTTGCTGTTGCCAATATTAGCTCTCCGGTGGCCGCTGGAGCTACTGCTGTTGCTGATAAAAAAGTCGTTGCAAAAAAGGCAACAAAGCCGAAAAAAATATCGGCTGCACCAACCCATCCACCAACTCAAGAAATGGTCGATGCATCAATTAAGAATTTAAAAGAACGTGGTGGCTCATCACTTTTGGCTATTAAGAAATATATTAGTGCTACATACAAATGTGATGCACAAAAATTGGCACCATTTATCAAACGGTATTTGAAATCGGCTGTTACTAGCGGAAAATTGATTCAAACTAAAGGAAAGGGTGCATCCGGATCATTTAAATTATCAGCTGCTGCGACTAAATCAAGTGAAGGTAAATCAAAACCAAAATCAACCAAATCTGCAGAAAAAGCCAAAACCAAAAAGAAGTCTGCAGATGGTGCAGCATCGAAGAAGAAATTAGTAAGTGGTGCAAAGAAGGTAAGTGGTGAGAAAAAAGCGAAAAAAGCTGTTGTCAGTAAGAAAACTGCGGAAAAGAAGAAAAGTGAAAAATCTAAAGCGAAGGATGCTAAAAAGACTGGTAGTGTTAAAGCTAAACCGGCTAAAACTAAATCAACAGCAACCAAGCCAAAGGCATCAAAAGCAAAATCAGCCGCTGCCAAACCAAAAAAAACAACAGCTGGTAAAAAACCAGTCGCCAAAAAGACTTCCGCTAAGAAATAAATATTTAATATAATAATTCTTTAATTTACATATACATATTTATGTATAATATACATACATATATGGATTAAAGATGATTTAACAACAAACAATAAGCCCTTTTCAGGGCTACAAAATGTTTTTTACAATCAGATCGAAAAATAATTCGTAGGAAATGTGATGTATGCATATGTATTTACATATTTTTATAACGCTAAAATATTAAATAAATCCATGATTACATAATATATACTATATAGAGTTAACTAAATTTAATTTTGGGAGTGATTACTTTTCCATAATGAAATGTACTGAGAGATTTGATTATTAAAATAATTATATTATTACCGCGGTAGCCGAGTGGTTAGCAGTGTGTACTGCCATTCGGAAGGCTTTGGTTCATATCCCGGTGCCACCAACATCAAAAAAAAAGTTATGGAAAATTAATTTAAATAAAAAATTAAGTAAAATTTTCTAATTGCGGCCGCACCTTCGCAGGGAACGTCCACCCCACCGAGTGTATTTCGGACATGAAATTAAGTCTCCTCGTAAAAAAACCATCAGCCGTAGTATAAACTGTAAAGCGCCAATTATATATATAGGTATATATATTATTACTTAAGTTTCACAAAAAATTTCAAATATTTTTATTGCATATATGAAATAAACATTTAATATATTTGAATCTCTTAGTTAAATTGTATTTTGTGGCCCTGAAAAGGGCCTTTGTCGTTACACACACATACATTCTCAATAGACAATTTACTTGGAGCTAGTGTATTTGGTAACAGCCTTAGTACCTTCACTGACGGCATGTTTGGCCAATTCACCGGGCAAAAGTAGACGCACAGCAGTTTGAATTTCGCGACTGGTGATAGTTGAACGTTTGTTATAGTGAGCCAAACGCGACGCCTCAGCAGCAATGCGTTCGAAAATGTCATTAACAAAACTATTCATTATACTCATTGCTTTCGAGGAAATACCAGTATCTGGATGTACTTGTTTTAACACCTTGTAGATATAAATGGCATAGCTTTCCTTCCTCTTGCGCTTCTTCTTCTTGTCATTTTTGGTAATATTTTTTTGTGCCTTACCGGCTTTCTTTGCTGCTTTTCCACTAGTTTTTGGCGGCATTTTATCTTCACTTCAATTCACTTCAATTCACTACACTTCACTTAAATCTTTCTGATGTTACTACACTAACATGTACGTGTTTATGTATTTTTTCACGAGCAATTAGTTCGAGTCGTCGTTACATTTCGACATAATGTTGAATATACGATAAGGGTTGTTGACTAGTCTATTGAAAAAGTATATAAACAGTGAATATTCCTCACATCAAGGTATCAACAACAGTGCGTGCAAGTACGAGTGTAAGTGTAGTGAAAATCAATAAGCAAAAATAAAAATTTTGTGTAATAATGTCTGGTCGCGGTAAAGGTGGTAAAGTTAAGGGAAAGGCAAAGTCACGTTCAAATCGTGCTGGCCTTCAATTTCCCGTTGGTCGTATTCATCGTTTATTGCGTAAAGGTAATTACGCTGAACGTGTTGGTGCCGGTGCTCCAGTCTATTTAGCTGCTGTTATGGAATATTTGGCAGCTGAAGATCTTGAGTTGGCTGGTAACGCTGCTCGTGATAATAAAAAAACGAGAATTATTCCTCGCCATTTACAATTGGCTATACGCAACGATGAAGAATTAAATAAACTATTATCTGGAGTAACCATTGCTCAAGGTGGTGTTTTACCTAATATTCAAGCTGTACTTTTGCCAAAGAAGACCGAAAAGAAAGCATAAAGTGGAAAAAGACATGAATATATGCAATTCATAATATATAATATGCAACAATAAAAACCGTCCTTTTCAGGACGACAAAATATGTGTTCAAAGAGATTGAATTGATTTTTTTATATAAAACTGCAATTTTTTTTACTGATAAAACAAATAATTTAATAAATAAATAAACTCAACTCAAGTAAATACATATATACACACATGTGTATATATGTACATATGTACACATTTGCGCATACACGCATATGTATTTTAATAAAAGTAAAGTAGTAAAGTAGTAGTACAAAGAACCGGTCTTAAGTGGCAGATGTCTACATGCAAAGCCAGCCGGCACATACCCATACTTACATAGATTTTTTGTGTACACGCAAAGATGTGTATCATACAAAGTGGATGAAGTACAGTAGCCCAAAGAGGTCGCATTTGTATATTTAAACGCATATACATAAATGCATGCAAGTATGTACATCAATATATAGGTATTTATATTCTTGTTACGAGGTAAAATTAAACTAAAATATTTCGTATTTATATAAAAAAAAAACAAAATTATTTAATTTTTTTTTTGATCATTTTGTTTGAAAAATTGTGGTCCTGAAAAGGACCGTTTCTATTTTTGTGTTTTATATGTATCGCATCACTTATTATTCAATTATGCACGTTCACCTCGAATACGTCTGGCTAATTGAATATCTTTTGGCATAATTGTAACACGCTTTGCATGGATGGCACACAAATTAGTATCCTCAAACAAACCAACCAAATATGCCTCACTAGCTTCTTGTAGAGCCATAACTGCAGAACTTTGGAAACGTAAATCTGTTTTAAAATCTTGAGCGATTTCACGAACTAATCGTTGGAATGGCAATTTGCGGATCAATAATTCAGTACTCTTTTGGTAACGACGAATTTCACGCAATGCCACTGTACCGGGACGATAGCGATGTGGCTTTTTAACACCACCAGTTGCTGGAGCACTCTTACGAGCAGCTTTAGTTGCCAATTGTTTGCGAGGTGCTTTACCACCAGTCGACTTACGGGCTGTTTGCTTTGTACGAGCCATTATTTACCACTTTAATTCTTTGCACAAAATTAATCACCACCACAAAATATACACTGCACTTTTCTTACAATAATGCCGTAATGTCGATGTACAAGTAATAAAATGACTAATATTGTTTCATAAATTCACTTCTTTTGGGGTTGGCTAAAATGAAATTTACACATGCGTTAAAATGAGATAGCAATATCTGAGTAATCCAATGAAATGGATGAATTTTTGTATAAATACACGTGTCAAAGCGATATTGAAGCATAGTCGCTGTGTATAGTGAAGTGAATTGTGTTGTTTTTTAGTGGGAAAAATATAAGCAGAGAGAAAAAATGACTGGTCGCGGCAAAGGTGGAAAAGGTTTGGGTAAAGGTGGTGCTAAGCGTCATCGCAAAGTGTTACGTGACAACATCCAAGGTATCACAAAGCCAGCTATTCGTCGTTTAGCTCGCCGTGGTGGCGTAAAACGTATATCTGGTTTGATATATGAAGAAACTCGTGGTGTTTTAAAAGTGTTTTTGGAGAATGTCATTCGCGATGCAGTCACATATACCGAACATGCTAAGAGGAAAACCGTCACAGCAATGGATGTTGTATATGCTTTGAAGAGACAAGGACGTACTTTATATGGTTTCGGCGGTTAAACAATTTCTTTATTTTTTTTTTTTGCGAACATAAGATCAAATAAAGAAAACAACGGTCCTTTTCAGGAC
Source organism: Ceratitis rosa (assembly GCA_037013455.1). Classification (NCBI taxonomy): domain Eukaryota; kingdom Metazoa; phylum Arthropoda; class Insecta; order Diptera; family Tephritidae; genus Ceratitis; species Ceratitis rosa. The sequence goes on from JAWMAG010000004.1 coordinate 195,425, forward strand.
CACAATATTTAATGAACAAAGAATCGAAACTATGATAATGTACTATACAAATATGATTTAATTCTAAAATGCTATAATTTAATATTACGGTAGGGATTTATGTGCATATGTACATATATATATGATTATATTTTAGCACTTTTAATGGTTATCATATTTTTTTTCTGTTGAATACTAACAGATTTAGCTAAGAAATGATAGCCAAAGAATTTATTTTGTATAACTTAAATGTGCATGCCTTATATGCATATGTACATATGTATGTGTCCATATGTACATGCTGGTAGTTTTTCTATATAATTTTAATAAGTATGCATGTTGCTATAATTATTTTCAAAATAAAATTTTATTTTATATTAATTAATGTGTACAATTTTTTATGGAAAATTATCGATATGCATTTACGTATATGAATATGTATGTATTTGTCTTCATATTTTCTACATATTTCATACATGTAGTACAATGTCCCATAGAAATTATTTTTGAAAATTTATAAAATTAAAATTTCTTTAATATCTGCCTAGAATTATTACATATCACTAATTTAAATGTTCAGTTTTGAGTCTAATGAGGATACATAATGAATTAAATATTATGTACGTATATATGCATGTATAATAACACACAATACCCTTAAGGTTGCATCAATGTCAACATCGAAATATTTAAAATATTTTTTTAAGAATAATTTCTTAGTAAAAGTCTACTTTTTATAATTTATATTATGAATAATTTGATGTACTCATGAAAATTAATAAAATTAAACCGTTTGTTTTAGGAACTTTTAAGAAATTTAACTTTAATCGGCAATTTTTGAGTTTTTTGGGTACAAAGTTTGGACGAAAATCCGTATTTCTTGATAAATATTAATTATTATTAAATTATTGTGATTACACATTAAGGAGAAACACTTAAGCTAACAATTTGCATAAAGAATTATTTGATTAAATTAATATATGAATTTTAATAAATTAAATAAAGTTGAAAGTTTGTCATTTGCAATTGGCAAATAGCACTAGAATGTTAAAATTTGTCACTCATCTTTTCACATTGCTTCTCAAATTTTAAAGGCACTAAAAATTTTACATTAAACTCTTCAAAATTTTAAACCAATACTAAGTGTTTTCAATACTTAAAGTGTATATTTAATAGAAATAAATTGTGCATTTATTTTTCAATAAACAAAGTGAAAATGTCTGATACAGTTGCTGTTGCCAATATTAGCTCTCCGGTGGCCGCTGGAGCTACTGCTGTTGCTGATAAAAAAGTCGTTGCAAAAAAGGCAACAAAGCCGAAAAAAATATCGGCTGCACCAACCCATCCACCAACTCAAGAAATGGTCGATGCATCAATTAAGAATTTAAAAGAACGTGGTGGCTCATCACTTTTGGCTATTAAGAAATATATTAGTGCTACATACAAATGTGATGCACAAAAATTGGCACCATTTATCAAACGGTATTTGAAATCGGCTGTTACTAGCGGAAAATTGATTCAAACTAAAGGAAAGGGTGCATCCGGATCATTTAAATTATCAGCTGCTGCGACTAAATCAAGTGAAGGTAAATCAAAACCAAAATCAACCAAATCTGCAGAAAAAGCCAAAACCAAAAAGAAGTCTGCAGATGGTGCAGCATCGAAGAAGAAATTAGTAAGTGGTGCAAAGAAGGTAAGTGGTGAGAAAAAAGCGAAAAAAGCTGTTGTCAGTAAGAAAACTGCGGAAAAGAAGAAAAGTGAAAAATCTAAAGCGAAGGATGCTAAAAAGACTGGTAGTGTTAAAGCTAAACCGGCTAAAACTAAATCAACAGCAACCAAGCCAAAGGCATCAAAAGCAAAATCAGCCGCTGCCAAACCAAAAAAAACAACAGCTGGTAAAAAACCAGTCGCCAAAAAGACTTCCGCTAAGAAATAAATATTTAATATAATAATTCTTTAATTTACATATACATATTTATGTATAATATACATACATATATGGATTAAAGATGATTTAACAACAAACAATAAGCCCTTTTCAGGGCTACAAAATGTTTTTTACAATCAGATCGAAAAATAATTCGTAGGAAATGTGATGTATGCATATGTATTTACATATTTTTATAACGCTAAAATATTAAATAAATCCATGATTACATAATATATACTATATAGAGTTAACTAAATTTAATTTTGGGAGTGATTACTTTTCCATAATGAAATGTACTGAGAGATTTGATTATTAAAATAATTATATTATTACCGCGGTAGCCGAGTGGTTAGCAGTGTGTACTGCCATTCGGAAGGCTTTGGTTCATATCCCGGTGCCACCAACATCAAAAAAAAAGTTATGGAAAATTAATTTAAATAAAAAATTAAGTAAAATTTTCTAATTGCGGCCGCACCTTCGCAGGGAACGTCCACCCCACCGAGTGTATTTCGGACATGAAATTAAGTCTCCTCGTAAAAAAACCATCAGCCGTAGTATAAACTGTAAAGCGCCAATTATATATATAGGTATATATATTATTACTTAAGTTTCACAAAAAATTTCAAATATTTTTATTGCATATATGAAATAAACATTTAATATATTTGAATCTCTTAGTTAAATTGTATTTTGTGGCCCTGAAAAGGGCCTTTGTCGTTACACACACATACATTCTCAATAGACAATTTACTTGGAGCTAGTGTATTTGGTAACAGCCTTAGTACCTTCACTGACGGCATGTTTGGCCAATTCACCGGGCAAAAGTAGACGCACAGCAGTTTGAATTTCGCGACTGGTGATAGTTGAACGTTTGTTATAGTGAGCCAAACGCGACGCCTCAGCAGCAATGCGTTCGAAAATGTCATTAACAAAACTATTCATTATACTCATTGCTTTCGAGGAAATACCAGTATCTGGATGTACTTGTTTTAACACCTTGTAGATATAAATGGCATAGCTTTCCTTCCTCTTGCGCTTCTTCTTCTTGTCATTTTTGGTAATATTTTTTTGTGCCTTACCGGCTTTCTTTGCTGCTTTTCCACTAGTTTTTGGCGGCATTTTATCTTCACTTCAATTCACTTCAATTCACTACACTTCACTTAAATCTTTCTGATGTTACTACACTAACATGTACGTGTTTATGTATTTTTTCACGAGCAATTAGTTCGAGTCGTCGTTACATTTCGACATAATGTTGAATATACGATAAGGGTTGTTGACTAGTCTATTGAAAAAGTATATAAACAGTGAATATTCCTCACATCAAGGTATCAACAACAGTGCGTGCAAGTACGAGTGTAAGTGTAGTGAAAATCAATAATCAAAAATAAAAATTTTGTGTAATAATGTCTGGTCGCGGTAAAGGTGGTAAAGTTAAGGGAAAGGCAAAGTCACGTTCAAATCGTGCTGGCCTTCAATTTCCCGTCGGTCGTATTCATCGTTTATTGCGTAAAGGTAATTATGCTGAACGTGTTGGTGCCGGTGCTCCAGTCTATTTAGCTGCTGTTATGGAATATTTGGCAGCTGAAGTTCTTGAGTTGGCTGGTAACGCTGCTCGTGATAATAAAAAAACGAGAATTATTCCTCGCCATTTACAATTGGCTATACGCAACGATGAAGAATTAAATAAACTATTATCTGGAGTAACCATTGCTCAAGGTGGTGTTTTACCTAATATTCAAGCTGTACTTTTGCCAAAGAAGACCGAAAAGAAAGCATAAAGTGGAAAAAGACATGAATATATGCAATTCATAATATATAATATGCAACAATAAAAACCGTCCTTTTCAGGACGACAAAATATGTGTTCAAAGAGATTGAATTGATTTTTTTATATAAAACTGCAATTTTTTTTACTGATAAAACAAATAATTTAATAAATAAATAAACTCAACTCAAGTAAATACATATATACACACATGTGTATATATGTACATATGTACACATTTGCGCATACACGCATATGTATTTTAATAAAAGTAAAGTAGTAAAGTAGTAGTACAAAGAACCGGTCTTAAGTGGCAGATGTCTACATGCAAAGCCAGCCGGCACATACCCATACTTACATAGATTTTTTGTGTACACGCAAAGATGTGTATCATACAAAGTGGATGAAGTACAGTAGCCCAAAGAGGTCGCATTTGTATATTTAAACGCATATACATAAATGCATGCAAGTATGTACATCAATATATAGGTATTTATATTCTTGTTACGAGGTAAAATTAAACTAAAATATTTCGTATTTATATAAAAAAAAAACAAAATTATTTAATTTTTTTTTTGATCATTTTGTTTGAAAAATTGTGGTCCTGAAAAGGACCGTTTCTATTTTTGTGTTTTATATGTATCGCATCACTTATTATTCAATTATGCACGTTCACCTCGAATACGTCTGGCTAATTGAATATCTTTTGGCATAATTGTAACACGCTTTGCATGGATGGCACACAAATTAGTATCCTCAAACAAACCAACCAAATATGCCTCACTAGCTTCTTGTAGAGCCATAACTGCAGAACTTTGGAAACGTAAATCTGTTTTAAAATCCTGAGCGATTTCACGAACTAATCGTTGGAATGGCAATTTGCGGATCAATAATTCAGTACTCTTTTGGTAACGACGAATTTCACGCAATGCCACTGTACCGGGACGATAGCGATGTGGCTTTTTAACACCACCAGTTGCTGGAGCACTCTTACGAGCAGCTTTAGTTGCCAATTGTTTGCGAGGTGCTTTACCACCAGTCGACTTACGGGCTGTTTGCTTTGTACGAGCCATTATTTACCACTTTAATTCTTTGCACAAAATTAATCACCACCACAAAATATACACTGCACTTTTCTTACAATAATGCCGTAATGTCGATGTACAAGTAATAAAATGACTAATATTGTTTCATAAATTCACTTCTTTTGGGGTTGGCTAAAATGAAATTTACACATGCGTTAAAATGAGATAGCAATATCTGAGTAATCCAATGAAATGGATGAATTTTTGTATAAATACACGTGTCAAAGCGATATTGAAGCATAGTCGCTGTGTATAGTGAAGTGAATTGTGTTGTTTTTTAGTGGGAAAAATATAAGCAGAGAGAAAAAATGACTGGTCGCGGCAAAGGTGGAAAAGGTTTGGGTAAAGGTGGTGCTAAGCGTCATCGCAAAGTGTTACGTGACAACATCCAAGGTATCACAAAGCCAGCTATTCGTCGTTTAGCTCGCCGTGGTGGCGTAAAACGTATATCTGGTTTGATATATGAAGAAACTCGTGGTGTTTTAAAAGTGTTTTTGGAGAATGTCATTCGCGATGCAGTCACATATACCGAACATGCTAAGAGGAAAACCGTCACAGCAATGGATGTTGTATATGCTTTGAAGAGACAAGGACGTACTTTATATGGTTTCGGCGGTTAAACAATTTCTTTATTTTTTTTTTTTTTGCGAACATAAGATCAAATAAAGAAAACAACGGTCCTTTTCAGGACCACAATATTTAATGAACAAAGAATCGAAACTATGATAATGTACTATACAAATATGATTTAATTCTAAAATGCTATAATTTAATATTACGGTAGGGATTTATGTGCATATGTACATATATATATGATTATATTTTAGCACTTTTAATGGTTATCATATTTTTTTTCTGTTGAATACTAACAGATTTAGCTAAGAAATGATAGCCAAAGAATTTATTTTGTATAACTTAAATGTGCATGCCTTATATGCATATGTACATATGTATGTGTCCATATGTACATGCTGGTAGTTTTTCTATATAATTTTAATAAGTATGCATGTTGCTATAATTATTTTCAAAATAAAATTTTATTTTATATTAATTAATGTGTACAATTTTTTATGGAAAATTATCGATATGCATTTACGTATATGAATATGTATGTATTTGTCTTCATATTTTCTACATATTTCATACATGTAGTACAATGTCCCATAGAAATTATTTTTGAAAATTTATAAAATTAAAATTTCTTTAATATCTGCCTAGAATTATTACATATCACTAATTTAAATGTTCAGTTTTGAGTCTAATGAGGATACATAATGAATTAAATATTATGTACGTATATATGCATGTATAATAACACACAATACCCTTAAGGTTGCATCAATGTCAACATCGAAATATTTAAAATATTTTTTTAAGAATAATTTCTTAGTAAAAGTCTACTTTTTATAATTTATATTATGAATAATTTGATGTACTCATGAAAATTAATAAAATTAAACCGTTTGTTTTAGGAACTTTTAAGAAATTTAACTTTAATCGGCAATTTTTGAGTTTTTTGGGTACAAAGTTTGGACGAAAATCCGTATTTCTTGATAAATATTAATTATTATTAAATTATTGTGATTACACATTAAGGAGAAACACTTAAGCTAACAATTTGCATAAAGAATTATTTGATTAAATTAATATATGAATTTTAATAAATTAAATAAAGTTGAAAGTTTGTCATTTGCAATTGGCAAATAGCACTAGAATGTTAAAATTTGTCACTCATCTTTTCACATTGCTTCTCAAATTTTAAAGGCACTAAAAATTTTACATTAAACTCTTCAAAATTTTAAACCAATACTAAGTGTTTTCAATACTTAAAGTGTATATTTAATAGAAATAAATTGTGCATTTATTTTTCAATAAACAAAGTGAAAATGTCTGATACAGTTGCTGTTGCCAATATTAGCTCTCCGGTGGCCGCTGGAGCTACTGCTGTTGCTGATAAAAAAGTCGTTGCAAAAAAGGCAACAAAGCCGAAAAAAATATCGGCTGCACCAACCCATCCACCAACTCAAGAAATGGTCGATGCATCAATTAAGAATTTAAAAGAACGTGGTGGCTCATCACTTTTGGCTATTAAGAAATATATTAGTGCTACATACAAATGTGATGCACAAAAATTGGCACCATTTATCAAACGGTATTTGAAATCGGCTGTTACTAGCGGAAAATTGATTCAAACTAAAGGAAAGGGTGCATCCGGATCATTTAAATTATCAGCTGCTGCGACTAAATCAAGTGAAGGTAAATCAAAACCAAAATCAACCAAATCTGCAGAAAAAGCCAAAACCAAAAAGAAGTCTGCAGATGGTGCAGCATCGAAGAAGAAATTAGTAAGTGGTGCAAAGAAGGTAAGTGGTGAGAAAAAAGCGAAAAAAGCTGTTGTCAGTAAGAAAACTGCGGAAAAGAAGAAAAGTGAAAAATCTAAAGCGAAGGATGCTAAAAAGACTGGTAGTGTTAAAGCTAAACCGGCTAAAACTAAATCAACAGCAACCAAGCCAAAGGCATCAAAAGCAAAATCAGCCGCTGCCAAACCAAAAAAAACAACAGCTGGTAAAAAACCAGTCGCCAAAAAGACTTCCGCTAAGAAATAAATATTTAATATAATAATTCTTTAATTTACATATACATATTTATGTATAATATACATACATATATGGATTAAAGATGATTTAACAACAAACAATAAGCCCTTTTCAGGGCTACAAAATGTTTTTTACAATCAGATCGAAAAATAATTCGTAGGAAATGTGATGTATGCATATGTATTTACATATTTTTATAACGCTAAAATATTAAATAAATCCATGATTACATAATATATACTATATAGAGTTAACTAAATTTAATTTTGGGAGTGATTACTTTTCCATAATGAAATGTACTGAGAGATTTGATTATTAAAATAATTATATTATTACCGCGGTAGCCGAGTGGTTAGCAGTGTGTACTGCCATTCGGAAGGCTTTGGTTCATATCCCGGTGCCACCAACATCAAAAAAAAAGTTATGGAAAATTAATTTAAATAAAAAATTAAGTAAAATTTTCTAATTGCGGCCGCACCTTCGCAGGGAACGTCCACCCCACCGAGTGTATTTCGGACATGAAATTAAGTCTCCTCGTAAAAAAACCATCAGCCGTAGTATAAACTGTAAAGCGCCAATTATATATATAGGTATATATATTATTACTTAAGTTTCACAAAAAATTTCAAATATTTTTATTGCATATATGAAATAAACATTTAATATATTTGAATCTCTTAGTTAAATTGTATTTTGTGGCCCTGAAAAGGGCCTTTGTCGTTACACACACATACATTCTCAATAGACAATTTACTTGGAGCTAGTGTATTTGGTAACAGCCTTAGTACCTTCACTGACGGCATGTTTGGCCAATTCACCGGGCAAAAGTAGACGCACAGCAGTTTGAATTTCGCGACTGGTGATAGTTGAACGTTTGTTATAGTGAGCCAAACGCGACGCCTCAGCAGCAATGCGTTCGAAAATGTCATTAACAAAACTATTCATTATACTCATTGCTTTCGAGGAAATACCAGTATCTGGATGTACTTGTTTTAACACCTTGTAGATATAAATGGCATAGCTTTCCTTCCTCTTGCGCTTCTTCTTCTTGTCATTTTTGGTAATATTTTTTTGTGCCTTACCGGCTTTCTTTGCTGCTTTTCCACTAGTTTTTGGCGGCATTTTATCTTCACTTCACTTCAATTCACTACACTTCACTTAAATCTTTCTGATGTTACTACACTAACATGTACGTGTTTATGTATTTTTTCACGAGCAATTAGTTCGAGTCGTCGTTACATTTCGGCATAATGTCGAATATACGATAAGGGTTGTTGTTTAGGCTATTGAAAAAGTATATAAACAGTGAATATTGCTCACATCAAGGTATCAACAACAGTGCGTACAAGTACGAGTGTAAGTGTAGTGAAAATCAATAAGCAAAAATAAAAATTTTGTGTAATAATGTCTGGTCGCGGTAAAGGTGGTAAAGTTAAGGGAAAGGCAAAGTCACGTTCAAATCGTGCTGGCCTTCAATTTCCCGTCGGTCGTATTCATCGTTTATTGCGTAAAGGTAATTATGCTGAACGTGTTGGTGCCGGTGCTCCAGTCTATTTAGCTGCTGTTATGGAATATTTGGCAGCTGAAGTTCTTGAGTTGGCTGGTAACGCTGCTCGTGATAATAAAAAAACGAGAATTATTCCTCGCCATTTACAATTGGCTATACGCAACGATGAAGAATTAAATAAACTATTATCTGGAGTAACCATTGCTCAAGGTGGTGTTTTACCTAATATTCAAGCTGTACTTTTGCCAAAGAAGACCGAAAAGAAAGCATAAAGTGGAAAAAGACATGAATATATGCAATTCATAATATATAATATGCAACAATAAAAACCGTCCTTTTCAGGACGACAAAATATGTGTTCAAAGAGATTGAATTGATTTTTTTATATAAAACTGCAATTTTTTTTACTGATAAAACAAATAATTTAATAAATAAATAAACTCAACTCAAGTAAATACATATATACACACATGTGTATATATGTACATATGTACACATTTGCGCATACACGCATATGTATTTTAATAAAAGTAAAGTAGTAAAGTAGTAGTACAAAGAACCGGTCTTAAGTGGCAGATGTCTACATGCAAAGCCAGCCGGCACATACCCATACTTACATAGATTTTTTGTGTACACGCAAAGATGTGTATCATACAAAGTGGATGAAGTACAGTAGCCCAAAGAGGTCGCATTTGTATATTTAAACGCATATACATAAATGCATGCAAGTATGTACATCAATATATAGGTATTTATATTCTTGTTACGAGGTAAAATTAAACTAAAATATTTCGTATTTATATAAAAAAAATTAAAATTATTGAATTTTTTTTTTTGATCATTTTGTTTGAAAAATTGTGGTCCTGAAAAGGACCGTTTCTATTTTTGTGTTTTATATGTATCGCATCACTTATTATTCAATTATGCACGTTCACCTCGAATACGTCTGGCTAATTGAATATCTTTTGGCATAATTGTAACACGCTTTGCATGGATGGCACACAAATTAGTATCCTCAAACAAACCAACCAAATATGCCTCACTAGCTTCTTGTAGAGCCATAACTGCAGAACTTTGGAAACGTAAATCTGTTTTAAAATCCTGAGCGATTTCACGAACTAATCGTTGGAATGGCAATTTGCGGATCAATAATTCAGTACTCTTTTGGTAACGACGAATTTCACGCAATGCCACTGTACCGGGACGATAGCGATGTGGCTTTTTAACACCACCAGTTGCTGGAGCACTCTTACGAGCAGCTTTAGTTGCCAATTGTTTGCGAGGTGCTTTACCACCAGTCGACTTACGGGCTGTTTGCTTTGTACGAGCCATTATTTACCACTTTAATTCTTTGCACAAAATTAATCACCACCACAAAATATACACTGCACTTTTCTTACAATAATGCCGTAATGTCGATGTACAAGTAATAAAATGACTAATATTGTTTCATAAATTCACTTCTTTTGGGGTTGGCTAAAATGAAATTTACACATGCGTTAAAATGAGATAGCAATATCTAGTAATCCAATGAAATGGATGAATTTTTGTATAAATACACGTGTCAAAGCGATATTGAAGCATAGTCGCTGTGTATAGTGAAGTGAATTGTGTTGTTTTTTAGTGGGAAAAATATAAGCAGAGAGAAAAAATGACTGGTCGCGGCAAAGGTGGAAAAGGTTTGGGTAAAGGTGGTGCTAAGCGTCATCGCAAAGTGTTACGTGACAACATCCAAGGTATCACAAAGCCAGCTATTCGTCGTTTAGCTCGCCGTGGTGGCGTAAAACGTATATCTGGTTTGATATATGAAGAAACTCGTGGTGTTTTAAAAGTGTTTTTGGAGAATGTCATTCGCGATGCAGTCACATATACCGAACATGCTAAGAGGAAAACCGTCACAGCAATGGATGTTGTATATGCTTTGAAGAGACAAGGACGTACTTTATATGGTTTCGGCGGTTAAACAATTTCTTTATTTTTTTTTTTTTGCGAACATAAGATCAAATAAAGAAAACAACGGTCCTTTTCAGGACCACAATATTTAATGAACAAAGAATCGAAACTATGATAATGTACTATACAAATATGATTTAATTCTAAAATGCTATAATTTAATATTACGGTAGGGATTTATGTGCATATGTACATATATATATGATTATATTTTAGCACTTTTAATGGTTATCATATTTTTTTTCTGTTGAATACTAACAGATTTAGCTAAGAAATGATAGCCAAAGAATTTATTTTGTATAACTTAAATGTGCATGCCTTATATGCATATGTACATATGTATGTGTCCATATGTACATGCTGGTAGTTTTTCTATATAATTTTAATAAGTATGCATGTTGCTATAATTATTTTCAAAATAAAATTTTATTTTATATTAATTAATGTGTACAATTTTTTATGGAAAATTATCGATATGCATTTACGTATATGAATATGTATGTATTTGTCTTCATATTTTCTACATATTTCATACATGTAGTACAATGTCCCATAGAAATTATTTTTGAAAATTTATAAAATTAAAATTTCTTTAATATCTGCCTAGAATTATTACATATCACTAATTTAAATGTTCAGTTTTGAGTCTAATGAGGATACATAATGAATTAAATATTATGTACGTATATATGCATGTATAATAACACACAATACCCTTAAGGTTGCATCAATGTCAACATCGAAATATTTAAAATATTTTTTTAAGAATAATTTCTTAGTAAAAGTCTACTTTTTATAATTTATATTATGAATAATTTGATGTACTCATGAAAATTAATAAAATTAAACCGTTTGTTTTAGGAACTTTTAAGAAATTTAACTTTAATCGGCAATTTTTGAGTTTTTTGGGTACAAAGTTTGGACGAAAATCCGTATTTCTTGATAAATATTAATTATTATTAAATTATTGTGATTACACATTAAGGAGAAACACTTAAGCTAACAATTTGCATAAAGAATTATTTGATTAAATTAATATATGAATTTTAATAAATTAAATAAAGTTGAAAGTTTGTCATTTGCAATTGGCAAATAGCACTAGAATGTTAAAATTTGTCACTCATCTTTTCTCATTGCTTCTCAAATTTTAAAGGCACTAAAAATTTTACATTAAACTCTTCAAAATTTTAAACCAATACTAAGTGTTTTCAATACTTAAAGTGTATATTTAATAGAAATAAATTGTGCATTTATTTTTCAATAAACAAAGTGAAAATGTCTGATACAGTTGCTGTTGCCAATATTAACTCTCCGGTGGCCGCTAGAGCTACTGCTGTTGCTGATAAAAAAGTCGTTGCAAAAAAGGCAACAAAGCCGAAAAAAATATCGGCTGCACCAACCCATCCACCAACTCAAGAAATGGTCGATGCATCAATTAAGAATTTAAAAGAACGTGGTGGCTCATCACTTTTGGCTATTAAGAAATATATTAGTGCTACATACAAATGTGATGCACAAAAATTGGCACCATTTATCAAACGGTATTTGAAATCGGCTGTTACTAGCGGAAAATTGATTCAAACTAAAGGAAAGGGTGCATCCGGATCATTTAAATTATCAGCTGCTGCGACTAAATCAAGTGAAGGTAAATCAAAACCAAAATCAACCAAATCTGCAGAAAAAGCCAAAACCAAAAAGAAGTCTGCAGATGGTGCAGCATCGAAGAAGAAATTAGTAAGTGGTGCAAAGAAGGTAAGTGGTGAGAAAAAAGCGAAAAAAGCTGTTGTCAGTAAGAAAACTGCGGAAAAGAAGAAAAGTGAAAAATCTAAAGCGAAGGATGCTAAAAAGACTGGTAGTGTTAAAGCTAAACCGGCTAAAACTAAATCAACAGCAACCAAGCCAAAGGCATCAAAAGCAAAATCAGCCGCTGCCAAACCAAAAAAAACAACAGCTGGTAAAAAACCAGTCGCCAAAAAGACTTCCGCTAAGAAATAAATATTTAATATAATAATTCTTTAATTTACATATACATATTTATGTATAATATACATACATATATGGATTAAAGATGATTTAACAACAAACAATAAGCCCTTTTCAGGGCTACAAAATGTTTTTTACAATCAGATCGAAAAATAATTCGTAGGAAATGTGATGTATGCATATGTATTTACATATTTTTATAACGCTAAAATATTAAATAAATCCATGATTACATAATATATACTATATAGAGTTAACTAAATTTAATTTTGGGAGTGATTACTTTTCCATAATGAAATGTACTGAGAGATTTGATTATTAAAATAATTATATTATTACCGCGGTAGCCGAGTGGTTAGCAGTGTGTACTGCCATTCGGAAGGCTTTGGTTCATATCCCGGTGCCACCAACATCAAAAAAAAAGTTATGGAAAATTAATTTAAATAAAAAATTAAGTAAAATTTTCTAATTGCGGCCGCACCTTCGCAGGGAACGTCCACCCCACCGAGTGTATTTCGGACATGAAATTAAGTCTCCTCGTAAAAAAACCATCAGCCGTAGTATAAACTGTAAAGCGCCAATTATATATATAGGTATATATATTATTACTTAAGTTTCACAAAAAATTTCAAATATTTTTATTGCATATATGAAATAAACATTTAATATATTTGAATCTCTTAGTTAAATTGTATTTTGTGGCCCTGAAAAGGGCCTTTGTCGTTACACACACATACATTCTCAATAGACAATTTACTTGGAGCTAGTGTATTTGGTAACAGCCTTAGTACCTTCACTGACGGCATGTTTGGCCAATTCACCGGGCAAAAGTAGACGCACAGCAGTTTGAATTTCGCGACTGGTGATAGTTGAACGTTTGTTATAGTGAGCCAAACGCGACGCCTCAGCAGCAATGCGTTCGAAAATGTCATTAACAAAACTATTCATTATACTCATTGCTTTCGAGGAAATACCAGTATCTGGATGTACTTGTTTTAACACCTTGTAGATATAAATGGCATAGCTTTCCTTCCTCTTGCGCTTCTTCTTCTTGTCATTTTTGGTAATATTTTTTTGTGCCTTACCGGCTTTCTTTGCTGCTTTTCCACTAGTTTTTGGCGGCATTTTATCTTCACTTCAATTCACTTCAATTCACTACACTTCACTTAAATCTTTCTGATGTTACTACACTAACATGTACGTGTTTATGTATTTTTTCACGAGCAATTAGTTCGAGTCGTCGTTACATTTCGACATAATGTTGAATATACGATAAGGGTTGTTGACTAGTCTATTGAAAAAGTATATAAACAGTGAATATTCCTCACATCAAGGTATCAACAACAGTGCGTGCAAGTACGAGTGTAAGTGTAGTGAAAATCAATAATCAAAAATAAAAATTTTGTGTAATAATGTCTGGTCGCGGTAAAGGTGGTAAAGTTAAGGGAAAGGCAAAGTCACGTTCAAATCGTGCTGGCCTTCAATTTCCCGTCGGTCGTATTCATCGTTTATTGCGTAAAGGTAATTATGCTGAACGTGTTGGTGCCGGTGCTCCAGTCTATTTAGCTGCTGTTATGGAATATTTGGCAGCTGAAGTTCTTGAGTTGGCTGGTAACGCTGCTCGTGATAATAAAAAAACGAGAATTATTCCTCGCCATTTACAATTGGCTATACGCAACGATGAAGAATTAAATAAACTATTATCTGGAGTAACCATTGCTCAAGGTGGTGTTTTACCTAATATTCAAGCTGTACTTTTGCCAAAGAAGACCGAAAAGAAAGCATAAAGTGGAAAAAGACATGAATATATGCAATTCATAATATATAATATGCAACAATAAAAACCGTCCTTTTCAGGACGACAAAATATGTGTTCAAAGAGATTGAATTGATTTTTTTATATAAAACTGCAATTTTTTTTTACTGATAAAACAAATAATTTAATAAATAAATAAACTCAACTCAAGTAAATACATATATACACACATGTGTATATATGTACATATGTACACATTTGCGCATACACGCATATGTATTTTAATAAAAGTAAAGTAGTAAAGTAGAAGTACAAAGAACCGGTCTTAAGTGGCAGATGTCTACATGCAAAGCCAGCCGGCACATACCCACACTTACATAGATTTTTTGTGTACACGCAAAGATGTGTATCATACAAAGTGGATGAAGTACAGTAGCCCAAAGAGGTCGCATTTGTATATTTAAACGCATATACATAAATGCATGCAAGTATGTACATCAATATATAGGTATTTATATTCTTGTTACGAGGTAAAATTAAACTAAAATATTTCGTATTTATATAAAAAAAATTAAAATTATTGAATTTTTTTTTTGATCATTTTGTTTGAAAAATTGTGGTCCTGAAAAGGACCGTTTCTATTTTTGTGTTTTATATGTATCGCATCACTTATTATTCAATTATGCACGTTCACCTCGAATACGTCTGGCTAATTGAATATCTTTTGGCATAATTGTAACACGCTTTGCATGGATGGCACACAAATTAGTATCCTCAAACAAACCAACCAAATATGCCTCACTAGCTTCTTGTAGAGCCATAACTGCAGAGCTTTGGAAACGTAAATCTGTTTTAAAATCCTGAGCGATTTCACGAACTAATCGTTGGAATGGCAATTTGCGGATCAATAATTCAGTACTCTTTTGGTAACGACGAATTTCACGCAATGCCACTGTACCGGGACGATAGCGATGTGGCTTTTTAACACCACCAGTTGCTGGAGCACTCTTACGAGCAGCTTTAGTTGCCAATTGTTTGCGAGGTGCTTTACCACCAGTCGACTTACGGGCTGTTTGCTTTGTACGAGCCATTATTTACCACTTTAATTCTTTGCACAAAATTAATCACCACCACAAAATATACACTGCACTTTTCTTACAATAATGCCGTAATGTCGATGTACAAGTAATAAAATGACTAATATTGTTTCATAAATTCACTTCTTTTGGGGTTGGCTAAAATGAAATTTACACATGCGTTAAAATGAGATAGCAATATCTGAGTAATCCAATGAAATGGATGAATTTTTGTATAAATACACGTGTCAAAGCGATATTGAAGCATAGTCGCTGTGTATAGTGAAGTGAATTGTGTTGTTTTTTAGTGGGAAAAATATAAGCAGAGAGAAAAAATGACTGGTCGCGGCAAAGGTGGAAAAGGTTTGGGTAAAGGTGGTGCTAAGCGTCATCGCAAAGTGTTACGTGACAACATCCAAGGTATCACAAAGCCAGCTATTCGTCGTTTAGCTCGCCGTGGTGGCGTAAAACGTATATCTGGTTTGATATATGAAGAAACTCGTGGTGTTTTAAAAGTGTTTTTGGAGAATGTCATTCGCGATGCAGTCACATATACCGAACATGCTAAGAGGAAAACCGTCACAGCAATGGATGTTGTATATGCTTTGAAGAGACAAGGACGTACTTTATATGGTTTCGGCGGTTAAACAATTTCTTTATTTTTTTTTTTTGCGAACATAAGATCAAATAAAGAAAACAACGGTCCTTTTCAGGACCACAATATTTAATGAACAAAGAATCGAAACTATGATAATGTACTATACAAATATGATTTAATTCTAAAATGCTATAATTTAATATTACGGTAGGGATTTATGTGCATATGTACATATATATATGATTATATTTTAGCACTTTTAATGGTTATCATATTTTTTTTCTGTTGAATACTAACAGATTTAGCTAAGAAATGATAGCCAAAGAATTTATTTTGTATAACTTAAATGTGCATGCCTTATATGCATATGTACATATGTATGTGTCCATATGTACATGCTGGTAGTTTTTCTATATAATTTTAATAAGTATGCATGTTGCTATAATTATTTTCAAAATAAAATTTTATTTTATATTAATTAATGTGTACAATTTTTTATGGAAAATTATCGATATGCATTTACGTATATGAATATGTATGTATTTGTCTTCATATTTTCTACATATTTCATACATGTAGTACAATGTCCCATAGAAATTATTTTTGAAAATTTATAAAATTAAAATTTCTTTAATATCTGCCTAGAATTATTACATATCACTAATTTAAATGTTCAGTTTTGAGTCTAATGAGGATACATAATGAATTAAATATTATGTACGTATATATGCATGTATAATAACACACAATACCCTTAAGGTTGCATCAATGTCAACATCGAAATATTTAAAATATTTTTTTAAGAATAATTTCTTAGTAAAAGTCTACTTTTTATAATTTATATTATGAATAATTTGATGTACTCATGAAAATTAATAAAATTAAACCGTTTGTTTTAGGAACTTTTAAGAAATTTAACTTTAATCGGCAATTTTTGAGTTTTTTGGGTACAAAGTTTGGACGAAAATCCGTATTTCTTGATAAATATTAATTATTATTAAATTATTGTGATTACACATTAAGGAGAAACACTTAAGCTAACAATTTGCATAAAGAATTATTTGATTAAATTAATATATGAATTTTAATAAATTAAATAAAGTTGAAAGTTTGTCATTTGCAATTGGCAAATAGCACTAGAATGTTAAAATTTGTCACTCATCTTTTCTCATTGCTTCTCAAATTTTAAAGGCACTAAAAATTTTACATTAAACTCTTCAAAATTTTAAACCAATACTAAGTGTTTTCAATACTTAAAGTGTATATTTAATAGAAATAAATTGTGCATTTATTTTTCAATAAACAAAGTGAAAATGTCTGATACAGTTGCTGTTGCCAATATTAACTCTCCGGTGGCCGCTGGAGCTACTGCTGTTGCTGATAAAAAAGTCGTTGCAAAAAAGGCAACAAAGCCGAAAAAAATATCGGCTGCACCAACCCATCCACCAACTCAAGAAATGGTCGATGCATCAATTAAGAATTTAAAAGAACGTGGTGGCTCATCACTTTTGGCTATTAAGAAATATATTAGTGCTACATACAAATGTGATGCACAAAAATTGGCACCATTTATCAAACGGTATTTGAAATCGGCTGTTACTAGCGGAAAATTGATTCAAACTAAAGGAAAGGGTGCATCCGGATCATTTAAATTATCAGCTGCTGCGACTAAATCAAGTGAAGGTAAATCAAAACCAAAATCAACCAAATCTGCAGAAAAAGCCAAAACCAAAAAGAAGTCTGCAGATGGTGCAGCATCGAAGAAGAAATTAGTAAGTGGTGCAAAGAAGGTAAGTGGTGAGAAAAAAGCGAAAAAAGCTGTTGTCAGTAAGAAAACTGCGGAAAAGAAGAAAAGTGAAAAATCTAAAGCGAAGGATGCTAAAAAGACTGGTAGTGTTAAAGCTAAACCGGCTAAAACTAAATCAACAGCAACCAAGCCAAAGGCATCAAAAGCAAAATCAGCCGCTGCCAAACCAAAAAAAACAACAGCTGGTAAAAAACCAGTCGCCAAAAAGACTTCCGCTAAGAAATAAATATTTAATATAATAATTCTTTAATTTACATATACATATTTATGTATAATATACATACATATATGGATTAAAGATGATTTAACAACAAACAATAAGCCCTTTTCAGGGCTACAAAATGTTTTTTACAATCAGATCGAAAAATAATTCGTAGGAAATGTGATGTATGCATATGTATTTACATATTTTTATAACGCTAAAATATTAAATAAATCCATGATTACATAATATATACTATATAGAGTTAACTAAATTTAATTTTGGGAGTGATTACTTTTCCATAATGAAATGTACTGAGAGATTTGATTATTAAAATAATTATATTATTACCGCGGTAGCCGAGTGGTTAGCAGTGTGTACTGCCATTCGGAAGGCTTTGGTTCATATCCCGGTGCCACCAACATCAAAAAAAAAGTTATGGAAAATTAATTTAAATAAAAAATTAAGTAAAATTTTCTAATTGCGGCCGCACCTTCGCAGGGAACGTCCACCCCACCGAGTGTATTTCGGACATGAAATTAAGTCTCCTCGTAAAAAAACCATCAGCCGTAGTATAAACTGTAAAGCGCCAATTATATATATAGGTATATATATTATTACTTAAGTTTCACAAAAAATTTCAAATATTTTTATTGCATATATGAAATAAACATTTAATATATTTGAATCTCTTAGTTAAATTGTATTTTGTGGCCCTGAAAAGGGCCTTTGTCGTTACACACACATACATTCTCAATAGACAATTTACTTGGAGCTAGTGTATTTGGTAACAGCCTTAGTACCTTCACTGACGGCATGTTTGGCCAATTCACCGGGCAAAAGTAGACGCACAGCAGTTTGAATTTCGCGACTGGTGATAGTTGAACGTTTGTTATAGTGAGCCAAACGCGACGCCTCAGCAGCAATGCGTTCGAAAATGTCATTAACAAAACTATTCATTATACTCATTGCTTTCGAGGAAATACCAGTATCTGGATGTACTTGTTTTAACACCTTGTAGATATAAATGGCATAGCTTTCCTTCCTCTTGCGCTTCTTCTTCTTGTCATTTTTGGTAATATTTTTTTGTGCCTTACCGGCTTTCTTTGCTGCTTTTCCACTAGTTTTTGGCGGCATTTTATCTTCACTTCAATTCACTTCAATTCACTACACTTCACTTAAATCTTTCTGATGTTACTACACTAACATGTACGTGTTTATGTATTTTTTCACGAGCAATTAGTTCGAGTCGTCGTTACATTTCGACATAATGTTGAATATACGATAAGGGTTGTTGACTAGTCTATTGAAAAAGTATATAAACAGTGAATATTCCTCACATCAAGGTATCAACAACAGTGCGTGCAAGTACGAGTGTAAGTGTAGTGAAAATCAATAATCAAAAATAAAAATTTTGTGTAATAATGTCTGGTCGCGGTAAAGGTGGTAAAGTTAAGGGAAAGGCAAAGTCACGTTCAAATCGTGCTGGCCTTCAATTTCCCGTCGGTCGTATTCATCGTTTATTGCGTAAAGGTAATTATGCTGAACGTGTTGGTGCCGGTGCTCCAGTCTATTTAGCTGCTGTTATGGAATATTTGGCAGCTGAAGTTCTTGAGTTGGCTGGTAACGCTGCTCGTGATAATAAAAAAACGAGAATTATTCCTCGCCATTTACAATTGGCTATACGCAACGATGAAGAATTAAATAAACTATTATCTGGAGTAACCATTGCTCAAGGTGGTGTTTTACCTAATATTCAAGCTGTACTTTTGCCAAAGAAGACCGAAAAGAAAGCATAAAGTGGAAAAAGACATGAATATATGCAATTCATAATATATAATATGCAACAATAAAAACCGTCCTTTTCAGGACGACAAAATATGTGTTCAAAGAGATTGAATTGATTTTTTTATATAAAACTGCAATTTTTTTTACTGATAAAACAAATAATTTAATAAATAAATAAACTCAACTCAAGTAAATACATATATACACACATGTGTATATATGTACATATGTACACATTTGCGCATACACGCATATGTATTTTAATAAAAGTAAAGTAGTAAAGTAGTAGTACAAAGAACCGGTCTTAAGTGGCAGATGTCTACATGCAAAGCCAGCCGGCACATACCCATACTTACATAGATTTTTTGTGTACACGCAAAGATGTGTATCATACAAAGTGGATGAAGTACAGTAGCCCAAAGAGGTCGCATTTGTATATTTAAACGCATATACATAAATGCATGCAAGTATGTACATCAATATATAGGTATTTATATTCTTGTTACGAGGTAAAATTAAACTAAAATATTTCGTATTTATATAAAAAAAATTAAAATTATTGAATTTTTTTTTTGATCATTTTGTTTGAAAAATTGTGGTCCTGAAAAGGACCGTTTCTATTTTTGTGTTTTATATGTATCGCATCACTTATTATTCAATTATGCACGTTCACCTCGAATACGTCTGGCTAATTGAATATCTTTTGGCATAATTGTAACACGCTTTGCATGGATGGCACACAAATTAGTATCCTCAAACAAACCAACCAAATATGCCTCACTAGCTTCTTGTAGAGCCATAACTGCAGAACTTTGGAAACGTAAATCTGTTTTAAAATCCTGAGCGATTTCACGAACTAATCGTTGGAATGGCAATTTGCGGATCAATAATTCAGTACTCTTTTGGTAACGACGAATTTCACGCAATGCCACTGTACCGGGACGATAGCGATGTGGCTTTTTAACACCACCAGTTGCTGGAGCACTCTTACGAGCAGCTTTAGTTGCCAATTGTTTGCGAGGTGCTTTACCACCAGTCGACTTACGGGCTGTTTGCTTTGTACGAGCCATTATTTACCACTTTAATTCTTTGCACAAAATTAATCACCACCACAAAATATACACTGCACTTTTCTTACAATAATGCCGTAATGTCGATGTACAAGTAATAAAATGACTAATATTGTTTCATAAATTCACTTCTTTTGGGGTTGGCTAAAATGAAATTTACACATGCGTTAAAATGAGATAGCAATATCTAGTAATCCAATGAAATGGATGAATTTTTGTATAAATACACGTGTCAAAGCGATATTGAAGCATAGTCGCTGTGTATAGTGAAGTGAATTGTGTTGTTTTTTAGTGGGAAAAATATAAGCAGAGAGAAAAAATGACTGGTCGCGGCAAAGGTGGAAAAGGTTTGGGTAAAGGTGGTGCTAAGCGTCATCGCAAAGTGTTACGTGACAACATCCAAGGTATCACAAAGCCAGCTATTCGTCGTTTAGCTCGCCGTGGTGGCGTAAAACGTATATCTGGTTTGATATATGAAGAAACTCGTGGTGTTTTAAAAGTGTTTTTGGAGAATGTCATTCGCGATGCAGTCACATATACCGAACATGCTAAGAGGAAAACCGTCACAGCAATGGATGTTGTATATGCTTTGAAGAGACAAGGACGTACTTTATATGGTTTCGGCGGTTAAACAATTTCTTTATTTTTTTTTTTTTGCGAACATAAGATCAAATAAAGAAAACAACGGTCCTTTTCAGGACCACAATATTTAATGAACAAAGAATCGAAACTATGATAATGTACTATACAAATATGATTTAATTCTAAAATGCTATAATTTAATATTACGGTAGGGATTTATGTGCATATGTACATATATATATGATTATATTTTAGCACTTTTAATGGTTATCATATTTTTTTTCTGTTGAATACTAACAGATTTAGCTAAGAAATGATAGCCAAAGAATTTATTTTGTATAACTTAAATGTGCATGCCTTATATGCATATGTACATATGTATGTGTCCATATGTACATGCTGGTAGTTTTTCTATATAATTTTAATAAGTATGCATGTTGCTATAATTATTTTCAAAATAAAATTTTATTTTATATTAATTAATGTGTACAATTTTTTATGGAAAATTATCGATATGCATTTACGTATATGAATATGTATGTATTTGTCTTCATATTTTCTACATATTTCATACATGTAGTACAATGTCCCATAGAAATTATTTTTGAAAATTTATAAAATTAAAATTTCTTTAATATCTGCCTAGAATTATTACATATCACTAATTTAAATGTTCAGTTTTGAGTCTAATGAGGATACATAATGAATTAAATATTATGTACGTATATATGCATGTATAATAACACACAATACCCTTAAGGTTGCATCAATGTCAACATCGAAATATTTAAAATATTTTTTTAAGAATAATTTCTTAGTAAAAGTCTACTTTTTATAATTTATATTATGAATAATTTGATGTACTCATGAAAATTAATAAAATTAAACCGTTTGTTTTAGGAACTTTTAAGAAATTTAACTTTAATCGGCAATTTTTGAGTTTTTTGGGTACAAAGTTTGGACGAAAATCCGTATTTCTTGATAAATATTAATTATTATTAAATTATTGTGATTACACATTAAGGAGAAACACTTAAGCTAACAATTTGCATAAAGAATTATTTGATTAAATTAATATATGAATTTTAATAAATTAAATAAAGTTGAAAGTTTGTCATTTGCAATTGGCAAATAGCACTAGAATGTTAAAATTTGTCACTCATCTTTTCTCATTGCTTCTCAAATTTTAAAGGCACTAAAAATTTTACATTAAACTCTTCAAAATTTTAAACCAATACTAAGTGTTTTCAATACTTAAAGTGTATATTTAATAGAAATAAATTGTGCATTTATTTTTCAATAAACAAAGTGAAAATGTCTGATACAGTTGCTGTTGCCAATATTAACTCTCCGGTGGCCGCTAGAGCTACTGCTGTTGCTGATAAAAAAGTCGTTGCAAAAAAGGCAACAAAGCCGAAAAAAATATCGGCTGCACCAACCCATCCACCAACTCAAGAAATGGTCGATGCATCAATTAAGAATTTAAAAGAACGTGGTGGCTCATCACTTTTGGCTATTAAGAAATATATTAGTGCTACATACAAATGTGATGCACAAAAATTGGCACCATTTATCAAACGGTATTTGAAATCGGCTGTTACTAGCGGAAAATTGATTCAAACTAAAGGAAAGGGTGCATCCGGATCATTTAAATTATCAGCTGCTGCGACTAAATCAAGTGAAGGTAAATCAAAACCAAAATCAACCAAATCTGCAGAAAAAGCCAAAACCAAAAAGAAGTCTGCAGATGGTGCAGCATCGAAGAAGAAATTAGTAAGTGGTGCAAAGAAGGTAAGTGGTGAGAAAAAAGCGAAAAAAGCTGTTGTCAGTAAGAAAACTGCGGAAAAGAAGAAAAGTGAAAAATCTAAAGCGAAGGATGCTAAAAAGACTGGTAGTGTTAAAGCTAAACCGGCTAAAACTAAATCAACAGCAACCAAGCCAAAGGCATCAAAAGCAAAATCAGCCGCTGCCAAACCAAAAAAAACAACAGCTGGTAAAAAACCAGTCGCCAAAAAGACTTCCGCTAAGAAATAAATATTTAATATAATAATTCTTTAATTTACATATACATATTTATGTATAATATACATACATATATGGATTAAAGATGATTTAACAACAAACAATAAGCCCTTTTCAGGGCTACAAAATGTTTTTTACAATCAGATCGAAAAATAATTCGTAGGAAATGTGATGTATGCATATGTATTTACATATTTTTATAACGCTAAAATATTAAATAAATCCATGATTACATAATATATACTATATAGAGTTAACTAAATTTAATTTTGGGAGTGATTACTTTTCCATAATGAAATGTACTGAGAGATTTGATTATTAAAATAATTATATTATTACCGCGGTAGCCGAGTGGTTAGCAGTGTGTACTGCCATTCGGAAGGCTTTGGTTCATATCCCGGTGCCACCAACATCAAAAAAAAAGTTATGGAAAATTAATTTAAATAAAAAATTAAGTAAAATTTTCTAATTGCGGCCGCACCTTCGCAGGGAACGTCCACCCCACCGAGTGTATTTCGGACATGAAATTAAGTCTCCTCGTAAAAAAACCATCAGCCGTAGTATAAACTGTAAAGCGCCAATTATATATATAGGTATATATATTATTACTTAAGTTTCACAAAAAATTTCAAATATTTTTATTGCATATATGAAATAAACATTTAATATATTTGAATCTCTTAGTTAAATTGTATTTTGTGGCCCTGAAAAGGGCCTTTGTCGTTACACACACATACATTCTCAATAGACAATTTACTTGGAGCTAGTGTATTTGGTAACAGCCTTAGTACCTTCACTGACGGCATGTTTGGCCAATTCACCGGGCAAAAGTAGACGCACAGCAGTTTGAATTTCGCGACTGGTGATAGTTGAACGTTTGTTATAGTGAGCCAAACGCGACGCCTCAGCAGCAATGCGTTCGAAAATGTCATTAACAAAACTATTCATTATACTCATTGCTTTCGAGGAAATACCAGTATCTGGATGTACTTGTTTTAACACCTTGTAGATATAAATGGCATAGCTTTCCTTCCTCTTGCGCTTCTTCTTCTTGTCATTTTTGGTAATATTTTTTTGTGCCTTACCGGCTTTCTTTGCTGCTTTTCCACTAGTTTTTGGCGGCATTTTATCTTCACTTCAATTCACTTCAATTCACTACACTTCACTTAAATCTTTCTGATGTTACTACACTAACATGTACGTGTTTATGTATTTTTTCACGAGCAATTAGTTCGAGTCGTCGTTACATTTCGACATAATGTTGAATATACGATAAGGGTTGTTGACTAGTCTATTGAAAAAGTATATAAACAGTGAATATTCCTCACATCAAGGTATCAACAACAGTGCGTGCAAGTACGAGTGTAAGTGTAGTGAAAATCAATAATCAAAAATAAAAATTTTGTGTAATAATGTCTGGTCGCGGTAAAGGTGGTAAAGTTAAGGGAAAGGCAAAGTCACGTTCAAATCGTGCTGGCCTTCAATTTCCCGTCGGTCGTATTCATCGTTTATTGCGTAAAGGTAATTATGCTGAACGTGTTGGTGCCGGTGCTCCAGTCTATTTAGCTGCTGTTATGGAATATTTGGCAGCTGAAGTTCTTGAGTTGGCTGGTAACGCTGCTCGTGATACGCAACGATGAAGAATTAAATAAACTATTATCTGGAGTAACCATTGCTCAAGGTGGTGTTTTACCTAATATTCAAGCTGTACTTTTGCCAAAGAAGACCGAAAAGAAAGCATAAAGTGGAAAAAGACATGAATATATGCAATTCATAATATATAATATGCAACAATAAAAACCGTCCTTTTCAGGACGACAAAATATGTGTTCAAAGAGATTGAATTGATTTTTTTATATAAAACTGCAATTTTTTTTACTGATAAAACAAATAATTTAATAAATAAATAAACTCAACTCAAGTAAATACATATATACACACATGTGTATATATGTACATATGTACACATTTGCGCATACACGCATATGTATTTTAATAAAAGTAAAGTAGTAAAGTAGAAGTACAAAGAACCGGTCTTAAGTGGCAGATGTCTACATGCAAAGCCAGCCGGCACATACCCACACTTACATAGATTTTTTGTGTACACGCAAAGATGTGTATCATACAAAGTGGATGAAGTACAGTAGCCCAAAGAGGTCGCATTTGTATATTTAAACGCATATACATAAATGCATGCAAGTATGTACATCAATATATAGGTATTTATATTCTTGTTACGAGGTAAAATTAAACTAAAATATTTCGTATTTATATAAAAAAAATTAAAATTATTGAATTTTTTTTTTGATCATTTTGTTTGAAAAATTGTGGTCCTGAAAAGGACCGTTTCTATTTTTGTGTTTTATATGTATCGCATCACTTATTATTCAATTATGCACGTTCACCTCGAATACGTCTGGCTAATTGAATATCTTTTGGCATAATTGTAACACGCTTTGCATGGATGGCACACAAATTAGTATCCTCAAACAAACCAACCAAATATGCCTCACTAGCTTCTTGTAGAGCCATAACTGCAGAGCTTTGGAAACGTAAATCTGTTTTAAAATCCTGAGCGATTTCACGAACTAATCGTTGGAATGGCAATTTGCGGATCAATAATTCAGTACTCTTTTGGTAACGACGAATTTCACGCAATGCCACTGTACCGGGACGATAGCGATGTGGCTTTTTAACACCACCAGTTGCTGGAGCACTCTTACGAGCAGCTTTAGTTGCCAATTGTTTGCGAGGTGCTTTACCACCAGTCGACTTACGGGCTGTTTGCTTTGTACGAGCCATTATTTACCACTTTAATTCTTTGCACAAAATTAATCACCACCACAAAATATACACTGCACTTTTCTTACAATAATGCCGTAATGTCGATGTACAAGTAATAAAATGACTAATATTGTTTCATAAATTCACTTCTTTTGGGGTTGGCTAAAATGAAATTTACACATGCGTTAAAATGAGATAGCAATATCTGAGTAATCCAATGAAATGGATGAATTTTTGTATAAATACACGTGTCAAAGCGATATTGAAGCATAGTCGCTGTGTATAGTGAAGTGAATTGTGTTGTTTTTTAGTGGGAAAAATATAAGCAGAGAGAAAAAATGACTGGTCGCGGCAAAGGTGGAAAAGGTTTGGGTAAAGGTGGTGCTAAGCGTCATCGCAAAGTGTTACGTGACAACATCCAAGGTATCACAAAGCCAGCTATTCGTCGTTTAGCTCGCCGTGGTGGCGTAAAACGTATATCTGGTTTGATATATGAAGAAACTCGTGGTGTTTTAAAAGTGTTTTTGGAGAATGTCATTCGCGATGCAGTCACATATACCGAACATGCTAAGAGGAAAACCGTCACAGCAATGGATGTTGTATATGCTTTGAAGAGACAAGGACGTACTTTATATGGTTTCGGCGGTTAAACAATTTCTTTATTTTTTTTTTTGCGAACATAAGATCAAATAAAGAAAACAACGGTCCTTTTCAGGACCACAATATTTAATGAACAAAGAATCGAAACTATGATAATGTACTATACAAATATGATTTAATTCTAAAATGCTATAATTTAATATTACGGTAGGGATTTATGTGCATATGTACATATATATATGATTATATTTTAGCACTTTTAATGGTTATCATATTTTTTTTCTGTTGAATACTAACAGATTTAGCTAAGAAATGATAGCCAAAGAATTTATTTTGTATAACTTAAATGTGCATGCCTTATATGCATATGTACATATGTATGTGTCCATATGTACATGCTGGTAGTTTTTCTATATAATTTTAATAAGTATGCATGTTGCTATAATTATTTTCAAAATAAAATTTTATTTTATATTAATTAATGTGTACAATTTTTTATGGAAAATTATCGATATGCATTTACGTATATGAATATGTATGTATTTGTCTTCATATTTTCTACATATTTCATACATGTAGTACAATGTCCCATAGAAATTATTTTTGAAAATTTATAAAATTAAAATTTCTTTAATATCTGCCTAGAATTATTACATATCACTAATTTAAATGTTCAGTTTTGAGTCTAATGAGGATACATAATGAATTAAATATTATGTACGTATATATGCATGTATAATAACACACAATACCCTTAAGGTTGCATCAATGTCAACATCGAAATATTTAAAATATTTTTTTAAGAATAATTTCTTAGTAAAAGTCTACTTTTTATAATTTATATTATGAATAATTTGATGTACTCATGAAAATTAATAAAATTAAACCGTTTGTTTTAGGAACTTTTAAGAAATTTAACTTTAATCGGCAATTTTTGAGTTTTTTGGGTACAAAGTTTGGACGAAAATCCGTATTTCTTGATAAATATTAATTATTATTAAATTATTGTGATTACACATTAAGGAGAAACACTTAAGCTAACAATTTGCATAAAGAATTATTTGATTAAATTAATATATGAATTTTAATAAATTAAATAAAGTTGAAAGTTTGTCATTTGCAATTGGCAAATAGCACTAGAATGTTAAAATTTGTCACTCATCTTTTCTCATTGCTTCTCAAATTTTAAAGGCACTAAAAATTTTACATTAAACTCTTCAAAATTTTAAACCAATACTAAGTGTTTTCAATACTTAAAGTGTATATTTAATAGAAATAAATTGTGCATTTATTTTTCAATAAACAAAGTGAAAATGTCTGATACAGTTGCTGTTGCCAATATTAACTCTCCGGTGGCCGCTGGAGCTACTGCTGTTGCTGATAAAAAAGTCGTTGCAAAAAAGGCAACAAAGCCGAAAAAAATATCGGCTGCACCAACCCATCCACCAACTCAAGAAATGGTCGATGCATCAATTAAGAATTTAAAAGAACGTGGTGGCTCATCACTTTTGGCTATTAAGAAATATATTAGTGCTACATACAAATGTGATGCACAAAAATTGGCACCATTTATCAAACGGTATTTGAAATCGGCTGTTACTAGCGGAAAATTGATTCAAACTAAAGGAAAGGGTGCATCCGGATCATTTAAATTATCAGCTGCTGCGACTAAATCAAGTGAAGGTAAATCAAAACCAAAATCAACCAAATCTGCAGAAAAAGCCAAAACCAAAAAGAAGTCTGCAGATGGTGCAGCATCGAAGAAGAAATTAGTAAGTGGTGCAAAGAAGGTAAGTGGTGAGAAAAAAGCGAAAAAAGCTGTTGTCAGTAAGAAAACTGCGGAAAAGAAGAAAAGTGAAAAATCTAAAGCGAAGGATGCTAAAAAGACTGGTAGTGTTAAAGCTAAACCGGCTAAAACTAAATCAACAGCAACCAAGCCAAAGGCATCAAAAGCAAAATCAGCCGCTGCCAAACCAAAAAAAACAACAGCTGGTAAAAAACCAGTCGCCAAAAAGACTTCCGCTAAGAAATAAATATTTAATATAATAATTCTTTAATTTACATATACATATTTATGTATAATATACATACATATATGGATTAAAGATGATTTAACAACAAACAATAAGCCCTTTTCAGGGCTACAAAATGTTTTTTACAATCAGATCGAAAAATAATTCGTAGGAAATGTGATGTATGCATATGTATTTACATATTTTTATAACGCTAAAATATTAAATAAATCCATGATTACATAATATATACTATATAGAGTTAACTAAATTTAATTTTGGGAGTGATTACTTTTCCATAATGAAATGTACTGAGAGATTTGATTATTAAAATAATTATATTATTACCGCGGTAGCCGAGTGGTTAGCAGTGTGTACTGCCATTCGGAAGGCTTTGGTTCATATCCCGGTGCCACCAACATCAAAAAAAAAGTTATGGAAAATTAATTTAAATAAAAAATTAAGTAAAATTTTCTAATTGCGGCCGCACCTTCGCAGGGAACGTCCACCCCACCGAGTGTATTTCGGACATGAAATTAAGTCTCCTCGTAAAAAAACCATCAGCCGTAGTATAAACTGTAAAGCGCCAATTATATATATAGGTATATATATTATTACTTAAGTTTCACAAAAAATTTCAAATATTTTTATTGCATATATGAAATAAACATTTAATATATTTGAATCTCTTAGTTAAATTGTATTTTGTGGCCCTGAAAAGGGCCTTTGTCGTTACACACACATACATTCTCAATAGACAATTTACTTGGAGCTAGTGTATTTGGTAACAGCCTTAGTACCTTCACTGACGGCATGTTTGGCCAATTCACCGGGCAAAAGTAGACGCACAGCAGTTTGAATTTCGCGACTGGTGATAGTTGAACGTTTGTTATAGTGAGCCAAACGCGACGCCTCAGCAGCAATGCGTTCGAAAATGTCATTAACAAAACTATTCATTATACTCATTGCTTTCGAGGAAATACCAGTATCTGGATGTACTTGTTTTAACACCTTGTAGATATAAATGGCATAGCTTTCCTTCCTCTTGCGCTTCTTCTTCTTGTCATTTTTGGTAATATTTTTTTGTGCCTTACCGGCTTTCTTTGCTGCTTTTCCACTAGTTTTTGGCGGCATTTTATCTTCACTTCAATTCACTTCAATTCACTACACTTCACTTAAATCTTTCTGATGTTACTACACTAACATGTACGTGTTTATGTATTTTTTCACGAGCAATTAGTTCGAGTCGTCGTTACATTTCGACATAATGTTGAATATACGATAAGGGTTGTTGACTAGTCTATTGAAAAAGTATATAAACAGTGAATATTCCTCACATCAAGGTATCAACAACAGTGCGTGCAAGTACGAGTGTAAGTGTAGTGAAAATCAATAATCAAAAATAAAAATTTTGTGTAATAATGTCTGGTCGCGGTAAAGGTGGTAAAGTTAAGGGAAAGGCAAAGTCACGTTCAAATCGTGCTGGCCTTCAATTTCCCGTCGGTCGTATTCATCGTTTATTGCGTAAAGGTAATTATGCTGAACGTGTTGGTGCCGGTGCTCCAGTCTATTTAGCTGCTGTTATGGAATATTTGGCAGCTGAAGTTCTTGAGTTGGCTGGTAACGCTGCTCGTGATAATAAAAAAACGAGAATTATTCCTCGCCATTTACAATTGGCTATACGCAACGATGAAGAATTAAATAAACTATTATCTGGAGTAACCATTGCTCAAGGTGGTGTTTTACCTAATATTCAAGCTGTACTTTTGCCAAAGAAGACCGAAAAGAAAGCATAAAGTGGAAAAAGACATGAATATATGCAATTCATAATATATAATATGCAACAATAAAAACCGTCCTTTTCAGGACGACAAAATATGTGTTCAAAGAGATTGAATTGATTTTTTTATATAAAACTGCAATTTTTTTTACTGATAAAACAAATAATTTAATAAATAAATAAACTCAACTCAAGTAAATACATATATACACACATGTGTATATATGTACATATGTACACATTTGCGCATACACGCATATGTATTTTAATAAAAGTAAAGTAGTAAAGTAGTAGTACAAAGAACCGGTCTTAAGTGGCAGATGTCTACATGCAAAGCCAGCCGGCACATACCCATACTTACATAGATTTTTTGTGTACACGCATAGATGTGTATCATACAAAGTGGATGAAGTACAGTAGCCCAAAGAGGTCGCATTTGTATATTTAAACGCATATACATAAATGCATGCAAGTATGTACATCAATATATAGGTATTTATATTCTTGTTACGAGGTAAAATTAAACTAAAATATTTCGTATTTATATAAAAAAAATTAAAATTATTGAATTTTTTTTTTTGATCATTTTGTTTGAAAAATTGTGGTCCTGAAAAGGACCGTTTCTATTTTTGTGTTTTATATGTATCGCATCACTTATTATTCAATTATGCACGTTCACCTCGAATACGTCTGGCTAATTGAATATCTTTTGGCATAATTGTAACACGCTTTGCATGGATGGCACACAAATTAGTATCCTCAAACAAACCAACCAAATATGCCTCACTAGCTTCTTGTAGAGCCATAACTGCAGAACTTTGGAAACGTAAATCTGTTTTAAAATCCTGAGCGATTTCACGAACTAATCGTTGGAGTGGCAATTTGCGGATCAATAATTCAGTACTCTTTTGGTAACGACGAATTTCACGCAATGCCACTGTACCGGGACGATAGCGATGTGGCTTTTTAACACCACCAGTTGCTGGAGCACTCTTACGAGCAGCTTTAGTTGCCAATTGTTTGCGAGGTGCTTTACCACCAGTCGACTTACGGGCTGTTTGCTTTGTACGAGCCATTATTTACCACTTTAATTCTTTGCACAAAATTAATCACCACCACAAAATATACACTGCACTTTTCTTACAATAATGCCGTAATGTCGATGTACAAGTAATAAAATGACTAATATTGTTTCATAAGTTCACTTCTTTTGGGGTTGGCTAAAATGAAATTTACACATGCGTTAAAATGAGATAGCAATATCTGAGTAATCCAATGAAATGGATGAATTTTTGTATAAATACACGTGTCAAAGCGATATTGAAGCATAGTCGCTGTGTATAGTGAAGTGAATTGTGTTGTTTTTTAGTGGGAAAAATATAAGCAGAGAGAAAAAATGACTGGTCGCGGCAAAGGTGGAAAAGGTTTGGGTAAAGGTGGTGCTAAGCGTCATCGCAAAGTGTTACGTGACAACATCCAAGGTATCACAAAGCCAGCTATTCGTCGTTTAGCTCGCCGTGGTGGCGTAAAACGTATATCTGGTTTGATATATGAAGAAACTCGTGGTGTTTTAAAAGTGTTTTTGGAGAATGTCATTCGCGATGCAGTCACATATACCGAACATGCTAAGAGGAAAACCGTCACAGCAATGGATGTTGTATATGCTTTGAAGAGACAAGGACGTACTTTATATGGTTTCGGCGGTTAAACAATTTCTTTATTTTTTTTTTTTGCGAACATAAGATCAAATAAAGAAAACAACGGTCCTTTTCAGGACCACAATATTTAATGAACAAAGAATCGAAACTATGATAATGTACTATACAAATATGATTTAATTCTAAAATGCTATAATTTAATATTACGGTAGGGATTTATGTGCATATGTACATATATATATGATTATATTTTAGCACTTTTAATGGTTATCATATTTTTTTTCTGTTGAATACTAACAGATTTAGCTAAGAAATGATAGCCAAAGAATTTATTTTGTATAACTTAAATGTGCATGCCTTATATGCATATGTACATATGTATGTGTCCATATGTACATGCTGGTAGTTTTTCTATATAATTTTAATAAGTATGCATGTTGCTATAATTATTTTCAAAATAAAATTTTATTTTATATTAATTAATGTGTACAATTTTTTATGGAAAATTATCGATATGCATTTACGTATATGAATATGTATGTATTTGTCTTCATATTTTCTACATATTTCATACATGTAGTACAATGTCCCATAGAAATTATTTTTGAAAATTTATAAAATTAAAATTTCTTTAATATCTGCCTAGAATTATTACATATCACTAATTTAAATGTTCAGTTTTGAGTCTAATGAGGATACATAATGAATTAAATATTATGTACGTATATATGCATGTATAATAACACACAATACCCTTAAGGTTGCATCAATGTCAACATCGAAATATTTAAAATATTTTTTTAAGAATAATTTCTTAGTAAAAGTCTACTTTTTATAATTTATATTATGAATAATTTGATGTACTCATGAAAATTAATAAAATTAAACGGTTTGTTTTAGGAACTTTTAAGAAATTTAACTTTAATCGGCAATTTTTGAGTTTTTTGGGTACAAAGTTTGGACGAAAATCCGTATTTCTTGATAAATATTAATTATTATTAAATTATTGTGATTACACATTAAGGAGAAACACTTAAGCTAACAATTTGCATAAAGAATTATTTGATTAAATTAATATATGAATTTTAATAAATTAAATAAAGTTGAAAGTTTGTCATTTGCAATTGGCAAATAGCACTAGAATGTTAAAATTTGTCACTCATCTTTTCACATTGCTTCTCAAATTTTAAAGGCACTAAAAATTTTACATTAAACTCTTCAAAATTTTAAACCAATACTAAGTGTTTTCAATACTTAAAGTGTATATTTAATAGAAATAAATTGTGCATTTATTTTTCAATAAACAAAGTGAAAATGTCTGATACAGTTGCTGTTGCCAATATTAGCTCTCCGGTGGCCGCTGGAGCTACTGCTGTTGCTGATAAAAAAGTCGTTGCAAAAAAGGCAACAAAGCCGAAAAAAATATCGGCTGCACCAACCCATCCACCAACTCAAGAAATGGTCGATGCATCAATTAAGAATTTAAAAGAACGTGGTGGCTCATCACTTTTGGCTATTAAGAAATATATTAGTGCTACATACAAATGTGATGCACAAAAATTGGCACCATTTATCAAACGGTATTTGAAATCGGCTGTTACTAGCGGAAAATTGATTCAAACTAAAGGAAAGGGTGCATCCGGATCATTTAAATTATCAGCTGCTGCGACTAAATCAAGTGAAGGTAAATCAAAACCAAAATCAACCAAATCTGCAGAAAAAGCCAAAACCAAAAAGAAGTCTGCAGATGGTGCAGCATCGAAGAAGAAATTAGTAAGTGGTGCAAAGAAGGTAAGTGGTGAGAAAAAAGCGAAAAAAGCTGTTGTCAGTAAGAAAACTGCGGAAAAGAAGAAAAGTGAAAAATCTAAAGCGAAGGATGCTAAAAAGACTGGTAGTGTTAAAGCTAAACCGGCTAAAACTAAATCAACAGCAACCAAGCCAAAGGCATCAAAAGCAAAATCAGCCGCTGCCAAACCAAAAAAAACAACAGCTGGTAAAAAACCAGTCGCCAAAAAGACTTCCGCTAAGAAATAAATATTTAATATAATAATTCTTTAATTTACATATACATATTTATGTATAATATACATACATATGTGGATTAAAGATGATTTAACAACAAACAATAAGCCCTTTTCAGGGCTACAAAATGTTTTTTACAATCAGATCGAAAAATAATTCGTAGGAAATGTGATGTATGCATATGTATTTACATATTTTTATAACGCTAAAATATTAAATAAATCCATGATTACATAATATATACTATATAGAGTTAACTAAATTTAATTTTGGGAGTGATTACTTTTCCATAATGAAATGTACTGAGAGATTTGATTATTAAAATAATTATATTATTACCGCGGTAGCCGAGTGGTTAGCAGTGTGTACTGCCATTCGGAAGGCTTTGGTTCATATCCCGGTGCCACCAACATCAAAAAAAAAGTTATGGAAAATTAATTTAAATAAAAAATTAAGTAAAATTTTCTAATTGCGGCCGCACCTTCGCAGGGAACGTCCACCCCACCGAGTGTATTTCGGACATGAAATTAAGTCTCCTCGTAAAAAAACCATCAGCCGTAGTATAAACTGTAAAGCGCCAATTATATATATAGGTATATATATTATTACTTAAGTTTCACAAAAAATTTCAAATATTTTTATTGCATATATGAAATAAACATTTAATATATTTGAATCTCTTAGTTAAATTGTATTTTGTGGCCCTGAAAAGGGCCTTTGTCGTTACACACACATACATTCTCAATAGACAATTTACTTGGAGCTAGTGTATTTGGTAACAGCCTTAGTACCTTCACTGACGGCATGTTTGGCCAATTCACCGGGCAAAAGTAGACGCACAGCAGTTTGAATTTCGCGACTGGTGATAGTTGAACGTTTGTTATAGTGAGCCAAACGCGACGCCTCAGCAGCAATGCGTTCGAAAATGTCATTAACAAAACTATTCATTATACTCATTGCTTTCGAGGAAATACCAGTATCTGGATGTACTTGTTTTAACACCTTGTAGATATAAATGGCATAGCTTTCCTTCCTCTTGCGCTTCTTCTTCTTGTCATTTTTGGTAATATTTTTTTGTGCCTTACCGGCTTTCTTTGCTGCTTTTCCACTAGTTTTTGGCGGCATTTTATCTTCACTTCACTTCAATTCACTACACTTCACTTAAATCTTTCTGATGTTACTACACTAACATGTACGTGTTTATGTATTTTTTCACGAGCAATTAGTTCGAGTCGTCGTTACATTTCGACATAATGTTGAATATACGATAAGGGTTGTTGACTAGTCTATTGAAAAAGTATATAAACAGTGAATATTCCTCACATCAAGGTATCAACAACAGTGCGTGCAAGTACGAGTGTAAGTGTAGTGAAAATCAATAATCAAAAATAAAAATTTTGTGTAATAATGTCTGGTCGCGGTAAAGGTGGTAAAGTTAAGGGAAAGGCAAAGTCACGTTCAAATCGTGCTGGCCTTCAATTTCCCGTCGGTCGTATTCATCGTTTATTGCGTAAAGGTAATTATGCTGAACGTGTTGGTGCCGGTGCTCCAGTCTATTTAGCTGCTGTTATGGAATATTTGGCAGCTGAAGTTCTTGAGTTGGCTGGTAACGCTGCTCGTGATAATAAAAAAACGAGAATTATTCCTCGCCATTTACAATTGGCTATACGCAACGATGAAGAATTAAATAAACTATTATCTGGAGTAACCATTGCTCAAGGTGGTGTTTTACCTAATATTCAAGCTGTACTTTTGCCAAAGAAGACCGAAAAGAAAGCATAAAGTGGAAAAAGACATGAATATATGCAATTCATAATATATAATATGCAACAATAAAAACCGTCCTTTTCAGGACGACAAAATATGTGTTCAAAGAGATTGAATTGATTTTTTTATATAAAACTGCAATTTTTTTTACTGATAAAACAAATAATTTAATAAATAAATAAACTCAACTCAAGTAAATACATATATACACACATGTGTATATATGTACATATGTACACATTTGCGCATACACGCATATGTATTTTAATAAAAGTAAAGTAGTAAAGTAGTAGTACAAAGAACCGGTCTTAAGTGGCAGATGTCTACATGCAAAGCCAGCCGGCACATACCCATACTTACATAGATTTTTTGTGTACACGCAAAGATGTGTATCATACAAAGTGGATGAAGTACAGTAGCCCAAAGAGGTCGCATTTGTATATTTAAACGCATATACATAAATGCATGCAAGTATGTACATCAATATATAGGTATTTATATTCTTGTTACGAGGTAAAATTAAACTAAAATATTTCGTATTTATATAAAAAAAATTAAAATTATTGAATTTTTTTTTTTGATCATTTTGTTTGAAAAATTGTGGTCCTGAAAAGGACCGTTTCTATTTTTGTGTTTTATATGTATCGCATCACTTATTATTCAATTATGCACGTTCACCTCGAATACGTCTGGCTAATTGAATATCTTTTGGCATAATTGTAACACGCTTTGCATGGATGGCACACAAATTAGTATCCTCAAACAAACCAACCAAATATGCCTCACTAGCTTCTTGTAGAGCCATAACTGCAGAACTTTGGAAACGTAAATCTGTTTTAAAATCCTGAGCGATTTCACGAACTAATCGTTGGAATGGCAATTTGCGGATCAATAATTCAGTACTCTTTTGGTAACGACGAATTTCACGCAATGCCACTGTACCGGGACGATAGCGATGTGGCTTTTTAACACCACCAGTTGCTGGAGCACTCTTACGAGCAGCTTTAGTTGCCAATTGTTTGCGAGGTGCTTTACCACCAGTCGACTTACGGGCTGTTTGCTTTGTACGAGCCATTATTTACCACTTTAATTCTTTGCACAAAATTAATCACCACCACAAAATATACACTGCACTTTTCTTACAATAATGCCGTAATGTCGATGTACAAGTAATAAAATGACTAATATTGTTTCATAAGTTCACTTCTTTTGGGGTTGGCTAAAATGAAATTTACACATGCGTTAAAATGAGATAGCAATATCTGAGTAATCCAATGAAATGGATGAATTTTTGTATAAATACACGTGTCAAAGCGATATTGAAGCATAGTCGCTGTGTATAGTGAAGTGAATTGTGTTGTTTTTTAGTGGGAAAAATATAAGCAGAGAGAAAAAATGACTGGTCGCGGCAAAGGTGGAAAAGGTTTGGGTAAAGGTGGTGCTAAGCGTCATCGCAAAGTGTTACGTGACAACATCCAAGGTATCACAAAGCCAGCTATTCGTCGTTTAGCTCGCCGTGGTGGCGTAAAACGTATATCTGGTTTGATATATGAAGAAACTCGTGGTGTTTTAAAAGTGTTTTTGGAGAATGTCATTCGCGATGCAGTCACATATACCGAACATGCTAAGAGGAAAACCGTCACAGCAATGGATGTTGTATATGCTTTGAAGAGACAAGGACGTACTTTATATGGTTTCGGCGGTTAAACAATTTCTTTATTTTTTTTTTTTGCGAACATAAGATCAAATAAAGAAAACAACGGTCCTTTTCAGGACCACAATATTTAATGAACAAAGAATCGAAACTATGATAATGTACTATACAAATATGATTTAATTCTAAAATGCTATAATTTAATATTACGGTAGGGATTTATGTGCATATGTACATATATATATGATTATATTTTAGCACTTTTAATGGTTATCATATTTTTTTTCTGTTGAATACTAACAGATTTAGCTAAGAAATGATAGCCAAAGAATTTATTTTGTATAACTTAAATGTGCATGCCTTATATGCATATGTACATATGTATGTGTCCATATGTACATGCTGGTAGTTTTTCTATATAATTTTAATAAGTATGCATGTTGCTATAATTATTTTCAAAATAAAATTTTATTTTATATTAATTAATGTGTACAATTTTTTATGGAAAATTATCGATATGCATTTACGTATATGAATATGTATGTATTTGTCTTCATATTTTCTACATATTTCATACATGTAGTACAATGTCCCATAGAAATTATTTTTGAAAATTTATAAAATTAAAATTTCTTTAATATCTGCCTAGAATTATTACATATCACTAATTTAAATGTTCAGTTTTGAGTCTAATGAGGATACATAATGAATTAAATATTATGTACGTATATATGCATGTATAATAACACACAATACCCTTAAGGTTGCATCAATGTCAACATCGAAATATTTAAAATATTTTTTTAAGAATAATTTCTTAGTAAAAGTCTACTTTTTATAATTTATATTATGAATAATTTGATGTACTCATGAAAATTAATAAAATTAAACGGTTTGTTTTAGGAACTTTTAAGAAATTTAACTTTAATCGGCAATTTTTGAGTTTTTTGGGTACAAAGTTTGGACGAAAATCCGTATTTCTTGATAAATATTAATTATTATTAAATTATTGTGATTACACATTAAGGAGAAACACTTAAGCTAACAATTTGCATAAAGAATTATTTGATTAAATTAATATATGAATTTTAATAAATTAAATAAAGTTGAAAGTTTGTCATTTGCAATTGGCAAATAGCACTAGAAT
The DNA here is from genome assembly GCA_037013455.1 of Ceratitis rosa. Lineage (NCBI taxonomy): Eukaryota > Metazoa > Arthropoda > Insecta > Diptera > Tephritidae > Ceratitis > Ceratitis rosa. Next base: position 234,552 of record JAWMAG010000004.1, read on the forward strand.
GTTAAAATTTGTCACTCATCTTTTCACATTGCTTCTCAAATTTTAAAGGCACTAAAAATTTTACATTAAACTCTTCAAAATTTTAAACCAATACTAAGTGTTTTCAATACTTAAAGTGTATATTTAATAGAAATAAATTGTGCATTTATTTTTCAATAAACAAAGTGAAAATGTCTGATACAGTTGCTGTTGCCAATATTAGCTCTCCGGTGGCCGCTGGAGCTACTGCTGTTGCTGATAAAAAAGTCGTTGCAAAAAAGGCAACAAAGCCGAAAAAAATATCGGCTGCACCAACCCATCCACCAACTCAAGAAATGGTCGATGCATCAATTAAGAATTTAAAAGAACGTGGTGGCTCATCACTTTTGGCTATTAAGAAATATATTAGTGCTACATACAAATGTGATGCACAAAAATTGGCACCATTTATCAAACGGTATTTGAAATCGGCTGTTACTAGCGGAAAATTGATTCAAACTAAAGGAAAGGGTGCATCCGGATCATTTAAATTATCAGCTGCTGCGACTAAATCAAGTGAAGGTAAATCAAAACCAAAATCAACCAAATCTGCAGAAAAAGCCAAAACCAAAAAGAAGTCTGCAGATGGTGCAGCATCGAAGAAGAAATTAGTAAGTGGTGCAAAGAAGGTAAGTGGTGAGAAAAAAGCGAAAAAAGCTGTTGTCAGTAAGAAAACTGCGGAAAAGAAGAAAAGTGAAAAATCTAAAGCGAAGGATGCTAAAAAGACTGGTAGTGTTAAAGCTAAACCGGCTAAAACTAAATCAACAGCAACCAAGCCAAAGGCATCAAAAGCAAAATCAGCCGCTGCCAAACCAAAAAAAACAACAGCTGGTAAAAAACCAGTCGCCAAAAAGACTTCCGCTAAGAAATAAATATTTAATATAATAATTCTTTAATTTACATATACATATTTATGTATAATATACATACATATATGGATTAAAGATGATTTAACAACAAACAATAAGCCCTTTTCAGGGCTACAAAATGTTTTTTACAATCAGATCGAAAAATAATTCGTAGGAAATGTGATGTATGCATATGTATTTACATATTTTTATAACGCTAAAATATTAAATAAATCCATGATTACATAATATATACTATATAGAGTTAACTAAATTTAATTTTGGGAGTGATTACTTTTCCATAATGAAATGTACTGAGAGATTTGATTATTAAAATAATTATATTATTACCGCGGTAGCCGAGTGGTTAGCAGTGTGTACTGCCATTCGGAAGGCTTTGGTTCATATCCCGGTGCCACCAACATCAAAAAAAAAGTTATGGAAAATTAATTTAAATAAAAAATTAAGTAAAATTTTCTAATTGCGGCCGCACCTTCGCAGGGAACGTCCACCCCACCGAGTGTATTTCGGACATGAAATTAAGTCTCCTCGTAAAAAAACCATCAGCCGTAGTATAAACTGTAAAGCGCCAATTATATATATAGGTATATATATTATTACTTAAGTTTCACAAAAAATTTCAAATATTTTTATTGCATATATGAAATAAACATTTAATATATTTGAATCTCTTAGTTAAATTGTATTTTGTGGCCCTGAAAAGGGCCTTTGTCGTTACACACACATACATTCTCAATAGACAATTTACTTGGAGCTAGTGTATTTGGTAACAGCCTTAGTACCTTCACTGACGGCATGTTGGCCAATTCACCGGGCAAAAGTAGACGCACAGCAGTTTGAATTTCGCGACTGGTGATAGTTGAACGTTTGTTATAGTGAGCCAAACGCGACGCCTCAGCAGCAATGCGTTCGAAAATGTCATTAACAAAACTATTCATTATACTCATTGCTTTCGAGGAAATACCAGTATCTGGATGTACTTGTTTTAACACCTTGTAGATATAAATGGCATAGCTTTCCTTCCTCTTGCGCTTCTTCTTCTTGTCATTTTTGGTAATATTTTTTTGTGCCTTACCGGCTTTCTTTGCTGCTTTTCCACTAGTTTTTGGCGGCATTTTATCTTCACTTCAATTCACTTCAATTCACTACACTTCACTTAAATCTTTCTGATGTTACTACACTAACATGTACGTGTTTATGTATTTTTTCACGAGCAATTAGTTCGAGTCGTCGTTACATTTCGACATAATGTTGAATATACGATAAGGGTTGTTGACTAGTCTATTGAAAAAGTATATAAACAGTGAATATTCCTCACATCAAGGTATCAACAACAGTGCGTGCAAGTACGAGTGTAAGTGTAGTGAAAATCAATAATCAAAAATAAAAATTTTGTGTAATAATGTCTGGTCGCGGTAAAGGTGGTAAAGTTAAGGGAAAGGCAAAGTCACGTTCAAATCGTGCTGGCCTTCAATTTCCCGTCGGTCGTATTCATCGTTTATTGCGTAAAGGTAATTATGCTGAACGTGTTGGTGCCGGTGCTCCAGTCTATTTAGCTGCTGTTATGGAATATTTGGCAGCTGAAGTTCTTGAGTTGGCTGGTAACGCTGCTCGTGATAATAAAAAAACGAGAATTATTCCTCGCCATTTACAATTGGCTATACGCAACGATGAAGAATTAAATAAACTATTATCTGGAGTAACCATTGCTCAAGGTGGTGTTTTACCTAATATTCAAGCTGTACTTTTGCCAAAGAAGACCGAAAAGAAAGCATAAAGTGGAAAAAGACATGAATATATGCAATTCATAATATATAATATGCAACAATAAAAACCGTCCTTTTCAGGACGACAAAATATGTGTTCAAAGAGATTGAATTGATTTTTTTATATAAAACTGCAATTTTTTTTACTGATAAAACAAATAATTTAATAAATAAATAAACTCAACTCAAGTAAATACATATATACACACATGTGTATATATGTACATATGTACACATTTGCGCATACACGCATATGTATTTTAATAAAAGTAAAGTAGTAAAGTAGAAGTACAAAGAACCGGTCTTAAGTGGCAGATGTCTACATGCAAAGCCAGCCGGCACATACCCACACTTACATAGATTTTTTGTGTACACGCAAAGATGTGTATCATACAAAGTGGATGAAGTACAGTAGCCCAAAGAGGTCGCATTTGTATATTTAAACGCATATACATAAATGCATGCAAGTATGTACATCAATATATAGGTATTTATATTCTTGTTACGAGGTAAAATTAAACTAAAATATTTCGTATTTATATAAAAAAAATTAAAATTATTGAATTTTTTTTTTGATCATTTTGTTTGAAAAATTGTGGTCCTGAAAAGGACCGTTTCTATTTTTGTGTTTTATATGTATCGCATCACTTATTATTCAATTATGCACGTTCACCTCGAATACGTCTGGCTAATTGAATATCTTTTGGCATAATTGTAACACGCTTTGCATGGATGGCACACAAATTAGTATCCTCAAACAAACCAACCAAATATGCCTCACTAGCTTCTTGTAGAGCCATAACTGCAGAACTTTGGAAACGTAAATCTGTTTTAAAATCCTGAGCGATTTCACGAACTAATCGTTGGAATGGCAATTTGCGGATCAATAATTCAGTACTCTTTTGGTAACGACGAATTTCACGCAATGCCACTGTACCGGGACGATAGCGATGTGGCTTTTTAACACCACCAGTTGCTGGAGCACTCTTACGAGCAGCTTTAGTTGCCAATTGTTTGCGAGGTGCTTTACCACCAGTCGACTTACGGGCTGTTTGCTTTGTACGAGCCATTATTTACCACTTTAATTCTTTGCACAAAATTAATCACCACCACAAAATATACACTGCACTTTTCTTACAATAATGCCGTAATGTCGATGTACAAGTAATAAAATGACTAATATTGTTTCATAAGTTCACTTCTTTTGGGGTTGGCTAAAATGAAATTTACACATGCGTTAAAATGAGATAGCAATATCTGAGTAATCCAATGAAATGGATGAATTTTTGTATAAATACACGTGTCAAAGCGATATTGAAGCATAGTCGCTGTGTATAGTGAAGTGAATTGTGTTGTTTTTTAGTGGGAAAAATATAAGCAGAGAGAAAAAATGACTGGTCGCGGCAAAGGTGGAAAAGGTTTGGGTAAAGGTGGTGCTAAGCGTCATCGCAAAGTGTTACGTGACAACATCCAAGGTATCACAAAGCCAGCTATTCGTCGTTTAGCTCGCCGTGGTGGCGTAAAACGTATATCTGGTTTGATATATGAAGAAACTCGTGGTGTTTTAAAAGTGTTTTTGGAGAATGTCATTCGCGATGCAGTCACATATACCGAACATGCTAAGAGGAAAACCGTCACAGCAATGGATGTTGTATATGCTTTGAAGAGACAAGGACGTACTTTATATGGTTTCGGCGGTTAAACAATTTCTTTATTTTTTTTTTTTGCGAACATAAGATCAAATAAAGAAAACAACGGTCCTTTTCAGGACCACAATATTTAATGAACAAAGAATCGAAACTATGATAATGTACTATACAAATATGATTTAATTCTAAAATGCTATAATTTAATATTACGGTAGGGATTTATGTGCATATGTACATATATATATGATTATATTTTAGCACTTTTAATGGTTATCATATTTTTTTTCTGTTGAATACTAACAGATTTAGCTAAGAAATGATAGCCAAAGAATTTATTTTGTATAACTTAAATGTGCATGCCTTATATGCATATGTACATATGTATGTGTCCATATGTACATGCTGGTAGTTTTTCTATATAATTTTAATAAGTATGCATGTTGCTATAATTATTTTCAAAATAAAATTTTATTTTATATTAATTAATGTGTACAATTTTTTATGGAAAATTATCGATATGCATTTACGTATATGAATATGTATGTATTTGTCTTCATATTTTCTACATATTTCATACATGTAGTACAATGTCCCATAGAAATTATTTTTGAAAATTTATAAAATTAAAATTTCTTTAATATCTGCCTAGAATTATTACATATCACTAATTTAAATGTTCAGTTTTGAGTCTAATGAGGATACATAATGAATTAAATATTATGTACGTATATATGCATGTATAATAACACACAATACCCTTAAGGTTGCATCAATGTCAACATCGAAATATTTAAAATATTTTTTTAAGAATAATTTCTTAGTAAAAGTCTACTTTTTATAATTTATATTATGAATAATTTGATGTACTCATGAAAATTAATAAAATTAAACGGTTTGTTTTAGGAACTTTTAAGAAATTTAACTTTAATCGGCAATTTTTGAGTTTTTTGGGTACAAAGTTTGGACGAAAATCCGTATTTCTTGATAAATATTAATTATTATTAAATTATTGTGATTACACATTAAGGAGAAACACTTAAGCTAACAATTTGCATAAAGAATTATTTGATTAAATTAATATATGAATTTTAATAAATTAAATAAAGTTGAAAGTTTGTCATTTGCAATTGGCAAATAGCACTAGAATGTTAAAATTTGTCACTCATCTTTTCACATTGCTTCTCAAATTTTAAAGGCACTAAAAATTTTACATTAAACTCTTCAAAATTTTAAACCAATACTAAGTGTTTTCAATACTTAAAGTGTATATTTAATAGAAATAAATTGTGCATTTATTTTTCAATAAACAAAGTGAAAATGTCTGATACAGTTGCTGTTGCCAATATTAGCTCTCCGGTGGCCGCTGGAGCTACTGCTGTTGCTGATAAAAAAGTCGTTGCAAAAAAGGCAACAAAGCCGAAAAAAATATCGGCTGCACCAACCCATCCACCAACTCAAGAAATGGTCGATGCATCAATTAAGAATTTAAAAGAACGTGGTGGCTCATCACTTTTGGCTATTAAGAAATATATTAGTGCTACATACAAATGTGATGCACAAAAATTGGCACCATTTATCAAACGGTATTTGAAATCGGCTGTTACTAGCGGAAAATTGATTCAAACTAAAGGAAAGGGTGCATCCGGATCATTTAAATTATCAGCTGCTGCGACTAAATCAAGTGAAGGTAAATCAAAACCAAAATCAACCAAATCTGCAGAAAAAGCCAAAACCAAAAAGAAGTCTGCAGATGGTGCAGCATCGAAGAAGAAATTAGTAAGTGGTGCAAAGAAGGTAAGTGGTGAGAAAAAAGCGAAAAAAGCTGTTGTCAGTAAGAAAACTGCGGAAAAGAAGAAAAGTGAAAAATCTAAAGCGAAGGATGCTAAAAAGACTGGTAGTGTTAAAGCTAAACCGGCTAAAACTAAATCAACAGCAACCAAGCCAAAGGCATCAAAAGCAAAATCAGCCGCTGCCAAACCAAAAAAAACAACAGCTGGTAAAAAACCAGTCGCCAAAAAGACTTCCGCTAAGAAATAAATATTTAATATAATAATTCTTTAATTTACATATACATATTTATGTATAATATACATACATATGTGGATTAAAGATGATTTAACAACAAACAATAAGCCCTTTTCAGGGCTACAAAATGTTTTTTACAATCAGATCGAAAAATAATTCGTAGGAAATGTGATGTATGCATATGTATTTACATATTTTTATAACGCTAAAATATTAAATAAATCCATGATTACATAATATATACTATATAGAGTTAACTAAATTTAATTTTGGGAGTGATTACTTTTCCATAATGAAATGTACTGAGAGATTTGATTATTAAAATAATTATATTATTACCGCGGTAGCCGAGTGGTTAGCAGTGTGTACTGCCATTCGGAAGGCTTTGGTTCATATCCCGGTGCCACCAACATCAAAAAAAAAGTTATGGAAAATTAATTTAAATAAAAAATTAAGTAAAATTTTCTAATTGCGGCCGCACCTTCGCAGGGAACGTCCACCCCACCGAGTGTATTTCGGACATGAAATTAAGTCTCCTCGTAAAAAAACCATCAGCCGTAGTATAAACTGTAAAGCGCCAATTATATATATAGGTATATATATTATTACTTAAGTTTCACAAAAAATTTCAAATATTTTTATTGCATATATGAAATAAACATTTAATATATTTGAATCTCTTAGTTAAATTGTATTTTGTGGCCCTGAAAAGTGCCTTTGTCGTTACACACACATACATTCTCAATAGACAATTTACTTGGAGCTAGTGTATTTGGTAACAGCCTTAGTACCTTCACTGACGGCATGTTTGGCCAATTCACCGGGCAAAAGTAGACGCACAGCAGTTTGAATTTCGCGACTGGTGATAGTTGAACGTTTGTTATAGTGAGCCAAACGCGACGCCTCAGCAGCAATGCGTTCGAAAATGTCATTAACAAAACTATTCATTATACTCATTGCTTTCGAGGAAATACCAGTATCTGGATGTACTTGTTTTAACACCTTGTAGATATAAATGGCATAGCTTTCCTTCCTCTTGCGCTTCTTCTTCTTGTCATTTTTGGTAATATTTTTTTGTGCCTTACCGGCTTTCTTTGCTGCTTTTCCACTAGTTTTTGGCGGCATTTTATCTTCACTTCAATTCACTTCAATTCACTACACTTCACTTAAATCTTTCTGATGTTACTACACTAACATGTACGTGTTTATGTATTTTTTCACGAGCAATTAGTTCGAGTCGTCGTTACATTTCGACATAATGTTGAATATACGATAAGGGTTGTTGACTAGTCTATTGAAAAAGTATATAAACAGTGAATATTCCTCACATCAAGGTATCAACAACAGTGCGTGCAAGTACGAGTGTAAGTGTAGTGAAAATCAATAATCAAAAATAAAAATTTTGTGTAATAATGTCTGGTCGCGGTAAAGGTGGTAAAGTTAAGGGAAAGGCAAAGTCACGTTCAAATCGTGCTGGCCTTCAATTTCCCGTCGGTCGTATTCATCGTTTATTGCGTAAAGGTAATTATGCTGAACGTGTTGGTGCCGGTGCTCCAGTCTATTTAGCTGCTGTTATGGAATATTTGGCAGCTGAAGTTCTTGAGTTGGCTGGTAACGCTGCTCGTGATAATAAAAAAACGAGAATTATTCCTCGCCATTTACAATTGGCTATACGCAACGATGAAGAATTAAATAAACTATTATCTGGAGTAACCATTGCTCAAGGTGGTGTTTTACCTAATATTCAAGCTGTACTTTTGCCAAAGAAGACCGAAAAGAAAGCATAAAGTGGAAAAAGACATGAATATATGCAATTCATAATATATAATATGCAACAATAAAAACCGTCCTTTTCAGGACGACAAAATATGTGTTCAAAGAGATTGAATTGATTTTTTTATATAAAACTGCAATTTTTTTTACTGATAAAACAAATAATTTAATAAATAAATAAACTCAACTCAAGTAAATACATATATACACACATGTGTATATATGTACATATGTACACATTTGCGCATACACGCATATGTATTTTAATAAAAGTAAAGTAGTAAAGTAGAAGTACAAAGAACCGGTCTTAAGTGGCAGATGTCTACATGCAAAGCCAGCCGGCACATACCCACACTTACATAGATTTTTTGTGTACACGCAAAGATGTGTATCATACAAAGTGGATGAAGTACAGTAGCCCAAAGAGGTCGCATTTGTATATTTAAACGCATATACATAAATGCATGCAAGTATGTACATCAATATATAGGTATTTATATTCTTGTTACGAGGTAAAATTAAACTAAAATATTTCGTATTTATATAAAAAAAATTAAAATTATTGAATTTTTTTTTTGATCATTTTGTTTGAAAAATTGTGGTCCTGAAAAGGACCGTTTCTATTTTTGTGTTTTATATGTATCGCATCACTTATTATTCAATTATGCACGTTCACCTCGAATACGTCTGGCTAATTGAATATCTTTTGGCATAATTGTAACACGCTTTGCATGGATGGCACACAAATTAGTATCCTCAAACAAACCAACCAAATATGCCTCACTAGCTTCTTGTAGAGCCATAACTGCAGAACTTTGGAAACGTAAATCTGTTTTAAAATCCTGAGCGATTTCACGAACTAATCGTTGGAATGGCAATTTGCGGATCAATAATTCAGTACTCTTTTGGTAACGACGAATTTCACGCAATGCCACTGTACCGGGACGATAGCGATGTGGCTTTTTAACACCACCAGTTGCTGGAGCACTCTTACGAGCAGCTTTAGTTGCCAATTGTTTGCGAGGTGCTTTACCACCAGTCGACTTACGGGCTGTTTGCTTTGTACGAGCCATTATTTACCACTTTAATTCTTTGCACAAAATTAATCACCACCACAAAATATACACTGCACTTTTCTTACAATAATGCCGTAATGTCGATGTACAAGTAATAAAATGACTAATATTGTTTCATAAGTTCACTTCTTTTGGGGTTGGCTAAAATGAAATTTACACATGCGTTAAAATGAGATAGCAATATCTGAGTAATCCAATGAAATGGATGAATTTTTGTATAAATACACGTGTCAAAGCGATATTGAAGCATAGTCGCTGTGTATAGTGAAGTGAATTGTGTTGTTTTTTAGTGGGAAAAATATAAGCAGAGAGAAAAAATGACTGGTCGCGGCAAAGGTGGAAAAGGTTTGGGTAAAGGTGGTGCTAAGCGTCATCGCAAAGTGTTACGTGACAACATCCAAGGTATCACAAAGCCAGCTATTCGTCGTTTAGCTCGCCGTGGTGGCGTAAAACGTATATCTGGTTTGATATATGAAGAAACTCGTGGTGTTTTAAAAGTGTTTTTGGAGAATGTCATTCGCGATGCAGTCACATATACCGAACATGCTAAGAGGAAAACCGTCACAGCAATGGATGTTGTATATGCTTTGAAGAGACAAGGACGTACTTTATATGGTTTCGGCGGTTAAACAATTTCTTTATTTTTTTTTTTTGCGAACATAAGATCAAATAAAGAAAACAACGGTCCTTTTCAGGACCACAATATTTAATGAACAAAGAATCGAAACTATGATAATGTACTATACAAATATGATTTAATTCTAAAATGCTATAATTTAATATTACGGTAGGGATTTATGTGCATATGTACATATATATATGATTATATTTTAGCACTTTTAATGGTTATCATATTTTTTTTCTGTTGAATACTAACAGATTTAGCTAAGAAATGATAGCCAAAGAATTTATTTTGTATAACTTAAATGTGCATGCCTTATATGCATATGTACATATGTATGTGTCCATATGTACATGCTGGTAGTTTTTCTATATAATTTTAATAAGTATGCATGTTGCTATAATTATTTTCAAAATAAAATTTTATTTTATATTAATTAATGTGTACAATTTTTTATGGAAAATTATCGATATGCATTTACGTATATGAATATGTATGTATTTGTCTTCATATTTTCTACATATTTCATACATGTAGTACAATGTCCCATAGAAATTATTTTTGAAAATTTATAAAATTAAAATTTCTTTAATATCTGCCTAGAATTATTACATATCACTAATTTAAATGTTCAGTTTTGAGTCTAATGAGGATACATAATGAATTAAATATTATGTACGTATATATGCATGTATAATAACACACAATACCCTTAAGGTTGCATCAATGTCAACATCGAAATATTTAAAATATTTTTTTAAGAATAATTTCTTAGTAAAAGTCTACTTTTTATAATTTATATTATGAATAATTTGATGTACTCATGAAAATTAATAAAATTAAACGGTTTGTTTTAGGAACTTTTAAGAAATTTAACTTTAATCGGCAATTTTTGAGTTTTTTGGGTACAAAGTTTGGACGAAAATCCGTATTTCTTGATAAATATTAATTATTATTAAATTATTGTGATTACACATTAAGGAGAAACACTTAAGCTAACAATTTGCATAAAGAATTATTTGATTAAATTAATATATGAATTTTAATAAATTAAATAAAGTTGAAAGTTTGTCATTTGCAATTGGCAAATAGCACTAGAATGTTAAAATTTGTCACTCATCTTTTCACATTGCTTCTCAAATTTTAAAGGCACTAAAAATTTTACATTAAACTCTTCAAAATTTTAAACCAATACTAAGTGTTTTCAATACTTAAAGTGTATATTTAATAGAAATAAATTGTGCATTTATTTTTCAATAAACAAAGTGAAAATGTCTGATACAGTTGCTGTTGCCAATATTAGCTCTCCGGTGGCCGCTGGAGCTACTGCTGTTGCTGATAAAAAAGTCGTTGCAAAAAAGGCAACAAAGCCGAAAAAAATATCGGCTGCACCAACCCATCCACCAACTCAAGAAATGGTCGATGCATCAATTAAGAATTTAAAAGAACGTGGTGGCTCATCACTTTTGGCTATTAAGAAATATATTAGTGCTACATACAAATGTGATGCACAAAAATTGGCACCATTTATCAAACGGTATTTGAAATCGGCTGTTACTAGCGGAAAATTGATTCAAACTAAAGGAAAGGGTGCATCCGGATCATTTAAATTATCAGCTGCTGCGACTAAATCAAGTGAAGGTAAATCAAAACCAAAATCAACCAAATCTGCAGAAAAAGCCAAAACCAAAAAGAAGTCTGCAGATGGTGCAGCATCGAAGAAGAAATTAGTAAGTGGTGCAAAGAAGGTAAGTGGTGAGAAAAAAGCGAAAAAAGCTGTTGTCAGTAAGAAAACTGCGGAAAAGAAGAAAAGTGAAAAATCTAAAGCGAAGGATGCTAAAAAGACTGGTAGTGTTAAAGCTAAACCGGCTAAAACTAAATCAACAGCAACCAAGCCAAAGGCATCAAAAGCAAAATCAGCCGCTGCCAAACCAAAAAAAACAACAGCTGGTAAAAAACCAGTCGCCAAAAAGACTTCCGCTAAGAAATAAATATTTAATATAATAATTCTTTAATTTACATATACATATTTATGTATAATATACATACATATGTGGATTAAAGATGATTTAACAACAAACAATAAGCCCTTTTCAGGGCTACAAAATGTTTTTTACAATCAGATCGAAAAATAATTCGTAGGAAATGTGATGTATGCATATGTATTTACATATTTTTATAACGCTAAAATATTAAATAAATCCATGATTACATAATATATACTATATAGAGTTAACTAAATTTAATTTTGGGAGTGATTACTTTTCCATAATGAAATGTACTGAGAGATTTGATTATTAAAATAATTATATTATTACCGCGGTAGCCGAGTGGTTAGCAGTGTGTACTGCCATTCGGAAGGCTTTGGTTCATATCCCGGTGCCACCAACATCAAAAAAAAAGTTATGGAAAATTAATTTAAATAAAAAATTAAGTAAAATTTTCTAATTGCGGCCGCACCTTCGCAGGGAACGTCCACCCCACCGAGTGTATTTCGGACATGAAATTAAGTCTCCTCGTAAAAAAACCATCAGCCGTAGTATAAACTGTAAAGCGCCAATTATATATATAGGTATATATATTATTACTTAAGTTTCACAAAAAATTTCAAATATTTTTATTGCATATATGAAATAAACATTTAATATATTTGAATCTCTTAGTTAAATTGTATTTTGTGGCCCTGAAAAGTGCCTTTGTCGTTACACACACATACATTCTCAATAGACAATTTACTTGGAGCTAGTGTATTTGGTAACAGCCTTAGTACCTTCACTGACGGCATGTTTGGCCAATTCACCGGGCAAAAGTAGACGCACAGCAGTTTGAATTTCGCGACTGGTGATAGTTGAACGTTTGTTATAGTGAGCCAAACGCGACGCCTCAGCAGCAATGCGTTCGAAAATGTCATTAACAAAACTATTCATTATACTCATTGCTTTCGAGGAAATACCAGTATCTGGATGTACTTGTTTTAACACCTTGTAGATATAAATGGCATAGCTTTCCTTCCTCTTGCGCTTCTTCTTCTTGTCATTTTTGGTAATATTTTTTTGTGCCTTACCGGCTTTCTTTGCTGCTTTTCCACTAGTTTTTGGCGGCATTTTATCTTCACTTCAATTCACTTCAATTCACTACACTTCACTTAAATCTTTCTGATGTTACTACACTAACATGTACGTGTTTATCTATTTTTTCACGAGCAATTAGTTCGAGTCGTCGTTACATTTCGACATAATGTTGAATATACGATAAGGGTTGTTGACTAGTCTATTGAAAAAGTATATAAACAGTGAATATTCCTCACATCAAGGTATCAACAACAGTGCGTGCAAGTACGAGTGTAAGTGTAGTGAAAATCAATAATCAAAAATAAAAATTTTGTGTAATAATGTCTGGTCGCGGTAAAGGTGGTAAAGTTAAGGGAAAGGCAAAGTCACGTTCAAATCGTGCTGGCCTTCAATTTCCCGTCGGTCGTATTCATCGTTTATTGCGTAAAGGTAATTATGCTGAACGTGTTGGTGCCGGTGCTCCAGTCTATTTAGCTGCTGTTATGGAATATTTGGCAGCTGAAGTTCTTGAGTTGGCTGGTAACGCTGCTCGTGATAATAAAAAAACGAGAATTATTCCTCGCCATTTACAATTGGCTATACGCAACGATGAAGAATTAAATAAACTATTATCTGGAGTAACCATTGCTCAAGGTGGTGTTTTACCTAATATTCAAGCTGTACTTTTGCCAAAGAAGACCGAAAAGAAAGCATAAAGTGGAAAAAGACATGAATATATGCAATTCATAATATATAATATGCAACAATAAAAACCGTCCTTTTCAGGACGACAAAATATGTGTTCAAAGAGATTGAATTGATTTTTTTATATAAAACTGCAATTTTTTTTACTGATAAAACAAATAATTTAATAAATAAATAAACTCAACTCAAGTAAATACATATATACATATGTATATACACACATGTGTATATATGTACATATGTACACATTTGCGCATACACGCATATGTATTTTAATAAAAGTAAAGTAGTAAAGTAGAAGTACAAAGAACCGGTCTTAAGTGGCAGATGTCTACATGCAAAGCCAGCCGGCACATACCCACACTTACATAGATTTTTTGTGTACACGCAAAGATGTGTATCATACAAAGTGGATGAAGTACAGTAGCCCAAAGAGGTCGCATTTGTATATTTAAACGCATATACATAAATGCATGCAAGTATGTACATCAATATATAGGTATTTATATTCTTGTTACGAGGTAAAATTAAACTAAAATATTTCGTATTTATATAAAAAAAATTAAAATTATTGAATTTTTTTTTTGATCATTTTGTTTGAAAAATTGTGGTCCTGAAAAGGACCGTTTCTATTTTTGTGTTTTATATGTATCGCATCACTTATTATTCAATTATGCACGTTCACCTCGAATACGTCTGGCTAATTGAATATCTTTTGGCATAATTGTAACACGCTTTGCATGGATGGCACACAAATTAGTATCCTCAAACAAACCAACCAAATATGCCTCACTAGCTTCTTGTAGAGCCATAACTGCAGAACTTTGGAAACGTAAATCTGTTTTAAAATCCTGAGCGATTTCACGAACTAATCGTTGGAATGGCAATTTGCGGATCAATAATTCAGTACTCTTTTGGTAACGACGAATTTCACGCAATGCCACTGTACCGGGACGATAGCGATGTGGCTTTTTAACACCACCAGTTGCTGGAGCACTCTTACGAGCAGCTTTAGTTGCCAATTGTTTGCGAGGTGCTTTACCACCAGTCGACTTACGGGCTGTTTGCTTTGTACGAGCCATTATTTACCACTTTAATTCTTTGCACAAAATTAATCACCACCACAAAATATACACTGCACTTTTCTTACAATAATGCCGTAATGTCGATGTACAAGTAATAAAATGACTAATATTGTTTCATAAGTTCACTTCTTTTGGGGTTGGCTAAAATGAAATTTACACATGCGTTAAAATGAGATAGCAATATCTGAGTAATCCAATGAAATGGATGAATTTTTGTATAAATACACGTGTCAAAGCGATATTGAAGCATAGTCGCTGTGTATAGTGAAGTGAATTGTGTTGTTTTTTAGTGGGAAAAATATAAGCAGAGAGAAAAAATGACTGGTCGCGGCAAAGGTGGAAAAGGTTTGGGTAAAGGTGGTGCTAAGCGTCATCGCAAAGTGTTACGTGACAACATCCAAGGTATCACAAAGCCAGCTATTCGTCGTTTAGCTCGCCGTGGTGGCGTAAAACGTATATCTGGTTTGATATATGAAGAAACTCGTGGTGTTTTAAAAGTGTTTTTGGAGAATGTCATTCGCGATGCAGTCACATATACCGAACATGCTAAGAGGAAAACCGTCACAGCAATGGATGTTGTATATGCTTTGAAGAGACAAGGACGTACTTTATATGGTTTCGGCGGTTAAACAATTTCTTTATTTTTTTTTTTTGCGAACATAAGATCAAATAAAGAAAACAACGGTCCTTTTCAGGACCACAATATTTAATGAACAAAGAATCGAAACTATGATAATGTACTATACAAATATGATTTAATTCTAAAATGCTATAATTTAATATTACGGTAGGGATTTATGTGCATATGTACATATATATATGATTATATTTTAGCACTTTTAATGGTTATCATATTTTTTTTCTGTTGAATACTAACAGATTTAGCTAAGAAATGATAGCCAAAGAATTTATTTTGTATAACTTAAATGTGCATGCCTTATATGCATATGTACATATGTATGTGTCCATATGTACATGCTGGTAGTTTTTCTATATAATTTTAATAAGTATGCATGTTGCTATAATTATTTTCAAAATAAAATTTTATTTTATATTAATTAATGTGTACAATTTTTTATGGAAAATTATCGATATGCATTTACGTATATGAATATGTATGTATTTGTCTTCATATTTTCTACATATTTCATACATGTAGTACAATGTCCCATAGAAATTATTTTTGAAAATTTATAAAATTAAAATTTCTTTAATATCTGCCTAGAATTATTACATATCACTAATTTAAATGTTCAGTTTTGAGTCTAATGAGGATACATAATGAATTAAATATTATGTACGTATATATGCATGTATAATAACACACAATACCCTTAAGGTTGCATCAATGTCAACATCGAAATATTTAAAATATTTTTTTAAGAATAATTTCTTAGTAAAAGTCTACTTTTTATAATTTATATTATGAATAATTTGATGTACTCATGAAAATTAATAAAATTAAACGGTTTGTTTTAGGAACTTTTAAGAAATTTAACTTTAATCGGCAATTTTTGAGTTTTTTGGGTACAAAGTTTGGACGAAAATCCGTATTTCTTGATAAATATTAATTATTATTAAATTATTGTGATTACACATTAAGGAGAAACACTTAAGCTAACAATTTGCATAAAGAATTATTTGATTAAATTAATATATGAATTTTAATAAATTAAATAAAGTTGAAAGTTTGTCATTTGCAATTGGCAAATAGCACTAGAATGTTAAAATTTGTCACTCATCTTTTCTCATTGCTTCTCAAATTTTAAAGGCACTAAAAATTTTACATTAAACTCTTCAAAATTTTAAACCAATACTAAGTGTTTTCAATACTTAAAGTGTATATTTAATAGAAATAAATTGTGCATTTATTTTTCAATAAACAAAGTGAAAATGTCTGATACAGTTGCTGTTGCCAATATTAGCTCTCCGGTGGCCGCTGGAGCTACTGCTGTTGCTGATAAAAAAGTCGTTGCAAAAAAGGCAACAAAGCCGAAAAAAATATCGGCTGCACCAACCCATCCACCAACTCAAGAAATGGTCGATGCATCAATTAAGAATTTAAAAGAACGTGGTGGCTCATCACTTTTGGCTATTAAGAAATATATTAGTGCTACATACAAATGTGATGCACAAAAATTGGCACCATTTATCAAACGGTATTTGAAATCGGCTGTTACTAGCGGAAAATTGATTCAAACTAAAGGAAAGGGTGCATCCGGATCATTTAAATTATCAGCTGCTGCGACTAAATCAAGTGAAGGTAAATCAAAACCAAAATCAACCAAATCTGCAGAAAAAGCCAAAACCAAAAAGAAGTCTGCAGATGGTGCAGCATCGAAGAAGAAATTAGTAAGTGGTGCAAAGAAGGTAAGTGGTGAGAAAAAAGCGAAAAAAGCTGTTGTCAGTAAGAAAACTGCGGAAAAGAAGAAAAGTGAAAAATCTAAAGCGAAGGATGCTAAAAAGACTGGTAGTGTTAAAGCTAAACCGGCTAAAACTAAATCAACAGCAACCAAGCCAAAGGCATCAAAAGCAAAATCAGCCGCTGCCAAACCAAAAAAAACAACAGCTGGTAAAAAACCAGTCGCCAAAAAGACTTCCGCTAAGAAATAAATATTTAATATAATAATTCTTTAATTTACATATACATATTTATGTATAATATACATACATATATGGATTAAAGATGATTTAACAACAAACAATAAGCCCTTTTCAGGGCTACAAAATGTTTTTTACAATCAGATCGAAAAATAATTCGTAGGAAATGTGATGTATGCATATGTATTTACATATTTTTATAACGCTAAAAAATTAAATAAATCCATGATTACATAATATATACTATATAGAGTTAACTAAATTTAATTTTGGGAGTGATTACTTTTCCATAATGAAATGTACTGAGAGATTTGATTATTAAAATAATTATATTATTACCGCGGTAGCCGAGTGGTTAGCAGTGTGTACTGCCATTCGGAAGGCTTTGGTTCATATCCCGGTGCCACCAACATCAAAAAAAAAGTTATGGAAAATTAATTTAAATAAAAAATTAAGTAAAATTTTCTAATTGCGGCCGCACCTTCGCAGGGAACGTCCACCCCACCGAGTGTATTTCGGACATGAAATTAAGTCTCCTCGTAAAAAAACCATCAGCCGTAGTATAAACTGTAAAGCGCCAATTATATATATAGGTATATATATTATTACTTAAGTTTCACAAAAAATTTCAAATATTTTTATTGCATATATGAAATAAACATTTAATATATTTGAATCTCTTAGTTAAATTGTATTTTGTGGCCCTGAAAAGGGCCTTTGTCGTTACACACACATACATTCTCAATAGACAATTTACTTGGAGCTAGTGTATTTGGTAACAGCCTTAGTACCTTCACTGACGGCATGTTTGGCCAATTCACCGGGCAAAAGTAGACGCACAGCAGTTTGAATTTCGCGACTGGTGATAGTTGAACGTTTGTTATAGTGAGCCAAACGCGACGCCTCAGCAGCAATGCGTTCGAAAATGTCATTAACAAAACTATTCATTATACTCATTGCTTTCGAGGAAATACCAGTATCTGGATGTACTTGTTTTAACACCTTGTAGATATAAATGGCATAGCTTTCCTTCCTCTTGCGCTTCTTCTTCTTGTCATTTTTGGTAATATTTTTTTGTGCCTTACCGGCTTTCTTTGCTGCTTTTCCACTAGTTTTTGGCGGCATTTTATCTTCACTTCAATTCACTTCAATTCACTACACTTCACTTAAATCTTTCTGATGTTACTACACTAACATGCACGTGTTTATGTATTTTTTCACGAGCAATTAGTTCGAGTCGTCGTTACATTTCGACATAATGTTGAATATACGATAAGGGTTGTTGACTAGTCTATTGAAAAAGTATATAAACAGTGAATATTCCTCACATCAAGGTATCAACAACAGTGCGTACAAGTACGAGTGTAAGTGTAGTGAAAATCAATAATCAAAAATAAAAATTTTGTGTAATAATGTCTGGTCGCGGTAAAGGTGGTAAAGTTAAGGGAAAGGCAAAGTCACGTTCAAATCGTGCTGGCCTTCAATTTCCCGTTGGTCGTATTCATCGTTTATTGCGTAAAGGTAATTATGCTGAACGTGTTGGTGCCGGTGCTCCAGTCTATTTAGCTGCTGTTATGGAATATTTGGCAGCTGAAGTTCTTGAGTTGGCTGGTAACGCTGCTCGTGATAATAAAAAAACGAGAATTATTCCTCGCCATTTACAATTGGCTATACGCAACGATGAAGAATTAAATAAACTATTATCTGGAGTAACCATTGCTCAAGGTGGTGTTTTACCTAATATTCAAGCTGTACTTTTGCCAAAGAAGACCGAAAAGAAAGCATAAAGTGGAAAAAGACATGAATATATGCAATTCATAATATATAATATGCAACAATAAAAACCGTCCTTTTCAGGACGACAAAATATGTGTTCAAAGAGATTGAATTGATTTTTTTATATAAAACTGCAATTTTTTTTTACTGATAAAACAAATAATTTAATAAATAAATAAACTCAACTCAAGTAAATACATATATACACACATGTGTATATATGTACATATGTACACATTTGCGCATACACGCATATGTATTTTAATAAAAGTAAAGTAGTAAAGTAGTAGTACAAAGAACCGGTCTTAAGTGGCAGATGTCTACATGCAAAGCCAGCCGGCACATACCCATACTTACATAGATTTTTTGTGTACACGCAAAGATGTGTATCATACAAAGTGGATGAAGTACAGTAGCCCAAAGAGGTCGCATTTGTATATTTAAACGCATATACATAAATGCATGCAAGTATGTACATCAATATATAGGTATTTATATTCTTGTTACGAGGTAAAATTAAACTAAAATATTTCGTATTTATATAAAAAAAATTAAAATTATTGAATTTTTTTTTTTGATCATTTTGTTTGAAAAATTGTGGTCCTGAAAAGGACCGTTTCTATTTTTGTGTTTTATATGTATCGCATCACTTATTATTCAATTATGCACGTTCACCTCGAATACGTCTGGCTAATTGAATATCTTTTGGCATAATTGTAACACGCTTTGCATGGATGGCACACAAATTAGTATCCTCAAACAAACCAACCAAATATGCCTCACTAGCTTCTTGTAGAGCCATAACTGCAGAACTTTGGAAACGTAAATCTGTTTTAAAATCCTGAGCGATTTCACGAACTAATCGTTGGAATGGCAATTTGCGGATCAATAATTCAGTACTCTTTTGGTAACGACGAATTTCACGCAATGCCACTGTACCGGGACGATAGCGATGTGGTTTTTTAACACCACCAGTTGCTGGAGCACTCTTACGAGCAGCTTTAGTTGCCAATTGTTTGCGAGGTGCTTTACCACCAGTCGACTTACGGGCTGTTTGCTTTGTACGAGCCATTATTTACCACTTTAATTCTTTGCACAAAATTAATCACCACCACAAAATATACACTGCACTTTTCTTACAATAATGCCGTAATGTCGATGTACAAGTAATAAAATGACTAATATTGTTTCATAAATTCACTTCTTTTGGGGTTGGCTAAAATGAAATTTACACATGCGTTAAAATGAGATAGCAATATCTGAGTAATCCAATGAAATGGATGAATTTTTGTATAAATACACGTGTCAAAGCGATATTGAAGCATAGTCCCTGTGTATAGTGAAGTGAATTGTGTTGTTTTTTAGTGGGAAAAATATAAGCAGAGAGAAAAAATGACTGGTCGCGGCAAAGGTGGAAAAGGTTTGGGTAAAGGTGGTGCTAAGCGTCATCGCAAAGTGTTACGTGACAACATCCAAGGTATCACAAAGCCAGCTATTCGTCGTTTAGCTCGCCGTGGTGGCGTAAAACGTATATCTGGTTTGATATATGAAGAAACTCGTGGTGTTTTAAAAGTGTTTTTGGAGAATGTCATTCGCGATGCAGTCACATATACCGAACATGCTAAGAGGAAAACCGTCACAGCAATGAATGTTGTATATGCTTTGAAGAGACAAGGACGTACTTTATATGGTTTCGGCGGTTAAACAATTTCTTTATTTTTTTTTTTGCGAACATAAGATCAAATAAAGAAAACAACGGTCCTTTTCAGGACCACAATATTTAATGAACAAAGAATCGAAACTATGATAATGTACTATACAAATATGATTTAATTCTAAAATGCTATAATTTAATATTACGGTAGGGATTTATGTGCATATGTACATATATATATGATTATATTTTAGCACTTTTAATGGTTATCATATTTTTTTTCTGTTGAATACTAACAGATTTAGCTAAGAAATGATAGCCAAAGAATTTATTTTGTATAACTTAAATGTGCATGCCTTATATGCATATGTACATATGTATGTGTCCATATGTACATGCTGGTAGTTTTTCTATATAATTTTAATAAGTATGCATGTTGCTATAATTATTTTCAAAATAAAATTTTATTTTATATTAATTAATGTGTACAATTTTTTATGGAAAATTATCGATATGCATTTACGTATATGAATATGTATGTATTTGTCTTCATATTTTCTACATATTTCATACATGTAGTACAATGTCCCATAGAAATTATTTTTGAAAATTTATAAAATTAAAATTTCTTTAATATCTGCCTAGAATTATTACATATCACTAATTTAAATGTTCAGTTTTGAGTCTAATGAGGATACATAATGAATTAAATATTATGTACGTATATATGCATGTATAATAACACACAATACCCTTAAGGTTGCATCAATGTCAACATCGAAATATTTAAAATATTTTTTAATATTAATAATTTATATCATGAATAATTTGATGTACTCATGAAAATTAATAAAATTAAACAGTTTGTTTTAGGAACTTTTAAGAAATTTAACTTTAATCGGCAATTTTTGAGTTTTTTGGGTACAAAGTTTGGACGAAAATCCGTATTTCTTGATAAATATTAATTATTATTAAATTATTGTGATTACACATTAAGGAGAAACACTTAAGCTAACAATTTGCATAAAGAATTATTTGATTAAATTAATATATGAATTTTAATAAATTAAATAAAGTTGAAAGTTTGTCATTTGCAATTGGCAAATAGCACTAGAATGTTAAAATTTGTCACTCATCTTTTCACATTGCTTCTCAAATTTTAAAGGCACTAAAAATTTTACATTAAACTCTTCAAAATTTTAAACCAATACTAAGTGTTTTCAATACTTAAAGTGTATATTTAATAGAAATAAATTGTGCATTTATTTTTCAATAAACAAAGTGAAAATGTCTGATACAGTTGCTGTTGCCAATATTAGCTCTCCGGTGGCCGCTGGAGCTACTGCTGTTGCTGATAAAAAAGTCGTTGCAAAAAAGGCAACAAAGCCGAAAAAAATATCGGCTGCACCAACCCATCCACCAACTCAAGAAATGGTCGATGCATCAATTAAGAATTTAAAAGAACGTGGTGGCTCATCACTTTTGGCTATTAAGAAATATATTAGTGCTACATACAAATGTGATGCACAAAAATTGGCACCATTTATCAAACGGTATTTGAAATCGGCTGTTACTAGCGGAAAATTGATTCAAACTAAAGGAAAGGGTGCATCCGGATCATTTAAATTATCAGCTGCTGCGACTAAATCAAGTGAAGGTAAATCAAAACCAAAATCAACCAAATCTGCAGAAAAAGCCAAAACCAAAAAGAAGTCTGCAGATGGTGCAGCATCGAAGAAGAAATTAGTAAGTGGTGCAAAGAAGGTAAGTGGTGAGAAAAAAGCGAAAAAAGCTGTTGTCAGTAAGAAAACTGCGGAAAAGAAGAAAAGTGAAAAATCTAAAGCGAAGGATGCTAAAAAGACTGGTAGTGTTAAAGCTAAACCGGCTAAAACTAAATCAACAGCAACCAAGCCAAAGGCATCAAAAGCAAAATCAGCCGCTGCCAAACCAAAAAAAACAACAGCTGGTAAAAAACCAGTCGCCAAAAAGACTTCCGCTAAGAAATAAATATTTAATATAATAATTCTTTAATTTACATATACATATTTATGTATAATATACATACATATATGGATTAAAGATGATTTAACAACAAACAATAAGCCCTTTTCAGGGCTACAAAATGTTTTTTACAATCAGATCGAAAAATAATTCGTAGGAAATGTGATGTATGCATATGTATTTACATATTTTTATAACGCTAAAAAATTAAATAAATCCATGATTACATAATATATACTATATAGAGTTAACTAAATTTAATTTTGGGAGTGATTACTTTTCCATAATGAAATGTACTGAGAGATTTGATTATTAAAATAATTATATTATTACCGCGGTAGCCGAGTGGTTAGCAGTGTGTACTGCCATTCGGAAGGCTTTGGTTCATATCCCGGTGCCACCAACATCAAAAAAAAAGTTATGGAAAATTAATTTAAATAAAAAATTAAGTAAAATTTTCTAATTGCGGCCGCACCTTCGCAGGGAACGTCCACCCCACCGAGTGTATTTCGGACATGAAATTAAGTCTCCTCGTAAAAAAACCATCAGCCGTAGTATAAACTGTAAAGCGCCAATTATATATATAGGTATATATATTATTACTTAAGTTTCACAAAAAATTTCAAATATTTTTATTGCATATATGAAATAAACATTTAATATATTTGAATCTCTTAGTTAAATTGTATTTTGTGGCCCTGAAAAGGGCCTTTGTCGTTACACACACATACATTCTCAATAGACAATTTACTTGGAGCTAGTGTATTTGGTAACAGCCTTAGTACCTTCACTGACGGCATGTTTGGCCAATTCACCGGGCAAAAGTAGACGCACAGCAGTTTGAATTTCGCGACTGGTGATAGTTGAACGTTTGTTATAGTGAGCCAAACGCGACGCCTCAGCAGCAATGCGTTCGAAAATGTCATTAACAAAACTATTCATTATACTCATTGCTTTCGAGGAAATACCAGTATCTGGATGTACTTGTTTTAACACCTTGTAGATATAAATGGCATAGCTTTCCTTCCTCTTGCGCTTCTTCTTCTTGTCATTTTTGGTAATATTTTTTTGTGCCTTACCGGCTTTCTTTGCTGCTTTTCCACTAGTTTTTGGCGGCATTTTATCTTCACTTCAATTCACTTCAATTCACTACACTTCACTTAAATCTTTCTGATGTTACTACACTAACATGCACGTGTTTATGTATTTTTTCACGAGCAATTAGTTCGAGTCGTCGTTACATTTCGACATAATGTTGAATATACGATAAGGGTTGTTGACTAGTCTATTGAAAAAGTATATAAACAGTGAATATTCCTCACATCAAGGTATCAACAACAGTGCGTGCAAGTACGAGTGTAAGTGTAGTGAAAATCAATAATCAAAAATAAAAATTTTGTGTAATAATGTCTGGTCGCGGTAAAGGTGGTAAAGTTAAGGGAAAGGCAAAGTCACGTTCAAATCGTGCTGGCCTTCAATTTCCCGTTGGTCGTATTCATCGTTTATTGCGTAAAGGTAATTATGCTGAACGTGTTGGTGCCGGTGCTCCAGTCTATTTAGCTGCTGTTATGGAATATTTGGCAGCTGAAGTTCTTGAGTTGGCTGGTAACGCTGCTCGTGATAATAAAAAAACGAGAATTATTCCTCGCCATTTACAATTGGCTATACGCAACGATGAAGAATTAAATAAACTATTATCTGGAGTAACCATTGCTCAAGGTGGTGTTTTACCTAATATTCAAGCTGTACTTTTGCCAAAGAAGACCGAAAAGAAAGCATAAAGTGGAAAAAGACATGAATATATGCAATTCATAATATATAATATGCAACAATAAAAACCGTCCTTTTCAGGACGACAAAATATGTGTTCAAAGAGATTGAATTGATTTTTTTATATAAAACTGCAATTTTTTTTTACTGATAAAACAAATAATTTAATAAATAAATAAACTCAACTCAAGTAAATACATATATACACACATGTGTATATATGTACATATGTACACATTTGCGCATACACGCATATGTATTTTAATAAAAGTAAAGTAGTAAAGTAGTAGTACAAAGAACCGGTCTTAAGTGGCAGATGTCTACATGCAAAGCCAGCCGGCACATACCCATACTTACATAGATTTTTTGTGTACACGCAAAGATGTGTATCATACAAAGTGGATGAAGTACAGTAGCCCAAAGAGGTCGCATTTGTATATTTAAACGCATATACATAAATGCATGCAAGTATGTACATCAATATATAGGTATTTATATTCTTGTTACGAGGTAAAATTAAACTAAAATATTTCGTATTTATATAAAAAAAATTAAAATTATTGAATTTTTTTTTTTGATCATTTTGTTTGAAAAATTGTGGTCCTGAAAAGGACCGTTTCTATTTTTGTGTTTTATATGTATCGCATCACTTATTATTCAATTATGCACGTTCACCTCGAATACGTCTGGCTAATTGAATATCTTTTGGCATAATTGTAACACGCTTTGCATGGATGGCACACAAATTAGTATCCTCAAACAAACCAACCAAATATGCCTCACTAGCTTCTTGTAGAGCCATAACTGCAGAACTTTGGAAACGTAAATCTGTTTTAAAATCCTGAGCGATTTCACGAACTAATCGTTGGAATGGCAATTTGCGGATCAATAATTCAGTACTCTTTTGGTAACGACGAATTTCACGCAATGCCACTGTACCGGGACGATAGCGATGTGGTTTTTTAACACCACCAGTTGCTGGAGCACTCTTACGAGCAGCTTTAGTTGCCAATTGTTTGCGAGGTGCTTTACCACCAGTCGACTTACGGGCTGTTTGCTTTGTACGAGCCATTATTTACCACTTTAATTCTTTGCACAAAATTAATCACCACCACAAAATATACACTGCACTTTTCTTGCAATAATGCCATAATGTCGATGTACAAGTAATAAAATGCCTAATATTGTTTCATAAGTTCACTTCTTTTGGGGTTGGCCAAAATGAAATTTACACATGCGTTAAAATGAGATAGCAATATCTGAGTAATCCAATGAAATGGATGAATTTTTGTATAAATACACGTGTCAAAGCGATATTGAAGCATAGTCGCTGTGTATAGTGAAGTGAATTGTGTTGTTTTTTAGTGGGAAAAATATAAGCAGAGAGAAAAAATGACTGGTCGCGGCAAAGGTGGAAAAGGTTTGGGTAAAGGTGGTGCTAAGCGTCATCGCAAAGTGTTACGTGACAACATCCAAGGTATCACAAAGCCAGCTATTCGTCGTTTAGCTCGCCGTGGTGGCGTAAAACGTATATCTGGTTTGATATATGAAGAAACTCGTGGTGTTTTAAAAGTGTTTTTGGAGAATGTCATTCGCGATGCAGTCACATATACCGAACATGCTAAGAGGAAAACCGTCACAGCAATGGATGTTGTATATGCTTTGAAGAGACAAGGACGTACTTTATATGGTTTCGGCGGTTAAACAATTTCTTTATTTTTTTTTTTTGCGAACATAAGATCAAATAAAGAAAACAACGGTCCTTTTCAGGACCACAATATTTAATGAACAAAGAATCGAAACTATGATAATGTACTATACAAATATGATTTAATTCTAAAATGCTATAATTTAATATTACGGTAGGGATTTATGTGCATATGTACATATATATATGATTATATTTTAGCACTTTTAATGGTTATCATATTTTTTTTCTGTTGAATACTAACAGATTTAGCTAAGAAATGATAGCCAAAGAATTTATTTTGTATAACTTAAATGTGCATGCCTTATATGCATATGTACATATGTATGTGTCCATATGTACATGCTGGTAGTTTTTCTATATAATTTTAATAAGTATGCATGTTGCTATAATTATTTTCAAAATAAAATTTTATTTTATATTAATTAATGTGTACAATTTTTTATGGAAAATTATCGATATGCATTTACGTATATGAATATGTATGTATTTGTCTTCATATTTTCTACATATTTCATACATGTAGTACAATGTCCCATAGAAATTATTTTTGAAAATTTATAAAATTAAAATTTCTTTAATATCTGCCTAGAATTATTACATATCACTAATTTAAATGTTCAGTTTTGAGTCTAATGAGGATACATAATGAATTAAATATTATGTACGTATATATGCATGTATAATAACACACAATACCCTTAAGGTTGCATCAATGTCAACATCGAAATATTTAAAATATTTTTTTAATAATAATTTCTTAGTAAAAGTCTACTTTTTATAATTTATATTATGAATAATTTGATGTACTCATGAAAATTAATAAAATTAAACGGTTTGTTTTAGGAACTTTTAAGAAATTTAACTTTAATCGGCAATTTTTGAGTTTTTTGGGTACAAAGTTTGGACGAAAATCCGTATTTCTTGATAAATATTAATTATTATTAAATTATTGTGATTACACATTAAGGAGAAACACTTAAGCTAACAATTTGCATAAAGAATTATTTGATTAAATTAATATATGAATTTTAATAAATTAAATAAAGTTGAAAGTTTGTCATTTGCAATTGGCAAATAGCACTAGAATGTTAAAATTTGTCACTCATCTTTTCACATTGCTTCTCAAATTTTAAAGGCACTAAAAATTTTACATTAAACTCTTCAAAATTTTAAACCAATACTAAGTGTTTTCAATACTTAAAGTGTATATTTAATAGAAATAAATTGTGCATTTATTTTTCAATAAACAAAGTGAAAATGTCTGATACAGTTGCTGTTGCCAATATTAGCTCTCCGGTGGCCGCTGGAGCTACTGCTGTTGCTGATAAAAAAGTCGTTGCAAAAAAGGCAACAAAGCCGAAAAAAATATCGGCTGCACCAACCCATCCACCAACTCAAGAAATGGTCGATGCATCAATTAAGAATTTAAAAGAACGTGGTGGCTCATCACTTTTGGCTATTAAGAAATATATTAGTGCTACATACAAATGTGATGCACAAAAATTGGCACCATTTATCAAACGGTATTTGAAATCGGCTGTTACTAGCGGAAAATTGATTCAAACTAAAGGAAAGGGTGCATCCGGATCATTTAAATTATCAGCTGCTGCGACTAAATCAAGTGAAGGTAAATCAAAACCAAAATCAACCAAATCTGCAGAAAAAGCCAAAACCAAAAAGAAGTCTGCAGATGGTGCAGCATCGAAGAAGAAATTAGTAAGTGGTGCAAAGAAGGTAAGTGGTGAGAAAAAAGCTGTTGTCAGTAAGAAAACTGCGGAAAAGAAGAAAAGTGAAAAATCTAAAGCGAAGGATGCTAAAAAGACTGGTAGTGTTAAAGCTAAACCGGCTAAAACTAAATCAACAGCAACCAAGCCAAAGGCATCAAAAGCAAAATCAGCCGCTGCCAAACCAAAAAAAGCAACAGCTGGTAAAAAACCAGTCGCCAAAAAGACTTCCGCTAAGAAATAAATATTTAATATAATAATTCTTTATTTTACATATACATATTTATGTATAATATACATACATATATGGATTAAAGATGATTTAACAACAAACAATAAGCCCTTTTCAGGGCTACAAAATGTTTTTTACAATCAGATCGAAAAATAATTCGTAGGAAATGTGATGTATGCATATGTATTTACATATTTTTATAACGCTAAAATATTAAATAAATCCATGATTACATAACATATACTATATAGAGTTAACTAAATTGAATTTTGGGAGTGATTACTTTTCCATAATGAAATGTACTGAGAGATTTGATTATTAAAATAATTATATTATTACCGCGGTAGCCGAGTGGTTAGCAGTGTGTACTGCCATTCGGAAGGCTTTGGTTCATATCCCGGTGCCACCAACATCAAAAAAAAAGTTATGGAAAATTAATTTAAATAAAAAATTAAGTAAAATTTTCTAATTGCGGCCGCACCTTCGCAGGGAACGTCCACCCCACCGAGTGTATTTCGGACATGAAATTAAGTCTCCTCGTAAAAAAACCATCAGCCGTAGTATAAACTGTAAAGCGCCAATTATATATATAGGTATATATATTATTACTTAAGTTTCACAAAAAATTTCAAATATTTTTATTGCATATATGAAATAAACATTTAATATATTTGAATCTCTTAGTTAAATTGTATTTTGTGGCCCTGAAAAGGGCCTTTGTCGTTACACACACATACATTCTCAATAGACAATTTACTTGGAGCTAGTGTATTTGGTAACAGCCTTAGTACCTTCACTGACGGCATGTTTGGCCAATTCACCGGGCAAAAGTAGACGCAC
This sequence comes from Ceratitis rosa, assembly GCA_037013455.1. NCBI lineage: Eukaryota > Metazoa > Arthropoda > Insecta > Diptera > Tephritidae > Ceratitis > Ceratitis rosa. The sequence continues at coordinate 263,499 of JAWMAG010000004.1, forward strand.
AGCAGTTTGAATTTCGCGACTGGTGATAGTTGAACGTTTGTTATAGTGAGCCAAACGCGACGCCTCAGCAGCAATGCGTTCGAAAATGTCATTAACAAAACTATTCATTATACTCATTGCTTTCGAGGAAATACCAGTATCTGGATGTACTTGTTTTAACACCTTGTAGATATAAATGGCATAGCTTTCCTTCCTCTTGCGCTTCTTCTTCTTGTCATTTTTGGTAATATTTTTTTGTGCCTTACCGGCTTTCTTTGCTGCTTTTCCACTAGTTTTTGGCGGCATTTTATCTTCACTTCAATTCACTTCAATTCACTACACTTCACTTAAATCTTTCTGATGTTACTACACTAACATGCACGTGTTTATGTATTTTTTCACGAGCAATTAGTTCGAGTCGTCGTTACATTTCGACATAATGTTGAATATACGATAAGGGTTGTTGACTAGTCTATTGAAAAAGTATATAAACAGTGAATATTCCTCACATCAAGGTATCAACAACAGTGCGTGCAAGTACGAGTGTAAGTGTAGTGAAAATCAGTAATCAAAAATAAAAATTTTGTGTAATAATGTCTGGTCGCGGTAAAGGTGGTAAAGTTAAGGGAAAGGCAAAGTCACGTTCAAATCGTGCTGGCCTTCAATTTCCCGTTGGTCGTATTCATCGTTTATTGCGTAAAGGTAATTATGCTGAACGTGTTGGTGCCGGTGCTCCAGTCTATTTAGCTGCTGTTATGGAATATTTGGCAGCTGAAGTTCTTGAGTTGGCTGGTAACGCTGCTCGTGATAATAAAAAAACGAGAATTATTCCTCGCCATTTACAATTGGCTATACGCAACGATGAAGAATTAAATAAACTATTATCTGGAGTAACCATTGCTCAAGGTGGTGTTTTACCTAATATTCAAGCTGTACTTTTGCCAAAGAAGACCGAAAAGAAAGCATAAAGTGGAAAAAGACATGAATATATGCAATTCATAATATATAATATGCAACAATAAAAACCGTCCTTTTCAGGACGACAAAATATGTGTTCAAAGAGATTGAATTGATTTTTTTATATAAAACTGCAATTTTTTTTTACTGATAAAACAAATAATTTAATAAATAAATAAACTCAACTCAAGTAAATACATATATACACACATGTGTATATATGTACATATGTACACATTTGCGCATACACGCATATGTATTTTAATAAAAGTAAAGTAGTAAAGTAGTAGTACAAAGAACCGGTCTTAAGTGGCAGATGTCTACATGCAAAGCCAGCCGGCACATACCCATACTTACATAGATTTTTTGTGTACACGCAAAGATGTGTATCATACAAAGTGGATGAAGTACAGTAGCCCAAAGAGGTCGCATTTGTATATTTAAACGCATATACATAAATGCATGCAAGTATGTACATCAATATATAGGTATTTATATTCTTGTTACGAGGTAAAATTAAACTAAAATATTTCGTATTTATATAAAAAAAATTAAAATTATTGAATTTTTTTTTTTGATCATTTTGTTTGAAAAATTGTGGTCCTGAAAAGGACCGTTTCTATTTTTGTGTTTTATATGTATCGCATCACTTATTATTCAATTATGCACGTTCACCTCGAATACGTCTGGCTAATTGAATATCTTTTGGCATAATTGTAACACGCTTTGCATGGATGGCACACAAATTAGTATCCTCAAACAAACCAACCAAATATGCCTCACTAGCTTCTTGTAGAGCCATAACTGCAGAACTTTGGAAACGTAAATCTGTTTTAAAATCCTGAGCGATTTCACGAACTAATCGTTGGAATGGCAATTTGCGGATCAATAATTCAGTACTCTTTTGGTAACGACGAATTTCACGCAATGCCACTGTACCGGGACGATAGCGATGTGGTTTTTTAACACCACCAGTTGCTGGAGCACTCTTACGAGCAGCTTTAGTTGCCAATTGTTTGCGAGGTGCTTTACCACCAGTCGACTTACGGGCTGTTTGCTTTGTACGAGCCATTATTTACCACTTTAATTCTTTGCACAAAATTAATCACCACCACAAAATATACACTGCACTTTTCTTACAATAATGCCGTAATGTCGATGTACAAGTAATAAAATGACTAATATTGTTTCATAAATTCACTTCTTTTGGGGTTGGCTAAAATGAAATTTACACATGCGTTAAAATGAGATAGCAATATCTGAGTATTCCAATGAAATGGATGAATTTTTGTATAAATACACGTGTCAAAGCGATATTGAAGCATAGTCCCTGTGTATAGTGAAGTGAATTGTGTTGTTTTTTAGTGGGAAAAATATAAGCAGAGAGAAAAAATGACTGGTCGCGGCAAAGGTGGAAAAGGTTTGGGTAAAGGTGGTGCTAAGCGTCATCGCAAAGTGTTACGTGACAACATCCAAGGTATCACAAAGCCAGCTATTCGTCGTTTAGCTCGCCGTGGTGGCGTAAAACGTATATCTGGTTTGATATATGAAGAAACTCGTGGTGTTTTAAAAGTGTTTTTGGAGAATGTCATTCGCGATGCAGTCACATATACCGAACATGCTAAGAGGAAAACCGTCACAGCAATGGATGTTGTATATGCTTTGAAGAGACAAGGACGTACTTTATATGGTTTCGGCGGTTAAACAATTTCTTTATTTTTTTTTTTTGCGAACATAAGATCAAATAAAGAAAACAACGGTCCTTTTCAGGACCACAATATTTAATGAACAAAGAATCGAAACTATGATAATGTACTATACAAATATGATTTAATTCTAAAATGCTATAATTTAATATTACGGTAGGGATTTATGTGCATATGTACATATATATATGATTATATTTTAGCACTTTTAATGGTTATCATTTTTTTTTTTCTGTTGAATACTAACAGATTTAGCTAAGAAATGATAGCCAAAGAATTTATTTTGTATAACTTAAATGTGCATGCCTTATATGCATATGTACATATGTATGTGTCCATATGTACATGCTGGTAGTTTTTCTATATAATTTTAATAAGTATGCATGTTGCTATAATTATTTTCAAAATAAAATTTTATTTTATATTAATTAATGTGTACAATTTTTTATGGAAAATTATCGATATGCATTTACGTATATGAATATGTATGTATTTGTCTTCATATTTTCTACATATTTCATACATGTAGTACAATGTCCCATAGAAATTATTTTTGAAAATTTATAAAATTAAAATTTCTTTAATATCTGCCTAGAATTATTACATATCACTAATTTAAATGTTCAGTTTTGAGTCTAATGAGGATACATAATGAATTAAATATTATGTACGTATATATGCATGTATAATAACACACAATACCCTTAAGGTTGCATCAATGTCAACATCGAAATATTTAAAATATTTTTTTAATAATAATTTCTTAGTAAAAGTCTACTTTTTATAATTTATATTATGAATAATTTGATGTACTCATGAAAATTAATAAAATTAAACGGTTTGTTTTAGGAACTTTTAAGAAATTTAACTTTAATCGGCAATTTTTGAGTTTTTTGGGTACAAAGTTTGGACGAAAATCCGTATTTCTTGATAAATATTAATTATTATTAAATTATTGTGATTACACATTAAGGAGAAACACTTAAGCTAACAATTTGCATAAAGAATTATTTGATTAAATTAATATATGAATTTTAATAAATTAAATAAAGTTGAAAGTTTGTCATTTGCAATTGGCAAATAGCACTAGAATGTTAAAATTTGTCACTCATCTTTTCACATTGCTTCTCAAATTTTAAAGGCACTAAAAATTTTACATTAAACTCTTCAAAATTTTAAACCAATACTAAGTGTTTTCAATACTTAAAGTGTATATTTAATAGAAATAAATTGTGCATTTATTTTTCAATAAACAAAGTGAAAATGTCTGATACAGTTGCTGTTGCCAATATTAGCTCTCCGGTGGCCGCTGGAGCTACTGCTGTTGCTGATAAAAAAGTCGTTGCAAAAAAGGCAACAAAGCCGAAAAAAATATCGGCTGCACCAACCCATCCACCAACTCAAGAAATGGTCGATGCATCAATTAAGAATTTAAAAGAACGTGGTGGCTCATCACTTTTGGCTATTAAGAAATATATTAGTGCTACATACAAATGTGATGCACAAAAATTGGCACCATTTATCAAACGGTATTTGAAATCGGCTGTTACTAGCGGAAAATTGATTCAAACTAAAGGAAAGGGTGCATCCGGATCATTTAAATTATCAGCTGCTGCGACTAAATCAAGTGAAGGTAAATCAAAACCAAAATCAACCAAATCTGCAGAAAAAGCCAAAACCAAAAAGAAGTCTGCAGATGGTGCAGCATCGAAGAAGAAATTAGTAAGTGGTGCAAAGAAGGTAAGTGGTGAGAAAAAAGCGAAAAAAGCTGTTGTCAGTAAGAAAACTGCGGAAAAGAAGAAAAGTGAAAAATCTAAAGCGAAGGATGCTAAAAAGACTGGTAGTGTTAAAGCTAAACCGGCTAAAACTAAATCAACAGCAACCAAGCCAAAGGCATCAAAAGCAAAATCAGCCGCTGCCAAACCAAAAAAAACAACAGCTGGTAAAAAACCAGTCGCCAAAAAGACTTCCGCTAAGAAATAAATATTTAATATAATAATTCTTTAATTTACATATACATATTTATGTATAATATACATACATATATGGATTAAAGATGATTTAACAACAAACAATAAGCCCTTTTCAGGGCTACAAAATGTTTTTTACAATCAGATCGAAAAATAATTCGTAGGAAATGTGATGTATGCATATGTATTTACATATTTTTATAACGCTAAAGTATTAAATAAATCCATGATTACATAATATATACTATATAGAGTTAACTAAATTTAATTTTGGGAGTGATTACTTTTCCATAATGAAATGTACTGAGAGATTTGATTATTAAAATAATTATATTATTACCGCGGTAGCCGAGTGGTTAGCAGTGTGTACTGCCATTCGGAAGGCTTTGGTTCATATCCCGGTGCCACCAACATCAAAAAAAAAGTTATGGAAAATTAATTTAAATAAAAAATTAAGTAAAATTTTCTAATTGCGGCCGCACCTTCGCAGGGAACGTCCACCCCACCGAGTGTATTTCGGACATGAAATTAAGTCTCCTCGTAAAAAAACCATCAGCCGTAGTATAAACTGTAAAGCGCCAATTATATATATAGGTATATATATTATTACTTAAGTTTCACAAAAAATTTCAAATATTTTTATTGCATATATGAAATAAACATTTAATATATTTGAATCTCTTAGTTAAATTGTATTTTGTGGCCCTGAAAAGGGCCTTTGTCGTTACACACACATACATTCTCAATAGACAATTTACTTGGAGCTAGTGTATTTGGTAACAGCCTTAGTACCTTCACTGACGGCATGTTTGGCCAATTCACCGGGCAAAAGTAGACGCACAGCAGTTTGAATTTCGCGACTGGTGATAGTTGAACGTTTGTTATAGTGAGCCAAACGCGACGCCTCAGCAGCAATGCGTTCGAAAATGTCATTAACAAAACTATTCATTATACTCATTGCTTTCGAGGAAATACCAGTATCTGGATGTACTTGTTTTAACACCTTGTAGATATAAATGGCATAGCTTTCCTTCCTCTTGCGCTTCTTCTTCTTGTCATTTTTGGTAATATTTTTTTGTGCCTTACCGGCTTTCTTTGCTGCTTTTCCACTAGTTTTTGGCGGCATTTTATCTTCACTTCAATTCACTTCAATTCACTACACTTCACTTAAATCTTTCTGATGTTACTACACTAACATGCACGTGTTTATGTATTTTTTCACGAGCAATTAGTTCGAGTCGTCGTTACATTTCGACATAATGTTGAATATACGATAAGGGTTGTTGACTAGTCTATTGAAAAAGTATATAAACAGTGAATATTCCTCACATCAAGGTATCAACAACAGTGCGTGCAAGTACGAGTGTAAGTGTAGTGAAAATCAATAATCAAAAATAAAAATTTTGTGTAATAATGTCTGGTCGCGGTAAAGGTGGTAAAGTTAAGGGAAAGGCAAAGTCACGTTCAAATCGTGCTGGCCTTCAATTTCCCGTTGGTCGTATTCATCGTTTATTGCGTAAAGGTAATTATGCTGAACGTGTTGGTGCCGGTGCTCCAGTCTATTTAGCTGCTGTTATGGAATATTTGGCAGCTGAAGTTCTTGAGTTGGCTGGTAACGCTGCTCGTGATAATAAAAAAACGAGAATTATTCCTCGCCATTTACAATTGGCTATACGCAACGATGAAGAATTAAATAAACTATTATCTGGAGTAACCATTGCTCAAGGTGGTGTTTTACCTAATATTCAAGCTGTACTTTTGCCAAAGAAGACCGAAAAGAAAGCATAAAGTGGAAAAAGACATGAATATATGCAATTCATAATATATAATATGCAACAATAAAAACCGTCCTTTTCAGGACGACAAAATATGTGTTCAAAGAGATTGAATTGATTTTTTTATATAAAACTGCAATTTTTTTTTACTGATAAAACAAATAATTTAATAAATAAATAAACTCAACTCAAGTAAATACATATATACACACATGTGTATATATGTACATATGTACACATTTGCGCATACACGCATATGTATTTTAATAAAAGTAAAGTAGTAAAGTAGTAGTACAAAGAACCGGTCTTAAGTGGCAGATGTCTACATGCAAAGCCAGCCGGCACATACCCATACTTACATAGATTTTTTGTGTACACGCAAAGATGTGTATCATACAAAGTGGATGAAGTACAGTAGCCCAAAGAGGTCGCATTTGTATATTTAAACGCATATACATAAATGCATGCAAGTATGTACATCAATATATAGGTATTTATATTCTTGTTACGAGGTAAAATTAAACTAAAATATTTCGTATTTATATAAAAAAAATTAAAATTATTGAATTTTTTTTTTTGATCATTTTGTTTGAAAAATTGTGGTCCTGAAAAGGACCGTTTCTATTTTTGTGTTTTGTATGTATCGCATCACTTATTATTCAATTATGCACGTTCACCTCGAATACGTCTGGCTAATTGAATATCTTTTGGCATAATTGTAACACGCTTTGCATGGATGGCACACAAATTAGTATCCTCAAACAAACCAACCAAATATGCCTCACTAGCTTCTTGTAGAGCCATAACTGCAGAACTTTGGAAACGTAAATCTGTTTTAAAATCCTGAGCGATTTCACGAACTAATCGTTGGAATGGCAATTTGCGGATCAATAATTCAGTACTCTTTTGGTAACGACGAATTTCACGCAATGCCACTGTACCGGGACGATAGCGATGTGGTTTTTTAACACCACCAGTTGCTGGAGCACTCTTACGAGCAGCTTTAGTTGCCAATTGTTTGCGAGGTGCTTTACCACCAGTCGACTTACGGGCTGTTTGCTTTGTACGAGCCATTATTTACCACTTTAATTCTTTGCACAAAATTAATCACCACCACAAAATATACACTGCACTTTTCTTACAATAATGCCGTAATGTCGATGTACAAGTAATAAAATGACTAATATTGTTTCATAAATTCACTTCTTTTGGGGTTGGCTAAAATGAAATTTACACATGCGTTAAAATGAGATAGCAATATCTGAGTAATCCAATGAAATGGATGAATTTTTGTATAAATACACGTGTCAAAGCGATATTGAAGCATAGTCGCTGTGTATAGTGAAGTGAATTGTGTTGTTTTTTAGTGGGAAAAATATAAGCAGAGAGAAAAAATGACTGGTCGCGGCAAAGGTGGAAAAGGTTTGGGTAAAGGTGGTGCTAAGCGTCATCGCAAAGTGTTACGTGACAACATCCAAGGTATCACAAAGCCAGCTATTCGTCGTTTAGCTCGCCGTGGTGGCGTAAAACGTATATCTGGTTTGATATATGAAGAAACTCGTGGGGTTTTAAAAGTGTTTTTGGAGAATGTCATTCGCGATGCAGTCACATATACCGAACATGCTAAGAGGAAAACCGTCACAGCAATGGATGTTGTATATGCTTTGAAGAGACAAGGACGTACTTTATATGGTTTCGGCGGTTAAACAATTTCTTTATTTTTTTTTTTTTGCGAACATAAGATCAAATAAAGAAAACAACGGTCCTTTTCAGGACCACAATATTTAATGAACAAAGAATCGAAACTATGATAATGTACTATACAAATATGATTTAATTCTAAAATGCTATAATTTAATATTACGGTAGGGATTTATGTGCATATGTACATATATATATGATTATATTTTAGCACTTTTAATGGTTATCATATTTTTTTTCTGTTGAATACTAACAGATTTAGCTAAGAAATTATAGCCAAAGAATTTATTTTGTATAACTTAAATGTGCATGCCTTATATGCATATGTACATATGTATGTGTCCATATGTACATGCTGGTAGTTTTTCTATATAATTTTAATAAGTATGCATGTTGCTATAATTATTTTCAAAATAAAATTTTATTTTATATTAATTAATGTGTACAATTTTTTATGGAAAATTATCGATATGCATTTACGTATATGAATATGTATGTATTTGTCTTCATATTTTCTACATATTTCATACATGTAGTACAATGTCCCATAGAAATTATTTTTGAAAATTTATAAAATTAAAATTTCTTTAATATCTGCCTAGAATTATTACATATCACTAATTTAAATTTTCAGTTTTGAGTCTAATGAGGATACATAATGAATTAAATATTATGTACGTATATATGCATGTATAATAACACACAATACCCTTAAGGTTGCATCAATGTCAACATCGAAATATTTAAAATATTTTTTTAAGAATAATTTCTTAGTAAAAGTCTACTTTTTATAATTTATATTATGAATAATTTGATGTACTCATGAAAATTAATAAAATTAAACGGTTTGTTTTAGGAACTTTTAAGAAATTTAACTTTAATCGGCAATTTTTGAGTTTTTTGGGTACAAAGTTTGGACGAAAATCCGTATTTCTTGATAAATATTAATTATTATTAAATTATTGTGATTACACATTAAGGAGAAACACTTAAGCTAACAATTTGCATAAAGAATTATTTGATTAAATTAATATATGAATTTTAATAAATTAAATAAAGTTGAAAGTTTGTCATTTGCAATTGGCAAATAGCACTAGAATGTTAAAATTTGTCACTCATCTTTTCACATTGCTTCTCAAATTTTAAAGGCACTAAAAATTTTACATTAAACTCTTCAAAATTTTAAACCAATACTAAGTGTTTTCAATACTTAAAGTGTATATTTAATAGAAATAAATTGTGCATTTATTTTTCAATAAACAAAGTGAAAATGTCTGATACAGTTGCTGTTGCCAATATTAGCTCTCCGGTGGCCGCTGGAGCTACTGCTGTTGCTGATAAAAAAGTCGTTGCAAAAAAGGCAACAAAGCCGAAAAAAATATCGGCTGCACCAACCCATCCACCAACTCAAGAAATGGTCGATGCATCAATTAAGAATTTAAAAGAACGTGGTGGCTCATCACTTTTGGCTATTAAGAAATATATTAGTGCTACATACAAATGTGATGCACAAAAATTGGCACCATTTATCAAACGGTATTTGAAATCGGCTGTTACTAGCGGAAAATTGATTCAAACTAAAGGAAAGGGTGCATCCGGATCATTTAAATTATCAGCTGCTGCGACTAAATCAAGTGAAGGTAAATCAAAACCAAAATCAACCAAATCTGCAGAAAAAGCCAAAACCAAAAAGAAGTCTGCAGATGGTGCAGCATCGAAGAAGAAATTAGTAAGTGGTGCAAAGAAGGTAAGTGGTGAGAAAAAAGCGAAAAAAGCTGTTGTCAGTAAGAAAACTGCGGAAAAGAAGAAAAGTGAAAAATCTAAAGCGAAGGATGCTAAAAAGACTGGTAGTGTTAAAGCTAAACCGGCTAAAACTAAATCAACAGCAACCAAGCCAAAGGCATCAAAAGCAAAATCAGCCGCTGCCAAACCAAAAAAAACAACAGCTGGTAAAAAACCAGTCGCCAAAAAGACTTCCGCTAAGAAATAAATATTTAATATAATAATTCTTTAATTTACATATACATATTTATGTATAATATACATACATATATGGATTAAAGATGATTTAACAACAAACAATAAGCCCTTTTCAGGGCTACAAAATGTTTTTTACAATCAGATCGAAAAATAATTCGTAGGAAATGTGATGTATGCATATGTATTTACATATTTTTATAACGCTAAAATATTAAATAAATCCATGATTACATAATATATACTATATAGAGTTAACTAAATTTAATTTTGGGAGTGATTACTTTTCCATAATGAAATGTACTGAGAGATTTGATTATTAAAATAATTATATTATTACCGCGGTAGCCGAGTGGTTAGCAGTGTGTACTGCCATTCGGAAGGCTTTGGTTCATATCCCGGTGCCACCAACATCAAAAAAAAAGTTATGGAAAATTAATTTAAATAAAAAATTAAGTAAAATTTTCTAATTGCGGCCGCACCTTCGCAGGGAACGTCCACCCCACCGAGTGTATTTCGGACATGAAATTAAGTCTCCTCGTAAAAAAACCATCAGCCGTAGTATAAACTGTAAAGCGCCAATTATATATATAGGTATATATATTATTACTTAAGTTTCACAAAAAATTTCAAATATTTTTATTGCATATATGAAATAAACATTTAATATATTTGAATCTCTTAGTTAAATTGTATTTTGTGGCCCTGAAAAGGGCCTTTGTCGTTACACACACATACATTCTCAATAGACAATTTACTTGGAGCTAGTGTATTTGGTAACAGCCTTAGTACCTTCACTGACGGCATGTTTGGCCAATTCACCGGGCAAAAGTAGACGCACAGCAGTTTGAATTTCGCGACTGGTGATAGTTGAACGTTTGTTATAGTGAGCCAAACGCGACGCCTCAGCAGCAATGCGTTCGAAAATGTCATTAACAAAACTATTCATTATACTCATTGCTTTCGAGGAAATACCAGTATCTGGATGTACTTGTTTTAACACCTTGTAGATATAAATGGCATAGCTTTCCTTCCTCTTGCGCTTCTTCTTCTTGTCATTTTTGGTAATATTTTTTTGTGCCTTACCGGCTTTCTTTGCTGCTTTTCCACTGTTTTTTGGCGGCATTTTATCTTCACTTCAATTCACTTCAATTCACTACACTTCACTTAAATCTTTCTGATGTTACTACACTAACATGCACGTGTTTATGTATTTTTTCACGAGCAATTAGTTCGAGTCGTCGTTACATTTCGACATAATGTTGAATATACGATAAGGGTTGTTGACTAGTCTATTGAAAAAGTATATAAACAGTGAATATTCCTCACATCAAGGTATCAACAACAGTGCGTGCAAGTACGAGTGTAAGTGTAGTGAAAATCAATAATCAAAAATAAAAATTTTGTGTAATAATGTCTGGTCGCGGTAAAGGTGGTAAAGTTAAGGGAAAGGCAAAGTCACGTTCAAATCGTGCTGGCCTTCAATTTCCCGTTGGTCGTATTCATCGTTTATTGCGTAAAGGTAATTATGCTGAACGTGTTGGTGCCGGTGCTCCAGTCTATTTAGCTGCTGTTATGGAATATTTGGCAGCTGAAGTTCTTGAGTTGGCTGGTAACGCTGCTCGTGATAATAAAAAAACGAGAATTATTCCTCGCCATTTACAATTGGCTATACGCAACGATGAAGAATTAAATAAACTATTATCTGGAGTAACCATTGCTCAAGGTGGTGTTTTACCTAATATTCAAGCTGTACTTTTGCCAAAGAAGACCGAAAAGAAAGCATAAAGTGGAAAAAGACATGAATATATGCAATTCATAATATATAATATGCAACAATAAAAACCGTCCTTTTCAGGACGACAAAATATGTGTTCAAAGAGATTGAATTGATTTTTTTATATAAAACTGCAATTTTTTTACTGATAAAACAAATAATTTAATAAATAAATAAACTCAACTCAAGTAAATACATATATACACACATGTGTATATATGTACATATGTACACATTTGCGCATACACGCATATGTATTTTAATAAAAGTAAAGTAGTAAAGTAGTAGTACAAAGAACCGGTCTTAAGTGGCAGATGTCTACATGCAAAGCCAGCCGGCACATACCCATACTTACATAGATTTTTTGTGTACACGCAAAGATGTGTATCATACAAAGTGGATGAAGTACAGTAGCCCAAAGAGGTCGCATTTGTATATTTAAACGCATATACATAAATGCATGCAAGTATGTACATCAATATATAGGTATTTATATTCTTGTTACGAGGTAAAATTAAACTAAAATATTTCGTATTTATATAAAAAAAATTAAAATTATTGAATTTTTTTTTTGATCATTTTGTTTGAAAAATTGTGGTCCTGAAAAGGACCGTTTCTATTTTTGTGTTTTGTATGTATCGCATCACTTATTATTCAATTATGCACGTTCACCTCGAATACGTCTGGCTAATTGAATATCTTTTGGCATAATTGTAACACGCTTTGCATGGATGGCACACAAATTAGTATCCTCAAACAAACCAACCAAATATGCCTCACTAGCTTCTTGTAGAGCCATAACTGCAGAACTTTGGAAACGTAAATCTGTTTTAAAATCCTGAGCGATTTCACGAACTAATCGTTGGAATGGCAATTTGCGGATCAATAATTCAGTACTCTTTTGGTAACGACGAATTTCACGCAATGCCACTGTACCGGGACGATAGCGATGTGGTTTTTTAACACCACCAGTTGCTGGAGCACTCTTACGAGCAGCTTTAGTTGCCAATTGTTTGCGAGGTGCTTTACCACCAGTCGACTTACGGGCTGTTTGCTTTGTACGAGCCATTATTTACCACTTTAATTCTTTGCACAAAATTAATCACCACCACAAAATATACACTGCACTTTTCTTACAATAATGCCGTAATGTCGATGTACAAGTAATAAAATGACTAATATTGTTTCATAAATTCACTTCTTTTGGGGTTGGCTAAAATGAAATTTACACATGCGTTAAAATGAGATAGCAATATCTGAGTAATCCAATGAAATGGATGAATTTTTGTATAAATACACGTGTCAAAGCGATATTGAAGCATAGTCGCTGTGTATAGTGAAGTGAATTGTGTTGTTTTTTAGTGGGAAAAATATAAGCAGAGAGAAAAAATGACTGGTCGCGGCAAAGGTGGAAAAGGTTTGGGTAAAGGTGGTGCTAAGCGTCATCGCAAAGTGTTACGTGACAACATCCAAGGTATCACAAAGCCAGCTATTCGTCGTTTAGCTCGCCGTGGTGGCGTAAAACGTATATCTGGTTTGATATATGAAGAAACTCGTGGGGTTTTAAAAGTGTTTTTGGAGAATGTCATTCGCGATGCAGTCACATATACCGAACATGCTAAGAGGAAAACCGTCACAGCAATGGATGTTGTATATGCTTTGAAGAGACAAGGACGTACTTTATATGGTTTCGGCGGTTAAACAATTTCTTTATTTTTTTTTTTTTGCGAACATAAGATCAAATAAAGAAAACAACGGTCCTTTTCAGGACCACAATATTTAATGAACAAAGAATCGAAACTATGATAATGTACTATACAAATATGATTTAATTCTAAAATGCTATAATTTAATATTACGGTAGGGATTTATGTGCATATGTACATATATATATGATTATATTTTAGCACTTTTAATGGTTATCATATTTTTTTTCTGTTGAATACTAACAGATTTAGCTAAGAAATTATAGCCAAAGAATTTATTTTGTATAACTTAAATGTGCATGCCTTATATGCATATGTACATATGTATGTGTCCATATGTACATGCTGGTAGTTTTTCTATATAATTTTAATAAGTATGCATGTTGCTATAATTATTTTCAAAATAAAATTTTATTTTATATTAATTAATGTGTACAATTTTTTATGGAAAATTATCGATATGCATTTACGTATATGAATATGTATGTATTTGTCTTCATATTTTCTACATATTTCATACATGTAGTACAATGTCCCATAGAAATTATTTTTGAAAATTTATAAAATTAAAATTTCTTTAATATCTGCCTAGAATTATTACATATCACTAATTTAAATGTTCAGTTTTGAGTCTAATGAGGATACATAATGAATTAAATATTATGTACGTATATATGCATGTATAATAACACACAATACCCTTAAGGTTGCATCAATGTCAACATCGAAATATTTAAAATATTTTTTTAAGAATAATTTCTTAGTAAAAGTCTACTTTTTATAATTTATATTATGAATAATTTGATGTACTCATGAAAATTAATAAAATTAAACGGTTTGTTTTAGGAACTTTTAAGAAATTTAACTTTAATCGGCAATTTTTGAGTTTTTTGGGTACAAAGTTTGGACGAAAATCCGTATTTCTTGATAAATATTAATTATTATTAAATTATTGTGATTACCCATTAAGGAGAAACACTTAAGCTAACAATTTGCATAAAGAATTATTTGATTAAATTAATATATGAATTTTAATAAATTAAATAAAGTTGAAAGTTTGTCATTTGCAATTGGCAAATAGCACTAGAATGTTAAAATTTGTCACTCATCTTTTCACATTGCTTCTCAAATTTTAAAGGCACTAAAAATTTTACATTAAACTCTTCAAAATTTTAAACCAATACTAAGTGCTTTCAATACTTAAAGTGTATATTTAATAGAAATAAATTGTGCATTTATTTTTCAATAAACAAAGTGAAAATGTCTGATACAGTTGCTGTTGCCAATATTAGCTCTCCGGTGGCCGCTGGAGCTACTGCTGTTGCTGATAAAAAAGTCGTTGCAAAAAAGGCAACAAAGCCGAAAAAAATATCGGCTGCACCAACCCATCCACCAACTCAAGAAATGGTCGATGCATCAATTAAGAATTTAAAAGAACGTGGTGGCTCATCACTTTTGGCTATTAAGAAATATATTAGTGCTACATACAAATGTGATGCACAAAAATTGGCACCATTTATCAAACGGTATTTGAAATCGGCTGTTACTAGCGGAAAATTGATTCAAACTAAAGGAAAAGGTGCATCCGGATCATTTAAATTATCAGCTGCTGCGACTAAATCAAGTGAAGGTAAATCAAAACCAAAACCAACCAAATCTGCAGAAAAAGCCAAAATCAAAAAGAAGTCTGCAGATGGTGCAGCATCGAAGAAGAAATTAGTAAGTGGTGCAAAGAAGGTAAGTGGTGAGAAAAAAGCGAAAAAAGCTGTTGTCAGTAAGAAAACTGCGGAAAAGAAGAAAAGTGAAAAATCTAAAGCGAAGGATGCTAAAAAGACTGGTAGTGTTAAAGCTAAACCGGCTAAAACTAAATCAACAGCAACCAAGCCAAAGGCATCAAAAGCAAAATCAGCCGCTGCCAAACCAAAAAAAAACAACAGCTGGTAAAAAACCAGTCGCCAAAAAGACTTCCGCTAAGAAATAAATATTTAATATAATAATTCTTTAATTTACATATACATATTTATGTATAATATACATACATATATGGATTAAAGATGATTTAACAACAAACAATAAGCCCTTTTCAGGGCTACAAAATGTTTTTTACAATCAGATCGAAAAATAATTCGTAGGAAATGTGATGTATGCATATGTATTTACATATTTTTATAACGCTAAAATATTAAATAAATCCATGATTACATAATATATACTATATAGAGTTAACTAAATTTAATTTTGGGAGTGATTACTTTTCCATAATGAAATGTACTGAGAGATTTGATTATTAAAATAATTATATTATTACCGCGGTAGCCGAGTGGTTAGCAGTGTGTACTGCCATTCGGAAGGCTTTGGTTCATATCCCGGTGCCACCAACATCAAAAAAAAAGTTATGGAAAATTAATTTAAATAAAAAATTAAGTAAAATTTTCTAATTGCGGCCGCACCTTCGCAGGGAACGTCCACCCCACCGAGTGTATTTCGGACATGAAATTAAGTCTCCTCGTAAAAAAACCATCAGCCGTAGTATAAACTGTAAAGCGCCAATTATATATATAGGTATATATATTATTACTTAAGTTTCACAAAAAAATTCAAATATTTTTATTGCATATATGAAATAAACATTTAATATATTTGAATCTCTTAGTTAAATTGTATTTTGTGGCCCTGAAAAGGGCCTTTGTCGTTACACACACATACATTCTCAATAGACAATTTACTTGGAGCTAGTGTATTTGGTAACAGCCTTAGTACCTTCACTGACGGCATGTTTGGCCAATTCACCGGGCAAAAGTAGACGCACAGCAGTTTGAATTTCGCGACTGGTGATAGTTGAACGTTTGTTATAGTGAGCCAATCGCGACGCCTCAGCAGCAATGCGTTCGAAAATGTCATTAACAAAACTATTCATTATACTCATTGCTTTCGAGGAAATACCAGTATCCGGATGTACTTGTTTTAACACCTTGTAGATATAAATGGCATAGCTTTCCTTCCTCTTGCGCTTCTTCTTCTTGTCATTTTTGGTAATATTTTTTTGTGCCTTACCGGCTTTCTTTGCTGCTTTTCCACTAGTTTTTGGCGGCATTTTATCTTCACTTCAATTCACTTCAATTCACTACACTTCACTTAAATCTTTCTGATGTTACTACACTAACATGTACGTGTTTATGTATTTTTTCACGAGCAATTAGTTCGAGTCGTCGTTACATTTCGACATAATGTTGAATATACGATAAGGGTTGTTGACTAGTCTATTGAAAAAGTATATAAACAGTGAATATTCCTCACATCAAGGTATCAACAACAGTGCGTGCAAGTACGAGTGTAAGTGTAGTGAAAATCAATAATCAAAAATAAAAATTTTGTGTAATAATGTCTGGTCGCGGTAAAGGTGGTAAAGTTAAGGGAAAGGCAAAGTCACGTTCAAATCGTGCTGGCCTTCAATTTCCCGTTGGTCGTATTCATCGTTTATTGCGTAAAGGTAATTATGCTGAACGTGTTGGTGCCGGTGCTCCAGTCTATTTAGCTGCTGTTATGGAATATTTGGCAGCTGAAGTTCTTGAGTTGGCTGGTAACGCTGCTCGTGATAATAAAAAAACGAGAATTATTCCTCGCCATTTACAATTGGCTATACGCAACGATGAAGAATTAAATAAACTATTATCTGGAGTAACCATTGCTCAAGGTGGTGTTTTACCTAATATTCAAGCTGTACTTTTGCCAAAGAAGACCGAAAAGAAAGCATAAAGTGGAAAAAGACATGAATATATGCAATTCATAATATATAATATGCAACAATAAAAACCGTCCTTTTCAGGACGACAAAATATGTGTTCAAAGAGATTGAATTGATTTTTTTATATAAAACTGCAATTTTTTTTACTGATAAAACAAATAATTTAATAAATAAATAAACTCAACTCAAGTAAATACATATATACACACATGTGTATATATGTACATATGTACACATTTGCGCATACACGCATATGTATTTTAATAAAAGTAAAGTAGTAAAGTAGTAGTACAAAGAACCGGTCTTAAGTGGCAGATGTCTACATGCAAAGCCAGCCGGCACATACCCATACTTACATAGATTTTTTGTGTACACGCAAAGATGTGTATCATACAAAGTGGATGAAGTACAGTAGCCCAAAGAGGTCGCATTTGTATATTTAAACGCATATACATAAATGCATGCAAGTATGTACATCAATATATAGGTATTTATATTCTTGTTACGAGGTAAAATTAAACTAAAATATTTCGTATTTATATAAAAAAAATTAAAATTATTGAATTTTTTTTTTGATCATTTTGTTTGAAAAATTGTGGTCCTGAAAAGGACCGTTTCTATTTTTGTGTTTTATATGTATCGCATCACTTATTATTCAATTATGCACGTTCACCTCGAATACGTCTGGCTAATTGAATATCTTTTGGCATAATTGTAACACGCTTTGCATGGATGGCACACAAATTAGTATCCTCAAACAAACCAACCAAATATGCCTCACTAGCTTCTTGTAGAGCCATAACTGCAGAACTTTGGAAACGTAAATCTGTTTTAAAATCCTGAGCGATTTCACGAACTAATCGTTGGAATGGCAATTTGCGGATCAATAATTCAGTACTCTTTTGGTAACGACGAATTTCACGCAATGCCACTGTACCGGGACGATAGCGATGTGGTTTTTTAACACCACCAGTTGCTGGAGCACTCTTACGAGCAGCTTTAGTTGCCAATTGTTTGCGAGGTGCTTTACCACCAGTCGACTTACGGGCTGTTTGCTTTGTACGAGCCATTATTTACCACTTTAATTCTTTGCACAAAATTAATCACCACCACAAAATATACACTGCACTTTTCTTACAATAATGCCGTAATGTCGATGTACAAGTAATAAAATGACTAATATTGTTTCATAAATTCACTTCTTTTGGGGTTGGCTAAAATGAAATTTACACATGCGTTAAAATGAGATAGCAATATCTGAGTAATCCAATGAAATGGATGAATTTTTGTATAAATACACGTGTCAAAGCGATATTGAAGCATAGTCGCTGTGTATAGTGAAGTGAATTGTGTTGTTTTTTAGTGGGAAAAATATAAGCAGAGAGAAAAAATGACTGGTCGCGGCAAAGGTGGAAAAGGTTTGGGTAAAGGTGGTGCTAAGCGTCATCGCAAAGTGTTACGTGACAACATCCAAGGTATCACAAAGCCAGCTATTCGTCGTTTAGCTCGCCGTGGTGGCGTAAAACGTATATCTGGTTTGATATATGAAGAAACTCGTGGTGTTTTAAAAGTGTTTTTGGAGAATGTCATTCGCGATGCAGTCACATATACCGAACATGCTAAGAGGAAAACCGTCACAGCAATGGATGTTGTATATGCTTTGAAGAGACAAGGACGTACTTTATATGGTTTCGGCGGTTAAACAATTTCTTTATTTTTTTTTTTTTGCGAACATAAGATCCAAATAAAGAAAACAACGGTCCTTTTCAGGACCACAATATTTAATGAACAAAGAATCGAAACTATGATAATGTACTATACAAATATGATTTAATTCTAAAATGCTATAATTTAATATTACGGTAGGGATTTATGTGCATATGTACATATATATATGATTATATTTTAGCACTTTTAATGGTTATCATATTTTTTTTCTGTTGAATACTAACAGATTTAGCTAAGAAATGATAGCCAAAGAATTTATTTTGTATAACTTAAATGTGCATGCCTTATATGCATATGTACATATGTATGTGTCCATATGTACATGCTGGTAGTTTTTCTATATAATTTTAATAAGTATGCATGTTGCTATAATTATTTTCAAAATAAAATTTTATTTTATATTAATTAATGTGTACAATTTTTTATGGAAAATTATCGATATGCATTTACGTATATGAATATGTATGTATTTGTCTTCATATTTTCTACATATTTCATACATGTAGTACAATGTCCCATAGAAATTATTTTTGAAAATTTATAAAATTAAAATTTCTTTAATATCTGCCTAGAATTATTACATATCACTAATTTAAATGTTCAGTTTTGAGTCTAATGAGGATACATAATGAATTAAATATTATGTACGTATATATGCATGTATAATAACACACAATACCCTTAAGGTTGCATCAATGTCAACATCGAAATATTTAAAATATTTTTTTAAGAATAATTTCTTAGTAAAAGTCTACTTTTTATAATTTATATTATGAATAATTTGATGTACTCATGAAAATTAATAAAATTAAACGGTTTGTTTTAGGAACTTTTAAGAAATTTAACTTTAATCGGCAATTTTTGAGTTTTTTGGGTACAAAGTTTGGACGAAAATCCGTATTTCTTGATAAATATTAATTATTATTAAATTATTGTGATTACACATTAAGGAGAAACACTTAAGCTAACAATTTGCATAAAGAATTATTTGATTAAATTAATATATGAATTTTAATAAATTAAATAAAGTTGAAAGTTTGTCATTTGCAATTGGCAAATAGCACTAGAATGTTAAAATTTGTCACTCATCTTTTCACATTGCTTCTCAAATTTGAAAGGCACTAAAAATTTTACATTAAACTCTTCAAAATTTTAAACCAATACTAAGTGTTTTCAATACTTAAAGTGTATATTTAATAGAAATAAATTGTGCATTTATTTTTCAATAAACAAAGTGAAAATGTCTGATACAGTTGCTGTTGCCAATATTAGCTCTCCGGTGGCCGCTGGAGCTACTGCTGTTGCTGATAAAAAAAGTCGTTGCAAAAAAGGCAACAAAGCCGAAAAAAATATCGGCTGCACCAACCCATCCACCAACTCAAGAAATGGTCGATGCATCAATTAAGAATTTAAAAGAACGTGGTGGCTCATCACTTTTGGCTATTAAGAAATATATTAGTGCTACATACAAATGTGATGCACAAAAATTGGCACCATTTATCAAACGGTATTTGAAATCGGCTGTTACTAGCGGAAAATTGATTCAAACTAAAGGAAAGGGTGCATCCGGATCATTTAAATTATCAGCTGCTGCGACTAAATCAAGTGAAGGTAAATCAAAACCAAAATCAACCAAATCTGCAGAAAAAGCCAAAACCAAAAAGAAGTCTGCAGATGGTGCAGCATCGAAGAAGAAATTAGTAAGTGGTGCAAAGAAGGTAAGTGGTGAGAAAAAAGCTGTTGTCAGTAAGAAAACTGCGGAAAAGAAGAAAAGTGAAAAATCTAAAGCGAAGGATGCTAAAAAGACTGGTAGTGTTAAAGCTAAACCGGCTAAAACTAAATCAACAGCAACCAAGCCAAAGGCATCAAAAGCAAAATCAGCCGCTGCCAAACCAAAAAAAGCAACAGCTGGTAAAAAACCAGTCGCCAAAAAGACTTCCGCTAAGAAATAAATATTTAATATAATAATTCTTTATTTTACATATACATATTTATGTATAATATACATACATATATGGATTAAAGATGATTTAACAACAAACAATAAGCCCTTTTCAGGGCTACAAAATGTTTTTTACAATCAGATCGAAAAATAATTCGTAGGAAATGTGATGTATGCATATGTATTTACATATTTTTATAACGCTAAAATATTAAATAAATCCATGATTACATAACATATACTATATAGAGTTAACTAAATTGAATTTTGGGAGTAATTACTTTTCCATAATGAAATGTACTGAGAGATTTGATTATTAAAATAATTATATTATTACCGCGGTAGCCGAGTGGTTAGCAGTGTGTACTGCCATTCGGAAGGCTTTGGTTCATATCCCGGTGCCACCAACATCAAAAAAAAGTTATGGAAAATTAATTTAAATAAAAAATTAAGTAAAATTTTTTAATTGCGGCCGCACCTTCGCAGGGAACGTCCACCCCACCGAGTGTATTTCGGACATGAAATTAAGTCTCCTCGTAAAAAAACCATCAGCCGTAGTATAAACTGTAAAGCGCCAATTATATATATAGGTATATATATTATTACTTAAGTTTCACAAAAAATTTCAAATATTTTTATTGCATATATGAAATAAACATTTAATATATTTGAATCTCTTAGTTAAATTGTATTTTGTGGCCCTGAAAAGGGCCTTTGTCGTTACACACACATACATTCTCAATAGACAATTTACTTGGAGCTAGTGTATTTGGTAACAGCCTTAGTACCTTCACTGACGGCATGTTTGGCCAATTCACCGGGCAAAAGTAGACGCACAGCAGTTTGAATTTCGCGACTGGTGATAGTTGAACGTTTGTTATAGTGAGCCAAACGCGACGCCTCAGCAGCAATGCGTTCGAAAATGTCATTAACAAAACTATTCATTATACTCATTGCTTTCGAAGAAATACCAGTATCTGGATGTACTTGTTTTAACACCTTGTAGATATAAATGGCATAGCTTTCCTTCCTCTTGCGCTTCTTCTTCTTGTCATTTTTGGTAATATTTTTTTGTGCCTTACCGGCTTTCTTTGCTGCTTTTCCACTAGTTTTTGGCGGCATTTTATCTTCACTTCAATTCACTTCAATTCACTTCAATTCACTACACTTCACTTAAATCTTTCTGATGTTACTACACTAACATGCATGTGTTTATGTATTTTTTCACGAGCAATTAGTTCGAGTCGTCGTTACATTTCGGCATAATGTCGAATATACGATAAGGGTTGTTGTTTAGGCTATTGAAAAAGTATATAAACAGTGAATATTGCTCACATCAAGGTATCAACAACAGTGCGTACAAGTACGAGTGTAAGTGTAGTGAAAATCAATAAGCAAAAATAAAAATTTTGTGTAATAATGTCTGGTCGCGGTAAAGGTGGTAAAGTTAAGGGAAAGGCAAAGTCACGTTCAAATCGTGCTGGCCTTCAATTTCCCGTTGGTCGTATTCATCGTTTATTGCGTAAAGGTAATTATGCTGAACGTGTTGGTGCCGGTGCTCCAGTCTATTTAGCTGCTGTTATGGAATATTTGGCAGCTGAAGTTCTTGAGTTGGCTGGTAACGCTGCTCGTGATAATAAAAAAACGAGAATTATTCCTCGCCATTTACAATTGGCTATACGTAACGATGAAGAATTAAACAAACTATTATCTGGAGTAACCATTGCTCAAGGTGGTGTTTTACCTAATATTCAGGCTGTACTTTTGCCAAAGAAGACCGAAAAGAAAGCATAAAGTGGAAAAAGACATGAATATATGCAATTCATAATATATAATATGCAACAATAAAAACCGTCCTTTTCAGGACGACAAAATATGTGTTCAAAGAGATTGAATTGATTTTTTTATATAAAACTGCAATTTTTTTTACTGATAAAACAAATAATTTAATAAATAAATAAACTCAACTCAAGTAAATACATATATACCCACATGTGTATATATGTACATATGTACACATTTGCGCATACACGCATATGTATTTTAATAAAAGTAAAGTAGTAAAGTAGTAGTACAAAGAACCGGTCTTAAGTGGCAGATGTCTACATGCAAAGCCAGCCGGCACATACCCATACTTACATAGATTTTTTGTGTACACGCAAAGATGTGTATCATACAAAGTGGATGAAGTACAGTAGCCCAAAGAGGTCGCATTTGTATATTTAAACGCATATACATAAATGCATGCAAGTATGTACATCAATATATAGGTATTTATATTCTTGTTACGAGGTAAAATTAAACTAAAATATTTCGTATTTATATAAAAAAAAAACAAAATTATTTAATTTAATTTTTTTTTGATCATTTTGTTTGAAAAATTGTGGTCCTGAAAAGGACCGTTTCTATTTTTGTGTTTTATATGTATCGCATCACTTATTATTCAATTATGCACGTTCACCTCGAATACGTCTGGCTAATTGAATATCTTTTGGCATAATTGTAACACGCTTTGCATGGATGGCACACAAATTAGTATCCTCAAACAAACCAACTAAATATGCCTCACTAGCTTCTTGTAGAGCCATAACTGCAGAACTTTGGAAACGTAAATCTGTTTTAAAATCTTGAGCGATTTCACGAACTAATCGTTGGAATGGCAATTTGCGGATCAATAATTCAGTACTCTTTTGGTAACGACGAATTTCACGCAATGCCACTGTACCGGGACGATAGCGATGTGGCTTTTTAACACCACCAGTTGCTGGAGCACTCTTACGAGCAGCTTTAGTTGCCAATTGTTTGCGAGGTGCTTTACCACCAGTCGACTTACGGGCTGTTTGCTTTGTACGAGCCATTATTTACCACTTTAATTCTTTGCACAAAATTAATCACCACCACAAAATATACACTGCACTTTTCTTACAATAATGCCGTAATGTCGATGTACAAGTAATAAAATGACTAATATTGTTTCATAAATTCACTTCTTTTGGGGTTGGCTAAAATGAAATTTACACATGCGTTAAAATGAGATAGCAATATCTGAGTAATCCAATGAAATGGATGAATTTTTGTATAAATACACGTGTCAAAGCGATATTGAAGCATAGTCGCTGTGTATAGTGAAGTGAATTGTGTTGTTTTTTAGTGGGAAAAATATAAGCAGAGAGAAAAAATGACTGGTCGCGGCAAAGGTGGAAAAGGTTTGGGTAAAGGTGGTGCTAAGCGTCATCGCAAAGTGTTACGTGACAACATCCAAGGTATCACAAAGCCAGCTATTCGTCGTTTAGCTCGCCGTGGTGGCGTAAAACGTATATCTGGTTTGATATATGAAGAAACTCGTGGTGTTTTAAAAGTGTTTTTGGAGAATGTCATTCGCGATGCAGTCACATATACCGAACATGCTAAGAGGAAAACCGTCACAGCAATGGATGTTGTATATGCTTTGAAGAGACAAGGACGTACTTTATATGGTTTCGGCGGTTAAACAATTTCTTTATTTTTTTTTTTGCGAACATAAGATCAAATAAAGAAAACAACGGTCCTTTTCAGGACCACAATATTTAATGAACAAAGAATCGAAACTATGATAATGTACTATACAAATATGATTTAATTCTAAAATGCTATAATTTAATATTACGGTAGGGATTTATGTGCATATGTACATATATATATGATTATATTTTAGCACTTTTAATGGTTATCATATTTTTTTTCTGTTGAATACTAACAGATTTAGCTAAGAAATGATAGCCAAAGAATTTATTTTGTATAACTTAAATGTGCATGCCTTATGTGCATATGTACATATGTATGTGTCCATATGTACATGCTGGTAGTTTTTCTATATAATTTTAATAAGTATGCATGTTGCTATAATTATTTTCAAAATAAAATTTTATTTTATATTAATTAATGTGTACAATTTTTTATGGAAAATTATCGATATGCATTTACGTATATGAATATGTATGTATTTGTTTTCATATATTTTCATACATGTAGTACAATGTCCCATAGAAATTATTTTTGAAAATTTATAAAATTAAAATTTCTTTAATATCTGCCTAGAATTATTACATATCACAAATTTAAATGTTCAGTTTTGAGTCTAATGAGGATAGATAATGAATTAAATATTATATACCTATATATGCATGTATAATAACACACAATACCCTTAAGGTTGCATCAATGTCAACATCGAAATATTTAAAATATTTTTTTAAGAATAATTTCTTACTAAAAGTCTAATATTAATAATTTATATCATGAATAATTTGATGTACTCATGAAAATTAATAAAATTAAACAGTTTGTTTTAGGAACTTTTAAGAAATTTAACTTTAATCGGCAATTTTTGAGTTTTTTGGGTACAAAGTTTGGACGAAAATCCGTATTTCTGGATAAATATTAATTATTAATAAATTATTGTGATTACACATTAAGGAAAAACACTTAAGCTAACAATTTGTGTAAAGAATTATTTGATTAAGTTAATATATGAATTTTAATAAATTAAATAAAGTTGAAAGTTTGTCATTTGCAATTGGCAAATAGGACTAGAATGTTAAAATTTGTCACTCATCTTTTCACATCGCTTCTCAAATTTTAAAGGCACTAAAAATTTTACATTAAACTCTTCAAAATTTCAAATCAACATTAAGTGTTTTCAATACTTAAAGTGTATATTTAATAGAAATAAATTGTGCATTTATTTTTCAATAAACAAAGTGAAAATGTCTGATACAGTTGTTGTTAGCTCTCCGGTGGCCGCTGGAGCTACTGCTGTTGCTGATAAAAAAGTCGTTGCAAAAAAGGCAACAAAGCCGAAAAAAATATCGGCTCTACCAACCCATCCACCAACTCAAGAAATGGTCGATGCATCAATTAAGAATTTAAAAGAACGTGGTGGCTCATCACTTTTGGCTATTAAGAAATATATTAGTGCTACATACAAATGTGATGCACAAAAATTGGCACCATTTATCAAATGGTATTTGAAATCGGCTGTTACTAGCGGAAAATTGATTCAAACTAAAGGAAAGGGTGCATCCGGATCATTTAAATTATCAGCTGCTGCGACTAAATCAAGTGAAGGTAAATCAAAACCAAAATCAACCAAATCTGCAGAAAAAGCCAAAACCAAAAAGAAGTCTGCAGATGGTGCAGCATCGAAGAAGAAATTAGTAAGTGGTGCAAAGAAGGTAAGTGGTGAGAAAAAAGCGAAAAAAGCTGTTGTCAGTAAGAAAACTGCGGAAAAGAAGAAAAGTGAAAAATCTAAAGCGAAGGATGCTAAAAAGACTGGTAGTGTTAAAGCTAAACCGGCTAAAACTAAATCAACAGCAACCAAGCCAAAGGCATCAAAAGCAAAATCAGCCGCTGCCAAACCAAAAAAAGCAACAGCTGGTAAAAAACCAGTCGCCAAAAAGACTTCCGCTAAGAAATAAATATTTAATATAATAATTCTTTAATTTACATATACATATTTATGTATAATATACATACATATATGGATTAAAGATGATTTAACAACAAACAATAAGCCCTTTTCAGGGCTACAAAATGTTTTTTACAATCAGATCGAAAAATAATTCGTAGGAAATGTGATGTATGCATATGTATTTACATATTTTTATAACGCTAAAATATTAAATAAATCCATGATTACATAATATATACTATATAGAGTTAACTAAATTTAATTTTGGGAGTGATTACTTTTCCATAATGAAATGTACTGAGAGATTTGATTATTAAAATAATTATATTATTACCGCGGTAGCCGAGTGGTTAGCAGTGTGTACTGCCATTTGGAAGGCTTTGGTTCATATCCCGGTGCCACCAACATCAAAAAAAAAGTTATGGAAAATTAATTTAAATAAAAAATTAAGTAAAATTTTCTAATTGCGGCCGCACCTTCGCAGGGAACGTCCACCCCACCGAGTGTATTTCGGACATGAAATTAAGTCTCCTCGTAAAAAAACCATCAGCCGTAGTATAAACTGTAAAGCGCCAATTATATATATAGGTATATATATTATTACTTAAGTTTCACAAAAAAATTCAAATATTTTTATTGCATATATGAAATAAACATTTAATATATTTGAATCTCTTAGTTAAATTGTATTTTGTGGCCCTGAAAAGGGCCTTTGTCGTTACACACACATACATTCTCAATAGACAATTTACTTGGAGCTAGTGTATTTGGTAACAGCCTTAGTACCTTCACTGACGGCATGTTTGGCCAATTCACCGGGCAAAAGTAGACGCACAGCAGTTTGAATTTCGCGACTGGTGATAGTTGAACGTTTGTTATAGTGAGCCAATCGCGACGCCTCAGCAGCAATGCGTTCGAAAATGTCATTAACAAAACTATTCATTATACTCATTGCTTTCGAGGAAATACCAGTATCCGGATGTACTTGTTTTAACACCTTGTAGATATAAATGGCATAGCTTTCCTTCCTCTTGCGCTTCTTCTTCTTGTCATTTTTGGTAATATTTTTTTGTGCCTTACCGGCTTTCTTTGCTGCTTTTCCACTAGTTTTTGGCGGCATTTTATCTTCACTTCAATTCACTTCAATTCACTACACTTCACTTAAATCTTTCTGATGTTACTACACTAACATGTACGTGTTTATGTATTTTTTCACGAGCAATTAGTTCGAGTCGTCGTTACATTTCGACATAATGTTGAATATACGATAAGGGTTGTTGACTAGTCTATTGAAAAAGTATATAAACAGTGAATATTCCTCACATCAAGGTATCAACAACAGTGCGTGCAAGTACGAGTGTAAGTGTAGTGAAAATCAATAATCAAAAATAAAAATTTTGTGTAATAATGTCTGGTCGCGGTAAAGGTGGTAAAGTTAAGGGAAAGGCAAAGTCACGTTCAAATCGTGCTGGCCTTCAATTTCCCGTTGGTCGTATTCATCGTTTATTGCGTAAAGGTAATTATGCTGAACGTGTTGGTGCCGGTGCTCCAGTCTATTTAGCTGCTGTTATGGAATATTTGGCAGCTGAAGTTCTTGAGTTGGCTGGTAACGCTGCTCGTGATAATAAAAAAACGAGAATTATTCCTCGCCATTTACAATTGGCTATACGCAACGATGAAGAATTAAATAAACTATTATCTGGAGTAACCATTGCTCAAGGTGGTGTTTTACCTAATATTCAAGCTGTACTTTTGCCAAAGAAGACCGAAAAGAAAGCATAAAGTGGAAAAAGACATGAATATATGCAATTCATAATATATAATATGCAACAATAAAAACCGTCCTTTTCAGGACGACAAAATATGTGTTCAAAGAGATTGAATTGATTTTTTTATATAAAACTGCAATTTTTTTTACTGATAAAACAAATAATTTAATAAATAAATAAACTCAACTCAAGTAAATACATATATACACACATGTGTATATATGTACATATGTACACATTTGCGCATACACGCATATGTATTTTAATAAAAGTAAAGTAGTAAAGTAGTAGTACAAAGAACCGGTCTTAAGTGGCAGATGTCTACATGCAAAGCCAGCCGGCACATACCCATACTTACATAGATTTTTTGTGTACACGCAAAGATGTGTATCATACAAAGTGGATGAAGTACAGTAGCCCAAAGAGGTCGCATTTGTATATTTAAACGCATATACATAAATGCATGCAAGTATGTACATCAATATATAGGTATTTATATTCTTGTTACGAGGTAAAATTAAACTAAAATATTTCGTATTTATATAAAAAAAATTAAAATTATTGAATTTTTTTTTTGATCATTTTGTTTGAAAAATTGTGGTCCTGAAAAGGACCGTTTCTATTTTTGTGTTTTATATGTATCGCATCACTTATTATTCAATTATGCACGTTCACCTCGAATACGTCTGGCTAATTGAATATCTTTTGGCATAATTGTAACACGCTTTGCATGGATGGCACACAAATTAGTATCCTCAAACAAACCAACCAAATATGCCTCACTAGCTTCTTGTAGAGCCATAACTGCAGAACTTTGGAAACGTAAATCTGTTTTAAAATCCTGAGCGATTTCACGAACTAATCGTTGGAATGGCAATTTGCGGATCAATAATTCAGTACTCTTTTGGTAACGACGAATTTCACGCAATGCCACTGTACCGGGACGATAGCGATGTGGTTTTTTAACACCACCAGTTGCTGGAGCACTCTTACGAGCAGCTTTAGTTGCCAATTGTTTGCGAGGTGCTTTACCACCAGTCGACTTACGGGCTGTTTGCTTTGTACGAGCCATTATTTACCACTTTAATTCTTTGCACAAAATTAATCACCACCACAAAATATACACTGCACTTTTCTTACAATAATGCCGTAATGTCGATGTACAAGTAATAAAATGACTAATATTGTTTCATAAATTCACTTCTTTTGGGGTTGGCTAAAATGAAATTTACACATGCGTTAAAATGAGATAGCAATATCTGAGTAATCCAATGAAATGGATGAATTTTTGTATAAATACACGTGTCAAAGCGATATTGAAGCATAGTCGCTGTGTATAGTGAAGTGAATTGTGTTGTTTTTTAGTGGGAAAAATATAAGCAGAGAGAAAAAATGACTGGTCGCGGCAAAGGTGGAAAAGGTTTGGGTAAAGGTGGTGCTAAGCGTCATCGCAAAGTGTTACGTGACAACATCCAAGGTATCACAAAGCCAGCTATTCGTCGTTTAGCTCGCCGTGGTGGCGTAAAACGTATATCTGGTTTGATATATGAAGAAACTCGTGGTGTTTTAAAAGTGTTTTTGGAGAATGTCATTCGCGATGCAGTCACATATACCGAACATGCTAAGAGGAAAACCGTCACAGCAATGGATGTTGTATATGCTTTGAAGAGACAAGGACGTACTTTATATGGTTTCGGCGGTTAAACAATTTCTTTATTTTTTTTTTTTTGCGAACATAAGATCCAAATAAAGAAAACAACGGTCCTTTTCAGGACCACAATATTTAATGAACAAAGAATCGAAACTATGATAATGTACTATACAAATATGATTTAATTCTAAAATGCTATAATTTAATATTACGGTAGGGATTTATGTGCATATGTACATATATATATGATTATATTTTAGCACTTTTAATGGTTATCATATTTTTTTTCTGTTGAATACTAACAGATTTAGCTAAGAAATGATAGCCAAAGAATTTATTTTGTATAACTTAAATGTGCATGCCTTATATGCATATGTACATATGTATGTGTCCATATGTACATGCTGGTAGTTTTTCTATATAATTTTAATAAGTATGCATGTTGCTATAATTATTTTCAAAATAAAATTTTATTTTATATTAATTAATGTGTACAATTTTTTATGGAAAATTATCGATATGCATTTACGTATATGAATATGTATGTATTTGTCTTCATATTTTCTACATATTTCATACATGTAGTACAATGTCCCATAGAAATTATTTTTGAAAATTTATAAAATTAAAATTTCTTTAATATCTGCCTAGAATTATTACATATCACTAATTTAAATGTTCAGTTTTGAGTCTAATGAGGATACATAATGAATTAAATATTATGTACGTATATATGCATGTATAATAACACACAATACCCTTAAGGTTGCATCAATGTCAACATCGAAATATTTAAAATATTTTTTTAAGAATAATTTCTTAGTAAAAGTCTACTTTTTATAATTTATATTATGAATAATTTGATGTACTCATGAAAATTAATAAAATTAAACGGTTTGTTTTAGGAACTTTTAAGAAATTTAACTTTAATCGGCAATTTTTGAGTTTTTTGGGTACAAAGTTTGGACGAAAATCCGTATTTCTTGATAAATATTAATTATTATTAAATTATTGTGATTACACATTAAGGAGAAACACTTAAGCTAACAATTTGCATAAAGAATTATTTGATTAAATTAATATATGAATTTTAATAAATTAAATAAAGTTGAAAGTTTGTCATTTGCAATTGGCAAATAGCACTAGAATGTTAAAATTTGTCACTCATCTTTTCACATTGCTTCTCAAATTTGAAAGGCACTAAAAATTTTACATTAAACTCTTCAAAATTTTAAACCAATACTAAGTGTTTTCAATACTTAAAGTGTATATTTAATAGAAATAAATTGTGCATTTATTTTTCAATAAACAAAGTGAAAATGTCTGATACAGTTGCTGTTGCCAATATTAGCTCTCCGGTGGCCGCTGGAGCTACTGCTGTTGCTGATAAAAAAAGTCGTTGCAAAAAAGGCAACAAAGCCGAAAAAAATATCGGCTGCACCAACCCATCCACCAACTCAAGAAATGGTCGATGCATCAATTAAGAATTTAAAAGAACGTGGTGGCTCATCACTTTTGGCTATTAAGAAATATATTAGTGCTACATACAAATGTGATGCACAAAAATTGGCACCATTTATCAAACGGTATTTGAAATCGGCTGTTACTAGCGGAAAATTGATTCAAACTAAAGGAAAGGGTGCATCCGGATCATTTAAATTATCAGCTGCTGCGACTAAATCAAGTGAAGGTAAATCAAAACCAAAATCAACCAAATCTGCAGAAAAAGCCAAAACCAAAAAGAAGTCTGCAGATGGTGCAGCATCGAAGAAGAAATTAGTAAGTGGTGCAAAGAAGGTAAGTGGTGAGAAAAAAGCTGTTGTCAGTAAGAAAACTGCGGAAAAGAAGAAAAGTGAAAAATCTAAAGCGAAGGATGCTAAAAAGACTGGTAGTGTTAAAGCTAAACCGGCTAAAACTAAATCAACAGCAACCAAGCCAAAGGCATCAAAAGCAAAATCAGCCGCTGCCAAACCAAAAAAAGCAACAGCTGGTAAAAAACCAGTCGCCAAAAAGACTTCCGCTAAGAAATAAATATTTAATATAATAATTCTTTATTTTACATATACATATTTATGTATAATATACATACATATATGGATTAAAGATGATTTAACAACAAACAATAAGCCCTTTTCAGGGCTACAAAATGTTTTTTACAATCAGATCGAAAAATAATTCGTAGGAAATGTGATGTATGCATATGTATTTACATATTTTTATAACGCTAAAATATTAAATAAATCCATGATTACATAACATATACTATATAGAGTTAACTAAATTGAATTTTGGGAGTAATTACTTTTCCATAATGAAATGTACTGAGAGATTTGATTATTAAAATAATTATATTATTACCGCGGTAGCCGAGTGGTTAGCAGTGTGTACTGCCATTCGGAAGGCTTTGGTTCATATCCCGGTGCCACCAACATCAAAAAAAAGTTATGGAAAATTAATTTAAATAAAAAATTAAGTAAAATTTTTTAATTGCGGCCGCACCTTCGCAGGGAACGTCCACCCCACCGAGTGTATTTCGGACATGAAATTAAGTCTCCTCGTAAAAAAACCATCAGCCGTAGTATAAACTGTAAAGCGCCAATTATATATATAGGTATATATATTATTACTTAAGTTTCACAAAAAATTTCAAATATTTTTATTGCATATATGAAATAAACATTTAATATATTTGAATCTCTTAGTTAAATTGTATTTTGTGGCCCTGAAAAGGGCCTTTGTCGTTACACACACATACATTCTCAATAGACAATTTACTTGGAGCTAGTGTATTTGGTAACAGCCTTAGTACCTTCACTGACGGCATGTTTGGCCAATTCACCGGGCAAAAGTAGACGCACAGCAGTTTGAATTTCGCGACTGGTGATAGTTGAACGTTTGTTATAGTGAGCCAAACGCGACGCCTCAGCAGCAATGCGTTCGAAAATGTCATTAACAAAACTATTCATTATACTCATTGCTTTCGAAGAAATACCAGTATCTGGATGTACTTGTTTTAACACCTTGTAGATATAAATGGCATAGCTTTCCTTCCTCTTGCGCTTCTTCTTCTTGTCATTTTTGGTAATATTTTTTTGTGCCTTACCGGCTTTCTTTGCTGCTTTTCCACTAGTTTTTGGCGGCATTTTATCTTCACTTCAATTCACTTCAATTCACTTCAATTCACTACACTTCACTTAAATCTTTCTGATGTTACTACACTAACATGCATGTGTTTATGTATTTTTTCACGAGCAATTAGTTCGAGTCGTCGTTACATTTCGGCATAATGTCGAATATACGATAAGGGTTGTTGTTTAGGCTATTGAAAAAGTATATAAACAGTGAATATTGCTCACATCAAGGTATCAACAACAGTGCGTACAAGTACGAGTGTAAGTGTAGTGAAAATCAATAAGCAAAAATAAAAATTTTGTGTAATAATGTCTGGTCGCGGTAAAGGTGGTAAAGTTAAGGGAAAGGCAAAGTCACGTTCAAATCGTGCTGGCCTTCAATTTCCCGTTGGTCGTATTCATCGTTTATTGCGTAAAGGTAATTATGCTGAACGTGTTGGTGCCGGTGCTCCAGTCTATTTAGCTGCTGTTATGGAATATTTGGCAGCTGAAGTTCTTGAGTTGGCTGGTAACGCTGCTCGTGATAATAAAAAAACGAGAATTATTCCTCGCCATTTACAATTGGCTATACGTAACGATGAAGAATTAAACAAACTATTATCTGGAGTAACCATTGCTCAAGGTGGTGTTTTACCTAATATTCAGGCTGTACTTTTGCCAAAGAAGACCGAAAAGAAAGCATAAAGTGGAAAAAGACATGAATATATGCAATTCATAATATATAATATGCAACAATAAAAACCGTCCTTTTCAGGACGACAAAATATGTGTTCAAAGAGATTGAATTGATTTTTTTATATAAAACTGCAATTTTTTTTACTGATAAAACAAATAATTTAATAAATAAATAAACTCAACTCAAGTAAATACATATATACCCACATGTGTATATATGTACATATGTACACATTTGCGCATACACGCATATGTATTTTAATAAAAGTAAAGTAGTAAAGTAGTAGTACAAAGAACCGGTCTTAAGTGGCAGATGTCTACATGCAAAGCCAGCCGGCACATACCCATACTTACATAGATTTTTTGTGTACACGCAAAGATGTGTATCATACAAAGTGGATGAAGTACAGTAGCCCAAAGAGGTCGCATTTGTATATTTAAACGCATATACATAAATGCATGCAAGTATGTACATCAATATATAGGTATTTATATTCTTGTTACGAGGTAAAATTAAACTAAAATATTTCGTATTTATATAAAAAAAAAACAAAATTATTTAATTTAATTTTTTTTTGATCATTTTGTTTGAAAAATTGTGGTCCTGAAAAGGACCGTTTCTATTTTTGTGTTTTATATGTATCGCATCACTTATTATTCAATTATGCACGTTCACCTCGAATACGTCTGGCTAATTGAATATCTTTTGGCATAATTGTAACACGCTTTGCATGGATGGCACACAAATTAGTATCCTCAAACAAACCAACTAAATATGCCTCACTAGCTTCTTGTAGAGCCATAACTGCAGAACTTTGGAAACGTAAATCTGTTTTAAAATCTTGAGCGATTTCACGAACTAATCGTTGGAATGGCAATTTGCGGATCAATAATTCAGTACTCTTTTGGTAACGACGAATTTCACGCAATGCCACTGTACCGGGACGATAGCGATGTGGCTTTTTAACACCACCAGTTGCTGGAGCACTCTTACGAGCAGCTTTAGTTGCCAATTGTTTGCGAGGTGCTTTACCACCAGTCGACTTACGGGCTGTTTGCTTTGTACGAGCCATTATTTACCACTTTAATTCTTTGCACAAAATTAATCACCACCACAAAATATACACTGCACTTTTCTTACAATAATGCCGTAATGTCGATGTACAAGTAATAAAATGACTAATATTGTTTCATAAATTCACTTCTTTTGGGGTTGGCTAAAATGAAATTTACACATGCGTTAAAATGAGATAGCAATATCTGAGTAATCCAATGAAATGGATGAATTTTTGTATAAATACACGTGTCAAAGCGATATTGAAGCATAGTCGCTGTGTATAGTGAAGTGAATTGTGTTGTTTTTTAGTGGGAAAAATATAAGCAGAGAGAAAAAATGACTGGTCGCGGCAAAGGTGGAAAAGGTTTGGGTAAAGGTGGTGCTAAGCGTCATCGCAAAGTGTTACGTGACAACATCCAAGGTATCACAAAGCCAGCTATTCGTCGTTTAGCTCGCCGTGGTGGCGTAAAACGTATATCTGGTTTGATATATGAAGAAACTCGTGGTGTTTTAAAAGTGTTTTTGGAGAATGTCATTCGCGATGCAGTCACATATACCGAACATGCTAAGAGGAAAACCGTCACAGCAATGGATGTTGTATATGCTTTGAAGAGACAAGGACGTACTTTATATGGTTTCGGCGGTTAAACAATTTCTTTATTTTTTTTTTTTGCGAACATAAGATCAAATAAAGAAAACAACGGTCCTTTTCAGGACCACAATATTTAATGAACAAAGAATCGAAACTATGATAATGTACTATACAAATATGATTTAATTCTAAAATGCTATAATTTAATATTACGGTAGGGATTTATGTGCATATGTACATATATATATGATTATATTTTAGCACTTTTAATGGTTATCATATTTTTTTTCTGTTGAATACTAACAGATTTAGCTAAGAAATGATAGCCAAAGAATTTATTTTGTATAACTTAAATGTGCATGCCTTATGTGGATATGTACATATGTATGTGTCCATATGTACATGCTGGTAGTTTTTCTATATAATTTTAATAAGTATGCATGTTGCTATAATTATTTTCAAAATAAAATTTTATTTTATATTAATTAATGTGTACAATTTTTTATGGAAAATTATCGATATGCATTTACGTATATGAATATGTATGTATTTGTCTTCATATTTTCTACATATTTCATACATGTAGTACAATGTCCCATAGAAATTATTTTTGAAAATTTATAAAATTAAAATTTCTTTAATATCTGCCTAGAATTATTACATATCACAAATTTAAATGTTCAGTTTTGAGTCTAATGAGGATAGATAATGAATTAAATATTATGTACGTATATATGCATGTATAATAACACACAATACCCTTAAGGTTGCATCAATGTCAACATCGAAATATTTAAAATATTTTTTAATATTAATAATTTATATCATGAATAATTTGATGTACTCATGAAAATTAATAAAACTAAACAGTTTGTTTTAGGAACTTTTAAGAAATTTAACTTTAATCGACAATTTTTAAGTTTTTTGGGTACAAAGTTTGGACGAAAATCCGTATTTCTGGATAAATATTAATTATTAATAAATTATTGTGATTACACATTAAGGAAAAACACTTAAGCTAACAATTTGTGTAAAGAATTATTTGATTAAGTTAATATATGAATTTTAATAAATTAAATAAAGTTGAAAGTTTGTCATTTGCAATTGGCAAATAGGACTAGAATGTTAAAATTTGTCACTCATCTTTTCACATCGCTTCTCAAATTTTAAAGGCACTAAAAATTTTACATTAAACTCTTCAAAATTTTAAACCAATACTAAGTGTTTTCAATACTTAAAGTGTATATTTAATAGAAATAAATTGTGCATTTATTTTTCAATAAACAAAGTGAAAATGTCTGATACAGTTGCTGTTGCCAATATTAGCTCTCCGGTGGCCGCTGGAGCTACTGCTGTTGCTGATAAAAAAGTCGTTGCAAAAAAGGCAACAAAGCCGAAAAAAATATCGGCTGCACCAACCCATCCACCAACTCAAGAAATGGTCGATGCATCAATTAAGAATTTAAAAGAACGTGGTGGCTCATCACTTTTGGCTATTAAGAAATATATTAGTGCTACATACAAATGTGATGCCCAAAAATTGGCACCATTTATCAAACGGTATTTGAAATCGGCTGTTACTAGCGGAAAATTGATTCAAACTAAAGGAAAGGGTGCATCCGGATCATTTAAATTATCAGCTGCTGCGACTAAATCAAGTGAAGGTAAATCAAAACCAAAATCAACCAAATCTGCAGAAAAAGCCAAAACCAAAAAGAAGTCTGCAGATGGTGCAGCATCGAAGAAGAAATTAGTAAGTGGTGCAAAGAAGGTAAGTGGTGAGAAAAAAGCGAAAAAAGCTGTTGTCAGTAAGAAAACTGCGGAAAAGAAGAAAAGTGAAAAATCTAAAGCGAAGGATGCTAAAAAGACTGGTAGTGTTAAAGCTAAACCGGCTAAAACTAAATCAACAGCAACCAAGCCAAAGGCATCAAAAGCAAAATCAGCCGCTGCCAAACCAAAAAAAACAACAGCTGGTAAAAAACCAGTCGCCAAAAAGACTTCCGCTAAGAAATAAATATTTAATATAATAATTCTTTAATTTACATATACATATTTATGTATAATATACATACATATATGGATTAAAGATGATTTAACAACAAACAATAAGCCCTTTTCAGGGCTACAAAATGTTTTTTACAATCAGATCGAAAAATAATTCGTAGGAAATGTGATGTATGCATATGTATTTACATATTTTTATAACGCTAAAATATTAAATAAATCCATGATTACATAATATATACTATATAGAGTTAACTAAATTTAATTTTGGGAGTGATTACTTTTCCATAATGAAATGTACTGAGAGATTTGATTATTAAAATAATTATATTATTACCGCGGTAGCCGAGTGGTTAGCAGTGTGTACTGCCATTCGGAAGGCTTTGGTTCATATCCCGGTGCCACCAACATCAAAAAAAAAAGTTATGGAAAATTAATTTAAATAAAAAATTAAGTAAAATTTTCTAATTGCGGCCGCACCTTCGCAGGGAACGTCCACCTCACCGAGTGAATTTCGGACATGAAATTAAGTCTCCTCGTAAAAAAACCATCAGCCGTAGTATAAACTGTAAAGCGCCAATTATATATATAGGTATATATATTATTACTTAAGTTTCACAAAAAATTTCAAATATTTTTATTGCATATATGAAATAAACATTTAATATATTTGAATCTCTTAGTTAAATTGTATTTTGTGGCCCTGAAAAGGGCCTTTGTCGTTACACACACATACATTCTCAATAGACAATTTACTTGGAGCTAGTGTATTTGGTAACAGCCTTAGTACCTTCACTGACGGCACACATGTGTATATATGTACATATGTACACATTTGCGCATACTGTAACGGAGTTTTCCTCTTGGCTGGGGTAAGCTCAGCCTTGCCAAGGGTTTGCTAAAGTAAAATGCGCTGGGTACGTTACAACAAATTTATTAGTTTAACAATCTCTATCTACACGGTTTCTAATACGTTACTCGCTATTTCTATGACAAGTAAGTAAGTGTTCGTGAGGTATAAACCCTCAGGTACACTACGTTTGCTGGTGGTGTTGAACCCACGAGCAAGTATGCTTAATAATAACACAAATAGTACTTCTTTCGTATGGCGCTGTGGAGGTATAAACCCTCTAACAGCCCTCGTTCCAGTGAGGTATAAACCCTCAGTAGAATATAAATAAATGCTCGTGAGGTATATAGACCCTCAGGTGCACTACGTTTGCCGGTGGTATTGATCCCACGGGCAAGTATACCTAACGACAACACAAAGGCTACTCAATTTCCTTTGCGTTTTCCTCGCCTTTTATACTCTTCTGCACGCAGGCAGAATGTTATTTTAATTTTTTAATAACAATTGATTGCTGCGTACAGTTTCTCACTTATTCTATGTGTATGTGTGTATGTGCATTCATGTTCGAACATGTTTTTAGGCTTCAGCGCTTCAATAATTTAAGTATGTAAATATATTTAATTATTTCATGTATAATAATTCAATGTATATATATAAATTCAGTGTATGAATATAAAAATGTACATAAAAAGTATTGTTGTGAGGTCTCCAAAAGCCTCGGATTTTGGGGTCCTTACACCCTCCCCTCACTTCCCGCTGCGAGACTTATGGTCACCAGGCCAGTCCGTGTGATCCTCACGCACTTCACCATCCTCCTCGGATATATCGAGTTCTCCTCGTCGCTTCGCTGGCTGCTCATCCTCACTCTCTGACGAGATTGTGATTGGCGTGGATGCGCGCACTAAACATTCTCCTTCATCAGCACTGCCGCTATCTGCTTCTTCACTCCGTACGAAAATCACTGTAGCTTCGCTGGTACATGTACTTTCTGCTCTGCCTCGTTTACTGCTTGTTTCGTGTAGGTGAGAACGTATCTCCTCCTCTGTCAGCCTTTGTAAACGTACGCGTGGCCAGTCGTTTGTTGGTGCCATCTCTGCTGCTTGCTTATAGTCCTTACTTCGTATGGTTGAGCGTGCGTATAGTTCGTTGGCACAATTAGTTTATCGCTCGCTTCAGTTGTTAGAACACTTGATGTGAGTTTGGTCGTGGCGCCGGCTTTTATTTTGATTTTTCATCGCTCGACCAACTGTGCTTTTCCTGCATATGTTTTGATACACATTCCTCCTTCGAATTTTTGCAGGAGTATTTCAGTTATTATTATTATTTTGTGTGTATATATTTATTTTTTTTCTGTGCGTTGTGTATATATAATTATTATTATTATTATTTTTCGTCTATGTGGTTTTGCTTGTATAGTTTCACTTTGCATATATTTTACTTTATGTATGTATGTATATTATGTATATTTTTGTTTTTCCACTTGTATGTACATATATATATTTTCACTTCATTGCATGTATGTATGTATGTATATTATATTCTTTTTTTCTCTCACTTAGTTATATGTATGTACATATGTATATATGTATGTACATTTGTTTACCGCTGGCTCTGCTATTGATGGGTGCTGCCACCTTCATACAGTATGTGACTTAAGGTGCGTCCATATCAAACTTTTTTTCACTTGAATATTTTTTTTTTTTGTTTTTTTTTTGTTTTTGTGTTTGTTTCTTAACACTACGACTCCCTTTTATGTCCATTTTAGGGTGCGTCCATATCAAACTTTTTCTCACTCTTAATTTTTTTTTTTTTTTTTTGTTTTTGTTTTTGTTTCTTCTCACTATGATGTCTTTTTTTTTTCACTAAATTTTTTTTTTTTCACTAATATTTTTTTTTTTTTTTTTTTTTTTTTTTGTTTTTGTGTTTACTTCAAGTTTCTTCTTTTTTTCACGATAATTTTTTTTTTTGCTCTATTATCCTTTTACTTCAAAATTTTTTTTTTTTCCTTTTTTTTTTTTTCACGATAATTTTTTTTTTTTTTTATGAAATGTTTTTCCCATCGCCGTGGTAGGGCTTCAGTTCACTCAGATGTGCCGTTCTACTTTTTCCCTTGTGTATTTTGTCCAGTTCCACTATTACTGGAGATATGTAGTTGGTTATTCGATGCGGGCCGCTGTACCTGGGAGCTAGTTTGGCCGCAAAGTTTTCTATCGCCTTTGAGAGGTGGTGTTCCTTTACTAGTACTAAGTCGCCTATAGCTGGTTGCCAATTTCGCCTTCGCAGGTTGTAATGACGCGCTTGATCGGTTGCTGCGCGTTGTTGGTTACATCGAACTATTCTGTAGACTTCTGCCATCATTGTTGCTTTCTCTGCTGGTGTCGGGGTCTTCTGCGCTGTTCCGAAGGTGTGTTCGTCGAAGAGATTATTCGGCATTCTTGGGTCTCTTCTCTGGACTATGTATGCCGGACTGTATCCTGTGGATTCGCCTACGCAGGTATTGAGTGCGAGTGTTATTTCTGGGAGTAGTTCGTCCCAATCACGTTGTTCTCTTCCGGTGAATTGCGCTATCATTCTTTTAATGTTCCTGTTTGCTCTTTCGGTCGGGTTCTCTTGTGGTGTGTAAGGTGCGGTTAGCTGGTGTTTCACTCCGTGCTCGCGTAAGAAGTTTTTGAAATGCTTACTGGTGAATTGTGCTCCGTTGTCCGTGATTAGTACTTTTGGGATACCAAAACGCGCTAAAATCCTTTCTCGGAATGCTCTTACGAGGCCTTCGGTTGTGGCTTTGCGGACTGCAACGATCTCTACCCATTTAGAGAATCGGTCCAGAAAGACGAGAGCCATTGTACTGCCATGCTTTGATCGGGGTAGCGGGCCGACGAAATCTGCACACACTGTTGCCCATGGTTCTTCCGCTATTTGGGTGAGCATTTTGCCTGCAGCTTGTTGTTGGCCGGGCTTATATATTTGGCACTCGTGACACTGTTGTACATACTTCCTCACGTCGCGAAACATTCCTGGCCAGTAGTATCGTGCCATCGCCCGGGCTATGGATTTACGAATGCCCATATGGCCTGCACTCGGGGCGTCATGTACTTCTTTTAACACTCGTAGTTTTTGGGACATTGGTACACATAGCTTCCACGGAGTAGTATCTTCACCATCGACTTGGGTCGTCATTCGCCTATATAAACTGCCTTCTTCGATCACGTAGTCCGGGTACTTTTCTGGAGCTTCTTCCACCTTCGCCTTCTTTTCTTTTAGCCATGCGCCGTCTTCGTTTTCGTCTTCCTCTAACACTGTAGCCAACTGTTCCTCTTGTGGTTGCCTTGATAACGCGTCTGCTACGACGTTCAGCTTCTTTATTGGTCGATCGTCTCGCATGATTATTTTATGTGTGGCGACATTGGACGATCCTGACATCTCCTCAAATTGTTTCAACTCACTTTGCAGGAACTCACTCACTTTCTTATCCGCTGGGTTGCCTGCTTGTGGTGTGGTTTGGTTTGGGCCTTCTGAGGCCATGTACTCTTTCGCTCTCTTCTCAACTATGGCGGTGCACGTGACTATCTCATCTTCTCTCTTATCTACTCTTAATCTTAGTGACTCTCCGCCGCATCTCAACTCTGTGTTGGCCTTCGCGAGGTAGTCCGTCCCGAGTACCATTTCATCGACCAGGCCTGGTAGAACAAGTAACTCGCTGTGATGTACTTCGTTCCCCAACTTCACTTCTGCTTCTACTGCTTCCTTGACGTCCTTGCGCCTTCCATCTCCCATTACCACTCGTGTCTTTACGGGTTTCGTTATTTCCGTACCCAATCTCCTCACCACTTCTTCGCTCACGAAACTCCTCGTTGCTCCGGTATCTATTGCCGCTACTATGTTTTCGCCGTTCATGGTCACATTGGCCAGGATCCGGCCTTGTGTCTGGTTTAGTGCTGCTGCTGTTCTCGAGGGAGTGTTGTGGACCCCACCCCTCGATACTGATGAGGCCCCTGGTCGTTTCCCTGTAGATCTGGGCAGCAATTTCGGGTGTGTATTCCACAACGTCCACACTTCCAACAAAACTCGATTTTTGGACTGTGACAGCCGTGGGCGAAATGTCCGGCTCCACCGCATCGTCTGCATGCGTTTCGGGGGTCTACGTACCTCCCTTGCTGATTTGGTTGGCTCTCTGCTCTCCTCGGTGTGTTGGGATTCCGGTCTTCACGCAATTGCTGGTAGCGCTCTGCTCTGTCTGCTCGATCTGGTCTTGTAGCGCCCTCAAACCTCCTTGGTTGTTCCCGCCTTTCGCTGCTGTGTGGGTGCCTATAGCTCTCTTCGTTCACGTGCATAGACCGGTACCGCTCTTCCGGTCGTCGAGGTACAAATGGTCGCGCTGCGGCTCTTAATGGCTCTCTCTCGGGGGGAAGGTTTTCGAAGTCTTCTACCAAGTCCACTAACTCTTCCAGACTCTTGAACTCACTCCGTTTAACGTAAAGTTGATACTCTCTGCGCGAATTTCGATAGATACGGCTTAGTTTCTCTTCGGCTGTGTAGTTCGCGTGCCGCATAAGCCCTTGTAGTACCAGGACGTAATCTTTAAACCGCTCACCCGGTCGTTGGACGCGTCGGCGTATCTCGTCGTCCAGTTGTTCAAAGTATCGCGAGCTCAGAAAGAACTTCAGGAAATCTTTTTTAAACTCGTCCCATTCCTGCCAGTGCCGATTGTTATTCCGGAACCACACCAAAGCTTTCTCCTTCAGTAGCTCTGGTAACGCTCGTGGGATTGAGTTACGGTTTAAGCCGTAACCGTCCGCTAATTCCTCTACCCGTTCGATAAATCCTAAGGGATCTTTACCGCCGTCGTAGCGGAATCCCCATTTCCGCACCCTGTCCATAATGTTCGCATGAGAGGGTGTCGCAGGTACGTACGCTTGCTCTTCTTCGTAAAGCATGCCGTGAGCTCCCTCATAAAACACGTCTGATGATGGGACGCCTTCTCTTGGTGTCGCTGGATTTATGGTGATATTTGGCCTAGTATGTCGGAGGGCCAACTCCGTCAAGCGTCTTTGCACGCCTTCTCCTTCACCCTGATTCTGAATGAAGCTCGCAAAGCGTTTGCGCAGCTCCTCCACTGTTCCGTAGTTCTCGAATCCAAATTCTTCTGCGTATCTCAATAGTTCCTCTCGATTGAGGTAGTACACCCATGTCACTTTGACCATGGTTACCTCGTTATCTCGTTCTTCCTACTTTAGAGTCCCTGCTCGGGTGCCAGTTGTAACGGAGTTTTCCTCTTGGCTGGGGTAAGCTCAGCCTTGCCAAGGGTTTGCTAAAGTAAAATGCGCTGGGTACGTTACAACAAATTTATTAGTTTAACAATCTCTATCTACACGGTTTCTAATACGTTACTCGCTATTTCTATGACAAGTAAGTAAGTGTTCGTGAGGTATAAACCCTCAGGTACACTACGTTTGCTGGTGGTGTTGAACCCACGAGCAAGTATGCTTAATAATAACACAAATAGTACTTCTTTCGTATGGCGCTGTGGAGGTATAAACCCTCTAACAGCCCTCGTTCCAGTGAGGTATAAACCCTCAGTAGAATATAAATAAATGCTCGTGAGGTATATAGACCCTCAGGTGCACTACGTTTGCCGGTGGTATTGATCCCACGGGCAAGTATACCTAACGACAACACAAAGGCTACTCAATTTCCTTTGCGTTTTCCTCGCCTTTTATACTCTTCTGCACGCAGGCAGAATGTTATTTTATAATAACAATTGATTGCTGCGTACAGTTTCTCACTTATTCTATGTGTATGTGTGTATGTGCATTCATGTTCGAACATGTTTTTAGGCTTCAGCGCTTCAATAATTTAAGTATGTAAATATATTTAATTATTTCATGTATAATAATTCAATGTATATATATAAATTCAGTGTATGAATATAAAAATGTACATAAAAAGTATTGTTGTGAGGTCTCCAAAAGCCTCGGATTTTGGGGTCCTTACAATACACGCATATGTATTTTAATAAAAGTAAAGTAGTAAAGTAGTAGTACAAAGAACCGGTCTTAAGTGGCAGATGTCTACATGCAAAGCCAGCCGGCACATACCCATACTTACATAGATTTTTTGTGTACACGCAAAGATGTGTATCATACAAAGTGGATGAAGTACAGTAGCCCAAAGAGGTCGCATTTGTATATTTAAACGCATATACATAAATGCATGCAAGTATGTACATCAATATATAGGTATTTATATTCTTGTTACGAGGTAAAATTAAACTAAAATATTTCGTATTTATATAAAAAAAAAACAAAATTATTTAATTTTGCCAATTGTTTGCGAGGTGCTTTATCACCAGTCGACTTACGGGCTGTTTGCTTTGTACGAGCCATTATTATTTACCACTTTAATTCTTTGCACAAAATTAATCACCTCCACAAAATATACACTGCACTTTTCTTACAATAATGCCGTAATGTCGATGTACAAGTAATAAAATGACTAATATTGTTTCATAAGTTCACTTCTTTTGGGGTTGGCTAAAATGAAATTTACACATGCGTTAAAATGAGATAGCAATATCTGAGTAATCCAATGAAATGGATGAATTTTTGTATAAATACAC
This sequence comes from Ceratitis rosa, assembly GCA_037013455.1. NCBI lineage: Eukaryota > Metazoa > Arthropoda > Insecta > Diptera > Tephritidae > Ceratitis > Ceratitis rosa. Next base: position 308,256 of record JAWMAG010000004.1, read on the forward strand.
GTGTCAAAGAGATATTGAAGCATAGTCGCTGTGTATAGTGAAGTGAATTGTGTTGTTTTTTAGTGGGAAAAATATAAGCAGAGAGAAAAAATGACTGGTCGCGGCAAAGGTGGAAAAGGTTTGGGTAAAGGTGGTGCTAAGCGTCATCGCAAAGTGTTACGTGACAACATCCAAGGTATCACAAAGCCAGCTATTCGTCGTTTAGCTCGCCGTGGTGGCGTAAAACGTATATCTGGTTTGATATATGAAGAAACTCGTGGTGTTTTAAAAGTGTTTTTGGAGAATGTCATTCGCGATGCAGTCACATATACCGAACATGCTAAGAGGAAAACCGTCACAGCAATGGATGTTGTATATGCTTTGAAGAGACAAGGACGTACTTTATATGGTTTCGGCGGTTAAACAATTTCTTTATTTTTTTTTTTGCGAACATAAGATCAAATAAAGAAAACAACGGTCCTTTTCAGGACCACAATATTTAATGAACAAAGAATCGAAACTATGATAATGTACTATACAAATATGATTTAATTCTAAAATGCTATAATTTAATATTACGGTAGGGATTTATGTGCATATGTACATATATATGATTATATTTTTGCACTTTTAATGGTTATCATATTTTTTTTCTGTTGAATACTAACAGATTTAGCTAAGAAATGATAGCCAAAGAATTTATTTTGTATAACTTAAATGTGCATGCCGTATGTGCATATGTACATATGTATGTGTCCATATGTACATGCTGGTAGTTTTTCTATATAATTTTAATAAGTATGCATGTTGCTATAATTATTTTCAAAATAAAATTTTATTTTATATTAATTAATGTGTACAATTTTTTATGGAAAATTATCGATATGCATTTACGTATATGAATATGTATGTATTTGTCTTCATATTTTCTACATATTTCATACATGTAGTACAATGTCCCATAGAAATTATTTTTGAAAATTTATAAAATTAAAATTTCTTTAATATCTGCCTAGAATTATTACATATCACAAATTTAAATGTTCAGTTTTGAGTCTAATGAGGATAGATAATGAATTAAATATTATGTACGTATATATGCATGTATAATAACACACAATACCCTTAAGGTTGCATCAATGTCAACATCGAAATATTTAAAATATTTTTTTAAGAATAATTTCTTACTAAAAGTCTACTTTTTATAATTTATATTATGAATAATTTGATGTACTCATGAAAATTAATAAAACTAAACAGTTTATTTTAGGAACTTTTAAGAAATTTAACTTTAATCGACAATTTTTAAGTTTTTTGGGTACAAAGTTTGGACGAAAATCCGTATTTCTGGATAAATATTAATTATTAATAAATTATTGTGATTACACATTAAGGAAAAACACTTAAGCTAACAATTTGTGTAAAGAATTATTTGATTAAGTTAATATATGAATTTTAATAAATTAAATAAAGTTGAAAGTTTGTCATTTGCAATTGGCAAATAGGACTAGAATGTTAAAATTTGTCACTCATCTTTTCACATCGCTTCTCAAATTTTAAAGGCACTAAAAATTTTACATTAAACTCTTCAAAATTTCAAATCAACATTAAGTGTTTTCAATACTTAAAGTGTATATTTAATAGAAATAAATTGTGCATTTATTTTTCAATAAACAAAGTAAAAATGTCTGATACAGTTGTTGTTAGCTCTCCGGTGGCCGCTGGAGCTACTGCTGTTGCTGATAAAAAAGTCGTTGCAAAAAAGGCAACAAAGCCGAAAAAAATATCGGCTGTACCAACCCATCCACCAACTCAAGAAATGGTCGATGCATCAATTAAGAATTTAAAAGAACGTGGTGGCTCATCACTTTTGGCTATTAAGAAATATATTAGTGCTACATACAAATGTGATGCACAAAAATTGGCACCATTTATCAAATGGTATTTGAAATCGGCTGTTACTAGCGGAAAATTGATTCAAACTAAAGGAAAGGGTGCATCCGGATCATTTAAATTATCAGCTGCTGCGACTAAATCAAGTGAAGGTAAATCAAAACCAAAATCAAACAAATCTGCAGAAAAAGCCAAAACCAAAAAGAAGTCTGCAGATGGTGCAGCATCAAAGAAGAAATTAGTGAGTGGTGCAAAGAAGGTAAGTGGTGAGAAAAAAGCGAAAAAAGCTGTTGTCGGTAAGAAAACTGCGGAAAAGAAGAAAAGTGAAAAATCTAAAGCGAAGGATGCTAAAAAGACTGGTAGTGTTAAAGCTAAACCGGCTAAAACTAAATCATCAGCAACCAAGCCAAAGGCATCAAAAGCAAAATCAGCCGCTGCCAAACCCAAAAAAGCAACAGCTGGTAAAAAACCAGTCGCCAAAAAGACTTCCGCTAAGAAATAAATATTTAATATAATAATTCTTTAATTTACATATACATATTTATGTATAATATACATATATATATATATATGGATTAAAGATGATTTAACAACAAACAATAAGCCCTTTTCATGGCTACAAAATGTTTATTACAATCAGATCGAGAAATAATTCGTAGGAAATATGATGTAGGCATATGTATTGTATTTCCTTTTTTTAAGCATCATTTCCTTAGCGATTGTGTTCGCAGCCATATTTGCTCTGATGCCTGTGTGACTGGGAGTCCACATTAATTTGAATTTGTCACGGAAGGATAAGAATACGTCTCTTATTCCACTTATGATGCAGTTTGCGTTATTAGGGTTTTTTATCTCTAACATGAAAGACTATCATTGCAGATTATTTATTTTCCTCTATTTAGTCTTAAGCATTTAATAGCTTTGGGAATTGCTGTAGCTTCAGCTGTGAATATTGAGCAAAATGAAAATAGCAGCCCATAGGAAATAGGTTCATTATATATTCTTTGACTGCGGCAAGGATTGGATTTTTTGCGGTACCGCATTTTCTCAAATATTTGCTAAACCTAAATTGGAGCGTATATTCAATTTTGACAGCGCGTTATATGATAAAGTTAGATGTGAAGGATATAAGTTTGAAAGTAGAAAAAACTGACAAAGAGGGATAGGTAATTGGGAGAAACTTGACAAATAAATATATTGTATTTTGCAAGTAAGATGACAATTATTCACTGAAAATTTAATTCAGCTTGTAAAGACACACTTTTGCCGGCCGATTAATTTCGTAGTAATTTCAACCAAGAAATAAATTTATTAAATGTTCTCAAAATAATACGAACTTCTAGAGAATGAGAAAAGGCCAAAACGTTAGCACTCTTATTTAGTGATAGCGCGCGTTGCTACTCATTGGCGTTAGTAAACGCAACGCTGAATGCTAATTTAGATATGTATGTCAGTAAGGCTCATTTGTAAATTGATGATAGTACCTTTGGCGAGCGTTTGATAGATGAGGCTGATAAAAATCCTGCTTCAAGACGATGCGAGATTGATGATAAGTTTTGGATAAAGTTTACATAAGCAGTCTTTCACGCTGCCCTTTAAAGAAGGTAGTCCAGATTCCGGTAAAATGTTGCTTAATGGAGATGCCGGGAGTGCGCGAATCGAGTAGCGAACAGCATATTGTGGAGGTGCGCAAGCATCTTGATGTGATTCTTAGAGTGGTGGTCAAATATTTCAAAGCTGTAATTTATTATAGATGATACAAAAAATAAGGTAGTTTCACTCAAAATATTTTTCAAAAATATTAACCATGTGACATAAAAAGATTTTTTGACTCTTGTTTTATTTTTGTGCTGCGAATTTAATTAAAAAAAAAGAATTAATTTTCAACTTACTAAAACAAAAAAAATAACGAAAAATAAAACGTACCTTCAAAAAACTCAAAGGCTTTGCATTGTATTTTCTAAAATCTAATGGGAATAAAATTGTTTTCAGGCAGCTTAGCATTCTTTATAAAAAAATATATGAAATATTTTTAAAGTGGCAATATCTTGAAGTTAAAATGAAAATAAGATAAAATGTCATAAAATCTCTTTCTATCAATTTTATCTTGAGTGAAGCTATCTTCCTTTTTATGTATCATGGATGATATGATAAACTTGGTTAGATTTACCAGTAGAGCCGGACCGATATGTGATAGATATTTGATATTGTTTAAACAACAAATAGTTTTGCCTTATATACTGTCAGTGTGGTTTAAAAGGATATTAAGAGTCTAATATTAATCATAGAAACTTACATCCATCTGTACAAGTTGAATTTACATTCTTAGAGTTAAGAGTGGAGGTGTTACAGTGATGTTTTTTGCAAATACGGGTATGTAGCACTTTAGATTTGGTCGGAGGAATTGTTGTGCCTGAAGACATGAACCAGTTACATAACAAAATTAATATTTCAGTTATGAAACTAATGTTAAATCTGAAATTTTTGGAAATAATACGAGAATGGTGGAAAGAAATGACCCTTGAGGGGTGCCAGTATCAAGGAGGAGTATATCGGAACGGACATTAGATATGAGGACAGTCATTTTGCTTTTGCAGAGAAAGTTTTGAGCCAACTTTCCATTTGCTTAGTTGTCTTTTAAAAATCGAGGGGGAATATTGTAACGTGATTTTTTTGGGATAATGCATCAGACACGACATGATCGAAACGCAAAAGAGCATCTAGTGTTCCTTGCCCTTTTTTGAATGCAAATTGGCTGTGGAGAATAAGTTTATGGTGTTGGGCATACCAGGAACTATAGAAAGTCTTCCATAGGAAAAATAGTTTCCAGTGTTGTAAATATTGATGTAAAAGTTTGTTAGACGGGATAGAAGGGTGGGAGGGAACTGTTTATGATGGGGTATGATATTTTGTCAACTCCAGAGGTTTTGCCCTTAGCTAGGGAAACTGCAGAGAAGATTTTGTTGGAGGATATATCGAAGTCTAAGGACTTGGCTGTTGGGTACATTTGAGTTAGAGGAAACATTGGAGAGGAGCAGGGCGAATTCTGATTCGGCGATATAGTAGATTGCCACGTGAAGATTTCAGGAAGGAGAGAGGGGAGAAAGAGGGTAAACCCGTTAGCCTTCTTATGCCAGACCAAATTTATTTAGTGCTAGAACTGGGATTAATTTCGCTTGGCAGATTTGCAGAGCGTTAAGCTTTTTAAATTTTACTAAATTGGTGACTAAACGGTTACGTTTGAATTCGTGCCATACAAGCTGTTTTTGTTGCCTTGGGGCACTGAATTCACTGTTCCACCAACGTCAGGAATGTTGGCTTAAGTTAGAGGAGATGAGGAATTGCGTAGTGGTCGCTACCGTATAGGTCATCGATACAACACTAGGAAGTTTTAGTAAAGAGGGAGGAAGAACGGGTGAGGTCTTTGTGTGTTAAAGTGGAATGCATTGAATACAATTTGAGATTAGGGTGGCGTCTTCAAAGCTTCGCGCTTTAAGTTCGTATAAGGTTAGCCTCATAGAGGGCTCCACGTATTAAAGTCGCCAAATACGAGATACAAATGGAACAAAGATAAAGAAAAGAAAATTCTGGAAATCGGATGTTGAGAACGATTGGTCGGGTGGGGATTGAGCACATGTAGAGATTTCGTATGGAAATTGAATTTCTATGGCTAGGGAAGAGATGACGGAGTGGGGGATGGGAACAGGGATTTGGAAATGCTGATCTTAACGAGGATAGTGACTCACTGCTTATTGAATGTGTTGTGAGGAAAATTAAAGAAATGACCTGTATAGGCTTTTGGGGTATAAGGGAGACTCCGTTGTCGAGTACTGACATTCACCCCGCTGGATGAATGTCTCGCCACAATCCGCATCAAATCCAAATTTTTCAACATAACGTTGATTTGTGCCCACGCCTCGACGGAAGAGAAGGACGATTTGACCAAAGCTGCATTTTATGAGCGCCTACAGCATACTTATGAGCGCTTCCCCCGCCACGATGTGAAAATCGTGCTTCGCGATTTTAATGTCAGGGTGGGCAAAGAAGGTATCTTTGATATGACTGTTGGTAATATCAGCCTTCAAAACGAAACAGCCCCTAATGGGTTGATTGTGATCGACTTCGCTGGGGCCCGAAATATGGTTGTCTGCAGTACTGGATTCCATCACAAAAAAATACATCAAGCCATTTGGCTGTGCCCTGATCGAAAAACACAAAACCAGATCGATCATGTTGTGATAGACGGAAGACATGTCTCCAGTGTTCTTGACGTGCGTACAATCCGAGAACCCAACATCGGCTCGGACCACTATCTTGTTGCAGCAAAGATACGAATGCGCCTCTGTGTATCGAAGAACGCCCGTTAACAAACACAAAGAAATTTCGACTTCTTCAGCTTGCTGAATAGCAGTGAAAATGGAGTAAACGGAGATGGTGAACCCGAAACCACAATCGATGACGATGGAAAAGACGTTCCATTATCTGACCATGATGAAGTTCGAATAGCAATCGAAAGGTGCATGCATCAGTTAGCTTGCAGAATATGGTCGAACGAAAGCATGCCCGAAGATTGGAATTTAAGTGTGCTCTGTCCAATCCATAAAAAACTGATTGGACCTTATCAGTATGGTTTTAGACCTGGTAAGTCAACCGCTGACCAGATATTCACCATGCGCCAAATCTTGGAAAATACCCGTGAAAAGAGGATCGACACACACTACCCCTTCGTCGATTTTAAAGTCCCCTTCGACAGCACGATTAGGAGCAACTTTTACGCCGCTATGTCTTAATTTGGTGTCCCCGCAAAACTTATACGGCTATGTAAACTGACGTTAAGCAACACTAAAAGCTCGGTCAGGATCGGGATAGACCTCTCCGAGCCTTTCGATACCAAACGAGGTTTCAGACAGGATGATTCCTGACTTTTTAACTTATTGCTGGAGAAAATAATACGAGCTGCAGAGCTGAAAAGAGAAGATATAATCTTCTACACAGCTGCTAGCGTACGCTGACGATATTGACATTATTTGCCTCAACAGTCGTGCCGTGAGTGCTGCTTTCTCCGGACTGGGTAAGGAAGCGAAGGAGATGGGTCTGGTAGTGAACGAAGGCAAGACGAAATATCTTCGGTCATCATACTAACAGTCATCGCATTCGCGACTCGGCTCCCACGTCACTGTTGACAGTCATAACTTTGAAGTCATAGATAACTTCGTCTATCTTGAAACCAGTATTAACACCAACAACAATGTTAGCCTGGAGATTCAACGCAGAATCACTCTTACCAACAGTTGCTACTTCGGAATGAGTAGGCAGTTGAAAAGTAAAGTCCTCTATCGACGAGGACGCATCTGATGAGTCGGCATTAGAAGTTTTAGAGATAAAGGTTTTGGGTAAGATTTACCGTCTTCTACGAGTTGGTAACGGCGAATACCGTAGCCGATAGAATGATGTGTTGTATGAGATATACGGGGACATTGACATAGTTCAGCGAATCAAGAAATAGCGGCTGCGCTGGCTAGGTCTTGTGGTTCGGATGGATATGAAAAATCCCGCTCTCAAAGTTTTCAATGCATTACCCGCCGGTGGAAGCAGAGGAAGAGGAAGACTTCCACTCCGTTGGAAAGACCAGACAGAGAGGGACCTGGCTTTAGTTGGTATCTCCAATTGGCGCCAAGCAGCGAGAAAAAGGAATGAATGGTGCGATGGTACAAATTCGGCTAAAATCGCGTAAGCGGTGTCTACGCCAGTAAAGTAAAGTAAGGTTGTCAACGGGGTAAACCGATTCTCCCCAAAGCTGAAGGCCACGTGTTTCACTACACACATTATATGTGTAAGTAAATGTGTTCAAGTTGTTTTTGAGTAACGAAAGACCGTTAGAAAGAAACTAAAAAAATATGAGAGCACAGTCATTAAAGTACCGTACACGATGAGGGTTAGTTGACGACTGCATAACAGTATTATGGAGTACAAAAACATGGAACTGCCACTTAGCATTGCTTATAAGGGCTCATAAAGTAGCAAACTAGTGGTCCTAATTGGTTAAAATTGTGGATTGTTTTAGCAGCACTCACCACAATATTCAAACGAAATAAAAAAAATAAATTGTATAACAATGTATATGTATGTATATGCCTCGAAAATATACAAAGATGCGATATACATATTTACAAAAGAGTGTATATATGTATATACTAAAGAAAATAATTGTATTTATACGTACGAGTATATGAATTTCCAAACGTAAAAGTGTATAAGTATAATACAATTTGTATATGTTACCTTATTTTAAAAAGTATGAGTTTCCTATGTATGCTCAAAGCGAACATAACCTTATAATAATAATAACAAGCCCAACGGTTACCCAACTCCCGCCCAACCGACACGAGCGGCGTCATGTGCATGACGTACAGAATTTGCCGAGTCATGAAAAGCAAGAGTTTCTTAAGCGTCGAGATTTAAAACTGTTCAGCTACAGACAAACAAAGTCATCAGCTGAAATATACAATAGAAATTTAATGAGTTACTCATTAAGAGAGGTTAGTATAGTATATTTTGTTATGAAAAGTGAGTCTGTCAAATCAAATGTGCTGGAAAAATAATTGAAATCTTCATATATACAGCGAAATGGTTCATATAGTTCAAAATTTATTTTACTTGATTTTAAAAATAATGGTCTAAAATGTCGTGATAATCGGATGGGGACATTCAAATTTACTTCACCTAAAAGAAATGAGCTGTAAATCAGTTCATTTAGAAGTATTACTAAAACAATCACCCCTAGCTTTTCTCTACGGCTAGAAAGTGTGGGAAGATTTATAGCTTTAAATCGACTAGTATACGGTGCAATATTTTGGCGAGAATACCAATGAAAATGACACAAAGCAAAAATCAAAGACTGTTTTTGAACGGACTCAATTTTATCGGAATGGACATCCACACCACTGAACCGTACTCCAATATTGGTCGCACTAATGACGTAAAAAATATTTTGGTAAAAAAGGGTCTTTATATTCATAGTAGTATTCATATGAAGATTGAAATTAAGTTTCGTGTCCATGGTTACACCCAAGTCAACATTGAAAATATTTGCGTCAAAATAACATGATTTTACATATTTTAAGATTAAGATTCATATCATTGTTATTGCACCGAATTACTAAATTATTTACTTATTGGCAAAACTTTGACTAACACGAAAAAGAATGGGCGTATCCCAGTTCGAGCTTTAAATGAATTCAAACCACCACTAACACTTAGAACGGACATTGTCCCAAAGTGTAGAGGTGGACGCCATCATCAACTGCAGGGAATTACCTGAAGCCGAATCCATTGGCCATGAGGACATGCTTAAATGCACAAAGGAATGGAAGGAAAAGCTGGATAGACAAATACCAGCATAAGGCTAGGCAACTTTCTCGTAAATACTCCAAGGATAGCAGCAAGCCAGACAGAACAAACGTTGTGAAATATACCATTGATACTGGTGACGCTAGGCTTTTTCGTAAAGCTCATCGAAGTATTCCACTGGCCAAACGTGAAGCTGTGAGCAAAATAATAAAATAAATGAGCAAGAGTTTTGTTATCGAACCATCAGCAAAGATGGCAAGTAGCGGTTCTACTTAGCCTTTCGGCGATTAAATGATGTAAAAAGAAACACAATAATACAAATTATAAAATTTTTTGCACACACAAATGTTGATGAAATAAAAGATATGTTATATTTTAAATGTTCTGTATATTTAATATATGTGTGTGGTGATGATGTTATAATGTAATATTTAATAATGTTATGACAACTTTATGGTGATATATTGAACAACTTTATAACAACTTGATGGTTTATAATTGTGTTGCTTGGCACGTCTGCAAAATGTAATATAGTATTTTGGAGAACTTCACTATTTATAATAAATTTGGTGACCGCAAGGTATGTAACGGTCCCGTTAACCATATAGGTAAATATGTAAGTTAACACAGTCTAATGTTTCGTAAATGTAAATTGTTTAGACTACATTGTTGCAGTCATTTCCGCAACTAAGCAAAATATAAAAGACGATACCCGATACTTCCACTTGTGGAATCGAGTTACAACAAGCAATTCAAACCGTGGGAATCGCTGAGTCAACATACCCACAGGCGAATACTAATAACAAACGTAACGGCAGCGACGACAGCGGCGACGACGGTGATGGCTGTAGCTTAGGATAGAAATAAGTTAGGGTATAACAGTTAGTTTAAGATCAGACTCAATAAAGCACACAAGTGCGACCGAATAATTGAAAGTAGGAGGCTGAAAGAATATTACCAACAACTCAATCACTTGAAGGAGGCTGAAAGAGATTACCAACAACTGGATCAATTTCAATGGATAGCTTAATAATAATTGCGTAAGTAGAGTGCTCAATTTTTTTTCTTTTCAAAGTGATTCGTGGAAAATTGATAAATAGTGACAGTGTTGCGCTCTAATAGAGAAACGTATTGAGCTTTGCTGGTAGTCTAATTTGTAGTTTCGTGTTCGCAACGATTTGATGAGCGACAGTGATGTTGAGGGTTTATTAGAAATGATCGGTAATTGCAGTTTGCAGATCGCAAGGAATAGAAATATAATATAATAAAATATTAATTTTAGTTTAAAAATCTGAAAAATACTAATGCTCTTTTATTAAATCAAAAAACGCGTTTTCTTTTCGGTATTTATTACACGGTTTTTATTTACTTCTTAGTAACGTACATATTGTATATACAAACGTATGGTATTGAGGTAAGCAAGCGATTGAATTTAAAAATACTGTAAGCTTATTTATAACATACTTAGCGTAGTTTTTACATTAACGGAGAAGGAGGGGAAATTTCGGTTTTCCGTTTTTTCCTTCAATCTACTTTGTTTTACAAGAATTGGAATTCCAGTGGATACAGGGTGAGTATTTTAGATTAAACAATTCAAGGTGAGTAAAAAATATGTATTTAATTTATATATGTATTTAATTTCTATTCTTATTTTACAATTTTATGATGTCGACACTCATGTCTTCAACATGCCGGCGGGCCTGTGGCGACGTGACCTGCACTAAGTCTTCTAGCTGTTGCAGTGTTTTTCGGGCTTGGTTTACCAACCCACGAATTCGTTGCTGGAGGGCAGGGGATTTGTTGTTTCGCCGAGCTCTTTCGTTGGCTGCGCTCCGCATTACCTTGCGCTTCGGTTTCGGCTCAGTGGTGCCCTTGTGACGATTCTCCCGTGGTTCGGTGGGCAACTTGAACGTAACTTGCCTTCGGCTGTGATGCGGTGCGCGCTCTGTGAGCTCGCGCGAGGGTCGGTGAAGCAGCGTGTGATGGGCTAGTCCGCATCGACGACAACTGTCTGGGGTGTCACATGCTCCGGTGGTGTGGGAAGTCGCTAGACAGTTAATGCAATAGCGATGTGCCTTTGCAGACTCGTACCTCTCGTCGGGCGTCATCGCCAGGAAAGCACGACAGTATCGTAGGGAATGCGGGGGGCAGCATAAGCGGCACTTGCTGAAGTCGAGTATTCTGTAATGATTGTAAAGTGTCGAAAAACGTTATAAGTTTTAGATGCTTGTGTAGAGGGTCTCGTATAAATTTGAGAGAGGGGAGGGTATATGTTTGGAGGGAAATGTGCTACGCTGGTGGTAGAACGCAGAGTTTAGTGATGTTGCGAGTGACTATACTGCTTTGAGTGCGAATGTCGACTACGCGGACATTTTGATCGGGGGCGAGATGGAGGTTTACAATTCGTCCTAACTTCCACTCGTTCGGTGGTAGAAGGTCATCTTTAATGATGACGAGATCTCCTTCACGGAGATTGGATTCCTGTCCTTTCCATTTATATCGTTTGTGTAATTCTTGCAAATATTCTGTCTTCCATCGTTTGCTGAATTGGTGGTGTAGAACTTTCAGCCTTTGCCATTTGTTTATGAGTGACAGGTTTTCTGAGCTTGGTTCTGGGATTGAGTGTATGGGAGCTCCGCGGAGGAAATGACCTGGTGTTAGAGCGTTCAGATCATCTGGGTCTTGCGACATTGGGGAGATCGGTCTGGAGTTTAAGACCGCTTCAATGCGCGCGAGAAGCGTAGTGAATTCCTCGAATGTGAACTTATGATTGTTCGCGATTTTCGTGAAGTGGATTTTGAAACTCTTCACTGCTGCTTCCCAGAGTCCTCCCATGTGGGGTGCATATGGTGGAATAAATTGCCAGGTGAGGCCATGGACGGTATATTTCCTGCTGATGTCTTCAGATATCTCTCCGAGAAATGCGATGAGATCCTTATTGAGACTACGCTTTGCTCCAATAAATGTTCGTCCATTGTCTGACATCATTTTGCATGGTATACCGCGTCTGTCGACGAAACGGGCAAATGCGGCTTTGAACGCTTCAGTACTTAAATCTGAGCAGAGTTCAAGGTGTATGGCCTTTGTGAAAAAACATACAAAAACACAAACATAAGCCTTTGAGTATGATGCTGTTCGGAGAGTTGAGGTTTTTACCAGAAAGGGTCCAGCGAAGTCAACGCCTGTAGTTTGAAATGGAAGTGAGTAGGTTGTGCGCTCGGGGGGTAGTGCTGCCATCATTTGTGACTTCGTGTTTTGTTTATATGGGTGCAAGGTTTACAATGAAAAATGCAAGTTTTTATTTTCTGCTTCAGACGGGGGATATAGTATTCTTGTTGGATTATGCGAATCATTAATTGCTTTTCGGCATGAAGTAACGTCGAGTGTAGGAAGGCGAGAATGAGAGTACAGAGTCTTGAGTCGCTCGGGATGATGATCGGATGACGCTCATTATAGCTAAGGGCAGCGTAACGGAGACGTCCATTCACGCGTAACACCCCTGCTTTGTCTAAGAACGGGTTGAGCGTTAAGAGAAGGTCCTTCTTATTGATTGGCTTGGATGCTGAGAGAGTGGAGATCGTATTACCGTAGTGTTGATGCTGAGCGTTCCGAATGAGTAAAGTTTTTGCTTGGTTCATTTCATCTTGGGTAATGCAGCGTGAGGAAGGGGCAGGCAACCCTTTTGCCTTGTTTACGAATCGCAGCATGTAATCTACGACTCTGAGTGCCCTTGGATAGGATGAGAAGCGTTCCAACAGATCGGCGTTTTCGGCTGCGTGATGTGCATCTGCTTGTCGCTGTTCTGGTGGAGAGGAGTGCGAGGTGGCAGTTTTCGGCCAGAATTCTGAAGGTTTGGTTAACCATTCTGGACCGGACCACCATAGAGGATAGATGACAAGCTCCTGAGGTTTGATACCACGCGTACCTAAATCAGCTGGATTGTGAGAGTTGGGGACGTGTCGCCAAATAGCTTTATTCACGTTTTGTAAAATCTCAGAGATTCTATTGGACACATATGTTTTCCATGTCCATGGAGGTTTTTCCAACCAAGCTAGTACGATGGAGGAATCACTACATAAAGTTAGCTCGTGAGGTGGCAGATCGAGTTGAGTTTGTATCTGCATTACTAACTTTGTGAGAAGTACTGCCCCACAGAGTTCCAGTCTCGGAGGTGAGACCGTTTTAAGGGGGGCAACTTTTCTTTTAGCAGCGAGTAAGTGGGATGTTGTCGATCCGTTGTGCTGAGTGCGTAGATACACGCACGCGCAGTACGCCTTTTCGGAGGCGTCAGAAAATCCGTGTATTTGGATAACACCTTCCGGGAAGAATTCTACCCAACTACATTTTTGCAGTCATTTCCGCAACTTAGCAAAATATAAAAGACGATACCCGATACTTCCACTTGTGGAATCGAGTTACAACAAACAATTCAAACCATGGGAATCGCTGAGTCAACATACCCACAGGCGAATACTAATCACAAACGTAACGGCAGCGACGACGGTGATGGCTGTAGCTTAGGATAGAAATAAGTTAGGGTAGAATAGTTAGTTTAAGATCAGACTCAATAAAGCACACAAGTGCACAACAATATTTTGTACATATGTATTTAGAATATGACAAACAGAAAATGACGAATAAGAGAAATACGATTAGTATATTGAAATGTCACATTAAAGTTGTTTGGCGTGAGTAGCTCTTCTTCTTCGTGGGATATAGGTATGTCGGTTAGAGGACGCTTAATTACACTTTGAAGCGTATGTTCTCGTGGTGCAACATTAAGTAACGTTCTATTGAGTAGTGATTTTACGATTCGAATTAAGCGCTTCCAACAGCCGTCGCTATTTGTATTGGCAGGACAATTGAATATCCACTCGATATGATGTTTTGTGGCTTCTTCACGGATACGGTCTGTGTCCAATAGAAGTTCCGATGAGGCAATCTCTCTTTGTGCACCGATTAGTTCCGTTGTCACTTTCGATTCTCACTGGAGTACCACGACTATTTAGAAAATTTAGGAAAATGAATGCGTCGGTTGATAGGTTCTCTGCAAGCTCTAACTGTCAAACACGTAAAGATAACTCCCCATATTTTCTCACTGCGCCTTCCAATCCAAGTAAACGGGCGTACAAACGGTTTTTGCTTTATTGAAGCAGAATACAGGGTACTTTCGATGGATGTTTAATGTTGATACAATATGCAATGGTAAATATGCTGCTGCATCAATGCATCCACACAAACACAATATAAGTCGGCGATTTCATCTGCAGAATGTTCTTGTTGCCTTAATTTGCTTGTGATGTGTTCCGCCTTCTAGTATTCTGCAACTGACAGTTATTGAGGTGGACGTACGTCGTTGACATTTTGATGTAATCGGAATAGATGCATTGCACACAGACTACTGTGTGTTGTAATTTGGTATATGTACTAAATCGGCTGAAATCTATAACTGCGTCTTTTGTTCGCTTACATAGCAGGTGGGCTGGTTGCATTTCCTCTAGTAACATCGCTGGTGGCTTTATTGCCATGACTGGCCAATGCTGTCCCTCTTGCCTTAGAAAGTCGGAACCTTTGATCCATTTATTGTTACAACTAAACTTAGGCGGATTGGACGTACATGTGGCGACATCTGCAGAATTTTGATGTGTTGGCACCCATCGCCACTGCTCTTGCGAAGTTGAACTAAGTATTTCGGCAATACGGTGACCAACAAATGCCTTGTCCCAAGTACAGCGGCCTGCAGCTCAACCCTTGGAATGGACATTAGTTTATTAGGAGCAGTCTTTGTTTTACCCACGACGAAACTAACGTCAATTTCGTCTTTGTAAACTAGTTGCAAGTATCCAATCGCAGCAAATGCAACTTGACTTGGATCGACGAAGATATGTAGCTCGATTCTGCTTTTGTTGGCGATATGTGGTGAATAACATCGTGGTAATTTGAAGAACTTTATGTTGCGAAATTCCTTCCACCAAAGCATCCACCTTTGACTTAGAGGCGCGGGCATCATTTCATCCCAGTGGATATCGTGCTTCCACAAATCTTGAATTAGAAGTTTAGAAAATATTAAAAAATCACTTAACATACGTGTACCAAACGGATCGAAAACCGCCATCACAATCTGCAACAGCTCTCTATATGTATTCAATACAATTCTATATTTGTATTTTTAACGTATTTGGCGATACAGGGTGAACAAATAGCACCGAATATCATTGAGGTCATCACGTATTCTTGTACTGGTTGATCGGTGTCACCATTTCACTATAAGTAGCCTTAAGCATGTTGATCGATCGGACGTATTTTGACTTGTGCAACTCCAATTTGACCTTGGCGAAATTGTACCATAATGCGTATAAGTTGCTGGGCTTCTTCAGGACCCTTTAGTAGTGTCGAATTCAAGAACACATTGCTGACAGTAGCTGTTGCGTCGAAGACTATCCGCAGTTTGCTTGGCCAGAGAACTTTTTCATCAAACGTAAGGAAAAATAAATTATGGAAAAGACATAAAAAATTAATAAATCACTTGATTTCCATACGTATTCCATTAAATTTCTTAGATCTTATATCATTTAACATTTTTTCTCTGTGTTAATTTTCCAAACTATGTTAGCTGTTTTAACAGTGTGTTGAATTCCCTATCCGTTTTTTTCTAGAGCTGTACGAGCCATTTGCACCTTCTCATTATTATAGATTCTCTTTAGAAAAAGGCATTTAAAGAAAAAAAGATTTATATATACTTTGACCAACTTACATCTATTTGAAATGATACTACGCACTAACAACTACGCCACAGCACCACATAAAAATAAATTTTATAAATTATATTTTTTTATATTTATGTTCATTACGTTATTAATTTTTTATTAATATAAAAAAATATATAAATATAATAAATAAAAATAAAAAAAATAATTATTTGAAGGAATGTTCATTAGTTTATGTTAATTAAAGGTGTAGTTTTGCAAAATTTTAATACATTTTGAATTTATTTGACATTACTAAACTCTTAGAATTAAATTCACGTTATATTTATGAAAATCGTATGCGTTGAGGGCATTTAGGGATCATTCATTTTTGAATTGCAGTACATTTGTTCGCCTTATCGAGAGTATGTTTTGCGCAACGGGTACAAAAATTTCTTCAACTTCTGATTTTTGTGAGCTGTGGCTTGTGGAAGAGCTGCGCGCGGGGAGAGGTATTGTTTGCGGCATACGTTTTGTTGACGATGCGAAAAGTTTTTTTTGCAAGTTCAACTAGGCGGCATATGTGTATGTATGTATGTTGTCATGGTAATTATGTGTGTTTACAAATGAAGACATAATATGTACATACAAATATATGTATGTATACATACATGTTTGCCGGTGGATAAAATATGATTGATTTTTGGATTGAATAATTCATAATAGTTATAAATAAATATAACATTTAAGCCAAGTCATAAAATAAATTGGAAAATACTATGAAATAAAATTAGAAAATTAAATTGCTATTTTATATTAAATATTTTTATAAATTTTATTTTAATATTATTTAAATATTTTATATATATTATATTATATTATACCTAAAGTAAGCATAATGTCATTTAAAAGCAAATAATCTCAAATATTTTCATTCATTCATAACCACAAGCCATTCATTCATACTATCAATTACAAAAAGAACTCCATATGCGCAGCCCGTTTTACTTCTCTGCGCACTTCTCTATTCAAAAAGCTATTTGCTATAAGAAGAAGCATAAATGCAACAAAAACAACTACCGCATACAAACCCTCTTCTCTTCTACTCTTCATCAACAAACAATTTCCTCAAGCGAAGTCAGATTTTGCTAAAAATCAGAAATTGATGTTCAACTCACGCCAAAGTAAAAACGCATACATTCAAGCATTTTAATACGAAAATACGAAAAACCCTCACAATCTTAATAACGTGCATGCCCTTCCCTCTTTCAACCCGCCATCCACAAACGTCTTCTACGCGGCGATGACAAAATTTACAAAAATCAGAATTTAAGTTGGTCTGAAGTTCAAAACACATGCATTCAAAGCGACCAATGTGTATACGAAAATCACACACATGCACAAAAACTCGCCTATTCCCTTCCCCTAAACCCGCCGTCTACAAGCAGTTTCATTCCGCCACTGATCACTTTGAAGTTTCGTTGGCATAATTGGTATTTATATAGATCGCTGACAACAGCATTGACAAAATTTCAAATAATATTCAAAACAAATACGCACAAGGACCATATTTATATCGACATATGAACTAGGATGAAGAACAAATGCAATTATGATTTCAGTCCATAAATAAGACAACTTCAAAACTTTTGATTAAAATAAATATTTTTGCAACTTATTTCTTTATGTCGGATTTTCTAAATCAATTTTAAATCTATATAAATATTATTTTTTTAATACTTAATATAAATTTTTTTAATATAATTTAAAATTTCAAATATGATAAAAAATGAGTGATTTAAACACCTTTTTAGCAATCTTGTAATTAAGACAGCCGGTTCTACGCACCGGAGTTGATCCGGATTTTATCCGACCAACGGCTGTCACACCCTTTCGGTGACCTAACCCCGTTTAGGTCAACAGGTAAAATTAGTTTAAAAATTAGACAATGCGAAAATAATAGATATTGAGAATAGACCGAAAAAGAGAATGACATTAGAAGGACTGCGAATACAACAAAAAATACACTGTGCGATGAACTACAAGGAAGATGTAGATAACATAAATTGCGCATACACAGCCATCATAACGAACGAAAAAGTAAAAGCTGATTTGTAGCATTATTGTATTTATTGCACTGTAAGTGATAAGTCAAAATGTAATGACCACTTATAAAAACTATTATCTATGTGAATATATTTGTGTTAAGGTATGGTTGAAAAAAATGTGTGTATGTATAATGTTTGTTAATATGGTAAATGTTTTCTTATTCAAAATATATTAGACTCCCTGAGGAAGATACAAAATGTATCGAAACGCGTAGGAGGCAGAAAAAGAAAAATTTTTCGTTTTTTAATTTAACGGCCTTAAAGCTCCAAATATATAACCCAAAATTAGTTTAAGTTCGCCATCGGAGCAACACCTCGCAGCTGGGTTGCTTCAAATCCTTCTCATCAGGGCTGGCGTCGAAACCAACCCTGGTAACGTTATGTGGCCCCATGCTGCGCCCCCAGCCTCCACGGCAGTGCCTTCAGCACCCTTACCCACTTTGGATAACCCGCAGACCTCCACGGTCTCCCGGAGCTCCCCGGAGCTCCCCACAGCATGACTCCCGCCAACCCTCACCCCCTTCCCCTCCCACAACCAGCTCCTCACCCTCTTTCCGTGCAAGGGCTACCCAGCAGCTCCTAGTCCCCCGCACAGTCTGTTCCGTGTGTCAGACCTTAGTACATCGGAATGTGACCTCAGTCAGATGCAATTCTTGCTCCGGCTGTTGTCATTTTCGGACGTGCTCGGACCTGCGCACCACCCGTGGGTGGAGTGATACGTACGTTGCCCCTTGCTGTAGGAGTCTGCCCCCGCCTGTTAACACGACAACACCGCCAATCAACACCAACGTGCGGAACCAACCTCAGCTGGTATTACAGCAGCAACACACGTCATCCACGCACCACTCCCTCACCTCCCGTATCACGAACGTTCCCCCGAGACGGACCCGACTCCTCCAATTTAACTGCATCGGACTCCAGGGGAAGATCGACGAGATAGTCGACTATATGAGCCGAGAGCATCTGTCAATTGCTGCGATCCAGGAAACTAAGCTGACCGCCCGCTCGGATCTTCTAAGGTCCTCAATTTGTCTTTGACCACCCTAATCATACCAGATGTGTGGAAAACCGGTAGAGTGGTCCCGTTACTTAAACCGGGGAAACCAGTCAACAAAGGAGAGTCTTATCGGCCGATAACTCTCCTATCCCCAGTAGCGAAGACGCTTGAGGCCTTACTGCTCCCGACCTTCACTCACCATCTGCGTCCAGCAGCACATCAGCATGGCTTCCGAAAATTGCACAGCACCACAACAGCACTTAACGCCATAAACACCCAGGTGGTCAATGGCCTGAACCAAAACCGACCTTGCGCGAGAACTGTCCTGGTAGCACTGGATTTGTCAAAGCTTTTGACACTGTCAACCATTCAGTGCTACTCAGTGACATTGAGGAATCCTCATTACCGCCGGGGTTGCAGAGGTGGGTCATGGGCTACCTGAGTGGTCGACAATCATCGGTTATATTCCGAGGAGAAACATCTAAATTGAGAAAAATTAAACAGGGGGTTCCGCAGGGTGGTGTCCTCTCCCCGCTACTGTTTAATTTTTATATCTCGAAGCTCCCTCCTCCACCGGAAGGAGTTTCACTAACCTCGTATGCCGATGATTGCTCGATATTGGCGTCTGGCCAGGATATTGATAGCCTATGTTCGAAAGTGAACGGCTACCTCGCCGATCTCTCCCGTTCACTGCACGACATTTGAAAATACAGCCGACGAAGTCCTCGGCTACCCTTTTCACCAGCTGGACGAAGGAGTACCGGCTATAACTCGATGTGAAAGTTGACGACCAAAAAATTCCAACTATAAACAACCCTAAGATAGCCTGCACTCCTTCACTCCGCATACCGCAATTGCCGCAAAACTCCAGAGCCGCAACAAAATACTCAAAGCGCTATTCGGCAGCACATGGGGTAAAGATAAAGAAATCTTGCTGGCAACCTTCAAAGCAATTGGCCGGCCGGTCGTAAACTACGCTGCACCGATTTGAGCGTCGGGGACGAACGAGACGCAGTGGAGAAAACTACAGGCCTGTCAGAACACCGCCCTTAGGACTGCTACAGGAAACCTCCTGATGTCACCGGAGCACCACTTGCACAGCGAAGCATCTATGCTACGAGTTAAGGAGCATAATGCTTTGCTGTGCAAGCAGTTCCTGTTGTGATGCCACCGCGCGGAGCACCCCAGCAGGCACCTCTTAGAAGCCGAGCCTACGCCTAGGCACATCAGGAAGGGAGTACTTGACTATAACTGCACCATACAGCACCATTTAAAACAACCGCTGGACAGGACGGCTTACCGACAGGCGCTGAACGCCATTCACCAGGAGTCAGTCAACACCTTCCTAGACTCCCTTCCAGTGAATGGCGTACTCGGAAACAAACCTCCATCAATAGCAGACAGTGAGCTCGAGCTGTCTCGAGAGACCCGAGTGATATTAGCACAACCAGATCTGGATACTGTAGCAGGTTAAACTCCTACATATCCAGACTCGACCCCAGCATACCCAACGTATGCCCTGCATGTGGAGAGTCCCCGCACGACACTAACCACCTCTTCCCATGCCCCCTTAAACCTACCCATCTAACCCCCCTTTCCCTTTGGTCCAACCCTGTCGAAACAGCACGTTTCCTGGACCTCCCGTTAGATGATCTCGGCGACTTAGACTGATAATACCTGCCCTAAGCGGGGGTAGCTAGCCGCTACAACAACAACAACAACATTGGAAAATGAGCCTTTCATAGGCTCAATCGCCCAATTACCGCAATTCCTTCAGCTCCTTCTAGAGTCGAAACGCAAAACTTTTCCGAAAATAGCGCTGTAAAGAAAGCAGTAATTCAAACGGGAATCGATCGCTACATTCTTGTAAAATGGAAACGGTCACCCCAAAAAAATAGTGAACAAAATCAAAACAAAATTGTCAAAACTACAAGAGAAAAAGACAGCATGAGCAATAATCGATTTCAAATGCTTTCTGATGCTGATGATCAAGTGCGTGTGCAGAAAACGTCCAAGCCGCCGCCAATTTATCTTAGAAAGGCGAACTCTAACAACCTTGTCAACAAATTGATAGATCTAATTGGAAAAAATAACTTCCAAGTAGTCCCATAAAAAGGGAAATATACACGAAGTGAAATTGCAAACCTACGGAGAAGATAGCTATCGCAAAGTGGCAGATAATTTCGAAAAGGAAAATAAGTACTTCTATACCTTCCAGCTCAACAAAGTAGTCGTAGCTTAGCAGTCATCCTAAAGGGCATTGAACACAGTGTAAGTCCTTTGGAAATAGAAAGTGCCTTGAAAGAAGAAGGTTTCAGGGTTAGAAACGTATTCAACATTAAAAATAAGGCTAACATACCTCAGCCAATGTTTAGGGTTGATATTGAGCCAGATTTCTAGCTCTTAATAAGGGAGAAGCTCATCCCATTTACAAACTGCGGTACCTTCTTCACCGTCGTATTTCCGTGGAAGAACCACATAAGCGAATAGGTCCTGTTCAGTGCCATAATTATCAAGAATTTGACCATACGAAGCGATATTGCGTTTTTTATGTGTCATTTATGGAGATTTACACATTTCCAAAGATTGTATTAAATCTAAAACAACCCCTGATAATAGGGGTTGTCCAATATATATTTCCCTAAAAAGCAAGGGCAGTAAAAAGGCTTCTACCAACATTCCTGCCGCTCAGCCTCACCCTCAGCATCTAGCAAAAGCTGCCGAAACAAAGCCTACTAATACCAACTTTATATCCTACGCCCAAGGTTTAAAAGGTGTACCTTAGCTCACAACGCCCATCCCGTCCGTTCCGTCTGTTAACTCACTTTAAAATACGCTAAACAACTTTATACGCATGAAGCAAGAACATATGACATCAATGCAAAGTATGATGCAAGATTTAATTCGAAATCAAAAATGAACCTTAATATATGGTATTGGAACCCCAACGGCTTGGTCGAATACAAAAATGAACTTCAACTCTCCTTAGAAAATCAAGCAATAGATATAATGCTAATCTCCGAAACTCATTTGACCAAATTTAACAACTTCAATATTGATACATTTTTGTTTTATGACACCAAACACCCTGAAGGAAAAGCGCTCGGTGGAACTGGAATACTTATCAGGCGAAAAATTAAACATTATATAATGGAAGAGTACTGTAAAGACTACCTTTACGCTACCTCAGGTCATATATATGATAATTCTGGTGGAATAAACATTCCTTCTGGGGATCTAGGCTAGGGTAGAAATTTATATAAAGCCATTCAAAATAACGGTTTCGACGTTATATCTACCGGTCTGCCAACATACTGGCCAACTGATCTCAGCAAAACCCCAGATTTGATTGACTTTGGAGTAACTTGTGGTATGAGTAGAGCACAAGTAAGCGTAAAACCCCTTTTCGACTTATCATCTGATCACTCGCCTTGTCTTAATCTTTCGGAGATTATTATGATCACTAAGCCAGATAAAGATCCATCTTTGGTGGGCTCCTACAGGCCTATTAGCTTAATTACGGTATTCTCAAAAATCTTCGAAAAACTTTTATTAAAAAAATATTACCGATTTTAGAATCGAAACAGACCATACCATGCCACCAATTCGGGTTTAGAGAAAAACACAGCGCAATAGAGCAGGTGCATAGAATCGTAGCACACATAAGATCAGCGTTTGAAAACATGTAATATTGTACTGCAGTGTTCCTCGATGTTGCTCAGGCATTTGATAAAGTTTGGTTAGATGGTCTATTATACAGGCTGAAAGTTATGCTTCCCGTAAAAATTTATGATGTCTTAGAAAGCTTTCTTATTGGCAGAAAATTTCGTGTTAGGCAAAAAAGTTACACCACCGAATCCTATGAAATATTTGCTGGTGTTCCACAAGGAAGTGTTTTAGGGTCTAGCTTATATTTAATTTATACGAACGATCTTCCCACAAACCGTAACCTCATCACATAAACTTTTGTGGATGATATACACGTATGTAGCAATACTTAGTGCCCATTCAAACCCCATGACAGTCAGTTACAGATTACAATAACATTTAAAAGTAATAGAAGAGTGGCTAACAACTTGGAGAATTAAAGTCAATGAGTCTAAGTGTACCTATACAAGTAACATTTACCCTAAAAAAGACACATGTCCTTCAATCTCTATAAATGGGAATACAATACCTCAGAAAGAATTCGTTACCTACCTGGGAGTTACATTGGATAAAAGACTCACCTGGAAAAACCACATGGGCAAAAAGATTACTAAAACCAAATTGAAAATTGCGAACTTGCATTGGATTGTAGGCTCTAAGTCCAAACTAAGTCTAGAAAACAAAGTTTTACTTTTTAATATGCTTATAAAGCCATCTTGGACGTACGGGATCCAAATTTGGGGCTCAGCATCTAAATCTAGCCTAGATAGAATTCAAAGACTGCAATCTAAAACCTTAAGATCAATATGCAAAGCCCCTTGGTATGTAAAAAACTCCACAATTCACAACGATCTCGGGATTAAAACCGTCACAGAGGAAATGGAGAAACTGCTTAAAAATTACTCATTAGGGTTATCTAACCACCCAAACTTTCTAGCTAAAAAATTATTACAACAGAACTACCCTTAGCGATAAAAGAGAAATGATTTACGTTTGAACTGTGTTGTTGTTGTTGTAGCGGCTAGCTACCCCCGCTTAGGGCAGGTATCATTAGTCTAAGTCGCCGAGGTCATCTAACGGGAGGTCCAGGAAACGTGCTGTTTCGGCAGGGTTGGACCAAAGGGAGAGGGGGTTAGATGGGTAGGTTTAAGGGGGCATGTGAAGAGGTGGTTAGTGTCGTGCGGGGACTCTCCACATGCAGGGCATACGTTGGGTATGCTGGGGTCGAGTCTGGATATGTAGGAGTTTAACCTGCTACAGTATCCAGATCTGAGTTGTGCTAATATCACTCGGGTCTCTCGAGACAGCTCGAGCTCACTGTCTGCTATTGATGGAGGTTTGTTTCCGAGTACGCCATTCACTGGAAGGGAGTCTAGGAAGGTGTTGACTGACTCCTGGTGAATGGCGTTCAGCGCCTGTCGGTAAGCCGTCCTGTCCAGCGGTTGTTTTAAATGGTGCTGTATGGTGCAGTTATAGTCAAGTACTCCCTTCCTGATGTGCCTAGGCGTAGGCTCGGCTTCTAAGAGGTGCCTGCTGGGGTGCTCCGCGCGGTGGCATCCCAACAGGAACCGCTTGCACAGCAAAGCATTATGCTCCTTAACTCGTAGCATAGATGCTTCGCTGTGCAAGTGGTGCTTCGGTGACATCAGGAGGTTTCCTGTCGAAGTCCTAAGGGCGGTGTTCTGACAGGCCTGTAGTTTTCTCCACTGCGTCTCGTTCGTCCCCGACGCTCAAATCGGTGCAGCGTAGTTTACGACCGGCCGGCCAATTGCTTTGAAGGTTGCCAGCAAGATTTCTTTATCTTTACCCCATGTGCTGCCGAATAGCGCTTTGAGTATTTTGTTGCGGCTCTGGAGTTTTGCGGCAATTGCGGTATGCGGAGTGAAGGAGTGCAGGCTATCAAATGTGACCCCTAACATCTTAGGGTTGTTTATAGTTGGAATTTTTTGGTCGTCAACTTTCACATCGAGTTCTAGCTGGTGAAAAGGGTAGCCGAGGATTTCGTCGGCTGTATTTTCAAATGTCGTGCAGTGAACGGGAGAGATCGGCGAGGTAACCGTTCACTTTTGAACTTAGGCTATCAATATCCTGGCCAGACGCCAATATCGAGCAATCATCCGCATACGAGGTTAGTAAGACTCCTTCCGGTGGAGGAGGGAGCTTCGAGATGTAAAAATTAAACAGTAGCGGGGAGAGTACACCACCCTGCGGAACCCCCTGTTTAATTTTCCTCAATTTAGATGTTTCACTTCGGAATATGACCGATGATTGACGACCACTCAGGTACCCATGACCCACCTCTGCAACCCCGGCGGTAATGAGGATTCCTCAATGTCACTGAGTAGCACTGAATGATTGACAGTGCCAAAAGCTTTTGACAAATCCAGTGCTACCAGGACAGTTCTCGCGCAGGGTCGGTTTTGGTTCAGGCCATTGACCACCTGGGTGTTTATGGCGTTAAGAGCTGTTGTGGTGCTGTGCACTTTTCGGAAGCCATGCTGATGTGCTGCTGGACGTAGATCGTGAGTGAATGTCGGGAGCAGTAAGGCCTCAGCGTCTTCGCTACTGGGGATAGGAGAGTTATCGGCCGATAGGACTCTCCTTTGTTGGCTGGTTTCCCCAGTTTAAGTAACGGGACCACCCTACCGGTTTTCCACACATCTGGTATGATTAGGGTGGTCAAAGACAAATTGAGGACCTTGGTGAGGTACGGCATCGCCTGACGGCGGTCGATGTCGCCATCGATGAGACGATACTGCACGGTGTTGTGAAGATGAACGCCAAACCCCCTCCATAATCTCGCTCGCGATCCTTGCGGACTATGTTGTATCCGACCCGACTCAGAAGATCCGAGCGGGCAGTCAGCTTAGTTTCCTGGATCGCAGCAATTGACAGATGCTTCCGGCTCATATAGTCGACTATCTCGTCGATCTTCCCCTGGTGTCCGTTGCAATTAAATTGAAGGAGTCGGGTCCGTCTCGGGGGAATGTTCGTGATACGGGGGGTGAGGGAGTGGTGCGTGGATGACGTGTGTTGCTGCTGTAATACCCGCTGAGGTTGGTTCCGCACATTGGTGTTGATTGGCGGTGTTGTAGTGTTAATAGGCGGGGGCAGACTCCTACAGCAAGGGGCAACGTACGCATCACTCCACCCACGGGTGGTGCGCAGGCCCGAGCACGTCCGAAAATGACACCAGCCGGAGCAAGAATTGCATCTGACTGAGGTCACATTCCGACGTACTAAGGTCTGACACACGGAACAGACTGTGCGGGGGACTAGGAGCTGCTGGGTAGCCCTCGCACGGGAGGAGGATGAGGAGCTGGTTGTGGGAGGGGAATGGGATGAGGGTTGGCGGGAGTCATGCTGCGGGGAGCTCCGGGAGACCGTGGAGGTCTGCGGGTTACCCAAAGTGGGTAAGGGTGCTGAAGGCACTGCCGTGGAGGCTGGGGGCGCAGCATGGGGCCACATAACGTGTGGTCCACTCCCTATGTGTCTTAAGGCCTGAGCAGACCTTAAGATGACTCCAACCATTGCACTGGTTGCACCTAACCGAGGTGGAGGAGTGGTGGAGCCTTTTGGTGCACACGCAGCAGAAGTAATCCGTCGGACCAGGGTTGGTTTCGACGCCAGCCCTGATGAGAAGGATTTGAAGCAACCCAGCTGCGAGGTGTTGCTCCGATGGCGAACTTAAACTAATTTTACCTGTTGACCTAAACGGGGTTAGGTCGCCGAAAGGGTCACAGCCCTTGGCCGGAAAAAATCCGGGTCAACTCCGGTGCGTAGAACCGGCTGTCTTGAGAGTTGTACGTTTGAACTGTGAATAAGGGCTCTGCCGCATCCAATTATTCTACATCGGAGTTGCGCTCCGCATATATCCTCCACGATATTATAATTTACTTCAAATTATTCTTTATGGTATATCTTTTGTTAAATTTTAAACATGAGTGTTTGGTATACCTAATGATATCTATATAAACACATTCTTTGATAAATCTAAGTTATATTCGTAATTTATTGTACTTTGCTTACTTTGTTAATCTACATACGTA
Source organism: Ceratitis rosa (assembly GCA_037013455.1). Classification (NCBI taxonomy): domain Eukaryota; kingdom Metazoa; phylum Arthropoda; class Insecta; order Diptera; family Tephritidae; genus Ceratitis; species Ceratitis rosa. Next base: position 334,966 of record JAWMAG010000004.1, read on the forward strand.
CAGTGGTAATGATTAACTTGTTCCAGGAATAAGAATTAGCTTTAAGATTTTCGAAATTATTGTTAGTTTCCAAAAAGGAAAGATTCAGTAAAACATTATAAATAAAAAAAAAAATAATAATAATAATACGTTGGGCACATTATTTGGTTTTGGCAATGAGTGTTGGCAAAAAACAGCGGCTATTCCTCCGTATTACCGGCAAATGTGGGCAAATCGTAAAGCTTGATTGTTTAATCGATCCTTCTTCAAACCTTCTATAAGACGCCGTATCTTTTCGTAGAATTTTCAATCATAACTCTTGCTGGCCAGATTCTCATGCTCTTCATACTCTCACATTTCGGCCTATTTCTCCTTTCGTCTGCGAATGTGTCTTGCCTCCCTCTTTAGCTGTAGGTATCTATCCCACCCCGCACGTTTTTTGGTCGATCGCAAGGTTGAATGTTTTCGCTCCGATGCGACACCGCAGTCCTCACCGTACCATCTGTTTTTGCAACCTTTCCTTAATCCAATAGTTTCGTTTGCAGCTGAACGTATTATATATATAAAATTTGCGCTTTGTAACCGCTGAAGCTTGTGTTTGCAGACGGGTGTTCTTTGATGCTCAGAGGCGGGTACGTATCCTTGCTGCTACAACTGCTGCTGATAGTGGTCCGAGTCGTTGTTGGGTCCTCGGAGAGAACGCGCGTTAAGAACACTGTCTTCCGTCTACCACAACATGATCGATCTGGTTTTAAACTTTTTAATCCGCTGAAGTAAATGTAACAATAACCTGCCCGCTTCTGTCATTTTTCCTCCCAACGCACTTCTATCGAGTACATCAATACGCTGGGTAGCCCTTCCCTATTAAGGCACCAGACATTCCAGGTGCATGCCCTCTAATCGTCATCCTTAATTCGTTTAGAATTTTGAAATAATGGGACTAGGTCAAGCTACTGACGTTACTACAAGTTATTACCATCCGTATAATTACGATCGAAGTTCACTCAGGTAAGTTCGTTTAATCAAACAACTTTCAAGTAATAAAATAACGTCAAGCCAATAAAAAAAAGAACAATTCGTATATAAATGAATTACCATTTTCATGAAATTTTTTTATTTGTAAAATAAGTAATTTTTAATATTCCAAACTTTTTTTGTTTAGCGTTGTACATATCTACATAAATATTTGTTCATTGAGAAATTCGCATAAAGTAAATAACTATTGTTTTTACTTAATCAAGCTACCATTCCTGATGGCAATAATGTATTTTACGTATGTCAAGTTTTTAATATTTTGCAAAATTTAACCGTTTTGTTTGGCAAAAAGGTAAGATAAACTTGTTTTATTTGCACTAAAAAACAACAAGATAAGATGAGCCAACAACAACAGCAGACTAATGCTTAAAAACTTGAAGTAAAAAAGTAAAAGTAGGGTAAATATTTGCTATGTACATATATATATAGGAGTGGACTTTTAGCTAATTTCTTCAAGTTTACTGTATAAACCATCTATAAGCCATCATTTAAACTGCCTAGACAGGTCAAAAATGTATAACCTTATAGGAAATCAAGAACATATTTCTTTAATATTTTAAAACAATTCTCACTGAAAAATTATATTTATTTGGTATGTGGATCTATATATAATTTAATATGAGGCATTGCCTGCGATATTGTGATCACTAAATATAAAGCTAGAAGAGAAATATTCAAATAATTCATTATAATTTGTATGCAGTATTCAGATGTAATGGTTTTATATTAATTAAGATAATGAGCGAAATAATGGTTTTTTATTTAATTTTCATTAATGATTAAGAAAGAATAATGTTAGCGAACTATGGTCATACATATACATATATGTGCATAGGTCCAAATATGAAAAAATCATTACATCATTATTTCACACTTTTACATCGGAACTAGTTTTTTTTTCTGCTGGATTCGCCGCCAACTTTAACACATGATTTGCAAATGAGTCGACCGTAAGGCTTTTAGATGTTAATTCAATAATTTGTGATCTTCCTCGTGCATAAAAACGTCTCGTATGTTGAGGTGGCACTCTTGTTATCGTAGTTGCATCTGCGCAATTTATCCAAATTTCCTCATCATTTTTTGCAGTTATTATTATGTTATCGCCGGTGTTTATTGCACTGTCAACTGCGTCAAACGATAAGCTTGGAATTCTAAGACGTTTTAAAAGGCGATGAGAAGGAGTGGTATGTGATACACTGCAAGCAATAAACACGAGCTCATTCCCTTCTGATTCCCCCGAAATCTCTGTGTATTGAAACAATAGCAGAATACTATTTTGCCCGATTTCCAAGGTAGGATAATATATCGAACCTAAGTTGATACCTAAATTCATGTTAAACTCATAATTCATTAAGACGTCGCCACTACGATGATCCCATATAGTTAGCTGAGTTTCTCCAAAGCCGATAAGTTTATCATCTGGGCAAAACATGAAGAAGCATATAAAAAATGAATTATCACAGAAAAGTAAAATACTATTTTCCTACCTGTGGTACATTCCAGATATCGTACACAATGGCGAATGTGCTTAAAGTCACGTATGCTCGCCAAAGTATCTAAATTTGGCGTTATTGAATATTTACAGAGGCCTGAACGAGGTTTCCCCAATATATTTTGTTGTGGCCACGACATAATAAAGTAGCGTGAATCAGTTATAGTAGTATAGACAACATCTGATGGTAAACTGTTAAAAAAAATGAAATTCAAAGAATATAACTTGATTAATATAACACTATACTTACCCTTGTATTGCATCTAGTTGAATTGAGTGCATTTTGGCGATCATTTCCTCGTCATTAAAATAGTAAATATTAATGTACATAGACAAAAGATTACAATAACGCCGCTCATGCGGTATAGGTCGGCACCGCATTTCTACGTAAATCGGCATAGAATTATGGACGCAAATACGATTAGCATATGATGTTGATATTTCCATATCTATAATAGGAATAAATTATGAATTACAACTGGATATACATAGGTACATAAGATTAAACGCCCTGCTGGTAGGGGTTCAAAATTTTTCCCGCGGCATGCCTGTCGTAAGAGGCGACTAAAATTCAAAAACTACTCTGGGGAATATTTTAACGGCAACAACAACAATACTAAACAAATAAGAAAGTTCGGGTGTTAAAAGCCATTAGATAACCAATTTTTGCGCTAATGGAGTTTTATTCAATTTGTATTTTTCAAAGTACTTTCTTTGCAAAAGTTGAACAATTTGGCGGCTATTTGTAATTGAAGAAAAAATTCAATTTGGCAACACTAAGTAAAGATGACAGAAATCGGTTTTTGAAATTACTTCAGATTAGAGGGATAAATTGTAAAAATTAACTCACCGGTGGTAACACGACGACAATCTCCCAAGGACAACCAAGTAGGAGATGGATCACTTGTAGAAGACTTTGTAGGCAAGCATATAGCACCATTACTTAATCGAAAATTACATTTTCCGTATGCCTGTGATCCTGCTAAAACATTAATTAGCTTAAAATACTTCCAAAAACTAACAAGCTTCTCTTGAACTACTATTAGCACATCCATTTCATAATAAATATAATCAATGTGTCCAAATGAAGCTTTCACAGGATTCTGAAGTTGTTTGCTAGGCGAACTAACGAAGTGTATACCCAGCGGTTCAGGGCTTTCTGTATTGTTATCTTTGGGTAGCATATCGTCGTGAATTGACTTGAGCTCATGTGATATGCGGTAAGGATTATTTAATTTGAGCAACATCGCTTCGTCATAGCTGTTGGTTGTTGATGAGACAACAACAGTTTCGTGTTCTTGGGTCGATACATTCGGATTTACTCCCACGTTATTGCTTAATTTTGCCGATTGAATAAATCCGTATGATTTAGATTGTTTGCATAGTGGTGCTAGTGACGGGTTGTCGTTTAAAAATTTTGTATTTTTATTATCGGTAGAGGTATCAGCGGGTGATGGCGTGCTCCTAGAGCGTAGACGACTATTAAGAAGATTTCTATGTTTGCTTTTACATTCTTGAAATTTTTCTTTCTTTAATTTTGAATTCCTTGCTTTAGATGTATCGCTATTTACAAGTGAGATTACACTGCAGTGTTCTGCTTGGTCTATATTAATTCCTTTCTGTTTCGACTTTAGAGTTTTGTTTGAGGTTGCTTTTATCTTTTTCACCAAAAAGATTTTTCGATTGCGAAGTTGACGTTGATTTTTTATTCTATGCCAAGGTGTGGCAACGGCTAATAATTTGCGTAATCGTTCATTATTTTTATTTTGTCTTGAGACCTGACGATTCTTTGGATGCAATAATTGCTTACCTTTTAATTTAGATTTGTTCTTATCCTCTTCGCCATATAAAGCACTTGAGTTATTTTTGGGAATATTGTTCTCTAAAGGTGTATTTTTTACTTCTACTTCTGCGAAGCAATTTTCTTCAGGTTGTAAGCTTTGCTGCGTATCATTGTTATTCAGACTTTGTACAATGTATATACTTGGCTTAATTTTACGCGATGCTTCTAAATATTTTTTGAACTTATGATGCAATTGTAGTTTAATGCTATCGGAATCTTGTGCACTTTTAGCATTCTGAATATATTTAAAAGAAGAATATGTGCTATGTTGGTTAGGTGAAATTATGTAGTTTGTTTGTGATTTATTTTGGATTTCTTGCGGTACATTAGGTATAGGGTTGCTGCTAATTCCATCACAATAAACTTCACTTATCGATGAGCGCGGACACGTTGAATTGTCATTTGAATTTGTAACATGCTGATTATAATGATGAGATAAGTTTTTGTGCACAGGCACTGGAACTTCTTCATTAAGTTTGAAGTTTTCACGCTTTTCAATTGCACTGTGATCGCTAAAGGGCGAAACCATTTTTGGACTCTCTCCGACTAAGATACAGAAATCATCGTGTGTAGATGGTAGATGAGACATTTTTCCACTAAGATATAAATATTAGAATAAAATATAAATGCAATATATTGTAGACTAAAAATCATAAAAAGAGGAAATCAGAAAATGTAAAAAGTCGCAATATACAATAAAACAGCTAACTACAGAGTAAAGGGTCTTATTAATAAGATAGCAAGCATTTTATTAAAATGTACTTATTTTAAAGACAATATCACTTATCGAGTATAAAGTTCATTTGCCGTTTAGTTCGCACTTCTTATTCATGGTGTCCTGTAAAAGTGAGACTATAGAGGAACCTGCAAATCGACTATTTAATTATGATTAGAACGGGTGATAAGAAATTTGCAAATATATCCGTAAGTGTACATACATCGGCTGCTATTACCTGCACTATAATTTATTCTTGCGGGGAAGGGGTTCAAGAATTTTCCCACGGTAAAGGATGTCTGTCGTAAGAGGCGACCGAAATCCAAAAGTTCCCGCAATTTTCGGGTCTTTATGCCAGAGAAACCCGGATTTTTAACCGGCCAAGGACTGTCACTCCCGCAATATTTTTGCGGCTACAACAACAACATCAAAAACCTTCACTATAATTCAGAACGTAAATCCTTTAAAGGACAAAACCGATTAGAATAATCGTGATCTATATATATATATATTAATCCTAATCGTGAGCATTGGCATCGTAATCATTAGTTATAGAAAGTAAATTAACCGATGGGACTAGGATATTTTAGTCAAGTTAAATTTATTAGTTAGAATTTTATCATTAATTTTTGTTAAAAATAATAATTGAGATTTGTTGTCATAAATAGAACTTAATTTTAAAAGTGATTTAAATGGAAACTGAAAATTGCGTATACAAGTTAGGATTCCTGGTTTGTGGTACATTTTATTTACCTTGTTTCATTTTGTTCAATAATTTGACCTGCTTTCATCCTTCCTTCAATTATTGTTGAGACAGATTCTTCTCTCATAACAGAGTCTTTTGTTATCTTTTGATTATTTTCCTTTCTTTCCTGTTGTTTCAAGCGACGTACACGCAAAGAACGTCTTGTTAAATTACACTTAGCTAAATCAGCCACTGCACTCGCAACTGCATTGGCAGTGGACATGCCAGTTAAACCCAAATAATTGCAAAACTCCTGTTGTTGGGGGCACGTGGAACTTGGTGAAAATGTACACCAAGACCGGTCAGCTTCGTGTGGTGATGATGAAATTGTCTGTTTTGGTAACATAATGTCCTTAGATTGATAAGATGTAATTATAACACCACTATTATTATTATAACTGAAGCTATTGACTTCTTTTGATGTTGACTTGCATATGTTTAAAGCAGGTGGGATTGGTATTGCTAACTGCACAGGTGCAGGTAGCGGAAGGGAATTCACCGATAATAAAGGCGTTTTAAATAATTGACTCCTCTTCTCATGGAGCTGTTGACTTTTATTTTCTATCGCAAAATCAAAACGCATTTGAATAAGACCTCGTGATTTTCTATCCCTGTTTTGATTGAACTTGTCTATTTGCCTATTAAGACGCCCAAACATGAGAATAGAATCTTCGGATTTAGGTGTCTGATGTTCAACAATTGGTGATGACGGTCGTATTACATCACTAGTTTTTACAATGTCAGATAAATTGTTTCTATTAAATACTTGACATGTATGCTCAGTATTTCCGCGAAACGGGCTTCTTTCGACTATTTGTTGTGATATAAGGTTAGAAGACCGCTGCTTAGACGTGATATTACATACTAAATCATTTTCCGAAGAGGATGTAAATGTGGGTGTAGGTACCTCCTTTCTTTGTGAAAAATTCATTTGCTGGAATTTTTTGCCTTCAAATTCTAGAACGGTTCGTATACGTCGTTGAGCTGATGACGTTAATATTTTTTCGTTTTTTCTTTGAAAATTTTTTCCACGCACTACTTTATTGCGAAATACATCAATATCGTAATGTCCTTCAGTAGTTTGTTCATTATTATTTCTTTTGTCACGAAAAACGCCTTGTTGACAATCTTCATGCTCTTTAAAGATATCGTCAAAATTGTTCACGTCCTCTACATCACTGAGATCTAAGTCACATTTCCACGCATTAATCTTTTCGTCTAATGACATTTGTGGCTTTTCTGCAGTCAGCAAAGCTAAATTCCGTTCAAAAATATCTCCAGATGACGTATTTTTCTGCAGAACTGACTGAGTGTATGGATTTGAAGGAGAACTTAATGGAAAATCACTGGTGGTTTCAGTAGAGCATTTGTTATTATAATTATTGGTTTGATGATTTAAAAGTAAACGTAATTGCAGCTTTGAATTGATTTTCTGTCTCTTATAAATTTTCGAACTAGTTGTTGACTTAGAGCTGATTTCTACAATATCTTCCACTGGTGTTTTAATAGGGTCATCTAAAAGAAAGCAAAAAGTGTGTTAATTGTAAATTGCTTTAAAGAAATTTTTACATCTTAATTATGGGTCAAACCAAAGAGGGATACAACCAAAAATAGTAAACAGAAATGATAAACGAAGGAAAACATGATCATAGTCTACTTTTTCGTGGAGCCAACGCACACTTTACGAAACTTAGATATCGACTCGGGAGGTATTTATCCTCGTAAAAGAGGAAATCACAACAGAGAGGTTGCCGTTTTTTACTGTTAACTGAACTTGGTTTCCACAAAAATTTATCCGAGCTTTTCAGTACTAAGCGCAGATGGTAAAACTTTCGACAAACGCGTAAAACTGCTGGCATATCATATTCGATCATAGATCGGCCACAATAACAGCTTAGTTAGTTCTGTTTCTCTAGACAGAACGAGGAAAAGTAGCGAATGGGTCTCTTGTCATCACCCTGGTCTTAGCACCCACATCATTGTTGACAGTCACAACCATAAAATTGTAGATAATTTCACTTATCCTGAAAACTAATGAAGAATAAACTCTGTCAATAGTCGCTAAGTTAGACTGAATAGTCAAATCTTTTGTTAAAGTTAACGTATGATAGGTCTGGTGGTCCGCAAAAACGAAGTGGGTAGGGTTCAATCAATCAAGAGTGAGCGAAATGACGGGTAAAATATGTTATTGCGTTTATGGGAACAAATAAGCCAATATAATTTTTTATTTCACTCGACTATTAAATATAAATATTTTTTTTTTCAGTTTTAGTTTGTTGTATTCATGCATTAACTATGTCCCACATAAGCTTTTAATGGTATAGAAGTATGAAAGTTGAAATTGACTGTTCAGAAGCAAAAAATAGCGCACTTGATAGCCCTCTACCATCATGGTAACAATTCGCGATTCTCCAATATCGAATGTATGATATTCGCATGCAGAAAATGTTGAAGGAATGCGAGTATATTGCGACTAACTTTAAAATGACGGCCGCAGTAGTCAAGTGGTAAGTACTTAGTGCTAGCATTCGAATGGTAAGAGTTCGAGAACTGGTCCGAACAATATCCAAAATTATAGAAAATTAATTTTTTAATTTCGGTCGCCCATCGGCTGGAAATGTCAAGCCCTCCAAGTACATTTCTGACATTAAATCAAAGCTCCTAATAAAAAACCATCGGCCGTTCGGAGACGATTTACGACAAACTTTAGGTTTATCTATTTATTGGAAAAACATCAAGACGCACACCACAAATAGGAGGAGGAGCTTAGCCGAGAATCGCTTCAGCGCTTACAAAGCACCAATGTATAATTTTAAAATGTTATGCATTGATTTGTCTAAATGATATTGTTTAGTTCATGTTTTTTACCTTTAATGTATTTAAACATTTTGAATATATTCAAATTATTTATAATCATCTTACGTATCTTTAATTACATAAAAAGTTAAAAAAAACACATATTTATTTTTTATTTTCACAACAAAATACATGCTTAACAAAATAATTTCATTAATAAAATAAATATATTCAGCTTATACCTGATATGCTCAACAAACGCAACGATATCATGCCGTTTCGCTAACAAGAAAAATTCACTCAACGAAATGAAATCGTTTACATTAAAACGGAACAAAACTCATCGTTAATATTAATTTTAAAATGGCTACTCGCTGTGATTTAACAGCACACTTCAATTTTAGCGTTAATATTTCCAAATGGTTCCATCGAAACGGTAGAATTTCTTCGATTAACGAACGATAAATTTATGGTTACGATGCAGCCTTACCTTGTACTATATGTAAAATCAAACGGCAGAAACTAATTTAACTGAGAATAGGATTACTAATATCAAATAAAGCTTTTCCAGTGAAATATTCATTCCTAGCTGCTTCTACCTGTTGATCATCGCAACAAAAAGAATGGAGTTATGATATATTTTAATTTTTCGTTTAACTTACATAAAATAGAGACACACTTTCAATGTGAGCAGATGAAGTAAAATACATTTTAATTCTCTTTAAATTGTTATCTGCATATTGATAAAACATTATTACTTTATTCTTACTTTTCTTTTAAATACGGCTGATGGAATTGGAGCGAGAACTAGCAAAAAATTGCTTTCCTTTAAATTGATCGCAGTTTCTAGCAGAATATGTTAAAATCTTCAAAAAGAAATGACCACAAATCTCTTTCGTATAATATGTTCAAAACAAAAATAAATACGTCTTGTTCATTATGTGTAAGTTTATCGCTTACAACCGCAAATGACTGCGAAGCTCAAGTCAACAAGGCCAGATAGAAATTGTTACATGGTCGTAGCAGAAATGGATACCTTGTAACCTATAATTTATGGCAAAATAAATTTGAAAAACGAGCTCGCAAGACTTTAATATGTATACATGGTATGTACACACATATGCAAAAATTTCTAAAGAGAGTAAATCAGTGGACAAAAATGCGACTACTCCATACACGCGGGAATACAAACTTCACGCGAACAAAGGAGTAATCCAAAAGTTGCCACAATCCATTCAAAAATATGGTCCAATTAACATTGCAATGTCCTAGGGCTGGCCCGTATACTCCATCAGAGCATAAGATCCGAGTAATCGGTGAAATTAGTTTTGAACTTAATCCAACAATTACTCCATGAAGTGCCTACCCTGTGTTAGATTAAGCAGTATATACAAAAATGACATTCGGAATTAGAAAATTTAGCTTAATTTTTTATTTAAATTAATTTTCTATAACTTTTTGGATGTTAGTAGGACACTAGGATATGAACCCTAGCCTTCCGAATGGAAGTATGCAATGTTAACCCCGCGGCTACCTTGGCCGCCAAAACATACATACATACTAACATAATATTTTGTTGCCATAAATACATATATAAAATATTCAAATTTGCGCATTTGTTCCATTTGCATTGGAACATATATGTTATGTTTACATGATACGAGTATGCTCAAGAGAATGAAAAGAGAATGTAACACGTATACAAAAGTAAAGTTCAGTTTTGTCATTTTGGCCTTAAGAAACTGACGGGAAATCGTTCTACGAGCTGACGGGGTATGACGTCAGCCATTCCTGACATATGTTGGCTTAAATGATCGTAAGCCTTCTTGTAGGGATACCAATTGTGTATGTAGCAGCCATACATTCCTACACATGAATATGCATGAAAACAATGAAAAGTTACTTTTTCGGTTAATTATTTAACTCTGATTAGTAAAAATTTTGAAAGAATGTTTATTTAATTAGCTTTTATTTATTCAAAAGAAATTGAGAAAATTTTACACTGTTATTGTACATGTTCAGGGCATGCATGTATGAATTCTGTCCGGTATATTTTTGTTGAAAATTTTTTAACTTTATTAGAGACCCAGGCCTATGTAGACCGCTTATAACCGAATTAACAACACCACTAGTGCAGACAGGTCCTACTTCACCTGATCTTTCCAACGGTGTGAAGGTCTTCATCCATAAAGAATTTATATATTTATAAAAGGCCATGGGGTTCGATGTACTTATGTATATATAAAATTAAATTAAATTATCAAGAGTCAGTATATTTGAACAAAAAGAACTATAACTTTTTAAAATGCATTTAATCAAAAATTTAAATATTTACTATGTACATATACTTTTAGTACATAAAAAAAAATTTAAATTGCTATTTTACTATTAAAAAAAACAAAAAAGGTAAAGGTTGCTGCCTTACCTAGTGCACGGCGAAAACGGCGATGCAATGAGTGATCAACGCTCAAATCAGAAAGAGCGATGGCATTCAGCCGCGTCGGCAGATAGAAATGCCTATTTCACTGTTGTTGGGAGTAAAACACCACCTAACAGCAGTGCAAAGGCAAGCAGTTCAACTTTAAAGGCACCAACAGCAGAGAATGCAAAAAGTGAAAAAACTCTCTTTCCAGCATGTGTAAGTTCACCAGCAATAGCAGAAAAACAAACAGCTATGCAGTCACGCAGCGCAGCAGCAGCAGCAGCAACTCCAGTGCGGGAGACTAATACTGAACAAGGTGAGACAGCCGAAATGAAAAAAGGGTCGGCAGTGCAGACAGGCATTGATCGCTACATAAATGTGGTAAACACAAGGAGGAAATCTAGTCCTCCCAAAAAAGTGATTAATGCTAAGAAGCATAATACCGTTGGCTCCACTATCGATGTTGATGGTAATGCACTAAAAGGAAACAGATTTGCCCCGACGACCCAAAGGGTATTTCCACAGTCGTCAATACTAAACCTCCACCAATCTACCAGCGATAGCGCAGCTCTAATTTACTCGTTACGAACATAGCCAAGATAATAGGTACCAACAATTTTCACAACATAAGGGAATCGAAGCCACTGTTGACTCAGGTGACATAAAGAAGCTCTGGAGGAGCAAGCGTTTGAAATTAGGACGGTCGCTAACATAATTAACAGAAATAAAGTGACGCAGTCTATGTTTAAAGTGTTCTTATCGCCAAGCTCAGCTCAACTTAAGGAGAATGAAACGCATCCAATTGACGGTTTAAAATACCTTTACAAACTGTCAGGAATTTGGCCACACAAAATCCTATTGTACTTTACGTACCGTCTGCGTAGCATGGGGTGATCTTCACCATTCTACCAAATGCCCTTTGAATAAAACGGATGCAAGACAAAAAAAGTGTAGCAACTGCGGAGGCAATCACACCGCTAATTATAGAGGTTGTCCGGTTTACGAGGATTTAAAATGAAAACTTGCTCAGGGTATACAAGCCAAACCGAACCAACTCCCATGTACCACTTCCATTCCGAGCCCTTCCAACCTACCTAGCTCATATATTGGTCAAATGACCTATGCCAACGTAATAAAAGCCAATGAACAGGCCCCACCAGTCACTCCATCCAGTACTGGAGTTGAGACCATGATTCTTAATCTAACCCAGTGCATGACACAATTTATGTAAACCAAACAAAGTATGGTTCAAGACCTAATAAAGGCGCAGACCCAAATGCTCCAAACCCTGTCGACCAAAAAATGAGTGAACTCAGGATTTGCGTATAGAATGCTAATGGTGGAAACCAGCATAAATTAGCACTCAAATTATTTTTACAGACCCACGAAATTGATGTTATGCTTATGTCTGAATCACATCTCACCCAGAAGTATAATTTTTATATCCCTGGGTTTAAGCTGTACAACACTAATCACCCAGATGGCAAAGCACTTGGTGGCACAGCTATACTCATAAGAAACCGTTTAAAGCACAATTTTCTTAATTCTTTTTCAACAAATTGGTAGCAGTCAACTTCGATCACCTTTAAAAATAAGGGGGTTGACCTTACTTTGGCTGCGATTTACTGTCCGCCACGTTTCGTAATAACAGAAAAACAATTTAGCGTATTTTTCATGACTCTAGGAGATAGGTTCCTAGCTGGAGGTGATTAGAATGCGAAGCATACTCATTGGGGATCGAGGCTAATTAACCCTAAAGGTCGTCAGTTATAGTATAACACGATCATAAGTACAAAAAATAGTTACGATTTTATCTCCCCAAAACAACAAACTTACTGGGCTACGGACTTCAATTACCTGAACTGATTGACTTTGCAGTCAATAAAAACGTAGATAGTTTAGTATTTGCTGAAACCTGTGCTGACTTATCTTCTGATCATTCCTCAATAATCATTCAATTGAACGAACAAGCAATTGAAAGTGAGCATGCTTTTCGACTTACTACATCAAGAACAAACTGGCTTAAATATAAAAAATACATTAGAGAGAGGAACTGATGTTGAAAACGAGTTACTTGTATTTAACAGTATACTAGCAACAGTAGCAACTATAGCCACACCAGAGCAGAAAACAAAAGCAAAAAATTTTGATTACTTATAGCGTAATAGAATTACTGGTCCGAAATAAGCGGCGTTTGCGTCGCGAATGGCAAGCCTACCGATCTCCCGATGCAAAAATTCGTCTTATCAAACAAACTAAAAAAGGCATTAAGATACGAAGAAGAAATCTCTATGGAAAGCTAGCAAAAACCTTAAGCCGCCAGTAAGCACTAAAGTACCGTTGAGACTGCGTAAAGGTTCATAGGCAAGAACGGATGAAAAAAAAGGCGTTTTGTTTTGCAGAGCACCTCATCACAGTATTTCAACCAAATACAGCTACATATAGTGCACCTTTGTCACCGAACCATACTGCTCCTAGATACTATGTTACTTGCAGAGCATCTGTGTCTGAACTAAACACTATTACCGGCTTAAATCCAAAAAAATCTCCAGGAGACGATCATATTTCACCAAAAATGCAAAAAGAATTGCCAAGCATTGCTCTCGTTTTTCTTGCAAATCTTTTCAGTGCCATTTTAATGCTAGGGTATTATCCACAAATCTGGAAAAAGTCGCAGATAATTATGATAGCTAAACCAGGTAAAGACGCAACCCTGCCGTCATTATATAGATCAATCAGCCTGTTGACTTGCCTATCAAAACTTTTCGAAAAAGTGCTGCTATAAAAATTACTCGTTTTCCCCATCAAAATGATATTATTCCTACACATCAATTTGGTTTTCAGAAAAAACGCGGCACAATTGAACAAGTAAATCGTATAACAAATTAAATAAGGAAAGCTTTCGAAATGAGAGAGTATTGCTTGGCCGTTTTTCTTGATGTGGCGCAAGCATTTGACAAAGTGTAGTATGATGGTCTCATTCATAAAATTAAAAAATCATTACCTAGCACGTTTCACAATATCCTTGAATCCTACTTATCGAACAGGCGATTCACAGTAAAGGTGAATGAATACATAACAGAAGATTGGCCAATTACGGCAGGTGTTCCGCAGGGTAGTGTTCTTGGACCAATATTGTACATAATGTTTACCGCAGATATTCCTACAAGTGACGAACATTTGCGGATGATACTGCTATACTAAGTCAACATAAATGCCCCATTACAATCACGAAAGTGTTACAGCAGCATCTTAAACTAATTGAAGAATGGCTAGCGAAATGGCGCATAAATGTTAATGAAAACAAGTGCAAACACATCACTTTTACATTAAGGCCAAAAACGTGTCCCTACTGTTAAGTTCAACAATGTGTCGATACCACAAGCTGACGAAATTACATACCTCGGAATCCACTTGGACAGACGCTTAACCTGGAGACGACACATTGCAGCTAAAAAGCTGCAGCTTAAACTCAAATCTGCCAGCTTACATTGGCTTTTCAACAAGAAGTCTGGACTTAGCCTTAGCAACAAAGTCCTCTTATGTAATGCAACAATAAATCGATATGGATGTATGGAATCTAGTTATGGGGCACAGCCTGCACGACGAATATAGATATAATTCAAAGATTCCAATCGAAAAAGTTAAGAGTAATAACGGACGCACCATGATAGATGCGTAATGAAAATATTAAATAGAGATCTAAATATACGTACCATCAAGGAAGAAATTGAAATCGCAGCAAAAAAATACTTAACAAAACTGCATGACCATCCGAACCCTTTGGCTAACACCTTGGCCCATGCAACAAGTTAAAGCCGCCTGCGGTGAAGAGACAAAGTAGCCTCTTAAAGAGCAACGTCAAGCCAGCAGTTTTAATTTGGTTTAAGATTTTATTACTTATTGTTAGGCTTCCGACGTCGAAGCAGATTCAATAAAAAAAAATTTTAATATTTAAAAAAAAAAAAACAAAAGTAACAAATCGATTAACAAGACATTTGTTTTCAATAACTCACCGGATAACAAAAGCAACCAGCTTGTTGACTGGTGTGGGAAATGTTCTCTTTCATGATAGCGTAACTTTATAATTTTTTTATTTCTATTCTTTATTTCAAACCAGAACTATTGCTAAAATGCTCTTTAAAGGATCTTCTCCGGAGGATATGTATGCTATTAAGAAGGTTTATCGCCAAACTGATAAATAAATAAAGTATTACGTAGAAATATATTTTTTTGTCAATTTAATTAAATATTTAAGATTTTATATTAGAAAATAAACTATGATTTTGTTTAATAATTTAAAGTATTCTGGTTCCATTCTTCTTCCATAGGGACCAAAATCGATTAGTCTAAATTTATACCCGATCGTGAATAAAAGCGATTATATATATATAATTGCCGCTTTGTAACCGCTGAAGAAATTTTCGGCCGAGCTCCTCCTCCAATTTGTGGTTTTTCGTCTTGATGTTTTTTTAACAAATGGATGGATATACTAAGCCACCTTTGAACGGCTGATGGTTTTTTTACGAGGAGCCTTTATTTCATGTCCGAGATTAGGGTCACAAATAGTTCAACAAAGCATCTAAGAACATACTTACTTTACTGGTTTATACACCGCTTACAGCCGAGTTAACTACATTGCACCATTCGTTTCTTCTTTCTGCTGTTTCCGGTGTGTTTTGATTCGCTGAACTATATCAATGTCGCCGAAGATCTCGTACAGCTCATCGTTCCATCGGATGCGGTATTCGCCGTTCCCACCTCGCAAAAGACCATAAATCTTACGTAAAGCTTTTTCGCGAAAACTCCTAACGCCGACTCATCAGATGTTGTCGTCGTCCATGCTTCCGCACCATGTAGCAGAACGGAAACGATGAGCGTCTTGTAGAGGTTGGTCTTTGTTCGTCGAGGAGGACTTTACTTTTCAATTGCCTACTCAGTCCAAAGTGTGTCGGCAAGTGTGATTCTGGGCTGGATTTCAAGGCTGACATTATTATTGGAGTTGATGCTGGTCTCAAGATAGACGAAACTATCTCATATCTTTCTCTTTCTTATCCAGTCAATATCATCGGCGTACCTTCTCTATTCAGCTATGCAGTGCTTACAATTTTTTTCAGCAATAAATTATAGAAGTCGCACGATAAGGGATCACCTTGTCTAAAACCTTATTTGGTATCAAACGGCTTGGAGAGGTTCTTCCCGATCCTGACGGAACTTTTAGTGCTGCTTAACGTCAGTTTACATAACCGTATAAGTTTTGCGGGAATACCAAATTTATACATAGTAGCGTAGAGGCAGCTCCGTTTCGTACTGTCGAAGGCTGCTTTAAAGTCGACGAAAATGTGGTGTGTGTCGATTCTCTTTTCACGGGTCCTTTCCAAGATTTGGCGCATGGTGAATATCTGGTCAATGGTTGACTTACCAGGTCTAAAGCCACACTGATAAGGTCCAATCAGTTTGTTGACGGTGGGCTGTAGTCTTTCACACAATCCGCTTGATAGGACCTTATATGCGATATTAAAGAGGCTTATTCCACGGTAAGTGGCGCAGACTGTGGGATCGCCCTTTTTGTGGATTGGGCAGAGCACACATGAATTCCAATGTTGTTGTAGCGATTCACCAGCTTAGGGACAGGCTGGTTAGTCTAAGTTATCGAGGTCATCTAACAGGAGGTCCAGGATGCTGTTTCGACGGGTTCAGACCAGAGGGAAAGGGAGTTAAATGCGTCGGTTTTAGGAGACATGTAAAGAGGTTGTAGGACATACGTTGAGTAGGTTGGGGTCCAGCCTGGATAAGTAGGAGTTTAACCTGCTACAGTATCCAGACCTAAGTTGCGCCAGTATTACGCGGGTCTCTCGAGGCAACGCGGGCTCTTTGTCTGCTATGGGTGGTGATTTAACTCCGAGTACGCCATTCGCAGGAAGGGAGTCTTTGAAGGCTTTTAACTGACTCCTGGCGAATGACGATCAGTGACTGACTGTATGCCGTCCTATCCAGCGGTTGTTGAACGTGTTGTTGGATGGTTTCCTTTAAGTCTAGTACTAGCTTTCTGATGTGCCCGCTTTAAGGTTCAGCACCAATAAGATGCCTATTGGGGTGTCGTTTGCGGTAGCGTCCCAACAGGAATTGCTTCCACAGCAAAGCATTATGCTCCTTAACTCGTAACGTTTCCTGTCGCGGTCTTAAAAAAGGCCTTTTGGCAAGCCTGTAGCTTCAACATCTGCATCTGTTCGTCCCCGGTGCCCAGATCGGTGCAGCATAGTTAACGGCCAGCCGGTCGGCCAATTGCTTTTTAGGTTGCCAGCAAGGTTTCTCTGTCTTTACCCCAGATGCTGCCGGCTAGCGCTTTGAGTATTTTGTTGCGGCTCTGCAGTTATGCGGCAATTGCGGTCGTATGCGAAGTAAAGGAGTGCAGACTGCCAAATGTGACTCCCAGTAACTTTGAGTTGTTTATGGTCGGAATTTTGACGCCATCGACCTTCACATCAAGTTTGAGATTTTATTACTTCGTCCAGCTTGTGAAAAGGGTAACCGAGGATTTGGTCGATTATATTTTACGTTGTCGTGCAGTGAAGAAGTGGGATAGGACGGCTGCTCACTTTCGAATAAAGATCAATATCCTGGCCGGACGCCAATATCGGGCAATCATCGGCGTATGAGGTCAAGGAAACCCCTTCTGGTGGAGCCGGGAGCTTCGAAATATAGAAGTTGAACAATCATGGGGTGAGGACACCATCCTGCGGGGCCCCTTGTTTAATCTTCCTGAGTTTTGATGTTTGGCCTCGAAAATCTACCGATGATTGACACACATCGCATGGTCAAAGACAGATTGAGGAAGTTTGCCCCCGCAGGAATAGCTCGTGCATCCCTTTGGGTCCGACGAGGCGCGGTCACCGAATGAAGTTTCCACTCGGTCATCGCGTCCCGTCGGGTTTGAAAATGACTTGAGTTTAGCCCAGATCTTGGTTGCCACAGAGGAGAGATTGCAGGATCTCAAAAACTCCTCCCACGTTTTCCGCTTATGATTGCCTACTATACGCCAAATCTCTTGGTTGAGATCCCTGATCACGGGATTACCGGGATCAGCGTTGCCTTGATGCTATAACCACCGCTTTCGTCGAGAAACTAGGGCGGATTTCCGCAAGTCAGCCTTCCGGGATGAAGCGGGTGGCAGCGGTCACGACTATCCTGCGGAATAAACATTCACTGGCTATGACGTCTGATGGAGTGAGGAGAGCTCTGAAGGCGTTCTCGGTAAATTCCGTGAACCCGGTAGGTACAGATGCGCTTTAAAGTCGCCCACAACCAACCGGTTTTCGCCTCTGAGTAGCACACCTATGTATATCAGGGCTATATCCAACTGGGCAACTTGTAACAGGAGGAATTTATATATTAAATATCTCGAGCTCGGCATCGCTTGACCGGATAGCTATGCCCTTACATTCTACGATATTATCCCTGCGGTTGATGACGCCGTCGATTAGACAATACTGCACGGTGTTGTGTGAGATGAACTCTAAGCCCCCACCATGGTCTCGCACGCGATCCTTGCGGACAATATTGTATCCGGCCAGGCTCAGAAGATCCAAGCGGACGGTCAACATCGTTTCCTGGACCTCAGCAATTGGCTCCCTGCTCATATAGGCGACTATCTCGTCGATATTTCCCTGGAGTCCGTTGCTGTTAGATTGTAGCAGTCGTGTCTGCCTCGTGGGAACGTTCGTAATAAGAGGGGTGTGGGGGTGTTGAGTGGGTGTAATGTGTTTTTGCTTAATAGCCGCTAGATTAGATGCCACACGTTGGTGTCGGTTGGCGGCGATGTTGAAGATAAAGGCGGGGCAGACTCCTACAGCATGGGGCAACGTACGCTTCACTCCACCCACGGGTGGTGCGCAGGCCAGAGCACGTCCGAAAAAGCCACCAGCCAGAGTAGGAGTTGCATTTGACTGATGTCATGTTCCGACATACTATGGTCCGACACACGGAAAAGTCTGTGCGGGGGAGTAAGAGCTGCTCGAACGGGAGGAGGAAGAGAAGCTGGTTGTGGGTGGAGGTAGGGATTGGTGTGAGTCATGCTGCGGGGAGCTCCGTGAGGCCGTAGAGGTCTGTGGTTTTAGATGCGACGGAAAGTTCGTGTGAACAGACGTGCACTGAGATCAGCTCGAAGAAAAATTTCAAAAACTTGTAATATATGTATATAATATTTATAATTGGCGCTTTTTATAACCGCTGACGCGATTTTCACCCGAGCTCCTCCTCAAATTTGTGGTTTGCGTCTTGATGTTGATGTTTTTCCAACAAATGGAGGGACCGACAGTTTATACTAAGCCGCCTCTGAACGGCTGATGGTTTCTTTTATGTGGAGCTTATTTCATGTCCGAAATCAATATTTAAATTAATTATCCATAACTTTTGGATGTTAGTGGCACCGGGATTTGAATCCGAGCATTCCGAATGTCAGTACGCAATGCTAACCACTGGGCTACCGTAGCCGCCAATGAAATGTATACTTGATATTAATTTCAATCTAAAGTTCATGTGTAAAGTTTTTTTTGATAAAAATTTGTTTATCCAACTTAAACACATCGATTAAAGGATGAGAAACCAAAATACCTTAATTTGAATCATATAATTAGTAAAAAGAAATCCATTATTTCTCCAATAGATGACGTTATTATGTCCGATCGGGTTCCGCTAAATGGCGTTAGAAAGATGACATTTCGACCTAAAAAAGCTATTCTGACAGTTTTGTGATTTGTTGATTCAGTTTTGGTTGAGTGTGCATCAAAGATAATACAGAGAATCTATAATAATGAGAATGCAGAGAATCTATAATAATGAGAAGGTGCAAAATCATGACACCACTTAAAAGTTCTTTGACAACTTCTGAAAAATCGCGGGAAGGGAATTCAACACGCTGTTAAATAACAGCCACCACAAAATTAATTTTGTTAACAGAGGCAGACAAGTGATATTCTGCTAAAAACAGAGAAATCGTATGCAATTAATTTCTCTATGTTAATGTATTAATTACAAGATTGCTAAAAAGGTGTTTAAATCACTCATTTTTATTATCATATTTGAAATATTAAAATAATATTAAAAAAAATTATATTAAGTATTAAAAAAAATAATATTTAAATATAGATTTAAAATTGATTTAGAAAATCCGACATAAAGAATTAAGTTGCAAAAATATTTATTTTAATCAAAAGTTTTGAAGTTGTCTTATTTATGGACTGAAATCATATTTGCATTTGTTCTTCATCCTAGTTCATATGTCGATATAAATATACGCACAAGTATTTGTTTTGAATATTATTTGAAATTTTGTCAATGCTGTTGTCAGCGATCCATATAAATACCAATTATGCCAACGAAACTTCAAAGTGATCAGTGGCCCAATGATTTGTGTCGTTTGATTTTTGTCCAAGCTGCGTGGGTTCAAATCCTTCTCTCGCTTCTTTTTCGCGTTTTATTTTTTGAAATAGGCAAATTTTAAATAGTCGACAAGGAATTGCTTGGTTGACTTCAGCTCAACTGGAATTTCTGATTTTTGCAAATTTTACTATCGTCGGAATGAAACTGCTTGTAGACGGCGGGTTTAGGGGAAGGGAATAGGCGAGTTTTTGTGCATGTGTGTGATATTCGTATACACATTGGTCGCTTTGAATAAATGTGTTTTCAACTTCAGACCAACTTAAATTCTGATTTTTGTAAATTTTGCAATCTCCGCGTAGACGACGTTTGTGGATGGCGGTTTGAAAGAGGGAAGGGCATGCACGTTATTAAGATTGTGAGCGTTTTTCGTATACATATTAAAATGCTTGAATGTATGCGTTTTTACTTTGGCGTGAGTTGAACATCAATTTCTGATTTTTAGCAAAATCTGACTTCGCTTGAGGAAATTGTTTGTTGATGAAGAGTAGAAGAGAAGAGGGTTTGTATGCGGTAGTTGTTTTTGTTGCATTTATGCTTCTTCTTATAGCAAATAGCTTTTTGAATAGAGAAGTGCGCAGAGAAGTAAAACGGGCTGCGCATATGGAGTTCTTTTTGTAATTGATAGTATGAATGAATGGCTTGTGGTTATGAATGAATGAAAATATTTGAGATTATTTGCTTTTAAACGACATTATGCTTACTTTAGGTATAATATAATATAATATATATAAAATATTTAAATAATATTAAAATAAAATTTATAAAAATATTTAATATAAAAGAGCAATTTAATTTTCTAATTTTATTTCATAGTATTTTCCAATTTATTTTATGATTTGGCTTAAATGTTATATTTATTTATAACTATTATGAATTATTCAATCCAAAAATCAATCATATTTTATCCACCGGCAAACATGTATGTATACATACATATATTTGTATGTACATATTATGTCTTCATTTGTAAACACACATAATTACCATGACAACATACATACATACACATATGCCGCCTAGTTGAACTTGCAAAAAAAACTTTTCGCATCGTCAACAAAACGTATGCCGCAAACAATACCTCTCCCCGCGCGCAGCTCTTCCACAAGCCACAGCTCACAAAAATCAGAAGTTGAAGAAATTTTTGTACCCGTTGCGCAAAACATACTCTCGATAAGGCGAACAAATGTACTGCAATTCAAAAATGAATGATCCCTAAATGCCCTCAACGCATACGATTTTCATAAATATAACGTGAATTTAATTCTAAGAGTTTAGTAATGTCAAATAAATTCAAAATGTATTAAAATTTTGCAAAACTACACATTTAATTAACATAAACTAATGAACATTCCTTCAAATAATTATTTTTTTATTTTTATTTATTATATTTAATATTTTTTTATATTAATAAAAAATTAATAACGTAATGAACATAAATATAAAAAAATATAATTTATAAAATTTATTTTTATGTGGTGCTGTGGCGTAGTTGTTAGTGCGTGTGTGGATATGTATTTTTGGTTTTTGTTGCTTCTTTGCGAATTCAAATTCCTCTCGTTGAGATATATTATTTCATAATTTCTTTTATTATTTTCTATATTTATTTATTTTATATTTACTAATATTTTTTGCATATTCTAAATTAAAAATAATAAAAGTAAAAAAAAAATAAATAAAAGCAACAAAATATATCCTTTCAAATAGATGTAAGTTGATTAAAATATATGTAAATCTTTTTTTCTTTAAATGCCTTTTTCATCAAAAATAAGGAAAAATAAATTATGGAAAAGACATAAAAAATTAATGAATCACTTGATTTCCATACGTATTCTATTAAATTTCTTAGATCTTATATCATTTAACATTTTTTCCCTATGTTAATTTTTCAAACTATGTTAGCTGTTTTAACAATGTGTTGAAATCCCTATCCGTTTTTTCTAGAGCTGTACAAAGGACAGTCCGAACAAAAAAAAGAAAGCCATTTGCACCTTCTCATTATTATAGATTCTCTGATATGATACGAAACTCTTTATCTTGTGAGAGCGCCGAAAAGTGTGTATTTTTTATAAAAAATTTATTTAAACCTTGAAACTATACTTGGGTATAATTGAATAAAAAATTTGAGTATAATATAATATAAGTAATCATTAAATTTACTTTGCCCAATTTTAATGAAAATAATAAAAAATCTCTCCGACTAGCTAATCCTTAACTTAAAATATATTTTTTAATCCACTATTATATAGAATTTTTTTAATAAAAAAGTTAAGACCCGCAAGAAATGTTAATGTTTACTGCCTAAGTAGTATTTTTGTATGTTATTAAATATTTTTCGTATTTATTTACTACTATTTATTAAAAAAAATTGCCTCTTAAATTGTGCATTGGACACTCAACCTAATATTTTTTGAAAGAATTTAAACCATTTGTAAGCTTGGGTTCTTGTTCTTTCCCCAGCAAAGCTAATTTGCACACTTTTGTTATAACTAGGTATAACTTCTGCTGACAATTAGAAAAAAAACGCACTAACTTCAAAATTAGTTTTTAGCGGTTTGTGAATGGTAATTCACATTTTTAACTCACAGCTGACTGTTGGGCCTCTTGTAGTTTGAACTGGCAACAAAATCTAATCGAGGCCCAAAGATAATAGATAAGTGAGTAAGTTTCATATCATATTATCTTTGCGTGCGTCAAACATGGGCACTAGCGAAGAGAAAATACGCTATATTTTACAGTTTTTCTTCGATAAGGGCGAAAACGTAAGCCAGGCGGCTGAAAATGTGAGTTGCGTTTATGATCCTGATACTGCTACAGTCAATCATGCACAATTTCGGATTCATTCCGGTAATTTTGATGTAAAAGATGCTTCACGGAGTGGAAGGCCAATCGTCGAAAATGTCGATAAAATCAATGACTTTGTCGAGTCCGACCGTCATGTAAGCACTGTTTCGGCACATCTACACAGTGACAGACTCCTGGTGATAGGGTGCTCCGCGCGGTGGCATCCCAACAGGAACTGCTTGCACAGCAAAGCATTATGCTCCTTAACTCGTAGCATAGATGCTTCGCTGTTCAAGTGGTGTTTCGGTGACATCAGGAGGTTTCCTGTCGCAGTCCTAAGGGCGGTGTTCTGATAAGCCTGTAGTTTTCTCCACTGCGTCTCGTTCGTCCCCGGCGCCCAAATCGGTGCAGCGTAGTTTACGACCGGCCGGCCAATTGCTTTGTAGGTTGCCAGCAAGGTTTCTTTATCTTTACCCCATGTGCTGCCGGCTAGCGCTTTGAGTATTTTGTTGCGGCCCTGGAGTTTTGCGGCAATTGCGGTCGTATGCGGAGTGAAGGAGTGCAGGCTATCGAATGTGACCCCTAAAATCTTAGGGTTGTTTATAGTTGGAATTTTTTGATCATCAACTTTCACATCGAGTTCTAGCCGGTACTCCTTCGTCCAGCTGGTGAAAAGGGTAGCTGAGGATTTCGTCGGCTGTATTTTTAAATGTCGTGCAGTGAAGAAACGGGAGAGATCGGCGAGGTAACAGTTCACTTTCGAACATAGGCTATCAATATCCTGGCCAGACGCCAATATCGAGCAATCATCGGCATACGAGGTTAGTGAAACTCCTTCCGGTGGAGGAGGGAGCTTCGAGATGTAAAAATTAAACAGTAGCGGGGAGAGGACACCACCCTGCGGAACCCCCTGTTTAATTTTCCTCAATTTAGATGTTTCTCCTCGGAATATGACCGATGATTGACGACCACTCAGGTAGCCCATGACCCACCTCTGCAACCCCGGCGGTAATGAGGATTCCTCAATGTCACTGAGTAGCACTGAATGATTGACAGTGTCAAAAGCTTTTGACAAATCCAGTGCTACCAGGACAGTCCTCGCGCAGGGTCGGTTTTGGTGCAGGCCATTGACCATCTGGGTGTTTATGGCGTTAAGTGCTGTTGTGGTGCTGTGCAATTTTCGGAAGCCATGCTGGACGCAGATGGTGAGTGAATGTCGGGTGCAGTAAGACCTCAAGCGTCTTCGCTACTGGGGAGAGGAGAGTTATCGGCCGATAGGACTCTCCTTTGTTGGCTGGTTTCCCCGGTTTAAGTAGCGGGACCACCCTACCGGTTTTCCACACATCTGGTATGATTAGGGTGGTCAAAGACAAATTGAGGACCTTGGTGAGGTATTCTGCTCCCGCTGGTCCGAGATGTTTTAGCATCAGCATGCTTATTCCGTCAGGGCCGATGGATTTGGAGGCTTTCGCCTTCCCGATAACCCCCTGACCCTCTTCTCTGGAGAAATCAAGCACCGCGCTTGTGTTTGGCAGTTTGCGCATACGGCGGGTTACACGTCTTTTCGCTTTGTCTACCGAAGGATGCAGTGTAAAAAGCCGGCTAAAATAACTCGCGCATATCTTCGGGTCCGACGAGGCGCGATCACCGAATGAAATTTCCACCCGGTCCTCGCATCTCGTCGGGTTAGACAGCGACTTGACTGTAGCCCAGAGCTTGGTTGCCCCAGAGGAGAGATTGCAGGACCTTAAGTGCTCCTCCCACTTTTTCCGTTTTTGTCTGTTTACAACGGTCCGAATCTCCTCATTTAAATCCCTGATTAAGGGATTCCCGGGATCGGAGTTACGGAGGATGTCGTGCCTTGCTGCTAAAGCCGCCGCTTCGGACGGGAAATTAGGGCGGATTTCCGCAATCGGGTAATACACCAACAACACACTACATCCACACATCACTCCCTCACCCTCCGCATCGCGAACGTACCCCCGAGTCAGACACGACTGTTACAATTTAACTGCAACGGACTCCAGGGAAATATCGACGAGATAGTGTCACCTATATGAGCAGAGAGCCAATTGCGGCGATCCAGGAAACGAGGTTAAATGCCCGCTTGGATCTCGGCAAAGAAATTGCCGAATATAGTGAGCAAGTGTAAATGCTTCAGAAACTGCAAAAAAAAAATAAAGTCTACATTTGTTTAGTTATGCCAATATTCAACACATTCATGCTTTGAGCTCAAAATTATTTTTATATTTACTTATTTTGTTTTCCAACTGACATAGAAAAGTTTAATTAATCGTCTGCCTTTGTCACCTTTTTTTTATTTCTGTACCTTTCGCCCAATGTTTCTTATCGTTTTTGTTGGTATTTTACTAATGGTCTCTGTGCTAATCTTTGGAGGTTTGTCTTTTTCAGAATCACTGACACTCACATATTTTCGTTTTCCATTCTGTGTTGCAAATTCTCGTCCTACAACCCTCATTTAAGGTCAGTATATATTGATTATTGGGCCCTTCTCTTGACTAAAAGAATGCACTACGGTATTAGTAAGGAAAATTTGTAAAAGATAACTAACCTTCGTCAATTAACATCATTCTGGGATTGATCTCTGCTTTGAATAACCTGGTTACATGCTCAATGTCAATTTCCTCTCAGAAACTACTCGATCGCCCTTAACAACATTTCTTGCTACGTTTTGGGTTTCAATCAGATTTTTTATAGTTGTTTTTCACAACATACAATACACAACATTTAAAAAACGCATTATTAAAATAAACTAGAATAAAACTTTATGTTTATACCGATTGCGATATATAGAAGATATAAAACCATTTTAAAAAGATAACATTGTTGTTGTTGTTGTTGTAGCAAAGAAAAGCAAAGTAAACTTTTAAGGTGAAATTCTCCAGGCTTCATAATTCTAGAGAAAATGAACCATCCGGAGTTGGCGGCAGCGATCGACAGTAAGTCCGACGAGTGCAACCTTCATATTTAAGCGTCTAATCTTTCTGTCTAATCCATAAACGAACTGATTAGTGTAGGCTAATAATACCTGTAAAGTCCACCATTAATCAGATATTATTAATGCACAACATAATGTTATAGTGATCAACAACAGCGAGTGTCAGTCAATTAAAATGTCGTTTAAATGTTCGTATTTGTAAAAAAAACATTTGCTACACTGTTGAAGTTTTATGAGACACGAGTTTACAACGGACAATTTTTGTTGCTTAAACTTGGTTTGTGAGGAAGATGACTGGGGAACACAACTAATTTTTAGTGCGTTTGTTTATAGTGGAATACATGTAATAACAATTGCTGCAAAAAAAAACGAATGAGAAAATTGTTTAAATAAAATTTCCCTGTGGAAGTGGAGGTCAACCGCAGAAGTAAAGTAGCGAGCCCTGTCTAAGGAGGTTATTTTAATAAAAGAAACCAAAACCCCACTTTAGAGGTAGACATTCCCTGCAGAGGGGACGAAAAAAATTAGAAAAATTAGTGTTTTGTTTATATACTCTGGTATGCATATCATGAGGTGGCCTACCTACAACTTTTTTAATTGTGTTTTAAAAGAATGTTGCACCTTTAGGTTGCTACTAGACAATAGAACTTACCCAGTTCATTTTTTCCCTTTATCATCTTTCTACGTTTTTCAGCTGCAGATTTAATCCCTTTATGTAAGCTACTTGCTTCTCTACCACGTTTAGCGTTCAAGGTGGGTAGAGTTTTGCCTTTCGGTTGTTTTTGGAATTCTCTCTCCTTCATTTTCAAAAGATCCAACTCAACTGCTTTGGAATTTTCCAAAATATTTTTAACACTATATTTCAATAAGTTGCGTTTTTCTGAGCTGTTATCTCCTGAATTATTTAGTGGCTCAAATCCAGCAAATTCACTTTCGGTATCGCTCAATTGTACACGTTTTAAATCGCCATCTCCACTAATCACACAAATATTTATAACATCTTCAGACTTCCGAACAAGTTTTTTTACACTATGTTTTATTTGGTGTGAATTGCAATTATTTCCTGCTGGAAAATTGTCACAGACTTCGGAGTTCGTAATATTCTGAGAAGAGACCACAAACTAGAATTAGATTTATAATATTTCGGGAAATACCGTTCCTCACCTTAAAGTTATGAACATAATTTTCAGAGTTTGTAATGCACCCTTTATCTTGCATACTTCTATCACAAACGAAATCAAGATCGATAAAAAAATTTGTTATATTGAAAATAAATGATGCAGCTCTTACAACACTGCTTGAACGTTCACAGTTTACTCAATAATATTATTTTCCAATTCTTTTTTTATTAATTTTTTATTTCTTATCACACAAAAAATTTACAAGAAGAATTTGCCATTAAAAAAATGGAAATTTTGCTTTGAACGAAGGCAGATTTACATAAATCGCTTTGCTTTGAATTCTACTAAATTAGTAATTCGCCTTAGACCTACTTTACGTACCGACTACATGCGCCAGAAAATCTGGCATACTGCTAAAGCAAAGATGACTAGATACGAAACTTACTCAAAATCACTCAAATTGCAGCTGAAAGCGTTCCCCCATCGCACATTCTAAGGTTGGCAGTAGTGTCAGATAGGGGAACATTCAGCAACAGATGTGCAAAACACACCAGTACCACTATGTCAATAAAAAATCCATTGCTTTTGTTACAAAAGAAATTTGTTTCAGCAGTAAATATTAAAGAAATTATTGTAATTTTATTATTTAAATTTAATATAATTAAATAATTGATTGTTTCTCAACGAAATATCTTAGTGAAATTGTATTTAAAGACGTTTTTGTTTGTAATAAAATACCCAAATTATACCTAAAAATCCAAAGAACTCATTTTTCTATCACAGTGGCACTGTTCAGAAATGTTATAAAAAATGCGGATTCTTGAGCGCTCTCATGAAATAAAAAGTTTCGTATCTAGTCATCTTTGGTACTCTGGCGAAATTGCCAAATACGAATGACAGATGAAGAGAAAATGCCGATAACTAAAGCACATTCTAAGGCGCGAGAATCGAATATTTAAGAGAATTCAAGAAAGTACTAGAACTGAGTACGAGGAATTGATGCGGTATATAAAACAGCGGCAAACACAGTGAAGAGGATTTTATCTGGGAAAGGGCTGTCAACATTTTGACGATCTAACCCCGTTTAGGTCAACAGGTTGTAACATAATAGGTCGCTTCTACCAAACATTCTGAGCTTACGAGAACTGTCGAGTGTTTCCAGAGAGTTTTTACTGAGTTTAGTGTTTGAACTGTCATTTATTTTGGTTTAATATATATATATATATATATATATATATAATTGGCGCCTTGTAACCGCCGAGCTCTACCTCCAATTTGAGTTTTTTTGCGTCTTGATGTTTTTCCAACTTGAAAAAATATACTCGGGGGGATGGACATTCCCTGCCGAGGGGCGACCGCAATTAGAAAAATTAGCTTAATTTGTTATTTAACTTAATTTTCTATAACTTTTTGGACTCAGTTGCTGAGTGGTAAGCATTGCGTACTGTCATTCGGAAGGCCCGGGTTCAAATCCCAGTGCGACCAACATCCGCATCGCACTCCATCATTCCATTTGACTTAAACACAAAAGAGGTAAGGCCATTGACGGGAGTAAGAATAAGGAAGGCAATTGGTGAGGACACTCAAGTTGTGGGAGAGGTAACATGGGAATGTGACGGTGTTACACAAGTTCATAGCCATCATACTTCATACATTAAGCCAGTAGTCCTAGAACACATCGAACAGATTCCACCAAAGTCATAAGCAGTTGTTTGTGGGGCTTTCAAACGTACTTATTGGTAAAACCCACGTGAATACGCAAAAGAATGGACGCATCCCAGTTTGGGTATTAAATGAATTCAAATGACCGATTAAACTTCGAAAAGGACCTGTGCTGGGACGCCTTCATCAACTGCAGAGAATTACATGAAGCCGATTCCATTGGCAAGAAGGACACGGTTAAATGCACTATGGCATGGATGGAAGAGCTGGAAGGAAAATACCAGCATAAGTGTAACCAACCTTTCCGCAAATACTCCAACATATTCGGCAAGGATAGCAACAAACCAGGCAGGACAAACGTTGTGAACCATATCATTGATACTGGCGACGCTAGGCTGATTCGTCAAGCTCCTCGAAAGGTTCAAAAAAAAAAAAGAGCGAGAGTGGTATTATCGAACCATCAACAAGTCCATGGAGTTCTCCGTTAGCACTTGTGAAAATAAAGACAGCCAGCTGCAGTTCCACGTAGGCTTTCAGCGATTAAATGATGTTACAAAGAAACACAGTGCACCGTTGCCCATGATCGATGATAATCTGCACTCGTTGACTGCCACAGAGTGGTTCTCAACTCTCGATCTTAAGAGCGGTTATTAGCAAGTGGAAATAAGTGAGGAAGATAAGGAGAAGGCAGCCTTCAGGGCTTTAAACGGTCTTTGGAAATACCCCGCGATGCCCGCTCCTGCCACTTTTGAAAGACAAATGGACCATGTGCTCAAGGGACTACATTGGAAAACATGTTTGGTATATATAAACGATATCATCGTACTGGGAAAAAGCTTTGAGGTACACATGAGCAATTAGCAAAAAAGTTTTCTAGAAGATAGCTGGAGCTGGTTTCAAACTAAGTCCCAAAAATTGCGCAGGAGAAGATAGAAGCAGTGAAGTATTGGCCAAGGCCCATGAATTTGCATGAGTTAAGGGGTTTTCTTGGGCTATGCACTTACTATCGCCGTTTCGTTTCGAATTTCTCCAGCGTTTAATGGAACAAGGAACAAGATGAGGCCTACCAAGCTCTGAAAGAACGGCTTTGCACTACACCTATGCTAGCGTGTTCGGTCCCAGGTGCAACATTTATTCTGTATACGGATGCTAGTGGTTATGCGATAGGAGGCGAACTTTCGCAGGTATTTGACGGGCAGGAGAACACAAATGTCTGTTCAATTGGAAAGCTGCAGCGGAACTCCTACGTAGCCCATAGAGAACTACTAGCGTTGGTGGATTGCATAAAATATTTCCACTAATATCTATATTGGAAAAATTTCCGATTAAGGACGAATCATGTGGCGCTGAAGTGGCTACTTCAGTACAAAAATTCTGAAAGACTGCTCGTTCGGTGGATTGAGAGACTTCAAAGGTATGACTTTACTATTGAACCCCTCAAAAGAAATTCCCATGGATATGCTGACGCCATGGCCCGTCGCCCTGTAGTTTGGGACATAAACACTGCTCAAAAGCGGAAGGTAAAGAAGTCATAATAGATGTCCGGGTAATGATGATTACATCAACAGAAGAGTAGGATGCAAGATCGGGACATGAAACTTCTAATGCACGGACTGGATTTGGACAGATGGCTAAGTAAGGAACAAATGGCAACAGAAAGTCAAATCGCAAAGGCGTAGTGGACGCAATGGAACAGTTTAAAGTTGATATCTGGCTGTTTGCATAGAGTATGGGAAAATGGAGATGGCCAGTGCTTCCGCAATCGAATAGTATTCCCAAAGTTAAGAATTCCGGATATTCTCACGGAATTTCACAATGGTCCCAGGGGAAGGCATCTGGGGATTATAAACACCTGGGAGAAGATCAAGCAGCGGTTTCACTGGCTTGGGTGCCGACCAACGGTCGTGGAATGGATTGCAAACCGCAGGGAGTATGGTACCATCATATCATACCAAAGCCATAATGAAGCTACATATTGAGACGAAAGTGCCAAAATAGGAATGTGAGGTGAGAAGGAGAGGCCGATTACTAAAGCATGTTCTAGATAGAGTGCGTGTATTGAATATTTGTTATCGATTACATTCAAACAGAATCTTCTAGAAAATTCATGGGAGCAACCTGCAGATATATAGGAGCGGAATGCGCTGCTCTCAATTTCAGTTGAACTCGGAACTCGGTATTGACAACATCGGTGTAAACTAGAGCGGAGTAAACTGTGTGAATAAGAAGAGTTTTTAAGAAGAATTGTACAGAGTAAATTCTGTGTATACAGGAGAATGAATAACCCTGTCAGCCAAGACTACCCACTTTCCCCTTAAATTCAAAAAATTTACAAACACATTCAAAAGTTTTTGCTATTTCACCCACACAGATACAATATTTTTATTCAAATTGTCAAAAAATTCTCTGTTTTTTAACGGGATTTCTTTTCCGACATTTCGTCAATTTAATTTCATTAATATTTAACAAGTTTATTTATTTGGACCAAAAGTTTGTTTGAATTAACGAATTTTGATCGGGTGTGAAAGGTATGTATTTATATCTTAAATAAAATGACTTTTGTACATTAACTTCCAACTTAATTTTATTATTTTACAGATTGAAAGCAGGAACACCACAATGGTGGAGTATGTGTCTAACTACATTCATTGGTAAGTTTTATTCAATCAAACGTTTTGAGTGATTGTGCATGTGCTTAAAATAATAGAAAGGCACCAAAAGAAAAAAGTGAGGTGCAATAATATGTGCATATAAAAATGTATATAGAATGTTAGTCTATGGCTATATAATATAAAATTCTAACAAAAATAATTAAATTTTTTTGTTTTAATTTCAGATTTTGTATTAATCTCAGCCGAGGGACAACAGCAAATTAATATAAACACATATATTATTTGTACATGCAACATTTTACAAATGTATACTTAATTAATTAATTTTTATATTTATTTCATATGTACGTATGTACATAAATACTTATCTGTGAAATGTAGCAATATATTTATATATAACAACTTCCCGTTTTCTTTATTGCGGTAAATTTAAGTTACATCACGCAGTGTTGTAAGCGATAAAAAAAATTCTTTGAAAGTAGGGATTTAATACACGCTTTAAATTTTATAAATATTAAATTTAAACTCTTCTCAATAATAAAATTTATATTTACTTTACAATATATTATTTATCATCCATAATGTTGGATATCCACCTTTCTTTTTTTAATCTTAGTCACCTTCAAGCCACCTTAGAAAAAAATTTAAAACTTTCACCGAAGACATTATTGGCACGGCAACACATCCAACTAAATACTAACGGTTTTGATCGAAATTCAGAGAAACGTAGCAAAAAATCTACCTAGGCAACCTGCGGATCGCGCCTGCGGTTGGTGCCTGTCCTCAAATTCACTTTATCATTCCATTCTATTCTTATTGCAATTTCTTTCCTTTACACAGCATTCAACTAAATATGTGTGCGTGAAAAAGTGAGCTTGTATGTGTGGAAAATAGGACTTTTGTTACTTGTAGGTTTCTACAATAGTGTTTAGTCACAAACACCAACCTAAACACTTGTCAAATTCCATATATATATCATAACACAAACTCTACTTTTCACAGTATGTTTGAGTTGAATTTGCATGATTTTCATTATTTGCGTTTGACAACAATGACCATTTTACGTAATTTTTCCTTTTTTTATTTCATTCTTATCGGTATACGGCAGCACTGTTTGACATACTGTCAATACTTGAATATATCGATATATTGAATTGATCTTTGTGATTGTGTAATAGCCAATTTCCACCGGACGTTAACTGCATTTTAGCTTAAATGCATTTAAACATCGCATTTAAATGCGAAATTCCCATGTGTTTGTTGTTGTATAAAAGTCAACTCAATTTTCAAAGTGAGTTAACTCACTTTCGGTAATTTAACAGAAAATGTTATGTTAACAGTCGATGCTGTCACTACTAATGTAAACATTTCGGACGTTTCGGTATATTTCTTGACAGAGTCGTGTATTTTCGAATTTAATGAGGGGCCAGACTTTTATTTTGCATGCTGAAATTTTTTCTGCAAAAGTTACTTTTTTTGCATTAATATTGACATAAAAACATATATTAAGTAATTGGCGAAGATAATGCTTCTCCTCAGTAAAAAATAAAATTAAAAAAGAATAAAAAACAAACAAAAAGCAATTGTGGAATAGAAAACGATCCCCTCAACATAAAAATATACGCGACTCTGGCAACTATCAGCTGATTGTGCAAACCAAATAATTATGTATGTATATATAATTGGCGCAAAACAAATATTTATGTATATATAATGTGCGCTTTGTAACCGGTTAAGGGATTTTTAGGCCGAGCTACTGCTCGAATTGTGGTTTTCTAGAAAAACACACTTAATTACTTAAAAAAATAAACTAAACTGAAAATGGAAACAAAACGACGCAAGTGGAACCTTACGGAGGAGCAAAGTTTCCTGGATTGCTGGGAAGGAAGAGCTCAGGAATTGAGAGGTAGCCGAAAAAACTATCATGTATACAAAGAAATGGCATTGTTGGCAAAGTTGTAAGCATGCAAAAAAGCATTTTCCTTTCAGCAGCGTCTGTCCGTGCAGCAATAATCTGCACTTGCAAATCATAATATTGTATAAATAGCAAAATAAAATGATTGCGGTCTCTCGAATTCATGATTTTAATACTTGTGACAAATTTTGCAAACTGCAAATGTAAACGAAAATCAGCTGTTTGAGTTAACTCAGTTTCGATGGAAACGTTTGACATATCATTCACTTAACAGAGGCCTTAAATGCAGTTAAGTGCTTGGTGGAAATAGGCTATAAGATTAGTAAGGTCAAAGATAACATGATACGAATCTCTTTATCTCGTGAGAGCACTCTAGAAATCCACATTTTTTATAACATTTTCCAACCGTGCCACTTCGATGAAAAAGTTTCCTTTTCGGATTTTCGGAGAATTTTTAGGCGTTTTTAAGCTGACAAAAGGTTGTGAAAATTAATATTTTTAACCATTTACAGCTACATTTGACTTACAAAAAAATTATTAATTAATCAATGAAAAGTTGTTGATAACATGAATTGCTTTTCTTACGGAAAATGGTGCGTTTCATGATTGACTAAGTGGTACTGACGCTTCTTAACGATCAGCCGTTCAAAGTTCATTCATTTGGTTTTGTTACCAGCCCAGAAAAAATAATCGAGGAACGGATTTATCTGCAATTTATGAGAGTTTCGTATCATATTATCTTTGGATTAAATAAAATTTTCTAATTGCGTAGTATAAGCTGTTGGAAAAACATCAAGACGCAAAACCAGAAATTTGGTGTAGGAGCTCGGCCGAAAATCGCTTCAGCGGTTACAAAGCACCAATTATATACATACAGTGGATCAGCCATCTAAGAAATAGTATAATAAGTTTTATCTAATTTAAAGAACTTTTCCACAAAAGACGAATGCCAGTTAATACACATTTTACAAAAAAAAATTTTTATTTCATATTTATTTTATGTAATTCACAACAAAAACAAACTTCACTATTAAATTGTACCTCACAGCGAAAATGACGTACAAAGATTTACCGCTGGTAGCGACGTCCTGTCGACGATTTTTAGATGCAAAATAAATATCGCTTTAATATCGAGTAAACTTGGTGTAATATAAGCCAATTTTGACGTTATAGTATTAACATTGGTTGAGTGTAGATTAAAATGGGTCGCCCAACAAGTATTGAAGTGCGCGAATTAATCCTAAAACATTATAAAAAGTCAGGGTAAAATCGCGGAAATTGTGAAATTGAGCCAAGGAACTGTTCAGCATATCATTGAGCACTATGTTCGTGAAAATCGTGTGGTAAATAAAACTAAAACGGCTCCTAATAAAATATTTAACGAAAGTGATTCCCGTTGGATTGTACGGAAAATACGGAAAACCCCCACTTAAGTGCTCCAGCTTTAGGTAAAGAAATGCTAAAATAACTTGGAAAAAACTGTAACCCAAAAACCATACGAAGAATCCTCAGAGAAGCTGATTTCAATGACCGCACAGTTCGAAATTAACCATATGTCAGTGCTAAAAATCAAAGTGCAAGGCTGAAACTTGCAAAGGAGCATTTATATAAAGATGAAAGTTTCTGGGCTACCGCAATTTTCACGGACGAAAGTAAATTCAACCTGTTCAGATCAAACGGAAAAGTGCTTCAAAATTTAAATAGGGTTGACTTTAGTTTGGAGCCTGTGGTTTTTTTTATGAAATGCTCATAATTGGTAGTAGGAGGTCTACAATTACCAAAAATATAAGTTTTATCGCGCGCAAATTTATAGTTTAAAAGTTATAAACATTTAAAGTTACCCTTTTTATATGCAGAGAGCCTGCTTTCTGCTTTACTTACAAACACACTAACAACCCTTGGCTAGGCAGGTGTTGCCACTCCGTAAAATAATCTAAAAATCAACAAATCAACAAATCCAAACAAAATAAAATGAGGATTTTGCATAAAAAGTTGCGTGAAAATAAAAGAGTTTTATTAAGGAATACTTTACAAGACGAAGCCGATGTTAGTCCGGTCCAGGATTACAATCCAAAGCGCGGCCGAAGGCCGCCAAACTTACAAAAGTGTTTCACTTAAGAATACTGTGCAAGGCGAAGCCGGTGTTAGTCCGGCCCAGGGATACAATCCAAAGCGCGGCCGATAAAATAAACTACCATTAAATTGTCAAATTTTTATTTTTTGTTCATTTAAATATTACACATATTTTGGTAATTACAGATCACAGCGGCTTTGTCACAACTATTGTCGTACTGTGTATAAAATCTTAAAAAGAGCAATAAATAAAACAGAGCGTATCGAGATCCGGCCCATTTTTTTTTTTATTTTTATTTAAACAAACAAGAACGAAAATAAATAACATACACATACATAACAAGACAAAAATACATAACTTATTTATACAGAAAAAAAATTATTATTTTACTTAAACATTTTTTGGGTCATATAATTTCGCGGTTTTTTTTAAGATTTCTTACACAGTACGGCAACATCGTTTTTGGGCATAGTCAAGTGTTGTGTGTGTTTATGAGTAAAATACAAGTAGACTGCCTGCTTGTAAGAAGTGTAAATTAAAATGTTAATAACTTTTAAACTATAAATTTGCGCGCGATAAAACTTATATTTTTGGTAATTGTAGACCTCCTACTACCAACTATGAACATTTCATAACAAAAAACCACAGGCCCCAAACTAAAGCTTTCCCATGTGTACATCTGCCGCTATCAACTGGCAGTCATATTTTTTGGAAAATTTATTTAAATTGTAAATAAAACTTATTTTACTATTTCTTACATAGCTGCATCACAGTGGCTGTGAGCCACTGTATGTCTGAGTTTACACGGGAATACTTTTAGTCGCCGAAACATTCCTTTGTAAATTTTGAAATTCCCTTTTATTTTGCTTCTCACTTTGAACTGATTGTAGCTGTCTTAAATTTCAAATGAATAAATGCCATAAATTTGGAAACTGCCGCTGAGATTGATTTTGATGATAGTGAAAATCATGATATATGTAATTATATTACAATTTGGAAATGGTAGAGTTGATGTTTAATCAAATGTAAAAATATATAAAATAAATAGATAAATAAAAGCTGTGTCTTCCTTTACACAAATAGAGTGTTTTTATTTTAGAAATATTACAAAGGGCGCTGCGAAGTGTAAAGAAAGTGTATCTGTGTGAACGTGAAGGGGGAGAGAAAATTTCGATAATAAGCGACAAAAGTAATAAAAAATATGTAAAATAAATGACAGTTCAAACGCTAAACTTAGTAAACACCCAGTGGAAACATTTAACATTTCTAGTAAACTCAAAACCTGCAAACACAGAATTTATGATTGGTGGAAACGGCCTATAACAGCGACGAAAAGCTGCAACTATCGTTGCAACTACCCATCTCACATACCTTCCGTCCATACAACCTATCTTATGAGAGCGCCATGCAAATGAAAAGATGTCACTGCTCGCCCATACCGTTACTGACGGTTGTCCCAGAGAAACCAGCGGCGATTTGATTTTTTCCGTAAAATCGGCTCAGCTCATTTCTCGCTCTTGTACAAGGTTGCCAGTATAGACTTTGTAAACTAATATGAAATAAACTAATAACTATTAATATAAAAATGCATAGTTTTTTCAAAGGAAATGAAAACTAAATTCGTAATTAATTATTTATTACCATACAGATCATCCATATTTGATTTGTGTTTATATTCGAACATATAAATTATGATATTTGTTGACGAAAATTATAAATTTGTTTAAAAGTATGCAAACACACTGGCTGCTGGCAACATTTCTACGCCGTTCGCAGCGTCGATAATTCGTGTATTTACATCGCTCTCCAGTCGGCTGTTATGGACATTAGCAATGTAAAATGGGTAGTTGCAGCATATCTATCTTACATACCTTCCATCCATAGCAACCCATCTTATGAGAGAGCAATGTAAACGAAAAGTTGTCACCGTTTGCCGATGCCGTTGCTGACGACTGTCCCGCAAAAACCAGCGGCGATTTGATTTTTTCCGTAAAACCGGCTCGGCTCATTTCTCGCTTTTATACAAGGTTGCCAGTATTGACTTTTTAAACTAATACTAAATAAACTAAGGTAATGTGTAGTTTTTTCAAAAGAAGATAAAACTAAATTCGCTTCAGCAGTTACAAACCGCCAATTCTATATACATATATTTTGGACTGGAACCTTTGTACTTTCTCAATATTAGTTGCACATGTCATACCCCACAGTTGAATACCATACATCCAAATTAGCTTTATAATTGCACTGTGAGTACTTT
Source organism: Ceratitis rosa (assembly GCA_037013455.1). Lineage (NCBI taxonomy): Eukaryota > Metazoa > Arthropoda > Insecta > Diptera > Tephritidae > Ceratitis > Ceratitis rosa. The sequence continues at coordinate 372,815 of JAWMAG010000004.1, forward strand.
GCCTTCTAGTTTTCGCCAAAAATTCTTACGGTAAAGCCAATTTAAGCCAGGTACTTTAAAAACTAAAGAACATTTTAGAGCAGGCGAATCGAGTATTCTGTTTATCGTATTCCAGAAAGTACTAGAACTGAGTACGAGCAATTGATGAGGTATATAAAAGAGCGACCAACACACTTGAGCCAATACGAATTCCATGGTGAGGACGAATAAACATCTACAAAGGATTCTCAGAAGGGGCTGCCATCTGCGAAGATAGAAGAAAGCCTCTTAGTTTATCTGCGGGTATAGACATGAACATTGCAGTCAATACAATTTCACCAAAAATTAGATACACAAGATGACCGTAATCCACAGAAAATGGCTGCAATTTCCGAGAACATTTTATCACAACTGCAAGTACAGGATGCACGTATGTTTGAGATATCATCGCAGAATTCATATGATACAGCCTCAAGAAAATTTGGTCAAAAATAGTGCAGAACTTAGGGAGACAGTAGAAAGTGAGGGAGTAAGAACGCTATCCTTTGAGTGCACAATTTCCAGGTCTTTAAACTCAAGTTCGAATAGACGTCAACATGAAAACATGAATTGAAGAGTTGAAAGGCAACGACCAGCATAAGGCAATTGAACTACTCCACAAATACTCCAACATATTCTACAAGGATGACAACAAGCCAGGCAGGGCAAACCTTGTGAGCCATACCATTGATATATGGAGTTCTCCGGTGGTGCTTGAATGATGTTATAAAGAAACACAGTAATCCGTTGACAAAGATCGATGATACTCTGGACTCGTTGACTGGCAAATGGTTATCAACTCTCGACCTTATTCGCAAGTGGAAGCGAGGAAAATTGGAAATCAGCCTTCAGTGCTGGAAACGGTCTTTGGCAATTCCCCGCGATGCCTTTTGCAACGCTTATGGACTATGTGCTCAAAGGACTACATTTGAAAACATGTTTGGTATATCTAGAGCATATCATCGTATTGGATGAAAGCTTTGAGGTACACCGGAACAATTTGGAAGAAGTTTTCCAGAAGATGGAGAGTGCTGGTCTCAAAATTTGCCCCAAGAAGTGCTCGATATTTACGAAGGGGATGGATAACTTAAGCTATCACGTAACGAAAAAGGGCATATGCACTGCGAAGGAAAAGTTAAAAGCAATCAAGTATGAGGCGAATTCCACTGCGGGTTAGGGGTTCAAGAATTTACCCGCGGTAAGGCATGCCTGTCGTAAGAGGCGACTAAAATCCAATAGTTCCCGCGACAGTCGGGTCTTTATACCGGAACGACCCGGATTTTTTATCCGGCCAAGGACTGTCATTCCCGCAAAATTCCCCAAAAATTACTTTGAGGAATATTTTTGCGGCTACAACAACAACAACAACAGGCGAATTCCACGAATTTGATGGGTTTCGGAGTTTTCTTGTGCTATGCACTTACTATCGGTGGTTAAAAGACTGCAAAGTAATGACTTCACCAGGAGCACATGTCAATAGAAAGTCGAATTGAAAAGGCGTACTGGCTGCAATGAAACAGTTTAAAGTTTGCCACTATCGTGTGTGAATTTGCATTGGTTTAGAAACAGAAAATCTAACGAAATTAAAGCAAATAAACCATGAATTGAATAATTTTGACAATTTCCACTTTCAATAAATGTAAAAAATTAATTCGCGGCCGTGGTATCAGTCTTGCTAAAAAAGCATTTCAGCATCTTTGCATTAATGACAACATAGTCAACCTATAAATTATTCATTATTTTTTTGTGGACTGAGTTGGTAAATTAGTGAAAAATCAAACTTTTCAAAATTAATTATATTTAACCTTTTATAACAGCAATTGGACGTAATTTTATGCATTTTTTACTAATTCCAGCTATATGGCATGTATCAACGACATCAGTTACATCCTTATACGATTCAGGTGCTTCCTCCATAACAAGCTTGGGAGACGCGACCCGTATAGCAATCCCCATTTCTTCCAGTTTCTCGAGTACATCCTTATAATCCAAATTACGTCGAGATTTAGCTCGTGATAAAGCTCTACCCTGTACAGTAATCGTAAATTTAGTGTGCGAAAAATGATTAAATATGTAAACATACTGCTCCATGACAAGTGGATCCAAATGTCTCATTCATTCCCTTTTCAGTTCCAGTAAGAACGTAGCTGCATGTGCCCATTGTACCTCCGACTAACACCGGTTGACCAGTAAGTTGATAGTCCACCGGAATTAAAGGATGATGAGGTGGAAAGGCCCGCGTGGAACCCTAAATTTATGATATTGTACATTATTATGAATATTGAGTAATTATAAGGTCAAACCTTCCTATGTACAAGTAACTGTTTTTCTCTGCCATCCACAATATGATTCTCCACTTTGGCGATGTTATGAGAAACGTCATAAATTACATGCATATCAAGGTCATCAGGTGTTATGTTGAACATTTTAGCGAAAGCCTGGCGTGTAAGGAACGTCATTGAGCTGCGATTGACCCATGCAAAATTTGCAGCTGCTGCCATTGCTTTTAAATAGTCTTGACCCTCTTGCGAATTTATGCGGGCACATGCTAATTGTCTATCGTTGGTTTCGATTTGATCTCGTTTCATGGCTTTTTCCATCTGCACCAAAGCATCAGTAGCCACCTGATGACCAAAACCACGACTTCCCGAATGTATCATAACACATACTTGACCTTTTTCTTCTATGCCCATTTTGCTTGCACTCCACTTATCATATATTTCATCAACAATTTGTATCTCTGCATAATGATTGCCCGCACCCAATGTTCCTAATTGGGGCAGGCCTCGTTTTTTTGCACGTAAGCTAACTTTGGAAGGATCTGCATTCAACATTCGCCCATACTCTTCACAATGTTCTTTGTCTTCTGCCCAAACATATCCTTCCCGAAGAGACCAATCCATTCCCATTTCTAAGGCTTCTTCCAAATCATGAGCATTCATTGGTATTATGCCCTTTGACCCAACACCAACAGGTATATGATCAAAAAGAGATTGTGCCAATTGTTCTTTTACTGGTTGAACATCTTTTTCGAAGAGATTTGTTCGCAGTAAGCGTACTCCACAGTTAATATCAAATCCGACACCTCCGGGACTTACCTTCACAAATAAAGGTTTAAGTATATGAGTGAACTTTTAAAGATTTTCGAACTTACAATTGAAGAGGGATCGTTCATGTCGAATGCTGCCATATTTCCAATAGCAAACCTGAAATATTTACAATTATTTTTTTAAATGTGGAGTATGCAGCAGCACTGCTCTCACCCATAACCAGAATGTATATCTGGAAGACCGATAGAACGTCCTACAATGCCTGGCAAGGCCGCTACATTTGCTATTTGCTTTACTCCAGGCAAGAAACCGCCAACAGCTCCGGGCCTACAAGAATTTTTTAACTCTTCCAGCATCAGCCTCTCTAATCGGCTGTTTACATAGAAACAACCCTCTACTTTCATATTGGGTTGAAATTCTTTTTTTATTCGCCAGCAACATTCGCTGATTTTTTCCAGATATTTTAATTCCTCATTATACGGACGTACCACCATTCTACAAGTTAATTTTAGCAAATTCACCAACACGAAAAAGGAGATAATCTCTGACGGAAGCCGGATCTATATTAACACAAGGAAAAGAGAACGTAGAATAACATATATAATATACGTTCTCTGCAAGAACTATCGAATAGCAGAGAACGTCAAATAATATACCAGAGAATACGTTCTCTGCCAATAGCCATAGACAATATTATCGATATTGTTATCGACCATTTAATTATATTGACTCTGTTCGGTGAGAAATTTTCGTGGCCCATGGCTAACTAAACTTACCACCGTGTACGTACGACGATGGCCATAGACGTTACAGTGACTGATCTGAAAAATTTAAATGTTTTCCATAGAAACCGAGATAATTATTCAGGAGAGCATATATGTAATAAAAATAAAACTGCTAATTTCTTCTTTGGAAACACGTTGAGAAGGGCTGCACGATTTAGTACATCCTACCGTATTTCCAGGATAAGAGTTAGCCAGGAACGAAATTGAGAGAGTAAATTGTTTTACTCTCCGAAAGGAATAAAATTTACTGAGTTTTCACGGAATAGGATTCAGTAAAAATTAACCAGCAAGTTATATAACAGCTATTTATTTTGGAATTTACATTTGAATGCGTTCATTAATATAATTTGTTGTCTTCTGTCTTTTAGTATTTTCTGTAGTATGAATTGCATTCAAAGAATATTGTAAGTACATTTTCTTCTGCTAGGTTTGAATCTAAAACCTGCCTTACAACAATTTCTGGCTTAGGTTTTCAAGAAATACGGCCGATATTGAAAATGAGTTTGAAGATATTTCCTCGTGTTAGCCACTATGTTAATTGAATACTTTAGAATTTCTAGGATTATTTTTGAATAAAATCCAAGTATATTTAGAAACTGCTTTATTTTTCCTTTTAAATGCAGCTATCATTACACACTTTCCCTATCAGTCACGTTTACTGTAGCTAACGCTGTAAGCCTTTCCAAGTAGACTACTTTCATTTTTTTTTCTTGGTATCACAACGGTCTGGACTCGACACACTATACCACTACGTCGTTTCTCACATCACCATTTACTCCAAACTTCAAATCACTAGTCAAACGAAGAGTGTCCTTGCTGGTGTTTTACTCGTTGTTTCATGCACTGCGGATCGATAACCCATCAGGAACAGGATGTGGATATCTAATCATACTGATGCTTGCCCACGACGTTCCTTACGTTCTATCTCGTTCTACCATGCCATCTGATTGGGGTTGCATAGCTGTCGTTCTGGTTTTATGCTCCTTATTTCCTTCTGTTGATGCGATTGCCATTAGCCGGAAATCTTTTATGTTTTTTTACCTTCGGCTTTTGAGCAGTGTTTACATTTTAAGCTACATTATCGTCGGGACATGGCGTAAGCAATACCGTGGGAGTTTATTTTGCAATGTTCAATAGTAAAGTCATAACTTTGCAGTCTCTCAATCCACCGAGCTAGCTACTCTTCAGGATTCTTGAACTGCTGTACCCTCTTTAACGCTGCATGATCCGTCCTATCTAGGAAATTTACTTTACTTCTACTTTTGGTAATGTTTGATACATTTCACCAATGCTAATAGTTCTCTCCGGGTAACGCAGTAGTTCCGCTCCGGTTTTCAATAGACCGTCTTTAGTATACAACTGTCATCAATTACTTGTGAAAGTACGCCGCCTATTGCATAACCACTAGCATCCGTATCCAGAATAAATATTGCACCTGGAAGCGGATACGCTAACATGAGCGTAGTGCACAGCCGTTCTTTCAGAGCTCTTTCTACTCAAAAACTCAATTTTTCCTAGAGAGCTCATGGAGGCAATAAGCAACGCTGGAGAAATTTGGAGCGAACCGTCGATAGTAAGTGCATAGCACAAGAAAACTGCGTAGCTCGTGCAAATTCGTAGATTTCGAGCTATACTTCAATGTTTCTATATTTTCCTTCGCAGTGCTGATGCCCTTCGTCGTTACATGATGGTATAAGTAATTCATCTCCTTCGTAAGCAATGAGCACTTCTTAGGACTAAATTCGAAACCAGCACCAAAAATCCTCTGGAAAACTTCTTCCAAATTATTCAGGTTTCTCAAAGCCTTTACCAAATACGATGATGTCGTCTAGATACCTTAGTCTAGACTGTTCCCAGCACTTAAGACTGTGCTCTCCTTATCTTCCTCACTTACTTCCACTTACAAATAACCGCAAGTGTTAAGAACCATTCGTTACAAGTCAACGAGACCAGAGTATTATCGATCGTTGACAACGAATAGCTGTTTTTCTTTGGAACACCCCGAGAAGATTGACGAATCGGCCTAGTGTCAGCAGTAGCAATGAAAAGTGTCACAATGTTTGTCCTGTCTGGTCTGTTGCCATGTTTCAGTATTTATGCAGAAGTTGCCTGACCTAATGCTGATATTTGCCTTCCATCTCTTCCGTCCATGTCTTTCTTGCCATTGCAACCGGCTTCAGGTAATTGTCCGTAGTTGATGTTGGCATCCACCTCTAGACATTATCCCAAAACAGTTCCTTTTCGAAATTTTATTGGTGATTTGAATTCGTCTAATACTCGAACTGAGATGGGTCCATTCTTTGGCGTCGTGGTCAAGCAAGAAGTATACTCCTAGGATGACCTCATCTACAATTGCGCGACGATGAACTTGTATAGCATTGTCACATTCCAACGACCTTACTTCTTTAGTGATCAAGTCAAATCAAATGATGGAGTGCGATACGCCTGTGTCCACAGTTAGTATTCGCTCATATTCATCCACGTATCTACTAAAAGTAACGTTGCTCGCCTTCCTACTAATTTACGAGACATAGATTCGGGGCCATTCAATTGCAAGAACCAGCACACGGAACTTTCCGCTGTTTCGTTTTAGTGTAACAAGTGGATTTGCATTTCTACCACCCTTCTTGTCTTTCGCAGCCCGTCTCTCATTCGCGTGCGAGTGACCTGGCTTTCCACAAGTGAAGCACTTTCCTGCACTGATGTTTTTTCCGGATTCCGATCTAAAACTTTTACACTTGATAAATTTCAGCATTTCCAACATCGACACGGTTCGCTTTGTAGGCTGGTCTGCTTAGAACCTCTATAGTTTACCCTTTCGAGGTGTTCACCAGATGAGTCTCCCAGCCAAAATACCCAATCTCTCAATTTCCTGCAGAGATTCATTGGGCTTTTGATTGTGATTCTCCAACTCCATCTGGTACATTTGCCTCTTATGCTCACTACCATAGCGTCTTTCTCGCATTAATTATCCATCATAATTATCCATCTCTCCTCTGCAAATTTTCTGCTGCAGGTCCCTTCAACGCAACGAATAGGACAACGGATTTTTCATCAATTCTGGAACTGGAGCTTAAAGACCTTGGGTTATGTGGTCCTTCCGATCCTGACGGAGCTTTTAGTGTTGCATAGCCGTATACGTTTTGTAGGGATACCAAATTCAGACACAGCCGCGTAGAATCAGCTCCTTCTGCTGTCGAAGGCCGCTGTAAAATCGACGAAGAGATGGTGTGTGTCGATTCTGTTTTCACGGTCTTTTCCAAGATTTGGCGCATGAAAAAACTCCTGGTTAAGAGCGATCAAAAAGAAAATACCCGCAGAAATGGCAGGAAGTAGACTGGTGCTCTGAAGTGGAAGCCAGGAAATGTGGATCTATTGGACAGCGTACCTAGATTAAGAGGGGTATCGTCAAAGCTCGATATGACAAGGCTACAAGATCAAAGTAATATCAGGATGGAGATCTGGTGTTGGTTTCTTAACCGAGATTGCAGTACAATTGGTGGTCCGTAAAAAGTTATAAAACGGCTGAAAGACATGGTGTATCGAATCCGGACCATTGGCGGACCAAGAAAAAAGATGAAAGTGGTCCATTGAGAGAGACTCGCAGCGAGCAAATTTAGATGGTGCGCAGTGTGGCGAAAATGCTAAATACGAATGTGAGTTGAGAAGGAGAGGCCAATAACTTTATTATTTTCTAGATGGAGTGCGTGTATAGAATGCTCTCTTTCGAGATAATTCAAACAGAATCTTTTAGAAGATACATTCAAAAATTTTCTAGCTATATAAAAGTGAAGCGCGCACTGCTGACTAGTCAGTTGAGTTTGAAACTCGGTATTGACATCACCAATGTAAAGTGAAGCGGAGGAAACTGTGTAACTGTTGAGGAAAGTAGTTGGGTGTTAGAGGTGAAAAATTTATCATCGTGTAAAGTATAGCGAATTTTTATTTATTCAGTTATTAATAAACATTTATTAAGTTGCTTACAAGTAAAAAATTGTACTTTGTAACTGTACTTTCATTTAACAATCCAGTCATCGAACTCAAGCATTTGGTGTATTTAGAAAATCGTTACAATATGAGCTTCGTCAACACTGCTCTAATTAATTCCACATTTCGGTTGTTAGCACTGTTCAACGTCACCTTTTGATTTAGCCGGTGAAGACCATTGGCGTGAGCGAATACGTAACATTACTTTAAGAAAGAGCCGGTGATAGTTGACGAATTAAACTTTTATAGTAGTAATTTAACCTGTTTTTGTTAAATTGGTGAAAATAAAATTAAAGTGCAGTGAAAAACTTGGGTAAAGTTCACAATATTTGGTTAATATGTAATTTTTATTTTTAAGTTTAGATTTTTTCTTTGGGTTTTATTTTATATTAAAGGATGGGCCATTACATTACTCATTTCGTGTAAACTATTTCGTATTTGAAATATAATGAAACCCGATTAGTGTTCATATAGTAAGGAATAAAAGTTCATATCTTTGTAATGATTTTAAAATCGAATTAGGTACAAATCGCTTGTTGACTCGATATTAATTCGCCCGTGCTAATACGCATAATTAAAAATAGAAATCTTTACGTTTATTTTATGTATCTTAATTGAACTTGATTCACTAAATTCGGTTGGCGGATAGATAGTTTCTTTATATCTTTATATTTTAGTTGTTTTCCTTTAAGCCATTAGAATTTCTTTACTAACTAATACATTTTTGTGTTCTTATTTTGAGAGTAAGTTTTAATTTTTTTTTGTTTATGTATCAAAACTAGATTTTCCATAAAACAGCATGTTTTTTTTTACATTTTTTTTATTTTTCATACAAAAATTTAAGTATTTATATGTATGTTCATATGTACATATCATAACTTACGGGGGTCAAAGGTCACAAAAACGGGCTTTTGTCGATTTTCAGTAAAACGGTAAGTTTTATCATAAAATTGTGTAGATCAGATAATTATCTTTAAAAAATGAAATATTGGAAGAATAATACTCTATATGTATGAAATTCTTTTACCTGATTGACTGGCGAATCAACGCATAGACTAAACAGCTTATCGTGAATCGTGGAGGATGTATTATGTGTAGGCTTAAAAATGGGATACAAAGTTTTTATTGGATATTGTAATGTAACGATGTTCAGCGATGGAATCCGAAACTACGAACAAATTTCGATTTTTGAATTATTTTCGTATTCCCTATTGATTAGATCTCACTTAAAATAAATGATAGATTTTTCCAAGAAATGGATCCGGGGAGATCCTTGCGCCCATTTTCATCCTCTTATGGGTACAATTTCGAAACATCTTTTTTTTTTATCGGATGTCTACGACTTACACAGAGTACGCCTTTCAAGTTTCAGGTTTCTACGGCTTGTGCTACCCGCTGATGTTTCAGACATTAATATAAATAATTCTATAAATATAGAGTACAATAATACCAATTTTTGAATCGGTACAGTTGGTCCGTCAGGGCCGATTAATTTGGAGGCTTGGTTGTCCCAGAAGAGAGGTTACAGGACCTTAAGTGCTCCTTCCACTTTTTCCGCTTATGGTTGTTTACTACGGTCCGAATCTCCGCGTTTAAATCCCTGATTAGGGAATTTCCATTATCGGAATTATGAAGGATGTTGCGCCTTGATGCTAAAGCTGCCGCTTCCGTCGGGAAATCAGGGCGGATTTCCGCAATTCGGCCTGCCGGGATGAAGCGGGCGGCAGCGAAAAGAACGTTCACCAGAGGTGACGTCTGTTGGAGTGGGGAGAGCCCTGAAGGCGTTCTCGGTGAATTCCGCGAAGCCGGTCCAGTTAGCTTTTTTGAAGTTAACGAAGGTCCCGTGGTCCGCGGAAACAAAGTCGGGAGGTCTGTCAATCGAGATGTGTATGGGTAAGTGGTCCAAAACCAAACGGTTTTCACCACTGAGTAGCGCACCTATATCAGAGCTATATCCAACTGGGCAACTCGTAACAGGAGGAATATATATGTTAAATACTTCGAGCACGGCATCGCCTGACTGGATAGCTATGCCCTGACATTCTAGCGTAGTATCTCTGCGGTCAAAGTCGCCGTCGATGAGACGATACAGCACGGTGTTGTGTAAGATGAACTCTAAGTCCCACCATGGTCTAGCTCGCGATCCTTGCGGATTATGTTGTATCCGGCCCGGCTCAGAAGATCTGAGCGGGCGGTCAGCTTAGTTTCCTGGATCGCAGCAATTGACAGATGTTCCCGGCTCATGTAGTCCACTATCTCGTCGATCTTCCCCTGGAGTCCGTTGCAGTTGAATTGTAAGAGTCGTGTCTGTCTCGGGGGAACGTTCGTGATGCGGAGGGTGAGGGAGTGATGCGTGGATGGAGTGTGTTGCTGCTGTGATACCCGCTGAAGTTGGTTCCGCACGTTGGTTTTGGTTGGGGGTGTTGTTGTATAGACAAGCGGGGGCAGACTCCTACAGCACGGGCAACGTACGCATTATTCCCCTCACGGGTGGTGCGCAGGCCAGAGCACGTCCGAAAATGACACCAACCGGAGCAAGAATTGCATCTGACTGAGGTCATGTCCCGACGCACTATGGTCTGACACACGGACTGTGCGGGAGCTGCTGGGTAGCCCTCACACGGGGGGAGGATGAGGAGCTAGTTGTGGGTATTGATGGGGCTGAGCGTTGGCGGGGGTCATGCTGCGGGGAGCTCCGGGAGACCGTGGAGGTCTGCGGGTTGCCATAAGTGGGCAAGGGTGCTGAAGGCACTGCCGTGGAGGCTGGGGGCGCACTTAGGTGCTGGCCACATAGCTTGTGGTCCACTCCCTATGAGTCTTAAGGCCTGAGCAGATTTTAAGGTGACTCCAACCATTGCACTGGTTGCACCTAACCGAGGTGGAGGAGTGGTGAAATCTTTTGATACATACGCAGCAGAAATAATCTGTCGGGCCAGGGTTGCTTTCGACGCCAGCTCTGATGAGAAGGATTTGGAGCAGCCCAGCTGCGAGGTGTTGCTCCGTTGGCGAACTTAGATTAATATTACCTGTTGACCTAAACGGCGTTAGATCGACGAAAGGGTGACAGCCCTTGGACGGATAAAATCCGGATCAACTCCGGTGCGTAGAACCGGCTGTCTTGAGAATTGCATCTGATGTTGTCATCGTCTATGCCTCCGTACCATATGGCAGGACGGGTACGATAAGCGATTTGTAGAGATTGGTCTTCGTTCGTCGAGAGAGGACTTTACTTTTCAATTGCCTATTCAGCCCAAAGTAGCACCAGTTGGCAACTGTGATCGGCCCTCGCCGCATTGTTGTTTTTCAAGCGGCCGATTGCTATTCGAACTTCTTCATAGTCGGGCAATGAAACATTTGTGCTATCGTTATTGTCTTGGGAATCGGGTTCGTCATCTCCTGGTGTGAGGAGGTCTACGATTACCGAAAGTATAAATTTTATCGCGCGCAAATTTATAGTTTAAAAGTTATTATTACAGAGTCTGCTTGTATTTTAGTTATAAACACAGTAAAAACCCTTGGCTAGGCTAGCGTTGCCATTCACACTAACAATAAATATGCAGAAAAATAAATAAATACCCTGAACATTTCCTAAAGAAAAACCACAGGCTCTATACCAAAGTTTCCCCATCAAATTAATAAAAAATAATTGCGGTTTTTTATTTCGCTCATATTTTGTTTGATGATCTCTCTAACACTATATCTCTGAACAACTGTTCAGCTTCTACGCTTATAAATTTAACTATTTCTGCTGTTGTTGTTGTAACTGCAAAAATATTTCTCAAAGTAAAGTGACAGTCCTTGGCCGGATAAAAAATCCGGGTCGTTCCGGTATTAAGACCCGACTATCGCGGGAACTATTAGTCGCCTCTTACGACAGGCATGTCTTATCGCGGGTAAATTCTTCAACCCCTAACCCGCATGGCCATCTCAGCACTCTAACTTGAATGAGTTGTGTTCTGCATTCTCTGATTGCATTACATTGGGGAATTAACTATTTCTGAAATATCTTCTTGTGGTGATTTTTTTATGCCGCTCGTAATGAATCTTAGGCGTAGGCCAGAAAACAGTCAAAAGTGGCTCCATTGTATATACCAACACCCTGTTAAACGGAACAGATAGTCTAAGGAACCAGATTCACAGGGTGACTCCAAACGTGTATTGGACCTGGGAGGCAACTGTGTGAGGGCTTTTTGAATGAGCTGCTGTGCGCTGACAAGTATTTATTTATTTATTTATTTAGATTGAAAGCATTAGTACATTAAGATATAATCTTTTCTTACACAATGATACAAACATAAGACAAAATAAAATATAAAGTATTTATACATAAGTAATAATTGAAATGAAAATATTAATAAAGTTATTGTAGTACATGCTAAATTACAAACAATATATTCTCGAAAAAAGGTGAGTTTATAACCACTATTCCTGTCAATTTTTGATGAAAAATAGTTAGAGAAAAGTTTTTGAAGTTGCCTTTGTGCAACGCGTTCTTCAAGGACACTGGAGGGCAATTCCAGAGCCTAACCTAATTATTATTTGTTATTTTCAGATAAAATGAGTGACGAGGCAAGTGATAATTACCAAAATAATGGATCAGCAACTCAATCTAGTACGCCTCCACAACAAGACAGTAATGGGAATACATTTGAAAAAATACAACAACATGTTCGAAGCAATAAGGTTGACGTTGCTATGTGGGCCACTCGCATACTAACAGTACTTTTTACATTCAGTTACGTGTTGCCGATATTAAGGTTTATATGAATATATTTATATATACACATAAATTCTGCAAGTAAACACTATCTTTTTTACAGTAACCAACAGAGTTCTTTTAATAAAGTATTACTATCTAATGCAGCAACATCAGCGCTTCGTTTGCATCAGCGTTTACCGTCGTTTGCATTTACGAGAGAATTTTTGGCACGTCTTTTTATTGAGGATTCGTGTCATTACCTTATGTTTTCATTAATATTCTTTAACGTGCAACCTACATTGTTAATTCTCATTCCAATATTTTTGTTCGCAGTACTACATGCATCAAGTTATTCATTGAAATTATTGGATGTAAGTAACAAGCCAATAATTACATTTAAGTAAATATTATAATGCTCATAAAATTTTCTACTTAACAGATTGTAGGACAAAATTCTTGGTGGGGAGCAAGATTTTTAATTTCATTGGTTGAATTCCAAGCTAGTAATATATTGAAAGCAGCCGCTTTTGCGGAAATTTTTATAATGCCGCTAGCTGTAGTTTTCACTTTTAGGTAAGTGAACATACTGAATATAAAATATATTAAAATTTCATCCATGAAACGGCTTAAAAATTCGACTATAAAATTCTAAAAGCCTGCATTGTACTTTTATAAAATCAATATTAATTTAAATTAAATACCGTTTGAATATTTTTTTATATTGATCAAATTTATTTTATATTTCACAAATAGTTTAATTTTGAAAATTATTATTATTTTGAACAAAAATGTTATTGTGATCAAAAAACGTTGATTCAAAGGAAAGTCAAATACATTGAATTATAAACATATGAGAAGGAAGTAAAGCATTCTTAACTTTGTATTCTATAAATCTTGGGTCGCATATTCAAATAAAAAAAGCCAGATAATGAACGCTGTTCTCAGTTATGTTCAAGACTTTCTATATCTCATTAACCCATTACCGTCCGCTGTAAATTCTTGTGTGCAGTTGTAGTTGGCGGGATTTAGTAAAGCCACGTAAAATAATTTTAAAACTCGCGTCATTTTTAAAAACTAAGTAGGCCATGTCATTACAGATATGTCGAATTTTCCTCATTTCTTGGAAATAAATGCCTTTTACTTTAGGTTGAAATGTGGCTTGTGCGCGTCTTCTTACCGGTTGGTTACTTTCGTATTTCTTTTCTTTATAAAAACAATAAATCATTCCAGTTTTTATCATATAGTGTATGATTGGACTATTTAGTAGCATGAAATATCGTTAGTGTGACAATTTGATACAACAATCTCGAAAGAGGTTTGTTTATATTGTAATGTACAAAAGCGTGTACAATGGGCGCATTTGTATAAAAATTAACCATATTTTATAGGTGTTCGCAAAACTCTATAATGTCAACCAAACGAAAATTTACAAGCAAACAAAACTATTTAGGACTTGAGGAATGTTTTGTTTTGATATTGTTATCAAATCAAGGTTTAGACTTAAAAATTATTTACGACTGCATGAGCCCTGGGTTTTTTAATGAAAAAAATCAAGACGCAAACCAAAAATCGGAGGAGGTGCTCGGCCGGAAATCGCTTCAGCGGTATATATATATATGTATTGGCGCTATGTGTAACCCGCTGAATCGATATATATGTATATAGGCTTAAATATATTTATGCATATATATACATATAATACTGTATTAACACTAGATTTACGAGATTCAAACTTCGCAATGAAATATGCCGAAAAACGACTGATTGATTTCAATCATTTTTCATCATAAACTAATCCTTCCAAAAAAATTACATACACTGTTTTTCCTAAGTCTTCTTTTGTTTTTGTTGTTGTGGCCACAAAAATATTGCGGGAGTGACAGTCCGGATAAAAGTCCGGGTTGTTTCGGTGTAAAGACCTGACTGTCGCGGGAACTTTTGAGTTTTAGTCGCCTCTTACGACAGATTTATCTTACAGCGGGAGAATTCTTGAATTGTTCTTCCTTTTGATATTCATGAGTGGTTTTATGGGATCGTAAAATTGATGTATACGATTATTTCGAAAATAATCTTTTTACATTTGTTTTGTTTGTAACAATTAATCGGGTAGTATTACCTAAGTGATTATTTTGGCCTGCTACTGAACTCAAGAGAAGAAAATATCTTTCGAAGAATGTTGCATTTATAATGTACCAATGCTTCATAAAGGCAGTGTCAACAAGTTTTGGTTCTTACAGAGAGTTCTGCCTATTGTACGTATATACAAAAGGGTAACGGAATTAGAGTACAGTATTTTTTACGTTGACCAATCACCTTTTTCTTGCATATCATCCATAAATCCAGAAAATTTAATAAGATATTAGATAAAATCTTTGAGATCATTGCGGACTGTTCCAAAGAAATTTACGAAGTATACTAATTTCTAAACTCTAAACTATCAATTTGTTTATCGCTTGAATGGCTTTATGTTTACCAAGAATGCCAAAAATATAATTCAAGGTCCGTTTAAATTAAAGGAAAAGCTCTTTATATTTTATGTAGGTTACTGAAGGCAACAACAGCTTTTAATAAAATGTTAAATATAGAAGAACTAATAAACATGAATTTTCAGGGCAACAACTAGAGAGGAACGTGAAAATAGGGATCGCAACTAAGATATAACTGAGCAAAAAGTACACTTAACATACTCGACTGACATATACGGAAATTACGAGTTTCTTTTTTTTTTGTCGAAAAGTTGTTTAAGAATTATTTCAACCCACAAGATATTCAAAGGAATTTACATGCGTTTAGCAGCACTTATCCCAATAAAATCCTTAATGAATTCATAATAGTTCTGTTCGGTGACCAAATGGGCAGTAACAATTTTTACAGAATTTTACAGAACAGAATCGAAGAAAAACTATAATAATGCCGGCCAAACTTATTTTCGTATTTCAATCATCCTTCCTCGTCTTGAGTGAACTGTTGAACAGTACGGACGTGTTTTATCGCTCTTCGTTACAGCAAACCCAAAAACATACAACACGCATACATACAAACAAGCCGACACTAATTACCATGGAGCAAAATGGCGTGGACCATCGGAGTTCCCCAGCCCACTCAGAAACTAGGAGCAGAAGCAGCAGCAGAACGCGTATGAAAGAAAAGACGCACCTAGTACAGCCAGCAATGCAGAGCCAACTAAACAAAAAGTGAACTATAATTATGAGACACACCACAGAGGACCATAGTGTACTGCGACAAAAAAGCGATTAGATGACTCCAAAAACCCGATAAATGCTATATCACTATCTAAATATCTGCAATTGAAACAAGTAAGCGACGTGGAAGAAGTGACAAAAATTGGTTTCGGCAGATGCAAAATTACATTCAGATCAGCACAAGCAGCAAACGAATTTTCCAATGTCACCCATAATGAATATGAGCCAAAATTTTCGCCCACTTCGTTTCGAAAATGTGAATTATATTCGATATCCCAACAGAGATCACAGAGGAGGAGCTTACAAAGTAAATGTTCTCACCAATCAAAATAGTAAAAGTAATAAGAATGACACGATCAGAAAACGGAGAAACAATCCCTACCCGTTGGGTAAAAGTAATATTCAATGGTCTGGAAATACCAAGAGAAATCACGAATTACACAGGACTAACTAACTGGTAAAATAAATTAAATAATCACGAACTACCTAACAAACAATCCAATAAACAAAAACGATAAAAACCAAATAGAATTTGTAGAGAGCATACTAAACGGAATTAAGCAAATGTACATTAACACAGACATCTGGAAACTCCTGGAAAACATTGTCATATGAAGATCCTCAAATACAACTTACAAAGCTTGAAGAAACCTAATAATACTGAAACTCTCACTCATAAACAACAACGTAGAGATTGCAGTACTGAGCGAAATCTGCCTAAAAGATAACAGCTCAGTCTCTTTAAATAAATTTAACTTGTGGGGAAATATAGACAAGACGGCTACGGCGGCTCTGGCATTTACATACAGAAAAAAAATTAAATTTTCAATTATTAAACTTAATACAACAGCGGACATAATCGGAATCACAACCCTCAATCTTAAAACCAATATCAATGTATCAAGCGTCTACTTCTCACCTAATATGACCAACCCGAACTAAAATCCGAATTTGGAAATCTACTCGTCACGACTAAAAACCTCAAATATAGCACATTTATTGACGGCGATCTCAATAGTAAATCAACATGCTGAGGTAGTAATATAACAGACGCAAGGGACATTATAGTAGAAAATCTAACCACCGACTTTGGCTTTGAATGTGTGAACAACGGCGACCCAACCTACCGAGTCACCTTGGATAACAAAAACCTATTGGATGTCAATTGGAAAGTTATACCTGCTAAAATAACAAAAACCAACCACTACCCAATTATAATTGAATTGATTAAGGTTTACACAAGTAAAGAGAACAAAACATTCAAAATTTTAAATAACAAAATCTTGGAAGACCTATCGAAAATAAAAATTGGACGAACATTCGAAGAGGCAAATAGAATAATCCAAAACACTATCAACAGCAACACAATACAAATTGATGACAACAATAGATATCAACCAAAAAGATGGTGGAACAGCGAGATCGACAAACTATACAGACACCGAAACAATGCGAGAACAAATTATGAAAAACGCATAACCGCAGAAAACTTAGTAATTCTGGCAGAGGCACAAGGAAAACTGAAGGCAGAAATTTCTAAACAGAAAAAAGAAAATTTCACAAGAGTACCAGAAGAAATTTCATCAACAACAGACACGAGAACGATGTGGAGTAAAATAAACCGGTTGAAAAAATGGATGCACAAAGCAAATAAACAGTAGTTGGACTCGTGAGCAAAACGAGCAGGGTAAATACGTTACAGTTGTCTGAATCAACATCAAATGAACAAACGCCAAAGGAAATGAACTTCGAAAATTTGAAACGTTTCTTGGGAACCCGTAGTCTAGACTCAGGTAAAGGACTTAACGGTATATCTTATAGGAGAAGAAAAATAATCCTTATTTAAAATACTGCTGAATACATTCGACAGCGGCGAAATACCAGGCCAATCGAGACATATCAAAATTATCCCCATATTAAAACCACAGAATGAGCCGTCAGACATAGAAAACTACAGACCAATCGCACTACTCTCAACACTAAACAAATCAATCGAGGGACTGATAAAAATATACCTGGACACTCACACGGAAATACACGAAATCCTACCACCTCGAACATATGCATTTCGGAAAAAACGTTCGACATCACAATGTATAAACGATGTAATTAATTCTGTACTCAACTTTAAAAGCAAATGCAATCATGTGGTGGGTGCAAGCATACGATAACATCAACCTAGCCAAACTAACTAGTAAACTTGACGAAATACAAACTGATAGACCTACCATATCATTCGATGGATCTTCAATTTCCTTAAGAAAAGAACGCTACAACTTGGGGAGAGCAAAATTGAGATAAACAAGGTTCTAATGCAAGGCAGCGGTATCAGTCCAATACTATTCAACATCTATACAGCCCAGCTTCACACAATCACGAACGACAAAAGTATGCTATTGCAATTTGCAGATGACTTTTTCTTGATTTCAACAAGTAAGTCCTTTGTCACAGCTAAATTACAACTAAAATTTAAACTAAAAGAGTTTACAAACAAATGCACAAATCTGGATTTAAAAATCAACTTCCGTAAAAGCAATACTTTAACAAAAAACATAAGCAACTGCAGATACGAATCAACAATACCAACCTTGAACAAGTAAACTCCATAAAATACCTAGGCAGGTACATAAGCAAGAACAACTCAAACAAACTACATATCAACGAAATCGTGAAAAAAGTCAACAAAAAATACAACTTCCTAAAGACTATCAGCGGTTGCACCTTTGGCATCTCACCTTCAAGAGCAATCCAATTTTACAAATCTTTCGCTAGACCGAAAATACAATATGCCGCATCATCAACCTCCAATCCAAAGTAGCATTCCTTAAGACCTGCAATAACAAAATTGTTAGAAAATGCTTTGGACTAATAAAATCAACATCAACTCATGTCATATACCATATGGCCGTTGAACTGCTGACAGAATACAGGCTGAGACTTGCCACAGCCAAAGAACTAACTAAAACATGCGCGTACAGACTTCCATCTTCCGAATTGCTCTTCAACCGAAACTTGAAGTTCAAAACAAGCTATTCGCAAACATTTAAGGAATTTAAAGACATTCTAATGCACATGGAACCAACACCTACCTTCCAAACAAATTGTCAAAGAGTTATCATTGACATAGACTTCTTTAAAGGAGCGGTTAAAAATAAAAAAGAAGCAAATAAAACCATAATCAAAAAAATATTTAATAAAAAAATAAGTGAATCATACCGAAATAATCTTTACAGACGCTTACTGTAAAGAACACTGCATTCAAACCGTTTTCTTTCATGAAAGAACCAACACATCCAAAGCATTCTACATCAGTAAGAACATGTCATCGATGTCGGCAGAACTATGGGCCTTTCTAAAAGCAATAGAGTTTGCAACCATTGACGGCTACCACAATATAGCGATACTAACAGATAGCAAAACAGGAGCCATCGCTCTAAGCAACCCGGACTCCAATAACAGCATGGTGCATAACATACTGGAAACAATAGAGAAAAGCTACATAAATTCGGTTGAGATCCATTATATACCAGGGCACAAAAACTTAACACCAAAATGAAGTAGTAGACTACCTAGCTAGGAATTCACAACAAAACGGCACACGAGAAACAACGAAATGGCCAATTCCAGACGTAATTAAAGAAGTCGAAAGATTACTGAAAATAAAATGGCAAGAGAATAATCAAAACTAACGTAGAGAGAAAGGCAAACATTGTTTTTTCAATTTTTCCCAAAATACTGATCAAATCCTGGTTTCACAACAATGTTTTGAATCTTGACAACAATAAGTTAAGAATTACCAACCGTGTACTTTCTGGACACACGTTCGCTAAAGACATAATGAAAAGGTTAAGCATTATTGCAGACGACAATTGCGACAGCTGTTCCTGCTCAGAAGGCTTGCCACACATTCTGTTTATACATGTATGTCCACAATGGGACACATTCAGAACCAAGCATCAATAAATAAACAAGCCGAATTAATGAGATCCTTAAAAATTATTAGTAGCTTCCTCTCGGAAACGAGACTATCCATATACAATAATAGCATATAAACGTAAACCAAACCAACTTAACGTAAAAAGAAAAATACGAGGAAACCCACCACTCGATTTAAAACGTGAAAATAGAAATAAAAGAGGAATGAGAAATCAAATTGGACAAGTCTACTGCGAATTAAAGCATAATAAGTGATGGCGCTCTTCCTACCAGTCTACTGTGACGAGAGTAACTTAACCAAAAAAAAAAAAAAAAAAACAATCATCTTCTTGTATAAAATCAGCAACAAATTGTTGCAAAGTAAGTTTTACATAAGTCTTCGTCCTTTTAGAGAACTAAAAGTAAGAATATATTGGAATCTTTATAGTATGACGGCTATAAATCATATACGTGTAGAATTCCAGAATTGCTAAAATGTAATAAATCTTAAACACATTTAATAAATTAAAAGTGCCATATAGTTTCCAATTTTATTAAAATACTTAAAAGCAGAAAAATAAATGAACGAATTCAAATTTAACCAGGAAAATAAACAGGTGTTGTACAACTTGCTGGCTAATTTTTACTAAATCCTGTTCGGTGGACTCAGTAAATTTCTTTCCTTGGGAGAGTAAAACATGTTACTCAGTAAATTTCTTTCCTTGGGAGAGTAAAACATGTTACTCTCTCAATTTCGTTACTGGCGAATTTTTACGGGCATTTCTCAACGAACTAACGATGGGCATGGTTCGAGTCCTGGTTCGGCCAGCATCCAAAATTATAGAAAACTAACTTTTCTTATGGCGGTCATACCTCGGTAGAGAATGTCAAGCTCTCCGGATTTATTTGTGGCATAAAATAAAAGCTCCTCATAAAAATCCATCGGCCATTCGTAGGTCCCTCCATTTGTTAGAAAAATATCAAAACACATACCACAAATAATTATGTTTGTACCATTGTCATCAATTTCCTCGTAAGAGATATGTGTTAATACAATTTGTTTGCATTTACTCAAGAAATTTAGAGAATATTTCAATAAATTAAACCTTATTTACTAATCCATATTTAATTTTATTTTTCTTTTTTCAGAGGAAAAGCAGGCCTTATGACCCCGATCGTTTATTACCATTTCTTGGTAATGCGTTATGGTTCCAGACGTAATCCTTATACCCGAAATGCTTTTGCAGAACTTCGTGTAAAAGCCGAGGCTTTGGCAAGTTCATCGCCTGCTGTTGTTGGTAAAATCATTCATAGTGGTATAGCTTTCGTAAATCGCTTAGCGCCGCAACAGCAACCAGAACAGCCACCACCAGCTCAATAAACCTTCTACGTTCTTTAGTAAAATTTTTGTTTCAAAACATAAGACATTTTTTTCTAATAATATTCTATTTTACTAAGAAGTACCTTAAGAAATAAAAGCAATTGGAATTCATAACTTTAAAATATTTTTCTCAAGGATTATAGAAATAATATAAAAAAATAAAATTATATAAAAAATATAATGTTTATATTAAATTTATTAAATTGAAATAAAGTATTGATTCTTAAAATCCTTAATTAATATATCATTATGACTTACGATTGTCTATGTAACATTATAATTTAACGATTGTGTGCGTATCTATGTTTTTTGTTCAATGATTACTAAGATCCATTTTTTAGTTCACTGGTGTAATGTGCAATTATAAAGAAAACCTAAATTCAATAAACAAATATTGTATTATATGTCGTGGGAAAACATTTTTCATTCAATTATTCATTGCAGTTGAACACCAGTGTTTTAAATATGAAATTATACTGGTTTGGTAATTGTGAGTAAATATGTAGCAGTTCACCAGTGGTGGGAATAATAAATAATCTTAATATTCACCGGTATTCTAATTTAATTTTTAATTGTCATATCGGCTGCCATAGTAGCAAATTAGATAAGTTCGACCGAATGTCGCTTCGCCATCACCGTAGCCAAGTGTTTATTATTCCTCGCTGTAATGCATGAGATTCTTGGTTCGGATCTGGTTGTAGGCAAAATCCTTTAATTTTTGTTTCCGCCAGGTAGAATTTCAACACGTACCAATAAACTAGGATTTAACTATTGTAGAATGAAGAAATAATGGGACATAATCATCGTCCTGAAGTAGAGCTTTCTTTAGGTAAAGGATATGTATGCATGTTCTAATTAATTAAAAGTATGCTTTACCTTAGAAATACACGTATGTGTTAGAGTAGGATTCCCACTTAGATCCGTCTTTGAAAATATAATAATGAGATCCTCCTAGATCAAGGCTATACTACTTTTAAGAATATTTGAAATAATTCTGTTGATAAATTAAAAGTCATGTGTAAAAATGAGTAGCAACTACTTTGCTATTGCCATTCGCATTTCAGAAGCTGTATTCCGATTTTCATGGGCGTCCCGCACTTTATTCGCAAAATGAATTCTCCAAATTCTAATGCCTACAGGGTGCGCCATTTCAATATTGAGGAACTCTGATATTTTTCAGCCGATTTTGACAAATGAGCAAGATTTATATAGGATATATTTTGCTATTTATTTCGAACCAGTTTTAGAACACAACGTCGATTTAATGATGACCTTCATTCGATATAGAAAAAGCAGCTCTTTTTCGCGCATTCTGCATAACATTAGCCAGTATTTCAGGCGTTATAGCAGCTATTTCGGCTCTTATCCCTGTAAGAACGGGCTGATGGGTTCACCAATACACTCACACGATTTCGGGCAGCACTAACACATAAACAAGTTTTTCTTGTTTTTCTTTCTCTTCTGAGTACATACAAATTGAAAACGAATGCAGTTAACGGATAAGCCGTTTTATTTTATGTTTTTATTTTCGAGAAGAACGCCATTTTAATTGTTTTCTTCATAGCAGAAAGAAGTGGAAAATATAGATAAGGATCCTGTAATTAAATCATAATTAATTCAATACTTTTCACATTTTATTTTATTTAAGGGCACCCCATAATGTACGGAAAATTCAGCTAATGGTGCAGATTGACTGGAATGGACGCTTCTCACTTTGCAGCAGTAACAGATCTAAAAATAACAACAAAACTTTGCGAGGTACAACTGCATTTAGATATTAATAACATTCTGATTCGAACATTCATTTTTTATTTTACTTAGATTTCTTTAAACTTCAAAGGAGTCGCGATTATGACGAAAGCGTTCGTGGAGTGACAATATTTTGCAGACTTTTGAAAACGAATTTATTGCTGTATTATTATTATTTCTTTTGTATGCTATATAAACCATGTAAATGATCTATGAAAAATATTGGAGTAAAGACTGAATCTTAATAATGTTGGTATGTAAGTAAAATATGTAGAGAAAATATTTGTCAAAGTTTATTTCCTTCGTCATCAATGCTGTTGCTCAGCTGTGTTCTGTTTATCTGACAAGAATGACGAAGAGAGAAAATCGTTTTACGAGCTGACGAGAAGCCTTCTTGCAGGGATATTATCTTTTAGTTCGTCGATAGACTTTGGCTTGCTGGCATAAACTTTAAATTTTACCCAAAGAAAAAAGTCAAGTTCAGTTAAATCTGGAGAACGAGGCGGCCACTGCAAATCGTAATTTTTCATAAAATGAGCCTCATACGATAAACACGCACTGTTTTCACAACTAAAGGATTGTTTTCAATGTGAAGCGCTACGATTTTAGCGCATTCTTTCGGTGTGTATTGGCTCATGGTTAAAATGGTACTGAATGACGTTTCAGAATCATGCAGATTTTTCAAAATCGGCTAAAAACAGACAGAGTTATTCAATGTTGAAATACTGAAGGTTTAGATGGCACACCTTGTACATGCCTCCCTTTTTTTGACAATTCACCTTTTCGAGGTGGGAGACAGTTGGAAGGTTATACTCCATTCTTATTATTGCGTCCTCGTTGCACACCAAATAAGGGTTCACTAAGACCTTAGTTAGTCGCAACGTTTGTTCACGGCGGTGCGGCGACACATCGCTGATTTATATTGTCACACCTCAAAGGAAAAGAAGGATGATGTTTTCAAAGATACACTCCTGTTCCTAGATGATAAGATCGACTCGCATTACTATCTTGTCGCAGCCGCTCTCTGGGAGAACATAGCATGTTTTTGATAAAATTTTAAGCACAATACGTACAACCGCCAACGAAATCATTGGTTTTCGATAAGGCGAAAAAAAGAGCTAGTGCGGTGAGGAATTACAGACAGAAGAAGAGAGAGGCCGAAATCCCTGAGTAGTATTGGTAATACTCGAAAATTCTAACAGAAGATGACTCAACTTACATAATGTTTCAAGACCGGAGTATATCCTTGTAAAATCAAATGGATAATGTGGTGACGGATGTCTTGGGTATATTGATTGCATGAAGGAAGCACTCTTCTAACCTCATAAATTCCAGTGAAAGTTATACATCCAGAAGTGGCGACCCGATTCCTCAAATGATGACGATGGAATTTACGTTCAAATACTCGACTACGATGGAGTGCGAATAGCAATTTCCCGTCTGAGAAACAACAAAGCAGCAGATTGCAAATGCCGATCAAGGTGCAACCATCAGCTTCCTTGCCAAAATTGGTTGGATGAGGTCATACCTGACGAATGAAATCTACGTATACTATATACAATACGACACAGCTGCGTCAATTAACAGTTTCTTAATATCACATATGTATAAGATTCTAACGATAGTATTGTGAGAGAGGTCAAAGCCCTCTGTAAACGAACTGACCATTTTGGCGCCGATTCTTGGAAAAGACCAGTAAAAAAGTATCGACACACACGTCAACATTGTACCAGCCTTTGATGGTACGAAAAGGACCTGCTTCTTACCCACAGCTGCGTCAATTAACAGTTTCTTAATATCACATATGTATAAGATTCTAACGATAGTATTGTGAGAGAGGTCAAAGCCCTCTGTAAACGAACTGACCATTTTGGCGCCGATTCTTGGAAAAGACCAGTAAAAAAGTATCGACACACACGTCAACATTGTACCAGCCTTTGATGGTACGAAAAGGACCTGCTTCTTACCCACTATGCCTAAATTAAATTTACTTACTTACTTTACTGGCGTAGACACCGCTTACGCGATTATAGCCGAGTTAAAAACATTGCGCCATCCGTTTCTCCTTTTTGCTCTTTGGCGCCAATTGGAAATACCAAGTACAGCCAGGTCATTCTCTACCTGGTCTTTCCAACGGAGTGGATGTATTCCTCTTCCTCTGGAGTATTCGTATTCAACCGGACCACATGACCTAGCCAGCGTAGCCGCTGCTTCTTGTCAATGTCGCTGTATAACTCGTACAGGTCATCCTTCCATCGTCTGCGATATTCGCCGTTGCCAAAGCGTAAAGGACCAAAAATCTTACGCAAAACCTTTCTCTCGAAAACTCCTAACGACTCATCAGATGTTGTCATCGTCCATGCTTCCGCACCATATAGCAGGACGGGCACGATGAGAGACTTGTAGAGTTTGGTTTTCGTTCGTCGGGAGAGGACTTTACTTTTCAATTGCCTACTCAAAGAGGCAGGAGTGATTCTGGGCTGGATTTCAAGGCTGACATTATTATTGATGTTGATGCTGGTTCCTACGACTTCAAAATTATAACTGCCAACAGTGAAGTGAGAGCCGAGTCGCGAATGCGATGACTGTTTGTGTGATGACAGGAGATATTTCGTCTTGCGCTCATTCACTACCAGATCCATATCCTTCGCATCCTTATCAAGTCTGGAGAAGGCAAAACTCACGGCGGGGTTGTTGAGGCTAATAATGTCAATACACTTTTATAGAAGATTGTACTTTCTCTATTCAGCTCTGCAGCTCGTATTATTTGCTTCAGTAATAAGTTAAAAAAGCCACACGATAAGGAATCACCTTCTGAAATCTCGTTCCTTGTTTGGTATCGAACGGCTCGGAGAGGTCCTTCTCGATCCTGACGGAGCTTTTATTATTGCTTCATGTCAGTTTACATAGCCGCATAAGTTTTGCGGGAATACCAAAATCAGACATAGTGGCGTAAAGGCAGCTCCCATTCGTGCTGTCGAATGCGGCTTTAAAATCAACGAAGAGGAGGTGGGTGTCGATTCTCTTTTCACTGGACTTTTCCAATATTTGGCGCATAGTGAATATCTGGTCAAAGGTTGACCTACCATTAAAGCCACACTGATAAGGTCCAATCAGTTTGTTGATGGTACGCTTTAATCTTTCACACAACACGCTCGACAGGACCTTATAGGCGATATTAAGGAAGACTTATAGGGATCACTTAAATTTCAATCGTCGGGTACGCTTTCCTCCGGCCATATTCATACTGTGAGCTCTTCAGCGCCATATTTGAATAGTACAGCTGGTAGGCCGTCAGCTCCAGCCGCTTTGTTGTTATTTAAGCGGGCGATTGCTATTCGAACTTCTTCATGGTCAGGTAATGGAACGTCTTTTCCATCGTCATCGATGCCTAGATTACCACTTTGTGTCCTACAGGAGTATGCTCCAATCTTGAAACTTTCCGTAAGTCGTCGCATCTTCTCATAGAATTTTCGAGCATTACCTTTTTCCGCCAGCTTCTCAAGCTCTTCACACTCACGCATCTCGGCCTCTTTCTCTTTTAGTCTGCAGATGGGTCTTGCTTCCCTCTTCAGCTCTCGGTATCTAGTTGCTGACGAGTGCTTTCAGAGAGCAGGAGTGCAAGTCGAGTAGAAAAACATTCGGCAGTCTGTTGTGATTGCAGCTTTTCGACGTCGTGCTTTCTTTGTGTTTACTGACGGGCGTTCTTCGATTCACTGAGGCGGATGCATATCTTCGCTGCAACAAGATAATGGTCCGAGTTGATGTTGGGTCCTCGGAGTGTACCCACATCAATAACACTGGAGACATGTCTTCCGTCTATCACAGCATGATCGATCTGGTTTTGTGTTTTTCGATCAGGGACAGCCAGGTATCTGAATGTTTTGTTTTTGTGATGGAATCTAGTACTATAGACAACCATATTTCCGGCTCCGGCGAAGTCAATCAGCTTCAACCCATTAGGCGAAGTCCCGTCAATCGCACTTCTTGAACGGCGGTGATGTCAGCCTTTATTTTTACGATGACATCAACCAGCTGGACAGCGGCACCTTCTCAATTAAGAGACCGGACATTCCCGATGAATGCCCTCAAATCGTGATCCTTAATTCGTTTGCGGGGTCGTCGACGGAAAGGAGGTATCTCATCCGAGACGTTCATTGGAGCTGGTTTTTACGTGGAGGGTCCCAAACTCAGCGCAAAACCTCACTAGGCGAGTAAGTTTAAAGTTTTGACACATTTATATAGCGAGCCGCTTGCTTCAAAACCGACGCCTGCTCGCAGCCGCACCTCTGGTGAACAGACGCTGCAATTAGACTTCAGCGGACCCTTAAACCGAATAAGTCGGATTGGCTCCACTGAAGCTTCGTGTCTCATTAGCCGTGACCCAAGACTCCACACGGATTGGTAACCGCACCGTGCGCGACGAAGACGCAAGAGTAGGAATTGAGTATAGCCTCACAACTGTAACAGCATACCCAGAAGCTTGACTACACCCCATTACATCCTCCTAAAATAAATTTGTCCCGAAAAACTTATACGGCTGTGCAAGCTGACGTCAATCAATACCAAAAGCTCCGTCAGGATCGGGAAGGACGAGAAGGAAGAACGAAGCGAATGGATCTAGTAGCGATGACTAACGAAACATTTTTTGAACCAAAACAAATAGTCAGGGCAGTCGCATCTTAGCTTCCAAGTCGCTGTTAAAAGTCAGAACTTTGGAGTCCTAGATTAATATAACTTCTTATATCAACTGAAAAAGTAAAGCCCATCGACGTTCGAAAACTCAGCTCTACAAATCACTCGTCATTCTCGTCCTACTTTGACGATGACGACATTCGGTACGTCGTCGCTAGGAGATTTCGAAAAAGATTGAACGATGAGCTGGGTTAAACATACGATGACATTAAGAAAAAACATATAAAATATGAAAAAAATGTGTATATCTAATAAAATTTTCAAATTTAAAAATAAAATTAAAAATAAATTCCTATGACGTAAGTTTAAGAAAAGTTTTTACAGTTTTAGGGTGTCCGACACACGTTTAAACCATTGCAAGAGTCCGACAAATTTTAAGCTCATTTTAAAAATAATCTAAATAAAATTTTTTTCTTTCCGAAAGAATCTTAGGCTCTCTTAGGCACAAAAAGCTTTAGTGTGATATTAAAACTTTCTACTACTTATTTGCATAATTTCGGACTTTCTGCTTTGACAATCATATAAACGCAAAACAAAAAAGTCATACTTTTAAATGTACAATAGATACAAATTTTCTTTACTTTAGTATGCTAGTACACTACGGCAGCAGGTTGTTTTAAGTTTGGCGGTCTTGTGCATCTATAGCAGTGGGAAGTTTAGCTTATACGTTTAACGTTATTGTGTGTAAGTGTAGATCAGAGTAGTGGTGGCGTTCGGCTTACTTCAAGATTTTCAAATTTACATTTTCATGTAAAACTTTGAGTAGAAAAAAGCGACTAATTTCTGCATATATCTTATTCCCACCTTCCTAAGTAAGTCAATAAGATGAGTAATATGTAAACGCCAAATGTTGTATGTATATACATAGGTACATATGTACATACATGAAAAGGAAAAGTAATAAGTAATAAGTATAATTTCAATTTCAATTTCAATTTCAGTTTATTTATCAGTATAGTAAGTCACAGACTCTTCTCTTTTTACACATATTAACATGCATATAATGAATTACAATTTGATTATTTTAACCTTATGAATAGCTAAGAATAATATTATATCTAAATAAAAGGAGGGATTTCAACAGTATGTTGACATAGGTAAGGAGAATATGTTTGTAACTGCCGTTTTGAAGCATCCAATCGTTTGGATACATTTTATTGAAATTGGTAATGAGTTCCAAATTCTGACAGCATCAACGAAAAACAATCTAGAGGTCGAGGTCGTCAAAGTTTTGTATTTGGGGATAACAATATTGTGAGTACGAGAAGATTACACAAACTTTGTTTTGCGAAAGAGATATCCTGGTTGATGGTTTTTGATAATTTTAATAAATATATTAAATTGCGAACCTTGAAATAATTCTCAAGGGTGAAGCCGAGAATGTTTTCGGTGTACAAAGAGATGTGTTCAAATTTTTATGCTGTAAATGAACCTAGCTACGCTATTTAAAGCTAAACTTAATTTTTTTCTGGAATCCTAGCTTAGAGTATCATATACGACTTCAAAATAAGAAATTTGGAGAATAATAAGGGACTAAACTAGTTTAAGTTTTATTCTAATCGGTAAACAATCACGTGTATGCCATAAATTTCATAATGCCGAATATATTTTTATTATGCAATTGTTTATGTGACCCTCACAATTTAGACGGGCATTTTGAAGCCAAGTATTTTTCAACATATTCAAATTTTAGTTCAACCCCGTTCAAAACAATTGGTGACAGATTACTGAGATAAAAATAATTACTTTTAATAGAAAGTACCTTCGTTTTCTTAGCATTTAGACAGAGACCCTTTATTTTGGACCACTCCTCAAATTTTATTAGATCTTCTTTCAATCTAGCTATTAAATCTTCACCAAGACCAATGGAATGTAAGAGGTAAATCTGAGTATCATCGGCATACGAGTATAGATGTATAGAAGAATTTTTGCAGCAGTGAACAATGTCATCAATAAATAAACTGAAAAGTATTGGTCCTAAAATAGAGCCCTGGGGAGCTCAAGAAATGATTTCTCTGCGATTCGAAATTACGTCCCAACACTGAACTTGCTGATATCTGTCCGATAAGTAGCTTCTCATAAGCTTAATTGCTGATGTGTTGAAACTAAAGAACTTTTCAATTTTAACAGTAGAATGTCGTGGTTTCCAGTGTCGAAAGCTTTAGAGAAATCTAGAAGCGCTAAGATGGTAAGTTATCGTCGAAAAAAGGACGGATGTCATCCATGATTTTCATCACAGCTGTGGAACAACTGTGATTGGATCTATACCCAAACTTGAATTCGCTCAATAATTCATGTATACGCATTTGAGCGGTAATAAATTTTTCCAATACTTTTGACAATGTTGTTAAGATACCACCGGAATGACGTTGGCAATTTTTCACTGATTTGGAAACGTAGAGGAGGTTATAGCATGATTAAAAATGTGCGTAAGCAAGGGAAGCACATACGGCATTATAAGTTTTAGAAAACGCAAACTCTGACCATCCACTCCAATTGCATTACAGCCTTGGCCAAAAGTATTAGGTGCCCTACTAAAATACAAGTATTCTCAAATGTGGCTATCAAAGTTACCACTTCTTTTTGTAAATGGCTTACATGGGTGTTTAACTGTTGGGTAACTTAACTTATTAAACGAATAAATTGTGTAATATTAAAAGTCATAGCACTCTGGGTAAGCTAAACCTAAAAATTGTCATTTTTAATAAATTCATAAAATATTTTCGCTTTTGAAATTTGAAAGTGAAAGTGTAAACTACATTTAGTGAAAAGTTACCAATCTTATAAAAACAGTTCATATTTACCGAAATGCCTAAAAAAAGTGAAATTAGTTACGATGATAGAATTAGAATTCAAGTTCTAAGTGAAGAAGGTAAGTCTCAGGTTGAGATTGCCAATTTGGATGTAGGCGGTGCGCGGTCCAATGTGCTATCAGGCGATTTGTGGAGACGAAATCCCACAATAATAAATCAAAAAGTGGAAGAAACCGTCTAACCAGTAAACGAGAAGACCGAATACTTATACACGAGTCTCTCAAGGATCGCAAAAAATCTTCTTCTGCCCTTTTGGGCAGTTAGTGCTCGAACAGCTAGAAGAAGACTTCTGGAAGCAGGTTTAAAAGGATGTAAAGCCCGAAAGAAGCCGCGGCTCTCAGAAAAGAATAGGAAGAACCGTTTGGAATGGACTCGCCGATACCAAATCAAACTTCGAGGTAAGTTTAGTTAAGATCGCCTTAAAGTATTAACAGCCATAGCTTCTTACCCAGAGCAATTTTGAAGACATAATACAAATCTTATAAAAACATTATTTTTTCTTTTCTACAGATATTTGGAACACCTGGTGTGACGTTCGTGAGGCGACGGGTTGGGGAAGAATATCATCCAGATTGCGTGGTACCCACTGTTAAGCATGGAGGAGGCAGCATTATGATCTGGGGCAGCATGGCTGCTGATAGTGTCGGCGAAATGTTCATTTGCGAGGGTCGCATGGACAGTCAAAAGTACATAAATGTATTAGAAGCTGTTCTTCTGCCTTCGTTAACGAGCCTTTTCTGCGATACTAATTTAGACGGGGTTCAATTTCAGCAAGACAAAGCTCCTTTTCACAAATCAGCGACTACGAAGCGTTGGTTTAGATTGACCTGCACAGTCTCCAGATTTTAATCCCATTGAGCACATATGGGCTATTTTAAAACGCAAGACTAAGGAACACAGTATAACATCAAAAACTGCCTTAAAGAATGCCTTAATTAACGAGTGGTACGCTATAAGTTTGGACGAATGTGCAAAGCTTGTACGCAGCATGCCTAAGAGAATTTTTGCCGTTATTAAATCGAAGGGTGGACCTTCTAAATATTAATGTTATTATCACTAATTCATTGTATTTTCACTATTTTACTAATAAAACTTCATTACTTCACTTGTTAAAACAAAAAATTCAGTAATTAGTGGGGTGCCTAATACTTTTGGCCAAGGCTGTAGATTTTATATTAAAAATACACTTTATAACATCCTCTTCAGTAAATAGGTTAAATAAGAATTCATGGGTGTGGTCAGTAACTAAGCTTTCATTGATGGTGAATGCAGATACATTTGCATGCGAATTTATTTCAAGAAAGTATGAGTTCATCACACCAGCATCAATCCTACAAGTTTTTGCCTCTTTGGCACAAATACCAAGTGATTTTAGATTTGTCCACAATACTTTGGAAGGCAAATCAGTTTTAAGTTTAGCACAAAGATTAGCTTTTTTACTTTTTCGCAATTCATTTGTTTCTTTATTCCTCAAGTTCTTGTATGTGGTCCAACGTTCATTAGTAGGATTACGCTTTCAATATCTATAAGCCCTACATCGGTCTTTTATAAGGGCTAGAATAGCCTTAGTGATCCAAGGCTTAGTATGGTTTATAGCTTTAATTGTACGAAGGCGAACATATTTTTCAAACAGATAATTAATTAGCGTGGTTACAGTACTTGTCGTTAACATCTACAAGTAGCCAGCAGTAATTCTAGTTAAGGGTGATGGCTTCAGCAGATA
This sequence comes from Ceratitis rosa, assembly GCA_037013455.1. Lineage (NCBI taxonomy): Eukaryota > Metazoa > Arthropoda > Insecta > Diptera > Tephritidae > Ceratitis > Ceratitis rosa. The sequence goes on from JAWMAG010000004.1 coordinate 404,833, forward strand.
GCGAAGCACTGTCTATATGTCACAAACTCCGGGCAACGAAAATTGATCAACATGGCTTACACTACTACCAACTCTTACACCAAAAAGGTCTAACATACATACTTGGCTTGCCAACGTAGCTAAAACAGGTTAGCAAGTGCCTAGACTTAGCATTATTCGACAACATATCAACATTAATAAATATAGTTTAAAAAACTAAAAAAACACGCTTTTAAAGAATATTGTACTAAAAAGTTGAAAATAATTTTGAAAATAAACTTAAGACAATAGTATATAAAAAATACTTGTATAATTAAGAGAAAAGCGTGGGGCGCTTTGTACCATAATTTCCATATATCGAGCGCCCCACGCTTTTCTCTTAATTATAGAAGTATTTTTTATATACTATTGTCTTAGTTTATTTTCAAAATTATTTTCAACTTTTTAGTACAATATTCTTTAAAAGCGTGTTTTTTTAGTTTTTTTAAACTATATTTATTATATACTATTGTCTTAAGTTTATTTCCAAAATTATTTTCAACTTTTTAGTTTAATATTCTTTAAAAGCGTGTTTTTTTAGTTTTTTTAAACTATATTTATTTTATATATTTTTCTAATTAACTCTATTTTGATTTTTTTTCTCTGAATTAATCAGAGAACGTATAATAATTATTAGTATGGATTATTATACGTTCTCTGATTAATTTTGTTAACGCCACGATGTATGCAACGATTCGCATTTCAAATATTTCATATTGGGATCGCGTCACCGCTAAAAAGTTACAAACTGACTGACATACTGAATGACATACAAGTGGAGCTAATAAAAGAGTATTAAAATCACCACAAATGAGGTCATGCACATAACTCAAGGACAATTGAGATATTTTACTGAACAGTTGAGTGAGATCATTTGACTTATGAGAGTTGTATACACTTACAACAACACACTTTCGTACATGACCACTACATTCAATAAACATACTTTCACCAGTTTCAGAAGAATGAGATTTATATACAATATTACTTTATATTTAATATCAGCCTTTAAATAAATTGATATGACCAGTGGTTCTATCATTTAGTACAGAACTGAGCGGTCATATGACGAATTTAATTTGACTATAATAAGAGCGGGCCTGTTAGTTTTGTTTTTGTTTTGGCGCTTGCGAAAAATTTAGCGTATAGGCAATGGATTTAGATTAAGTGAAGAGCACAGATTAGCAAATAACGACGGTAAATTCTCTTCGCTTGCAGGCGGAACGCCATAAATTATTATGTCTGTTGCCACTAACGCATTCTCCAACTCATCAATTTGTTGACACAAAGTTTTGATCTCTTTGTTTTTATCAATTATTTTGCAGCGCAATGATTCTAGGGCAGTCACTCTCTCATCAACGCTTTTCATAGCTGATTTAAATTGAGTTCAGCAGAAACTTCACCTATTTTCTGCATCATACGCTCTCAGACATTTTTATGATGCTCGCTATGGCAGCAGGAGTTTGTTAAGGAGAAAGGGCATTACGTGCACTTTTTCTTTGTGTTATATTACGAGGGCTGCTATATATATGTCTGGCCTAATAATGAAAATACGAATATTTATCAACGAAAATGGTTTTATTGTTTTTCAAAATATTCTCCATCAAGATTTATACACTTTTGCATGAGCTCACACCAATTTTCGAAGCACTTTTTCCACTCCGATTGAGACACCTCCAAAACATGGTTTTTGAATGCTTCAACAGCATCTTCTGGCGACGAAAATCGTTGACCAGGCATTATTTTCTTGATGTGTGGGAATAAAAAGTAGTCATTGGGTGCCAAGTCAGGGCTGTACGACGGATGACCCATCAATTCGACATTTTGGCCGGTCAAAAAGGCGCTGGTTTGAGCCGATGTCCGAAGACTTCAGGCAAACAAATGGTGGTGTACCACTCAGAATTGACCGTCCTACGTTGTTCAAGCGGGACAGTCGCCACACGACCAGTTTTGCCGAAGAAACAGGCGACCATTTGCTTCGAAGTGCTTCTACCACGAACAACTTTCGTTGGATTTGGCTCGTCTTGGAAGACCCACACGGTTGATTGCTGTTTTGTTTCGGGCTCATACGCATGGATCCATGATTCGTCACCTGTGACGATCTTTTAAACGTCTTTTGAAGCACCGCGATCGTATTTTTTCAGCAATTCTTTACACCAATCCACACGAGCCTTTTTTTGAGCGATTGTCAAATTGTGCGGGCATGCCTCTATCTGAAGGTATGTTACATGACGGTCTTGCATTATCAGTTCACGTACGGCATCGATGATTTCTGGCACATCGGCTATTTTTGGACGACCCTCACGGAGTTCGTCTTTGAGCGAGCGTCGGCCACGATTGTATTCGTTGTACCAGTTTTTCACAGTGCTATAGGATGGTGCTTCATAGCCATACAAAGATTTTAGTTCATCGATGCACTCTTGTCGTGATAATCCACGTCGAAAGTTGTGACAAATGATCGCACGAAAATGTTCACGAGTTAATTCCATTTTTTGGCCGAGATGAATTTTTTAATTCCCTGTAAATAAAACAATTCACGATTAAATGACAAAACGTTCTGAGTGATGTTATGCTAAAAAATGTCAAACTTTCCAATGGAAATGTCAGATTGCACCTGGCAACACTTAGTGTTGCCTAGGCCAGACCTATATATAGCAGCCTACGTATGTATATTTATTTGCAAAACTAAAGATAAAATTGCTGAAAATTAGTTTAGTTTGAGATTTACCACTAACACAATAACAAGGATGTTGATGCAAATTTTGACAATTTGTTATGATAAAAATTTGTTTTTTATTTTAAAGCCGGTAATTACGTTTTAAAGCGTGATTGGTTGTCGAGATTGAAAAACACGTCTACTCACTTCTACACATACTTTCGTGTACACGTATATGTACATATCTGCCACAACTTAATTTTTCGATCGGCCAGTACACATTTTTCGACATTCTGAACATTTTCTTCGGTCACGACCACCACTGGGCGCCCCGGGCGGGGGTCATCTACACAGGTATCTGCTCCTTGTTAAAACAGCCGAGCCCATTTAATCACCATCGTATATGGAGGTGCGTACTTCCTTTTTTACAAGAAATTTAATCACAGCGCGATGTTCCAATTTGCTAGAATTTCCAGTTTCCGTAGACATACGTGTAGTGTTGTTGCTTGTTCCAGGAACAAAATGTTAATAAACCTAATAAAAAAAGCTGTGTTATGATGATGTGTCATCTCTAACTACCTTAGGTTGCGATTTTATCATCCCCCCTCGTATTTCATGATTTTTATTGTTTTTCTTAGTTGATATGACTATCATCACCTTTGAGTTATACTCAAACACTAAAACAGCAGTAATTATTATTGTGAGCAAAAAAGTATCGGTCAGAAAATAATCATAATGCTTTTAGCGTTGTTTTTTCGCATGAGCGATATTATTAATAACTTTTTATTTTCCAATCCCTTTATTTATTAAACTGTTCTATACAGAATAAAATTAAAGACTAACTATAAATTACAAAATCAGTATTACTTATGCTATTAAAATGCCTACTTTGCATATTTGGTCGTGTGAAATTATGAATTGAAATATTCGCTTGTGCCGGAAATGCAAACGTAGTGAAAGTCTGGTAAAAATATGTTATGAAATAATTCCAAAGAATTATGTATTAAAATCGAAAGAATAATTATTTGGAAAGGATTAAAACATTGGCATGTGCCGGAATTGCAAACGTAGTAAAAATCTGGTAAAAATATAATGTAACATGATTCCTGTATTAAAATATAAAGGTAAAGATTTTGACAAGTACTGAAAATGTAGACTCAGCAAGTCTGCATTAATATGGATTTTATAAGTTTATATTATATTAAGGTGTTTTGCTATAACACCCCCACCGTTAGATTGAGGCTCTGACGAAATATGCAAAATGGACAGTTTTTTATTTGTCTTATATATAGTAAATATTACTAATATTATAATGGTAATGACAATTATTATGTTTATGCTTACATTAAAATAAATAAATTATGATTTCTTTGTTTGATACTGTATTTGTTGAATATATTTCTTATGTTCAATTTGTTCTAAATATAATGATTCTAACTTCAAATTAGGAAAATTATTCGATTTTTCTTTGATTTTTGGTCGTAGAATTTTAGTTTGACGTTGCTAAAGGTTTTGTTGTTTGCGTTAATTTCACATTTTTTAAATTTTACTAAAAAATTTCCGCTTATTTTGATATCAATTTTGTTACAATTATGTTCTACTTTGAAATAGAAATTTTTAAATATTAGTATACCAGGAAGGATTTCAATTACACTTGATTCGTGTAAAATTTGCATATCGCAGTATGCTTCTTCATAGTTTAATATGCTTGAAATACATTTGTTAGATATTTGAATTAAATTTTTCTTAAAGTTTTCTTTAATATCTACATCAAAAATGTTATTTTTTGAATCTATTAACATTTCATAGTTATTCAATATAATTGTTTTGTTGTTTATATTAGGAATTGGCTCAAATATAATTTTCGATAAAATTTCTTTTGAAAATTGAGGGATTTGAAGGATTATAATAATATTGTTGTCATGTAAGGCAACAGCTATTTTAATACTCGTGTAACTGTCAAAGTCATCTATCAAGTCAAGCTCCGTGTTCGTTAAAATGTCCGTGGGAATTATTCCCAATTTGCTAGAGAATATTATTTGTCCAATATCGTCCACATGATCTCGTGAGAGTGAAATGTCATTGTTTATTTGGTAAATGTGTTCCATAAACTTTATTTCGTCTTCTATTGTTGCTATTTTATATTGTATATAATGCTTAAATTCGTTTAAGTAATTTCCTATTATGATTTGTTTTTGGTTTATGTGTTCAGTAATGTTTCGTATTTGTGTGGATATAAAATGGTTGACAAAGGTGAGATTGTTAATTTGGTTTGTCAAGGATTCTTCGTTTTGATATAGTGATTTCAGTGAGCTGCTTATTTCAAGTTCGTCATCATTGTCCATAGTTCCTGGAATAAACTTTAGCCCTTTTCCCAATACGTTTATCAGTCCTCTTCTTTGTCTAAAGTATGGATTTAAGCCATCTACTTTTCCTTTTAGTAATGCAAAATTTTTATTTATGGTGTCTAATAATGTCTTAGTTTCCACCGTGCTAGCGTCAAGTGTTTGTAAGTTTTCATAAATTAAATTTAGTGTGTCCGTGTATGCAGTTACGTTAACAATGTGAAATATTTTGTTGTATCGATCAATTACTTTTTGTTGTCCTGTTTTGATCGGTATATATCCATTCTTGTTTGTTAAATCCTGAATGTCAATAGATTGTGCAGAGATGGTCGTTAAAAATGTGATCGTCAAAATCCAAAGTGTCATCTAAAAGAGTGTGTGTTATGTAGTAGTATCTGGGGTTTCAATGTCTAGCTTTTTTTCTAAGGTTATTTTTATCCTGATATTTCTTATTTGGTTTTATGTGTGCTTTATAATATTTTAATCCATTCTTAGTGTCCTGTAAATGTTCGTCATCAATTATACTAGAATCTATTTTTCTGTATTTTCTATGGTTCTTACCACCTCTAATTTCTTTTATAAAGTTGGTACCTTCTTGAATATCAACACCTTTCCTATCCTTGTCATGGATTTCTTCATATTTGTCTTCGTGGATTTTTCCATTTATAAAGTCGATTGGTTTAGTTTTTGTGGTACTGTGTATAGTGTTATTATAAAAACCTATTATCCTTAAAATTTTTTCTTTTACTGTCATATTTTGTCTCAAAAGTCTAATGTGTTCATTGATGGTATTATTCAATCTTTCAATATCTGCGTTTGAAGTGTGGTTAGTGTTAGATGTGTAGTGTATTGTAATATTTTCGTCCTTTAAGAATTGTTGCATTGGTATGGCTTTAAAGCCGAGTTCATTATCAACAATAATTTTTTTGATTTTACCGTAAGTGTTTAGGTAAAGTAATAGTTTAGTTTAGAACTCTACCCAATTTCTTCCTTTAATTCTATAACCTACAGCAAATTTGGTAAACTTGTCAATCATTGTCATAAAAATTTGTTTTTCTATTGTATAAAAAACATCAATGTGAACGATTTTGCGAGGTTTTGAAGGTGTTTCAGTGATTTTGTAGGGTATTTTAGGAGGATTTCTATCATATTTTTCTATGTTACAGATTTCGCAGTTGTTTATTAATTGTGTTATTCTAAGTTTTAGATTAGGATTGTAGATTTTTGTCTTTATTTCCTCAAAAACAGTTTGTATTCCTCTATTGTTTTTGTCTAAGTGCTCCTTCTCGATGATTTCACTTAACTTATTTTCGTCTTCTATATCTTCTAATGTAGTAAAACATCTTATTATTTTGAACTTTTCATTATTAGAAAATATTTCTTCGTAAGTAGTCTTAAAACATCGTAAAATGCGTCATCTATTAAGACTGCATTCAGTTGTGTAGGATTAAAATGGTTTTTAAGTAGTATAATGGTGGTATCCCTATCTAAGTGCTTGATTTGTATGATTTTTCTCGTATTTTTAAAAACGGATTTATTTTGTGATCTCATGGATCCTGATGTAATTTTTTTGATAATTATTTGATTTTTGAAAAGGTTTAGTGGAGGGGAAGTATCCTTGATTGTTGAAATGTCGGATTCTAATGCATTTACGTTCATTGGTTCATGTTCGATACGGGATAGCGCATCTGCGTTGCTATTTTTAGTTCCCTTTTTGTATTTTATCTCGTAGTCGATTTCAGATAATTTCAATCGCCATATAACGAGTTTTGAGTTGGGATCTTGGATTGAAAAAAGCCATGTCAAGGGTTTATGATCAGTTTCGATCAGAAATTTGCGTCCAAAAAGATATGGCCTAAAATATTTAATTGCCCAAATAATTGCTAAGAGTTCTTTTTCTATAGTGCTATAATTAATTTCATGTTTGTTAAGAGTTCGGCTCGCGTAACAAATGGGATGGTTGTCCTGCGAAAGGACTGCTCCTAATGTATAGTTACTAGCGTCTGTTGTGAGAGTAAATTTCTTTGTGAAGTCGGGATACGCTAGAATTGGGTCGTGAATTAATAATGTTTTAAGTGTATTAAAACTTTCTTGATAATTTGGGTCTGAGATGTTAATTTTTGCGTCTTTTTTCAAATATTTGGTCATGGGTTTAGCGATTGAAGAATAATCCTTTATGAATTTTCTGTAATACCCGGTTAAGCCGAGAAATTGTTTTATTTGCTTTTTTACACACTCTATTTGTTTGGGGTTTGCCCTTATGCCATCGGGTGTTACTATGTGGCAAGGAATTCTGTTTCCTTTTTTAGAAATTCTGACTTGTCCAACTGAACTTTAAGATAAGCTTCTTTTAAGCGGTTAAAGATTAGTTTTATGGAATCTAAATGTTCCTGTAGAGAAGTTGAGGAAATAATGATATCATATAAATATACAAGGCAGATTTTATTAATATAATCTTTAAGAATGTTATTCATGAGCCTTTGGAATGTCGCTGGTGCGGCATTCGCAAAAACTCGTAGTGTCCTCCTTCGACACTGAAGGTTGTCTTGTGAATGTCTTCTTCTTCTATTTCTATTTGGTGAAATCCTTTTGCTAGGTCAAGGGTAGTGAAATATTAACATCGGCCTAATTTATCTAGTATTTCGTCAATATTAGGAATTGGGTATTTATCGTCTATTGTTACTTCATTAAGTTTACGATAGTCGAATACGAGTCTCCATTTAGTTTTCCCACTGGCATCAGCCTTCTTCGCTACTATCCATATGGGTGCTGAGTATGGCGAATTACTATGTCTTATTATTTTATTGTCGAACATTTCCTGGATTTGCTTTTCTACTTCGTTTTTGTGAATATACGGGTATCTATATGATTTGGTAAAAATCAGCTCATTATCAGTAGTCCTTATTTCATGTTTGATCGCAGAAGTTTTTTATTGATAAAAAATATCCGAATATTTGTTTATGATGATTGAGTTTGATTTTTTCTTCGGAGTTAAGGTGTTGGATCCTAATTTGTTCCTTTAGAGGTTTGTATTCTTTTTCTTCTATAATATTAAAATTTGTATGGTCCACCTTCTGCGTGAACTCATTTTCTGACTTAGGAACTAAGTCTAATTCCATATCCTTATGAATGTTTTTACATAAAGTTGCATTTTTCTCTATTTTGTCGGCATCTTTGCTTTTGACAAAGAGAGTTAAGGTATTTTTTCCAAATTTTATAGTATTGTCCATATAATTGATTTTAGCTTTTAAAGGCCTTAATAGATCGTTACCTATTAAGCCGTCATAGAGGTCATGGAATTTTACTATGTAAAAATCGATAACGTCGAGTTCCGTACCAAATTCTTTAAAAGCTTTAATGCTTGCTTTTTCATTTATACATATTTTGTGTTGTAAAGTGTTTATATAAGTAGGATTAATCTTCTTAATCCACTTGGGGTGACATATACCCAGATTTAAAATTGAGTTGGTTGCACCTGTATCTACTATTAATTTTATATGTCCTAATTTTGTTTTTTTTTTTATATATGGAAGTTCTCCGAGGCTGCATAGTGAAAATTTTCATGTCTGTCTACGTCCGAGAATTTATTTCTTTGGAAGGACTCTCCATGTACATTTTTAAGTTGTGGCGAAGGATTATACATTAAATTTCCAGCTAATTCATATTTGTTTATATCCTTGGGTTCTGGAGATGGATAGCGAGGATTTAGTTGGGAGAATTCGTTTTGCGCTGGGTTAAGTTGTCGTGAGGGATCGTATCGATTTTGATAATTATGGTTTTGTTTCGTAGTATTAGGATAATTTTGGGGGTTATTATTTCTATAATTTTGCCGATTAAAATTTTCGGAATTGTTATTGCGATAATTCTGTCTGTTGGAATTTTCAGAGTTGTTATTACGGTAATTTTGCCGGTTATAATTTTCAGAGTTGTTATTACGGTAATTCTGCCGGTTAAAATTTTCAGGATTTTGTAGGTTGGCATGTTGGTTATCCCTAGATTGCCTTTTTTTATTTACACTTTAGTTATTTTGAGGGCTAGGTGTTGAGTATCTTTGCTCAGATCTGTTTTGAGGAAAATATTGTTGATTGTCCACTCTAAGGTGAGCATATCCTGTTTCAAAAAGGATATTCATGGCTCCTTCTAAAGTGTCGGGATTTCTACAAGCCAGGATTGTCTTCATTGGCTCTGGAATTTTTGATTTGAATACATTAAGGGCTGTGCGGCAATTATTTTGAGCGACAGTACTCGCTGCCTCTTGTCCAACGTGTAATACTGTTTTGTTGTTAAGTCGTCGAAGTTTGTTGTTGTTGTTAAGTCGTCGAAGTTTGTTTTTCATTTCGTCGAAGAAGTCTAGACTGGTAGTTTTAAAGGTAGTTGCCCTGAGTAGATCGAACAGATCATCGCAACTTAGCCTGTCTCCGAAATTATTTTGAAGGACTGCTTTTATGTTTTGCCATGAAACTGCTTGGCAATTAATTTCTAATATTTCCCTAGCTTTTCCTTTCAGTCTACTCTTAATTAGGTCAGAAAAAATTGTTTGAGATAGTTCGTCGTACGTTTGTAGTATGGGATGCACTCTATCAATTAAGTTAATAAAAGTCTGTAGGTCTCTAAGGTCGCCATCATATGTGGGTAAGGTTGATAAATATTTTAGGGGATCGAAATTAACTTGAGCCATTTTATGTGTATTACGTGTTAATTTATATCTAAGAATTTAATTTAACTTATTTCTACCTTATTGCCGTGGGGTATTGTGATTGCTGCTGAACGTTGCTTGTGTTGTCCGACTGCTTATGATGTCTTCTTAGTTTAGAGATGATTATTGTGTTGTTTTTTTATGTTGAAACTAACTTTTGTCCTTTAAATAGTTGTATTTGTAAGGACTTTATTTACTTTTATTTATATATGTATATTTTTTTCTTCACCAAATTTTCGACTTCTTTAAGGTTTTGTCCTTTTTTTCACTAGGCTTTCGTTTTGTTTAGAGTTAGGACTATTTTTTGTCCTTTTTTCAAAAGTTTTGTTCGCAAAAAAAATTTCCTTACTTTTGCACTAAATTTTAAAGTTAGGACTATCTTTTGTCCTAATTTTTTTTTTTTTTGTTTTTTGTAGAAAATTTCGTAACAAAATTATTTTTGCACAAAATTTTTGATTTATTTAAAGTTAGGACTATCTTTTGTCATTTTTTTTGTTTTTAGAAAATTTCGTAACAAAAATTTCTTATTTTTGCACTAAATTCTTGATTTTTATTTAGGACTATCTTTGTCCAAAATTTCACGCAATACCGTTTTAAGAATTAAAATTCACGTACACTACACTTTGTTTCTTAACGACGGGTAGGACAACCGTATCCAACCGACTGCGCCAATTTTGATATGGGATTTTAAGCAAAATAAAAAAACAACTTTTTCGCTTGTGCCGGAAATGCAAACGTAGTGAAAGTCTGGTAAAAATATGTTATGAAATAATTCCAAAGAATTATGTATTAAAATCGAAAGAATACTTATTTGGAAAGGATTAAAACATTGGCATGTGCCGGAATTGCAAACGTAGTAAAAATCTGGTAAAAATATAATGTAACATGATTCCTGTATTAAAATATAAAGGTAAAGATTTTGACAAGTACTGAAAATGTAGACTCAGCAAGTCTGCATTAATATGGATTTTATAAGTTTATATTATATTAAGGTGTTTTGCTATAACAATTAATCTCGAATAATTTCATTCCTTGCAAATTTTTGTTAAAAATTTTCATATACTATTATAGGTAAGGTGGTTTGATCGATATTTGAAGGAGAAAATAACATCAAAGTAATAAAGTAAATTTTCTGTTGTTGTCAGAGGTCAGACCGTAGTTGCTGGGAGCCAAATCTGTCGAATACGGTGGATATGGATACGCTGCAAGTATTTATCTTCACAAAATAGTCATTCCCAACTCAAAATATCGATTGCTGTACTTTCGAGCGCTTTGGACGAAGTTCACCAGTAGCTGTTCACTCAGCTGACAATCGATTGGCCTTAATAATTGTATTTCTTGTTCAAATGTTCAGATTTACATTTGTATGTTTTAAAAAAAAAGTCCAGTAAAAGTTCATCTAATTCTCTTCTGCTGTTTGGCTTCAATTAAAAATACCAAGTACAGCCAGGTCCTTTTCTACCTCGTATTTCCAACGGAGTGGAGGTCTTCCTCTTCATACTGCAACGGAAATTTTCAAAGCTGAAATATAGTTATCCATCCGGACCACTTGACCTAGCCAGCCCAGCCGCTGCTTCTTGATTCGATGAATTATATCAATGTCCCCATATATCTCACTCTATAAAGGGTATTTTCTAAGGCTTGGCGCATGGTGAATATATGGTTGATTTACAAGGTCTAAAGCAATACTGATAAGGTCCAATAACTTTGTTGACGGTGGGCTTTAGTCTTCAACACCTTCTCAGCGCTTCCCTGCCTCGCTCTGCTGGTGGGCCGTCAGCTCCAGCCGCTTTGTTGTTCTTTTGGGGGAGCATTCGCTATTCGAACCTTGCCTTAGTCAGGTAAAAGAACGTTTTTTCCATCATCATAGATTGGGGTTTCGGGTTCACCATCTCCGGGTGTTCCATTTTCAGCAGGTTAGAGAAGTATTCTCTCCATAAATTCAGTACTTTGGGCATCGGTTACTAGATCACCTCTTTGTGTCTTGCAAGAATCTGCTCCGGTCTTGAAACCTTCTTGGCTTATCCGCTGTATCTTTTCATAGAGTCGTGTGTTCTTTGCTGCACAGAGGCCGGTGCGTAACCTTGCTGCACAAGTTAGAGGTCCGAATAGATGTTGGCTTTCGGAGTATATGTTCATCAGGAACACTGGATGTCCTCCGTCTAGCAGAAAATGATCAAGTTTGTGTTTTTCGATCAGGGGTCAGCAAAGTAGCTTGATGTATTTTCTTGTGCTGGAATCTAGTACTACAGACAATAAAATTTCGCACCCGGCGATAGGTTCGCCGGGAATGTTTCATTGTGGATGCTGAATTTTCTGACAGTTGTAATAAGATATATTCTTTGCCCACCCTGGCATTAAAATCGCCAAGTATGGTTTTCACATCGTGGCAGGGGCAGCGCTTATAAAAAGTATCTTTGGTGAAATCTTTCGTTGGAGCAAATCATCGATAGGTTAAAAAATTTCACTTTGATGTAGATTGTGGCGATCCACCGGCGACGGAGTCTGTCTCCCACCACAAATCCGACACCAAATTTGCGGTCCTTTATATGGCCGTTGTAGTAAAGGTCACGAGAAAATGTCAATTCTTGTCCCATCTATCACACTTATTGGATGGCTGTGATGTCAGCCTTTATTCCTCAGAGGATATCAAACCAGCTGGACAGCTTCCCAACTAAGGGTGCATGCAGGACATCTATTATGTCTATCCTCAGCTTTTTAGCGTTTCCTTGGCGGTACTGAAAAGTGAAGTCATAACTCTGCAGTTTCTGAATCAACCAAATTAGCTGTCTTTCAGGATTCTTGAACTGCAGTTACTTCATCTCTGCTCCCGTGCTAACGGGAAATGTTGCCCGCACAGATGTTTGATGCAGTCCACCAATGCTAGAAGTTCATTCCAAGTTACGCGGTAGCTCCGGCTTTAGTAAGCAACTGTCTTTTTCTAGCCTTCGATTACCCGAGAAAGTATGTGGCATATAACTACTAGCATCTGTAGCCAGAATAAATGGCAGGAGCGTTGCATAACCCAGAGGGTATCACGCCAAAGGCGGTTTCTAGTACTGAGGGTGTCTTCTCTTCGCTTACTTCCACTTGCCAATAACAGCTCTTAAAATGGTAACCATTTCAGGTCAGTCAATGAGTCCAGGGTATCATCGATAAATACGAATTTAGTCAACAACAATATCCTAATATATAATAATTGTGCCAATATTACTCAGGTCTCCCGAGGCAACTCCAACTCTTCGTCTGCTACTAGTGGTTATTGGATTCCGGGAACGCCGTTCTTGTACGTGGGCTGAATGGAGTTTATTGGGGTGCTCCTTACGGTAGCAGCATAGTATTACGTTTCCTGTCCCGCTAATTTCCAGCGACCAGCCGACCAAATGCCTTGTATGTTGCCAGCAGCGTTTCTTCTTCTTTTCCGCGGGGCTGCCAGCTTTGAGGATTTTGAAGCGGCTCTGCACATTTGTGGCAATTGCAGTCGTGGGCGGAGTGAAGGAACGTAGGGTTTCGAATGTGACTCCCAGAAACTTCGGGTTGTTAATTGTCCGAATTTTTACGCCATGAACTTTCCCAACGAGTTTGAACTGGTACTCCTATGTCCAGCTGGTGGAAAGGAGGCCGGGGATTTCGCAGGTTGTAGCTGTAATTGTCGTGCTGTGAAGAAGTGGGAAAGGTCGACGAGATAGCAGTTTACTTTCGAATAGAACTCATCAATATCCTGGCCAGACGTCAATACGAAATCATCGTATCATCATATGAGAAAATGAAACGACCGCTGGTGGAGGATTGAGTTTAGAAATATAGAAGTTAAACAAAAGTGGAAAGAGGACCCTGCGGAAGCTGTTGTTTAATCTTACAGGGTTTAGATGTTTGACCTCGAAACTATACCGATGATTGTCGAAGCGCTGCGTTGGGGTTAGTCAGTTTGTGCAGACGGCGGGTCCCTTATCGCTTCATTTTGTCTACCGAAGGGTGCAGTGTAAAAGTAGGCTGAAGCAGCAGTTAAATTGTAGCAGTCTAGTCTGCCTCGGGGATTGTTCGTAATATGGAGAGTGAGTTGCTGATGCGTGGTTTTTGTGTGTTGCTGCTGTTAGTTGGCGGCCGTGTTGCAGTTGTAAGAGGGGGCAGATTCCTGCGGTAAGGGACAACATACGCCGCACTCTACTCACAGGTTGTGCGCAGACCATAGAATGTTGTAATAGTTGCACTTGTACATTCTTATAAATTATTGTACCTCTCTATTTAGTTCCGTAGCTCTTATTATTTTTTCCAGTATTAGATTAAAAAAAAAAAAACACACTAAAGGGTCACCTTATCTGAAGTCTTCTTTGATACCGAATGGATCGGAGATGTCCTCCTCAATTCTGACAAAGCTTTTGTTGTTGCTTAGTGTCAGTTTACATTGCATTTAAATCGAATAAATATGTTGTAGTGGATCCATTAAAGCTTACTCTCTTTTAGCCGTGAGCACACGGGTTGGTTACCGAATCTTGCACAAAGGCTGCTCGCGTGTCCTAGGGTTTCCTCGTGGACGCAATCGTTGTTGGAATTGGTAACATAGAAATGATCAAAAGTCAAAAAATACATGTAAGCAAAATTTTGACAGCATACATCTTATTTTTTAGTATCCTGAGCTAAAGTTTTAAGCTAATAACGACTGAACATTGACCATAATTTTTATTTCTGTTTTTATATGTAATTGTCTATTTACATAATTTTGCCCATAAATTGTAAGTTTAAAAGAATGTTAAAAATATTGAATAAATTTTTAAATTCTTAAAGTGTTTCTAGTAGTTTGTAGCATAAACTTGTTTGCGCAAATGATTGTAAGTAATTATGTATCTGAATTTGTGTATCGAAGGATATACACATTTACATACACGTATGTGGCCTATTTTCAAATAATATACATGCTTTCGCTTTTTTCTTGACGCAACAGCAAAACTCCCCATGGAAAGTGGTGGTATTCAGTAATTTTTCACTTGACTTATTTACTTACAAATATATGTATGTTTGCATGAGTTATGTACAATGCAATAGGTAAGTGCTGAATAAATATAATTTGCTTGGAAAGAATGAGTTTAAGAAAAGAGAGATGGATGGAATGATTGTATTAGACATCGTACATTCTAATACCATCATTCAAGTTCAATGAACTCTCTTTCAGCGAGTTTGAAATTAGTGGTTATTTACTTCCTTAATCGTTAATACATACGAGTTTGTACTTAAATATACTCACAGTAAGTACAAGTGGTTAACAAGAAAATTATCATTAAAAACTGCCAAATTGAATTCTGGAACACTAGTATTTGTATGTATATGTTTAGTTCTTTTACTTGTTTCTTGTGCAATCCTTGCAATTTGAAGTATAATGGATTGTAGTCCTGCTACAGTTCCTACTCTTGTGCCAAAAGAGAGGGAGCTTTAGTGAAGCCATTCTGAGACGTTCAGTTTAATGCTTCACTTTGAGCGAGCATCGGTTTCGAAGTAAGCGGCTCGTTATATAATGCGTTTTAAAGTTTTTTGGTAAAACATGGAAAAATTATAAAATTATATATCCTGGAATATCTGGTCCAGTAATTGCGAATGTGGCTTTGCCCAACTGGTTGACATCTCCGCCCTCTAAGAGACAAGATGGGTGAGACAAGGACGGAAGAGAGTAGAGTCCTTTTAACATACATATATTACAGCTTCCATATAAAGAAGCGCAAATTTGTTGCCGGATTAGTTATAGAAGAGAGACGGAGATAAAACAATAATATGAGCAGCGATGCACCGATGATATTGAAATAATCGACCGCAACATCCGTGCTATTAGTTCTGCTTTCTCCAGACTGAATAAGGAGACAAAGCCAATAAGCCTGGTAGTGAATGAGAACAAGACGAAATATCTCGTGTGATGAAACAAAATCACTAAGGCAGAAGGTGCTACTTTGGACTGAATAGCCCTTCGAAAAGAAAAGTGCTCTCTCGACGAACAAAGAACAAACTTTACAAGTCGAGAAAGGTGGACGATGACGACATACGAAGAGTTGGAGCAATTTATGGACCTTAACGTACTAAGGGCGGTGAATACCGTTGACAATGTAACGCTGAGATTTAGTACGATATTCATATAGTACAGCGAATTGCAAGACATTTTCCAAATATTTCTCTAAGCATTAAAGCATTCGAAATAAAATGAGCTGATGGTCAACACACGCAAAAAGATGGCAGTTGTCCAACTTTTGTCCTGGTTATGGGGCCAGTGTTGCTTATTTGGGAAATTTCATAGAGTTGAATTTATTTATTTTAGAGGTCAAGTGAATCTTTTCTCTGCCAATTATTGCTTTCATTAGTTGTATTTATATAGATTGTAATACTAGCTTTCCTGTAAATTCGGTACCGATTCTCAAAAAGTAAAAGGAATTCCAAACTCTATCAAGGAAAAAAGAAAACTAATAGTAAATAAAAAACTATCTATGTATTTTTAACGCTTGAGGTTTAACCGAGTTTACATGCTTTTTGGACTTTAAAATTAGATATTTTTGCACATATAATTGAAGAATAAATATTATTCGCATACCCTAATTTAATAAACATATTAAATTTTTCCTAAAAAGAAAATAAAGCTCATCGTGAAAACAATTATTTTTGGTGGAAGATCGATTGATCATATTCTTTAGTGTCATCTTAAGATGCTGTCTTTAAGTGCAGCATACGAGTACATAAGAAATACATCACAAAACCAATTAATGGAGGGCTAATGTCACGACAATATTTATAACAAGAAAAGGGTATATGAATTCAATGTATGTAAATACATAATTTTTTTCAGCATTAAGAAAGGAGTATATAGGTTTGGATCGTTCCAGGTTAGTGCCATAGTTAAAAGTCATAAGAGCACACAAGCATTTAAGCAATGCTCATAAAAATAAAATAAAATAATACAAAACATACAGTGAAAATTCAAAATAAGTAAGCGAGTGCCTTAAGTATAATCTAAAGAACACTTGAAAAAAGGAAAATATTAATAAACTCCAAACTAAATAATAGAACATAATATTAATAAACAATAAGTGCAAACGGAAAAAATAAACAAAAAGCTATCCAGTGAGTACAAAAACAAAAATGAGTGCGTCGCGGTCAAACACGCCGGATCGAAGGCTCTCAAATTCTTATTTTTCGTATTTTGAGCAAACAACGCCAACACAATCAACGGCAAAAGAAAGCAACATGCGAGCAGAAGTCTCTCAGCAGTACTCAGCTAGCGCTAAACAGACGGCGAAGTCGGCAGAAAAACAAGAGAAAAAAGGTAACAGCAAGCAAACACTCAGTAGGAAATCGCCCACCAATACAAATGAAAAGGAACAGTAATTGTGGAGGTAATCACACTGCTAATTATAGGGGCTGCCCTGTATATAAAGATCTAAAAGTTAGGTTGGCTAACAATATACAGACTCGCCGAAGTCCAATGGTAAATCAAATCCAATTTGTAGAAAAAGCTACGGATGAAACTGTTCCAAACGTGCAAAATTTTAATCCAAATAAATTATCTTATGCGAATGTACTGAAGAATGATTCAGATAATATTCCACAGAACCAATCTAATGGAGGTATAGAATCGATGATTTTAAACCTTACGCAGTGCATGACACAGTTCATGTCAACTATGTAAATGATGATCCAAGACTTGATTAAAGCCCAGAATAACATGCTACAAATCTTCATGCAAAAGAAATGAGCGTGCTAAACATTTGTTTTTGGAATGCGAACGGTGTGAACCAACATAAATTAGAATTGGCACGATTTTTAACAGAGTATGCTATAGACGTAATGCTATTGTCTGAAACTCACTTGACGGATAAATATAACTTTTATATACCTGGGTTCATATTCTACTCCACTAACCACACTGATGGCAAAGCACACAGCGGCACTGGAATACTTCTAAGAAACCGCCTAAACACTGCGTCTTACAGCCTTACGCCACCAATTATCTACAAGCTACCTCTGTAAGTTTGAATAATTATGGCAAAGAGCTAAATCTCTCAGCCATTTATTGCCCTCCAAAATTTAAGATCACGGCAAATCAATTCAAGGAATTTTTTGATAATCTTGGTGATAGATTTATAGCAGGAGGAGACTACAATGCAAAGCATGTACTATACTGGGGATCCCGTCTAATAAACCCCAAAGGCCGTCAGCTATACAATACCATCATAAACAAGCATAACAATTTAGATTGTATTTCCCCAGGTCAACCAACATACTGGCCTACCGATAGGAAGAAAATACCTGACTTAATAGACTTTGCTGTCTCAAGAAAAATCGACAGGCAACTTGTATCAGCTGTGACAGTTGCTGAGCTGTCTTCAGACCATTCACCAGTTCTAATAAAAATTTATGAGCGCCCGAAGATAGTTGCACAAGAATCAAGACTAACAAACAGAGAAACAAACTGGCTGAAATACAAAAAATATACTAGTAGTCATATTAACATCAACCCAATATTGAATTGTGAAAATGATATTGATGACTACATTAATGAGCTCAATAATGTCCTTGTTTCTGCGGCAACCATAGCAACTCAAAACAATAAAAAGCCTATTACGTGCCCAAAAATCCTAACAAATACGGAAATAGAAAAATTAGTAAAAAATAAGCGCCGTTTGCGGAGAGAAGATCCAGCCGCAAAGTTACGGTTGAAAGCAGCAGAAAGGAAGCTGAAAAGTGCACTGAAACAAGCAGAAGATCACAATACCAAGGCATACATAGAAAAACTAGCGCCAAATTCTGCCAAAAAATACTCACTCTGGAAAGCACAAAAGAAATTTAAGCCTCCAATAGAAGTGAATATTCCAATCAGGGACCCAAATGGTAACTGGACACGTAGTAACGAAGAAAAGGCAAATTGCTTTGCAAAGCATTTAAGTAATGTATTCCAGCCAAATGACGCAACTAATAATTTTATTTTGCCGGAAGTTGTTGTTAACGGCCCGGAAAATCAGGTGGCAATTAAAATATCAAGCCTAGAAGTGGTAAACGCGATACAGAAACTGAATCCAAAGAAATCTCCAGGCCACGACCTTATTACACCAAGAATGCTAATAGAGCTACCAAGAGTTGAATAAGCATTGCTTTCTGAACTCTTTAATGCCATTCTAAATCTAAATTACTTTCCAAACGCGTGGAAAAAGTCGCAGATATCAATGATAGCCAAACCAGGCAAAGACCAAACACAGGCGTCTTCTTACAGACCAATAAGCCTACTACCCAGTCTTTCCAAATTATTTTAAAAAATTCTGCTATCAAAAATATCTCCTTTTCTCCACCGTAACAATGTGATACCAGATCACCGATTCGGCTTTCGTGAAAAGCATAGTACTATTGAACAAGTTAACCGAATAACTAATGAAATCAGGAAGGCATTCGAGCTCAAGGAGTACTGCTGTGCAATCTTTCTTGACGTAGCACAAGCATTCGACAAAGTCTGGCATAAATGTTTACTGTACAAAATACATAAAGCTCTGCCTGTTCAATTTTACTTTTAATTTTTTGATACTTAAGTCATATCTGATTAACAGACAATTTACAATTAAACAATCTGAATTTATCAGTGAGGAGTATCCGGTAAAAGCTGGTGTTCCGCAGGGTAGCGTCCTCGGGCCTATTTTATATATTATATACACTGCAGATATCCCATTAAACCGAAAAGTGCAGACATCTACCTTTGCGGATGACACAGCTGTTTTATGCCGGGATAAATGCCCTAAAAGAGCAACAAAAACGATTAGTGATCATTTACTCCTCATCGAAGAATGGCTAGAAAACTGGAAAATCAAAGTTAATGAGCAAAAGTGTAAACACGTTACATTTACTTTAAGACCGCAATCATGTCCTGCAATTCGCTTAAATGGTGTAAACATTCCCCAAGTAAATGATGTTATATATCTCGGTATACACTTAGATAGACGTCTCACTTGGAAGAGACACATAGAGGCAAAAATACTGCACATGAAATTAAAAGCAGCTAGTTTAAATTGGCTTTTAAATAAATACTCCGGTCTAAAACTAGACTACAAAGTCCTTATTTACAACGCAGAGTTAAAACCAATTTGGATGTATAGTATTCAACTGTGGGGTCCGACCTGTGCAACTAACATTGGTAAAATACAGAGGTTCCAGTCCAAAATTTTAAGAGCACTAACGGGCGCACCATGGTACGTTCGTAACGTAAATATTCACAAATATTCACAAAGACCTTGGTATTTTACTGGTTAAGCCTGAAATTGAATGAAGTACTTCACAAAGCTGAGAAATCATCCAAATCCGCTAGCTAATGCTTTATGCAACCCAACAAGAAATTCCCGCCTGCAGCGAAGAGATGTTCCCGCCTTCTAAGGAGAGCGCCGTAGTTTGAAAAGGGCTCAGAGTTACATAACTCGAGCTATCATGTTTGTAATTTAGTTCTTAAGATTTGTACACTTACTGTTAGGCTTATATTAAAGCAGATTCAGTAAATAAATAAAATGTGTATAAAAAAAATATTACACTAAGTCGATTCAACTTCGTTGGGCATTGTATAAGAGAAGAGCATAATATTTTTTATGAGGATTGTCTTTTACAGTGGTTGCATTGAGATGAACGGATTTAGCGTCATGCAATTGTTTCTTTATTGAACTAAAGAAAATGAAACTTGCCTTTATCGATTTCGATCTCGAAATTCTACAATTTTAAAGAACAAAAATCAAAGTCAGCAGTTTTTACAATTTAGAACCTAAAGAATCATTCGGGTATTAAACAACAGCCATATCCATTATCAGTGAATTCGTTTGTTAAGGAAGAAATCAACAAAATGTTGAATGAAAACCTTATAATTTGTAGTAAAGGACGGATTACATGGACGATGATTTTTTAGTGTCAGATAGCAGGTGAAATTAGATCTTAATCTAAGGTTGAACATGAGGTTACTTCGGCTCAATTTTACTGGCCACAGGTAACTATGAGCAACGCGTACATGACTATCTCTGCGACGAAATACATGCTCAGATTGGGTATAAAAACAGTTCAATGTTTTCACTGTTCAGCCTGTATTATATTTATAATGGTTTCTCTCCCAGGTGCAAGGATTTAGAGGAGAATTATGTTGAAATCTATCATCGTGACCATGTCGGTTGGTATCAAAAAATATGTATAAAAAATCGTTTGACTTTTATTAAATTTCAAAGAATATGTTACCCATGATAACCTATAATATAAAGGGGCGTTTGATATATGCGAAATCTGGGTCAAGATATACAAAAATAATGGTCGAGTATGTAAAGTTCGGTTCAAGCCAAACCCAGCATTTCCTCAAAGAACCAGTAGAGCAGGCAAATTGAAATACAAATATCGCCAGTCCCTTCTATTATTCTTAGTTACCAGCCATTGTATGTATGTATGTATATATGCTGTGTAGTTACCGTTAAGGAACTTCAGGTTGCCTTATGACGACGGTCAATGACCCTGGAATTTTCTTGAAAGTGAAATTTTCCTTTCGCTGGAATGGCTGGGTGGTTGAAATGGGTTGACATGCGCACGTGCTAGGGGGAGGGATGAATTAAATTTTTTTGTGATAATGTCTTATACATACCATACCATAGATATCATTACATATTTAGATGCAAGTTTTATACATACATTATACCTATGTATTATATTACTGACGCTTTATAACTGCTTACCATAAGTGATTTTCGGTCGAGCTTTTCCTCTGTTTCTTAGTGTGAGTGTTGATGTTTTTCCTACATACATATGTACTCGTACATAAATACAAATTTATGTGCATATGCATTTGCTTATGGACATATACTTTAATATGTATATATGGCTTGTAAAGGTATTTATTCGATACACCTAGTATATAAAAGATTTTAAGTTTTTATATATTTGATTGAAATATAATTATAAATAATTACATTACAAGATTAAGGTAACTAGCGACGGAGGCTATCGGCCTGAAAAATATATAAGATGTATCAAAGCTCATTTACCCAAAATACTAAAAAATTACACATTTCATACGATATGGAAGTTGAGGTACATTGAGTTAGGTAATCTGTTAAGCATTACAGAGCATATAGTATAAGTTGGTGAATTCGATATATTTTGAGGTATGTATAATTATTTTCCCATGACTCGTTTACTCATGTTGTTAGCTAATTTCGCGAACGTTGTGTGGGAATGTTGGTAGAGAGTTTTTGCAATACCTTTCGTCACGATATGCCCTTAAATGATCTTTTAATATCACCTTTTCTTGCTGTTTCCTTTACTAATGCTTTCAAATAATTTTTTTTGATATCACTGAATTTATTGGTTAAACTTTACGACTCGTATTTTTATTTCATTTTGCAAATTTCTTATAAAATCCATAACGACATTGGTCTAATGGAAACGAAAATTTAGTTTCCAATACGTTGACGTCAACGCCATACAAGACACGCGACACAAAGATGGAGTAGAGTAGGTCCATGAGACATATATTACAGAGGCTATATAAAGCAACTCAAATTTGATGTTGAATTACGATGTGTCAAAAGATTTATTCGCAAGAGAGGTGATGAGAGCACTCATTAACAACACAGTATAAGAGAACTGTGTGACGATATTCACGCTCCCTACATATGGTACTTATAGCTGACAAGGAAACTGTTGGTTTTCGACAAAGCGGTTTGCAGATAGAAAAAAGAGGGCGAAATGTGAGTATGAAGAACTTGAGAAGCTTACCGACAGCTGGCGGGAGAAGATACGGCGATTTATAAAAGGTTAAAAAGAAGTGATTTAGCGACCGATACACATTATGTTACTGAGTTTATAGAGAGAACACTTCTACTGCTAACTTAATTCAGTGAATGTCAAATACCTGGAAATGGCCAAGTGTGATTTGTTTAATCCACAAATAGGTACAAAAGATTTCTCAATAACGTCTCTTGCACGCTGAAAACCGAGCCGAGCACAAATCTGTTTCCAATCGGCGCTGATCAAGTAGCAGAGTGAACGTGAGAATCAGCGTTGAACGATGACGCGACTAAGAATTTTGGGTAGTGGTTATTTTGGCAAATATCTGCGGTCAATGATGCAAAAATAACACCTGAAATATGTTAAAGTAGAGTTTGATATTTTCTTCCGATTTTTTTTTTTATTAATGATACTTTACGAAGTGGATTAATGCAGTTAAACGAAGGCTTGACATAAAATCATATAATAAAGAAGTCTGTTAGCTCAAATTCTTCTCGAAATAAATATGTATGTATTTTTACAATTGCTTCTGATACACGTCCCTTTTGATGGTGAGTGACACGATAACTGTAAAACGAATCATCTGAAAGCAAAAATCAAAACTGTTTCTTATCCAATGAAACATTTTCACCAAAAAAAAAAGAAAATTGTGGACTTTTTAATTTTTCTACCATTTACATTTTAGGAGTAAAGTGCCGTTTAGTTAATGTTGATAAGTTCAATAGGTTCTAAATGAGGGTCCCACCCAGCTGAAAAACGTGGCTTCGAGAAAACGGCGAGTAAAGTGAAACTAAAAACCCAAAAACAATTCAACAGAACAATGACCTCAAAAAGAATTTAGGAATTACGGAAGAGCCTTGCCGTGCGAATGAAATTTTCCAATAATAAAAAAGGCGTTGCCTTAAAATATTTGTTGGTAAATTCTTCGCAAAAACAACTAGCGCCAAGTTTTACAGCTACAGAATATTTGAGGGTAAGAGGGTAAAAGTGGAAAACAACAATAAGCGAAGGCGGCACACATGTACCTCGTGCTGCGGGTATACCAAGTTCGAATCCAATTCGAACAAAGTTGTCTGGAAAAAGAAGTCTGATGAGGAAACGTGGTGGTTTCCGAAGTATGAGCTATAAATTCTACCGTCCAAAACTGTTGTTGTTATTATTTCACTATTGCCAAAAAATATATGGTCTGAGTCCATAAAACTAAAAACCCAAGAATAAAGATTTTGTTCGTGAGGATTTATCGCTTGCGCGCTCCGTTCTCCCCTCTTCTACTCGTATACTTACTTCTTGGTCTTGCGGACCTTCGGGACTAAGTCTATATTATTTCTAAGAGTATTTTCTAGCAATTTACAAGGGGGCCTTAAATTGCCGCAATAATTGAATATCTTTATAGATGATGATAAAATTATATGCACTCATTTTGATATTATGTATAAAAATTGCCTATTGACGCTTTCTGTGGCAATGTCTTAAGAAAAGTGAGGTAAGCTGCTTATCGGAATGACTAGCGCACTTAGGACTGAAGGCCCATTGTGATACTGCTGCGGTGTACTTCTCAATTCACTATTTCGTGTGTAGCCAGACCACGGTTGTGCTGCATCTAACCGACTTCTGTATTTTAACGCCACTTTTGTTGTGCAGTAATTGCATGTGAGAGATGTGATGGTAGCTTAGCTATCCGAATATATGGTGATTGTTTGGTTTGAAACCAGAGATCCGAACAACCATTCTGGAGCTTCCGTTATTGCTTGGAAGACGCTGCCGTAGTCTGGTAGCATCAAATTAAAATTGGTAGAGAGCGTTTCCCTGCAAGACGGAGGTAACCATTTGGCAACTAATATCGTAAAATTTTGCTGCTTTACCACTACATCCACAAAACTATTTTTTCCTTCCTATAGGCAGTTTCTGTAATAAGACGAGTACCATATATCGATTGTCTAGTATATTAGAAAGAAATGTGCGTATACACATTTTCAAATATGGCCTTTGAAAATTTTCCGCCATTTACTTTTTCAACTGAAGACGCTGAGAAGTGAGATGTGTTGTTTTATAAAATATAAATAAATTTATAAATAATAATTAATTATTTGTTTCTTAATAATTTCTTTATTAGCTGTAGCAGAGCGGGAGCAACATTAGATCAAGAAATAAGATAACAACATATGCATATGTGTATATGCATATCTACTTACGTATGAGCATAAAGACGAATGTGCGCATATGTACGTATGTATGTACATATGATATTTACGTTTTATTTTTGGTTTTATGAGAATAACAATATTGTTTATTTCAGCGTTCTTCATAGAATCAATAGCCACCACATCACAGCATTTTATTTGGATTATCAACGCAAGCTTCAAGTGAATTAATATCATCGATAGGATTATCATCGCGAAACGTCCTTCCAGAAACATAAATAATCAAAACGTAAGTTTTTCATTTATTAATGTTTGAAGCTACGGCCAAAATCCTATATAACTTAGTGCGAAAGTGTGTATCCATTTGGCCGTAGTTGCAGTGTAAAAAAATTGTTTTGTATAAATTCTACATTTGTTGTTTATGTGCCAGGCACACATAAACGTATGTATGCATGTACCTAACGTATATGCAAACAGCAAGGTCTTTGAAAACCTTTTATTGTGATAAATTGCTTAACTTAAATTTGTTAAAATGAAATTTAAAAGAAAGTTTATCTAATTGCCTTTTAGTTTAATCAAACTTATTTAAAAAAAAATATTTTTTTTGTGTAAATTTTGCATTTTTGTTGTGCATGTGCCAGTCATAAACATATGCGTGTGTACAAATTGCCCATGTTGTAACAAAAGTTAATTTTTTGTTTAAACATTTAACTTAAACTTGATTAAATGAGTTTTAAAATAAAGTTTATTTAATTATCTTTTAGTTTGATGAAATTTATTATAAAAAAATTTAATTTTTTTGTGTAAATTTTGCACTTTTGTATTGCAGGTGACAGTTCTACATATATTCTGGTGTAGAAAAGCAATGGTGTAACAAAAGTTCTTTTTTTGTTTGAATATTTACCTTAAATTTGTTTAAATGAGTTTTGGAATATAGTTTATTTAATTATCTTTTATTTCATGATATATTGTATATTATTAGAAAAATTGATTTTTTCGTAAAAATTTTACATTTTTGATACGTATGTACCAAGCATAAACAAATAATGTATGCAAATAGTTATGTTCTTTGTAAAGCTTTTATTGCGATTAATTATATTATATTAAACGGTCTTATATGCTAGCAATAAAGATAAAAATTCAATAAAATACATCATAATAATAATTTTTTTTTTGTATTTTTCAGATTCCATTTGTATACTTTTTTACTGGCGTAGATTGCTGTCACGATTAAAACCAAGTGAACAACGCCGCCTGTTCAGCCAGGTCCTACTACGCATGACATTTCTAACGGAGTGGAGGTCTTACTCTGAAGCGGCTGTCTTAATATTTTAATTACTCTAAAACTTATTTTCAGTTCGTCAAAATTCTAGCACCATTGTCTATTAAGTATTAGAAATTAATGTACATGATTTAATAATAATAATTTTGTTAAGCATATGTATATGTAAAAAGAAGTAAATTATTCATTTTCATTTTGTTATTGATTAAAAAAAACTAACTTTTTAAATCCAAAATGTAAATAAGTAAATTTTTATTTATATTTTTAATAAACAAAAATAAACTTAAAAAATGCTATTTTTCATTTTGAAGGAAATATAGGTAAAAGGTCAATAGCCTATGGGTAACACGTCGGGTAACAAATACATCTGTTTTCAATAACTAATGAGTAACACGTCGGGTACCAAAGCCATTTGTTTTTAATGACTAATCAGTAACCCGTCCGATAACAAAGACATTTGTTTTGAATAACTCACCGCCCATAGATATGCTAACAAATGATTATGTATGTACATTTGTTTTCAATAACCAGTTGCTGCCAGATCGAGTAATATACGTGCTTGTTTTGAATAACAGATGTATTACAAATACGGTAACAAAAATATCCCAAAATTAAAAAAGGCGAATATATATATCGCATACCGATAAATACAATGCGAGTGAATGAAACAGAGAATTACACGTACGTGAAACAAAGCGGAGAAATTTGTTATTTTTTTCCCACGGCTAGAAGAAAAGTAACAATTCAAATAACAAATGCACGTATGTAAAGTAACAGACGGATAACATGTTAGGCAACAGCTACCCGTCTTGCAGGGTTATGAGTGAATTCCACAGCCGTGAAGATGGCTATACCGTTCGGATACATTGAAGAACACGAAATTGAAATTTCAATAAAAGTAGTCCCGTTGTAACGGTAAATGGTAAGCACGAGTCGCTTTCGCATGAGTGTGCTGCGCATTTGCATCGACTTCTATAACTTTTTCGCAGTGATAGCTACATATTATATTTTGACCTTTACACCCGTTTTTATTTATCCAAAATCTCAGATTTTAGTCATTTTGTAAATTTGAAAATCTTTAAATCCAATTTAGCACAGTAAACGGATTCTGGGACACTAAAAGTCAAAAAAGGGAGAAATTCAAAATATTTGAAACTTTCAAGCGCTCCGAATCACCTTGATTTTGATGGGAATGTAATTTTATGTAATTTAGTAGATGGATAATACTAACTGACACTTAAACATCTATTACATATATAATATGAAAAATTAACCTACCGGACCGATTTTGTTTCGTTTCGGCGTCATGTTATCGAAACGAAATGCGAATCGAAACGAAATGAAATTGTTAATGTGGAAACCGCACATACTTATCGTAAACGTTGATTTTAACAAGCTGTCTGCTATGATCAACAGCTTACTTCAATTTTAACGTTTAACATTATCTGTTACCGATTTAACAAGAACGAGAGTTTTTCGCACCGAGTCAAAAGGAAATAAAATTTATTTTGATAACTGCTTTAACGATCAAATTTTCAAATGTTTCAAACGAGTCGAATGAAATTTTTTGTTTGGGCTTGTTGCTTGTAAGATTTGCAAATATAATGTGCTATACGTGTATGTTTGCACAAACAGCAAATATATTAAACATTGTTTTCGGTACACATATCATTAAATAACAATGGATTTTCTGCGAATTACTCATTTTAATTTAGTTTTGCATAATTTTGTTGCTTTCAATAAGTAAAGAAAAACAAATTTTGACGGAACGTACTATTAGCTCTGTTCGGTGAGAAACGTTAAAATTGTGCTTTCTCAGTACAAATTTTACTTTCTTTTTGCCCAACGGACGCGGTTCAGTAAAATTCAGTAACAATTGCTACTGCCAAGCAGCTAACCGAATACACTAATTATAACTGGCTTACCATTCTCACCGCGCTATTATAACCAGCCCTTTACCCACAGCACCGTGAATTTCCATTACTTTTTAGTTAAATATTGTTAGCGGCCGCTGAGGCCGAGTGTTTAGCAATACATACTACCATCTGGAGGTTCATGGGCTCGAAAGCTGCCGCCGCTCAGCAGAGAATTCCAATCTCTCCGAGTATATTTCTAACATGAATAAAAAACTCATCATATTTGGTAAATCCATCAGTCGTTGGGAGGTGGGTTAGAATATACTGTTGCTTTCTTCATTGGTAGTAAAAAATTTTGACGATCACGACAACTTTGACGAGAAGCTCAACCCTAGGCGAATTTGATACGGCAGCGGGTTCAAGTGTTTTTAATTCATTGAACGTCGTGATTGTCAAAATTATTTTTATACATTTCATTTATGTTTAATACAAGAAGTGGTTTATTAACTTTGATCCGAATAATGTTAGTGCCAGAAGGAGAAGAGATAGACCCATCAAAATGTATACCGATAGGGTCAGAATGACGAATTGAGTTGATTTAGCCATGTCCGTATGTCCGTTTTTTCTACGCAAACTAGTTCCTCAGTTTTTGAGATATTTCTACCAAACTTGGTACATTTAAGCCATCGTTTCTTGGAACTTGTCAGATCGGACCACTCCAGCTTATAAACGACCGATTTTTAATATTTGAGATTACACTTTAGTGCCAAAAATTATCGAAATCGGACGACTATAACATATGTATATAACCGATTTTTCAGAGTTGAGGCTTTGGTCGAAACTCTGTGAAAAAAGCATCTAAGAGTATGAAATTTTGTATTATATTTACATTAGCCCCCTGCAACCAATATGTTCAGATATGAGTATGATATTCGGTATTCTACACACAGATATTCGGTATTCTACACACATATTGTGTGTACAAATAAACGTTATCACCGAAAATCATCCAACTAATTTGTATTTAATTCTAAAATGAAATACCATATGGTTATGAAAGGTATAAATACCGTTCTTCCTTCTTGTTTAGATTATGTTTTGTTGGTTTGAAGTTCATTTAAGTTTTTGGGAAAAAGGCAGTCTGGGTTACGGTTTAGATGATTTAAATTAATGTATTAAATTGTGATCTTTGAGATAATTATCAAGGGTGAATCCAGAAATGTTTTTGGCATCCAAAGAGATGTCGTCAAACTTTTTTCTGCGCTGAATTTAATTTGTTTATAGAATCGTAGCTTAGAGTGCCATATGAGAAAACTAAATTTGGGAAGCAACAAGGGACTGAACTTGTTTAAGTTTAGTGAAATTTTTTTTACTATGCGATGGTTTATTTGATCCTCACAAGTTAGAGAGGAATTAATTTTGAACACAAGATTATGTTGTAATGTTTACATTTAGCTCCTCATAAGCTTAACTGCTCTTGAATATAATGGCTTTCTGTGTCAAAAGCTTTAAAGAAATCTAAAAGTACTCAGATGGTACTATGTTGTGATCTATGTATACCCAGACTGAAATTCACTCAGTAAATTATTGAGACACAAGTCTGACACTATTTGAACGTAAATAAATTTGGAGAGCATTATAAGAGTTACCTTTAACCGCCGGAATGAATGGTAATAATAATAATGATTAAAAATGTACATAAGCAAGGAAAAATAAGCTCATGACACCAGCCTCAATCGTACAAGTTTTTGCACCTTTGGCACAGATACCCGGCGATTTTAGATTTGTCCACAATACCTTGGAAGGCAAATGAGTTTTAAATTTTGCAACCTAGTAAGCTTGCATTTACGCAATTAGGTTGTTACTTTATTCCTTAAGTTTTTATATGTGGCCCAAGGTTTATTGGTAGGATTCGTATGGTCGATAGCGTTAATGGTAAAATACTGTAATTTGTCTTTAACATCTACAAGCAGCCAGCAGTAATTCCAGTTTAGGGTCATGGCTTCGGCAGATAGCGCAGCAGTTTCTGTAATCTTAATATCTCTAAAAGTTACATTCGTCGATGGCTTATTGAGAAGTTGAAAAATATTATTATTAGCTCGTGGTCAGAAACTCCTGGCAACAAAAAATGGCTAACATAGCTTACACCAAAAAGATCTAATATACTTGACTTGCAGTGTAAGTGTCTAGACTTTGCATTATCCCTCAACATATCAACGTTTAAGTTGCCACAAATGAGGATATACATGCAGACCAGGGACAACTCCGATATTTTACTGAGCAATTGGGTGGGATCATTTGATTTATGGGGGTTGTATACACAGAAAACAATACCACAATCAATAAATATACTTTCAACATTTATCATTTCTAACGAGCGAGTAATCACTTACAGAATATGCATATTTTTCCATAGAAGCTCTGAACCAGGCCTCAGTCACACATATTATGTTACAGTTTGGGTCAGGAAATGTTAAGTTTAGATATTAAATTTTTCACGGGTTAGGCTCCTGGAATGTCATTGTTATTGTTCTCACAGAGATTGCTACCAATAACAGTGCTGTATATTTAAGAGGTATTTGAAAATTGTCAGTTTTTCTACTTCTTCTTTGTTGTCGTATGCACCGCTTTCATTGCAAACATCCTACGTATCGCTACTATGGAAACAAATGGAATTCGGTAGTGTCAGAAAAGTGTTGAAAAACTACAAAGCGGCAGGACCCCGCTATTCAAATACGGCGCTGAAGAACTAATAAGGCGCATGCATCAGCTTCTTTGCGGCAATTACCGTGGGATAGTCTCCTTAATATCGCATATAAGGGCTTATCCAGGATATTGTGCTAAAGCTAAAGCCCAATAGCTGCAATACACTCCTTGCAGCTTGCAATCCATTCTGCGACCGATTGACGACAATAACAGCGCTGTTTGATTTTCTCAAGAGTTTTGGATATCCTAAGTGCTCCCCTCTGGAACCATTGAGGAATTCCTTGAGAACGTCCGGAGTTCTCAACTTCGGAACTACTATTAGATTGTGGGAGCACTGGCCATCATCAATTTCTTATACTAACAATTAGCCAGATATCAATTTTAAACTGCTCCATTGCGCCCAGTATGCCTTTGCAATTGTACTTTCTACTGATATTTGCTCCCTATTTAGCTGTCTGTTCATCTCTAGTACGTTTCAAGTACGGATTTTCCTACTGACGTTTCTGCAGCTGACTTGCATCTCACTCTTCTGCTGGGGTAATTATCATTAGTCGGACATCTATCATGTCTTTTTTACTTTAGCATTTACCATAAACAGTGTTTATATTCGTAGCATTGCAGTCTCTTAATCCACCGAGCCAGCTGTCCTTCAGGATTCATGAACTATAGTTCCAAATTCAGCGTCCCAGCCCGGAAATATCGGCTTCAGGTAATTGTCTGCCGTTGATAATGGCGTCCGCCGCTAAAGATTATACCAGAACAGTTCATTTTCGAAGTTTTATTGGTTATTTGAATTCATTTAATGCTCAAACTGGGATGTATCCATTCATTTACGTCTTAGCCAGGATTTTACCAATAAGTATGTCCGTTGTAAAATTTTGTGCTGCTTCAACAACCCATGGGGCATTCAATTGCTAGAGGCACCAAATATTCCTTTCAGTTGGCTCGTCTTAGTTTAACGAAGTTTTCGCCCACCTTCCTGTCTCTTGCATTCACGTGCAAAGTAACTTGACTTTCCACTTTGTTATCTAGTCTACTTGGAAGTGCGGCCGCTTTATGTTCCCGACAGTTTCAGCAAATGTGGACTTTGGATTCGCATATGTCTCCCGCTTGGTGTATATGTCCTGTAGCTCTGCCTTATTTCCGCAGGTAATTAATCTTCGCCTTACCAATTCTTCTTTGAGGGGCAGTATCACAAATCCTCAATCATAACCATTTTCTTTTCTTTCAGAATTTATTTATCAATCCCACTTCTGACACCAATTATAAAATTATATGTAAAAAAACCATCAGCCGCACTTAAGCGGCTTAGTATAAACTGTAGGTCCCTCCATTTTGTTGGAAAAACATCAAGACGTAAAACTACAAATTGGAGGAGGAATACGGCCGAAAATCGCTTCAGTGGTTAGAAAGCGCCAATTATTATATATATATAAATAACAATTCATTTTACTATACAAGACGGCTTATTTTACAACTCTAACGCTCAACTATTTTCACACAGTTTATTCCACTATAAGCAGACAGTTTACTGCCCATGCAATTCTTTATAAACTTGATGCTAGATATCACGATTCTCTGTCGAATTTTGTGATCATGAAAACATGAAAACGCCAGCTGGCCAGAAAAACTTTTATTGTAAAATCGATTCGTCCAACCGTTTTCTGAAGTTTTTTATACACAGTACTCGTATTCCTTCCTAAAACATACTTCAAACAATGAAAAAAATTTGATGTAAGTAACTGAGGAAACAATTAAACTCATTTATTATTTCACAATTGTTCATAAAATGTAATCTTTGATTTCTAACCGCACATATTTTGAATTAAAACTAATCCGGACCATAAATAACTGTGATTATAGCATAGGTATAAGAATATAGGTATAACAAAGTGATCACATAGGTATGAATGTATGTAGGTATGTATGAGCACCCACAGACATAAGTATACGAGTAGAAGTATATTCAAAACAGCAATAGCCGGCAGGAAAAAATACTAGTTGTTAACTAGGTATAATGCTACTACAAATGCATGTTTGCTGCACCTTTCAATTATCTGTATATATCCCATCTCGATCGCAACGTTACGAAGTAGGCAGCCGCTTTCTCTCAACTTGTGCCGCCTCATCGTACCAGCAGTTTTTTTACCTTTCCGAAAACCAATAGTTTTGTTTACAGCTGAACGTAAGGAGCTTACACAGCTACCATTCGGCCACCAGTGAAGTCGATCAGCTCATCCTATTTTGGTATGTTCCAACATGAAAGCTGAATTTTCCGACAATTTGCCCAATCTGGCATTGAAGTACTTGCTTCCGTTCTTGTCCCGTCCAATCGATGATGTCAATATTTAGTTGGACAGCGGCACTTTTCCAATTAAGGGACTGGACAATCCGAATGCATGCTCTTAAATCATAATCCCTAAGTAAGTATAAGTAGCACGACAATGACAACCACTAACCACTAGGCTTTCGCGGCGATGTACAGTGCTCTTCAACAGAGCATAACAGAAATCAAAATAAAATACAATACATGGGTTACAAAATAACTCCTCATAAGCAATTGCACAGTGGTTGACCTTTTGATTGGTTTATCCACGTCTTAAATGAAACAGACTTGTTCATATTAGTTAGTGTTTAATAAGTAAGTCTATATTTCTAATATCAAATCAACTCCTGCCGATCTCTGTGATATTGGTGTTTCTCGTTTCTTATATGCAATATTAGAAAATGTTTGCTAGATATTGCAAGAAGACTAACATTTAAGTATTCCTGATATTATCTTCCTTCTGAGGAAACTGCTGAATTAAGAAATATTTAATTGCGTAAAGATGTAACGACTCCATCAAATCTGGACTTATTTAAACGATTACTTTTGAGTTCAGATCCTCTGATCACTCTACTTGTATATTATATATTATTGGCGCTTTGTAACCGCTGAATCGATTTCGGCCGAGCTCCTCCTCTAATTTGGATGTTTTATTTTATGTCAGAAATACACTCAGAGTTCTTGGCATTCTCTGCCGAGCGGCGACCGCAGTTAGAATAGTAACTTACTTTTTTATTTAAATTAAGTTTCTATAATTTTTAATTGTTGGTCGGACCAGGACTCTAACCCTGGCCTTTCGAAGGACAGTATGCATTGCTAACTACTCAGCTATCCGGCCGCCTCTGATCACTGGTCAACGAAAATTACCACGCAAAAATATTTCGATTTTATTAAAATCAGTTTCTGATTTAGTTGAACAAGGTTCAAATAGTATTTTTTTTAATTGTCTACTTAACTAGTCTTAATAAATTAGAATCGCTATCATTATTATCATATTAATACAATTTATTTATCCTTTACCTTGTTATTTTAATAAATTAGTCAAAAGCAAAGCAAAAGATTTTGGGATTCCTGCAAATTATTATTTTCGAAGTTCGAGAGGCGACATGGGTATTATGAAAAGTATTGGGAGGGATTTATTTATGTTAATATTATTATTTATTACTTACTATAAGCATAAAAAGCTAAGAGTGGAAGTATTTTTGCCGCTAATTCCATTCAAGACACTGTGAATGGTAGACGAAATTATTATTGTTCCTTTTACTGGTGAGTTGCATTACCTCATTTTTAAAATACTAGTACTAAATTATAATTTTTACATACTAGTTTAGATTTTCACTGTAGGAAGGCACCAATGAAAATGTGTACATATGTATGTACGAGTTTATAGAATTGTCTATATTAAATCTATTACATGCTCATAGTTGAATTAGCAAATCATTATATGTAAGTACCAATGTTCCCTTACATGCAATACTTTGTAAATAAAAAGTACGTGTATTTCAAGTGCAAGTGTAGGATAGACTATAGAATAGGTGCACGCGCAAATACTTCCGCACGTTACCCATCCCCCTCGGAGGCACTTTGGCACGATGGCGATCGTAAGCCCATGAGAGGCAACAACAACAACGCAAGTCGCAAGTCTCACCATATCTTTGCCCTGCATACGACTGCATTAGTCGAGTTCATTGCACTTTTCGTAGCTGTGTCTAATAACGCTGTCGACCTTGATGCATAGCGTCAATTTCAGAGCTGCGCAAAGTTGCATACTCTCCAACTTATAAATGATACATGCATATTTTCTGGCACAGTCGCATGTGGTGAAAAATATTCATATCCGTGTCGTTTAGTTTTAACGCACAAAAAGACCAGAGAAACATAGCAAAATACAAATTTTTGTTTCTCACATTTTGCGAGTAGATTTCTATTTTTGGATATCGGATATGGCTGCGCTAAACTCAAAAAAGTAACTTCGTCTGTTTAGGAAACAGCATTAACAACTATAAATATACTCGTATATGTCAGAAACTTTGGACTGATAAGGCAATTAAAAAGTTTCCTCTCGACGAACAAATACAGAGATAAACCCGTTCTGCTTTATGGAGTAGAAGTTTGACGGTAACAACACCCGATGAATCGGCATTGAGAGGGTTCTATGGTCCTTTGCACATGGAACAATAAGCTGGAAGAGGTATATCAAGACCTTGAGGTAGTACAGCAAAGCTGGATGAAAGCGCTCCAGCTATGGAAGTATTCGATGCGGTATCCGTTGATGAAAGTAGAGGTATCTCCCAAAAAGAAAACTACAAACAAACGTCTGAAAATTGTGCATACGCTAATTAAGACGAAGATGTAAAGTAAATTATAAAAGCAAAACATTAATATTATATATAAAACTCGAGTTAAAGAAATGAAAGTAAACGAAAAAATCATTTCGTGCCTAGTGGATACAGAGGCTTCACTAATGCGCTAAATTAAACACGACGAAACATTTGACGAAAGCACAATGCAGAAAAGTTATGCAAGGATGTATGGTTTGGGAAACGTTGATACGGCATTGTTGGGCAAATTTGAGGCGAAAGTCGAAGTAGACGGTCTGTGCATACGTCACATATTTCTATTAGTCCCAGATGCAAAGATTAATGTAGATAATATCGTGGGTTTCGATTTCTTGCAAAATTTCACGGTCATTTTAAACGCAGATGGATACAGCTTTATACAAGCAGACGAATGTAAAAGTGCGGGTTGGATACCCAGCCACAATTTCCAGTGAAATTAAATATTATACCTATTAGTAACAGCATTACATTTCACGAAACCCCCAGTCGATTGTCAGCACAGCAGCGAGAGGTAGTACAGAAGCAGGTTAAGGAATGGTTGAAGCAAGGCATAGTAAGAGAGTCCTGTTCAGAGGTGGCTAGCAGGGTAGTTTTAGCAAAGAAAAAATACGGTTCGTACTGATTGCGTAGATTTCCGCAAACTGAATTCTTTAGATAGATTTCCAGTACAAGTAGTAGACGGAGTGAAAAGATGCAAGGCGCAAAATATTTATATGTAATGGACCTGAAAAACGGTTTCTTCCACGTTGAAATTGAAGAACAAAGCCGCAAATACACTGCGTTTGTAACGAGGGAAAGGCTATTTGAATTTAATAAAGCACCTTTTGGATTTTGTAATTTGCCTGCGGTGTTTGTATGGTTCACAAGCTATGTGTTTAGAAACTTAAAAAACGATGGCATAATGGAGATATAAGTGGATGACATAGTGGTATTTGGAAGAAGAAGAATATGCGAACGGTGTTAGCACAGGCGCAGCAGTTTAATCTGAAAATTAATTGGAAGAAATGCAATTTTCTAAAGAAAAAAATGATTTTTCTCGGGCATGAAATTGAGAATGCGGCCACTGGAAGAAAAAGCAAAGGCGGTAAAAAATTTTCCTTTGCCAAAGAGCGTGAGGAGCATACAACTATTTCTGGGACTTAAAGGGTACTTTCGAAAATTTGTACAAGGGTACGATACGGTTGCTAGGCCGTTGACGCTGCTACTTAAAAAAGATGCCGTTTTCAAAATCGAAAGCGAAGGACTACGGGCAATTGAAAAATTGTAGTTGGCCCTGGGCCAAGATTCGGTATTAAAAATCTTTACATATAATGCTAAAACTCAGTTACATGTTGATGGGTCCAAATATGGATTTGTTGCAGCATTCCTACAGCATCACGACGGTAAGTGGCACCCAGTATATTTTTATAGCAAGAAGACGACATCGAATGAAAAAAAAATTACATAGTTACTTTTTAGAAGTAAAGGCTGCTTACTTAGCTTTAAGGAAATTGCGTCACGATCTTTTAGGCATTGAATTTGTTGTGGTAACTGACTGCACAGCATTTAAAGAGATATCAGCTAAGAAAGACGTACCTGGAGAAGTCGTCCAATAGTTGATGCATTTACAAGATTTTACATTACAAATGAAGCATCGTGCGACATGTGGATAGGTTAAGCCGGCACCCTGTGATGGTTATAACATCGCATATACGAGCTCAATTTTGAAAGGAACAACAAAGTGATGGTCAGCTGTCAACAGTTGCTGAAATTTTTAAAGGTAAGCAATACGCTGACTGGTATGAGAAAAAGTCAGTCAGCAAGTAGCCAAGCAGAGAAGCAGAGAGCAACAATCTTCGTTTAATATAATAAAGCTTAATTGGATTTAAATATTTTACATATGTGGAACATTCACGTTATTAAAATATAACTTTTATTGTACTTCCATTTAACTAAATAAATTCTAAAAATTTTACATGCATATACGTATATACGAAGATGGTTTTCTCTTTTAATATATGGTAGATTTGGACTCAGAAGTGAGCAGTCCCTAGTCCATTTAAACAAGTTTTTCTGGCGTTACATTCTTCCATTGAACGTAATTATTTCCTGCAAATTCCCTTCAAAGTAATCCCCCTCAGGCATAATACACTTATGCAAGCGTTTTTTCCAATACTCGAAAAACCTTTGAAACGCGTTTCGATTTTTCTTTTATTTCCTCAATCGCTGCAAAACGCTTTCCTTTCATCGGTGTCTTCAGTTTTGGGAAGAGGAAGTCAGCGGGGGCCAAGTCCGGTGAATACAGTGGTTGAGGCATGATAACGGTTTTGTTTTTGGCCAAAAACTCACGCAAGAGCTGGTGCGTTAACATGGTGCAAAATCCATGATTCTTTTTTCCAAAATTCTGTGCATTTCTGACGAATTGCTTCGCGCAAACGGCGCATAACTTCTAGGTAGTTTCCAATTTTAACGTGTGTACAATTCGCAGATTCTGCAATAACAAAAAAATAGATAATTAAATAATTGTCAAAATATTAAGGGAGCCTTTTTGTCAAGAGGGAACGAGAAAATTGTTTACTTATCCAACCTTTAATTATTAAATCATGTATTGTATGTAGATTAATTTGTTTGTATCCCATTTCTTCAACTGAGCACAACAATAATTAGTATTATATTTAAGTATGCAATTGGGGGCCGCGGTAACCGAGTGGTTAGCATTCCCTACTGACATTCGGAAGGCTCGGGTTCAAACCCCGGTGTCACCAACATCCAAAAGCTATGGAAAATTAATTTCAGACACGAAATAAAGGCTCCTCGTAAAAAAAACCATCAGCCGTTCGGAGGCGGCTTAGTATAAACTGTAGGTCCCTCCATTTGTTGGTAAAACATCAAGACGCAAAAACCACAAATTGGAGGAGGAGCTAGGCCGAAAATCGCTTCAGCGGTTATAAAGCGCCAAATATATATGTATATATATATATATACATAAATGCAATTTTCTTGGCGATGCTCCACAGTGGTTTTTAAGAATAAATTCGTAAATAATTTAACATACGATCAAAGGACTTACACGTATATGAATTCATACATCGACTGCGGTATTCGCCGTAGAGGACCAGTGAAATGGTCACATTTATTACGAAATTTAATTGAAGATATCGCACACTTAATATTTAAAGTATAAAGGAATGTAACTCAAAAATACTTTATAACAAGTAAAAATCAAAAGGTAGATTCCCACAGCATCCCAGGCCAATTTGCCTGGTCCCCTACTAAGTATTGCGATTCGAAAGAAAAAATCTTCGAATTCGAATAAATGCAACTACGTAATTCTATAATAACATTTCAATTCGAATGCTGCCAAATTCACGGTACTACCTAACATGTATGCGACAGTGAGTTCGAAAATGGCAAATATCATTCGACAAGAAACTAGCATTCAGAACGGTTGGAAAATGTGAGTTCATAACGGCATCTTTCGTTTTTTTTTTTGTATAAAAAACATTTTTTTTGCTGTCATTTTAAACACAATACGTTTTGAACAAAGAACTTTCTCTACTGCAAACTTCCCATAAATATTTCGATATCGTCTGCTGTGCAAATCCCAATTGAAAATCTTGCCCTATTTGATGCTGGTAACCACCATGAGCTAAAAACTTCAAAGTAACTGTCAGTCTTAGGACTGGGGGTATTGCGACACAACTATGAGGTGCTTTTCATTTTGGCTCAATACTATTTGAAACCTATAAAAAAATGTTTCTTTATTGAGTCGAAAGTTTTGAATAAAATTGTAAAAAAACATATGCCGTCAATGGCTATTTCTACACAATTTTAACACAACTTGTCTAATTCTTTACCGTTCAGGCTCAAAATGTCTGACTGATCCTTAAATGTCTTCGCTGAATTTTAACTTTGTTTTCGTCGTCAAACCACAACACCACCGAATCCATTTTGAAATAATTTTCGTATAGATTTTGAAACTTTAACCGGCTTTTGTATAAAATTTTAAATTGTTTAGTGCTGCCATATTTTAAAATTACGTGGCGACAGCGAATGCGCAAGTGTTAGGTAGTGCCATTATCAGCTCGGAACGCATTGCTTTTCGAATCGCAATACGTAGTAGGGGCCCTGATTACGTGCGTAGTTAATAGGGATTACCGTCTGTCAAGGCTATATTTCAAAGCCGGTGTATATGATCCTATATTAGGATAAATACTTACCAAAAATAATTAAAGGAGTACTCTTTGACACATGTGGACTACATTTTTCATGTGTGCATAAAGTACTCGCGATTTTTGTCGAGTGCATGTATTTTAGCTAATACAAAGCAAGATGGTAATGATAAATTCATATATGGTAAATACATACATAGACTTTACATGTTTACATGCATTGGTACATACATGTATACATACACACGTAGGCATGTTTATGTGCAGCCGATATACCCACACTGTAAACTCGGAGGCATTAGCGTAGTTTTCAACACTTTGCGTCCAGTTTTTCCTCCTTCCTTCTCACGGCCATAGGTTTCGGAACAGCTCTGATGGTGTATTGTGCAAGAGGCCGTGCATCGGTTTTTGACGAAATAGCAACGGCACGTGTAACGAAACAACAGAGTACGGCGGTCGTTGAACTCAGTTGGTTTGTGAAGTGTTCACATGCATTACACATGCCGACAAATGCACATATAATATATCTACACAGTAAGTGCACTATAGATGCTGCTTCAGCTGAAACAAAAAAATACAATGAATATACACACATACATATTCAATCAAGCTGACTGCACATTTAGAGCAAAGAAAGAGAAAAATGAGTCGGTAGCGCAGACAGCAAAAGAGGAGGCCGGATGGAAAATATATGTATAAACAATCATACTTACATATGTATTAACAACATTGTTGGGCGAGTGCTCTCTACTAAATTTGCCAACAGTTGCAGTGATGAAGGTTTCTAGGCGTGCAGGGAGGTTACGGGTTGGAATTGCGGTGGCGCATGCACTTTATTGTTACAACGACCGCTGGTATACGATTGTTTGTACACTGTGGGTATTGGCTGACGTTGGTGATGACTGCCGCTATTATTAGCTTGTATTTGTGTAAGCACATTTTGTACAAGATTTACATATTTACAAATACGTGTATGAATATGTACACTTGTGCGTCGGCTGGTGTATTTTTCATTTAAATTTTTGTCAAATCATGAAATGAGTCAATTAAATTATACATATGTATGTACATACATACATGAACGCTTCCACATCCAAGTGTGAGATGGGATAGATGTTATTTTTCTTAATTCTTATCTTATTAAATTCGATAAAAATTTGATCACTCAGCTCCTTTGTACTTTTCGTAGAATAGACAAGGAATTCAGTAAGTTGTCGTCAGTCTCAAATAGATACATTTGCCTTCAAAGTATAATTTTTAGGCTAGTTGGCTAGTCACAAAAAAAATTCCTAGATCAGGTCAAAATGACAATACGAACAAGGTGTTAAAAAATTTATGCAAAACATAGAGCAGACGTAATATTGAAAACCTAAATTGTTATACAAATGCTTGCATTCATAAATTAATTCATCAAGCTCAAATAAAAATGCCAAATAAAAATTTAACTAACATTTTGAAATTGATAAATAACTTAACTATTTAAATATCCATTGCAAATTAAATTTCATTTAGTCGCTACATTATTTAAGTTTCGAAATATTTCCTATACAACATTTTCCATGTTACATGCCAGTCGTTTCTTCTTTTCGTCTTTTGGAGAGGTCCTTCCCGATCCTGACGGAGTTTTAGTGCTGGTTATCATACATAGCCCTTTAAGTTTTACGAGGACACCAAATTCAGACATAGCGGAGTAAAGACAGTTCCTATTCGTGCTGTCAAAAGCGGCTTCGATCCTCTTTTCACGAGTCTTTTCCAAGATTTGGGGCATGGTGAATCTGGTCAAAAGCCACACTGGTAAGGTCCAATCAGTTTGTTAACGTGGGGCTTTAGTCTTTCAAACAACACGCTCGACAGGACCTTATAAGCGATATTAAGGAGGCTTATCCCATTAAAAATGAGCGGACTGTGGGTTCCTACAGGAGTCAGCTCCTTTCTTGAAACCTTCTGTAAGTAGTCTATCTTTTCATAGAATTTTCGAGTGTTACCCTCATCGTACCAGCTGTTTCTGCGTCCTTTCCGAAATCCAATAGTTTCGTTTGCAGCTTTACGTAGGGAGCTTGAAATGCCGTCCCACAGTTCCCGTATACCGAGTTGCTGATGAGTGCTCTCAGAGAGAAGGAGGGCAAGTCGAGAAGAAAAATCGTTCGGCACTCTTTCAGGATTCCAGCCTTTCGACGTGGAACTTTTGTTTGTTGATGGGCGTTCTTCGATACACAGAGGCGCGTGGGTATATTCGCTGCAGCAAGATAGTGATCCGAGGCGATGAGGGGTTCTCGGAATGTATGCGCGTCAAGAACACTGGAGACATGTGTTCCGTCTATCACAACATGATCGATCTGGTTTTGTGTTATTCGGTCAGAGGATTGCCAAGTAGCTTGATGTATTTTTTTGTGATGGAATCTAGTACTACAAACAACCATATTTCGGGCCCCGGCGAAGTAGATCAGCCTCGACCCTTTAGGGGATATTTTGTTGTGAATTCTGAATTTTGCGACAGTCGTACCAAAGATATTTTCTTTGCACACTTTGGTATTAAAAGCTCAAAGCACGATTTTCACATCGTAGCGGTGGCAGCGCTCATAAGTATGCTCTAGGCGTTCATGAAAGGCATCTTTGGCCAAATCGTTCTTTTCATCCACCGGGTGAATGGCAGTACTCGACGATGGAGTCTCTCTCCCACCATAAGTCCGACACCAAATTTGTGCTCCTTTATATAGCCGCTGTAGTAGGTGTCACAAGAACCTACTCGCTTTCGTCCTTGTCCCGTCCATAGCACTTCTTGGACGGCGGTGATGTCAGCCTTTAGTTTAGCGAGGCTGAGACACCTTTCCAATTAAGGGATCGGACATGGAATTGAGTATAGCCTCGAAACTGGCATACCATACCCAGAAGCTTGACTACACCCCATTTCACCCCATACATATCTTTTTAATGTTGTTTCAATTCATTACAAACAAATGCAAATATAGTTATGCGTATACAGATAAGCAATTTAATTGTTTACAAATGAAAATTCAAATATATGTAGGTACTCATGTACACATAAGTCCGTTTGTACTATATACGCAGCGGTGTGATACAAAAATTAGAAAATAATTTCATGAGATTGCACAATTGAACAAGTAAATCGTATAACAAATGAAATTAGGAAAGCTTTCGAAATGCGAGAGTATTGCTCGGCTGTTTTTCTTGATGTGGCGCAAGCATTTGACAAAGTGTGGTATGATGGCCTCATTCATAAAATTAAAAAATCATTACCTAACACGTTCCACAATATCCTTGAATCCTACTTATCCAACAGGCGATTCACAGTAAAGGTGAATGATTACATAACAGAAGAGTATCCGATTACGGCAGGTGTTCCGCAGGGTAGTGTTCTTGGACCAATATTGTACATACTGTTTACCGCAGATATCCCTACAAGTGACGAAGTAATTACGTCAACATTTGCGGATGATACTGCTATACTAAGTCGACATAAATGTCCCATTACAGCCACAAGGGTGTTGCAGCGGCATCTTAAACAAATTGAAGAATGGCTAGCGAAATGGCGCATAAAAGTTAATGAAAACAAATGCAAACACATAACTTTTACATTAAGGCCAAAAACGTGGACTACTGTTAAGCTCAAGAATGTGTCGATACCGCATGCTGACGAAATTACATACCTCGGAATCCATTTGGACAGGCGCTTAACCTGGAGACGACACATTGCAGCTAAAAAGCTGCAGCTTAAACTCAAATCTGCCAGTTTACATTGGCTTTTAAACAAGAAGTCTGGACTTAGCCTTAGCAACAAAGTCCTCTTATATAATGCAACAATAAATCCGATATGGAATTATAAAATTATAATTAAAATTATAAAAATAATAAAAAAATGCTAACTGAGAAGAAATTTCGCTCGAATGAATACGTTCACGAATAAAACCAATTCAAAACATTTTCGGTTCGACCCAGTAATGATTCTTTAAAATTATACAAATAAAGAAAATTGTTGGAAAAACATCAAAACTCACCCCACAAATGGGAAGGGGCGGTTACAAAGCACTCAATTGTATTTACATATGTATATACCAATAATGCATAGAATCATTAATCTTAGTAGAGAAAACTTGAGAGATACAAGTGGGCGACAAAATCCGAATTTATCTGAAATAACAAATTCTTTTTCGATGTATACATAAATGTTATATAAGTTCAGAACTCTTTTGGCGTAAATTGTCGACAAAATAATGAAATTCGTCGAGTTTGACCGAATTGTGAGCATTGTTTACCATCTGTTCCAGTCTATGGCGAATGATCTGGCTGGCGAAGAATTGGCCTCAAGAGAAGCCTGTGAAAATCAATTGTTTTAAAAAATTGTGCATGTTTGACATAAATCGGATAATAATGACTCTGCTAAATAAAGCCTTCAATTTGATGCAAATTGAATGGACTACTTTTCTAGACCTGATATATAGATATGCAAGTATTTATGTAATTGAATTAGTCGTCACGAGGTAACATGTTTCATTATCAATGTCAAATGCGTCTGGAGAATTAAATTCCTTTACGATAATTACATTGATAAGAATCGTCATTTAGTGATAGAATAAAAATAATTGGTTATACAGTCATATTATTATATATTATACCAATAAATTGTATAAAGTTTGTAA
Source organism: Ceratitis rosa (assembly GCA_037013455.1). Classification (NCBI taxonomy): domain Eukaryota; kingdom Metazoa; phylum Arthropoda; class Insecta; order Diptera; family Tephritidae; genus Ceratitis; species Ceratitis rosa. The sequence continues at coordinate 448,769 of JAWMAG010000004.1, forward strand.
TCTACCGTACCAACACAAATCAATAAAAAGTCGTTCACTATATATATATGTAATATAATATTTATAGGTGTATGAAATTAATTTTTTCCCACATAAAAATCGTCAGGTGAAGAAGGTGCATATGGGTCTGAAATCGAATGGTTTTTTTATGAGGAGCCTTTATTTCATGTCCGAAATACACTCGGAGGGGTGGACATTCCCTGCCGAGTGGCGACCGCAATTAGAAAATTTAACTAAATTTTTTATTTAAATTAATTTTCCATAACTTTTGGAAGTTGGTGGCACCGGGATTTGAACCCGAGCCTTCCGAATGTCAGCTCTAACCACTCGGCTACCGCGGCCGCCGAGTAAGGGCGGTTAAAAAGTAGATGGTTTGTACATTCTAGTGAAAACAATATCGAAGAGCGATGGCTACAAATTTGCCTTTAGAGTAGGTATCCCAGAAGGATATTTGGAGGTATCACTTCACGTATATAAACGTCGAGCATTCCCTCCAAGATTTTTAGCAGGACAGATGTGAGACTTTTTGGTCGAAAAACCTTTGGATTTATATGACTTTTCCTAGCTCCCTTTGGTATGAAGATTACTGTGGAAAATACATTCCTTCAATTCATACACCATTCGGTTTCTGGATATAGTTCGGGATTTTAGAGGCCTTGGAGAAGATCTTTTTCAGTATATTTTCTTCGGAGTACCCCCGTTGCTATCAAAAATTACTCATTTTCTCCATGAAAATGATACAATTCCTACACATCAATTTGGTTTTCGCGAAAAACATGGCTCAGTTGAACAAGTAAATGGTATAACAAATGAAATTAGGAAAGCTTTCGAAATGCGAGAGTATTGCTTGGCTGTTTTTCTTGATGTGGCGCAAGCATTTGACAAAGTGTGGTATGATGGCCTCATTCATAAAATTACAAAATCAATATCTAACACGTTCCACCATATCCTTGAATCATTTTTATCCAAAAGGCGATTCACTGTATATGAATACATAAAAGAAGAGTATCCAATCACGCAGGTGTTCCGCAGGGTAGTGTTCTTGGATCAATATTGTGTATTTTGTTCACCGCAGACATTCCCACAAGTGACAAAGTAATCACGTCAACTTTTGCGGATGATACTGTTATACTAAGTCGACATAAATGCCCCATTACAGTCACAAAAGTGTTAGAGCAGCACCTTAAACTAATTGAAGAATGGCTAGTAAAATGGCGCATAAAAGTTGATAAAAATAAGTGAAAACACATTAAGGCCAAAAGTTAACTTGGAAGCGACACATTTCCACCAAAAAGATGCAACTGAAACTTAAATTTTCCGTTCATATTGGCTTTTAAGCAAGAAATCTGCTTTGAAAGCAAAGTCCTTCTTTATAATACGACTATAAAACCGATATGGATGTATGGATTCCAGTTATTGGGTACAGCTTGCGCGACAAATCTAGATATAATATTATACAAAGATTCCAGTCGAAAATATTAAGAATAATAACAGGCGTACTATCGTACAAGCGTTATGATAATATTCATAGAGATCTAAATATACGCACAAGCAGATTGAAATTCGTTTCAAACACGCCTGAAGAGATACGCCTTACGACCCTTGTAAAGAGCAATACTGAGTCAGCAGCCCATTCAGATTTTTTATAACTTTTTGTGAGGCTTCCGATATTGAAACAGATTCAGTAAATAAATACAAATGATAAAAAAAATTCTCTTTGTGCTTTCCTGATTACTTACTTACTTTACTGGCGTAGACACCGCTTACGCGATTATAGCCGAGTTAACAGCATTGCGCCAATCGTTTCTTCTTTTTGCTGTGTGGCGCAAATTGGAAATACCAACTACGGCCAGGTCCTTCTCTACCTGGCCCATCCAACGGAGTTGAGGTCTTCCTCTTCTCTGCTTCCACCGCCAACTCGAAGTGGACCATAAATCTTCCGCAAAACTTTTCTCTCGAAACTCCTAACGCCGACTTATCAGATGTTGTCATCGTCCATGCTTCCGCACCATATAGCAGGACGGGAACGATGAGAGACTTGTAGAGTTTGGTTTTCGTTCGCCGAGGGAGAACTTTACTTTTCAATTGCCTACTAAAAGAAGCAGGAGATATTCTGGGCTGGATTTCAAGGCTGATATTTTTATTGGTGTTGATGCTGGTTCCTAGATAGACGAAATTATCTACGACTACTGTCAATAGTGACATGGGAGCCAAGTCGGGAATGCGATGACTGTTTGTGTGATGACAGGAGATATTTCGTCTTGCCCTCGTTCACTACCAGATCCATATCCTTCGCTTCCTTATCAAATCTGGAGAAAGCAGAACTAACGGCGCGGTTGTTGAGGCCAATAATGTCGATATCATCGGCGTACGCCAGCAGCTGTACACTCTTATAGAAGATTGTACCTTCTCTATTCAGCTCTGCAGCTTGTATTAGTTACTCTAGCAATTAATTAAAAAAGTCACACGATAAAGAGTCACCTTATCTGAAACCTCGTTTGGTATCGAACGGCTCGGAGAGGTCCTTCCCGATCCTGACGGAGCTTTTAGTGTTGCTTTACGTCAGTTTACATTGCCGTATAAGTTTTGCGGGAATACCAAAATCAGACATAGTGGCGTAAAGGCAGCTCCTTTTCATGCTGTCGAATGCGACCTTAAAATCGACGAAGAGGTGGTGGGTGTCGATTCTCTTTTCACGGGTCTTTTCAAAGATTTGGCGCATGGTGAATATCTGGTCAATGGTTGACTTAACAGGTCTAAAACCACACTGATAAGGCCCAATCAGTTTGTTGACGGTGGGATTTAGTCTTTCACGCAATACGCTCGACAGGACCTTATAGGCGATATTAAGGAGGCTTATCCCACGATAATTGGCGCAGACTGTGGGGTCCTCTTTTTTATGGATTGGGCAGAGCACACTTAAATTCCAATCGTAGGGCATGCTTTCGTCCGACCATATTCTGCAAAGTAGCTGATGCATACACCTTGTCAGCTCTTCACCGCCATGTTTGAATAGTTCTGCCGGTAGGCCGAGAAGTGTTCCCTCCATAAATTTAATATGCTCTGGGCATCTGTGGCTAGATCAACTCTTTGTGCCTTACAGGAGTCTGCTCCGGTCTTGAAACCTTCTGTAAGTCGTCGTATCTTCTCATAGAATTTTCGAGCATTGCCCTTGTCGGCCAGCTTCTCAAGTTCTTTATACTCACGCATCTCGGTCTCTTTCTTTTTTTGTCTGCGTCTTGCTGTCTCTTCAGCTTCTCTCCACTGCTACTCGGCAGTCTTCATCGTACCAGCTGTTTTTGCGATCTTTACGAAATGCAATAGTTTTGTTTGCAGCTGTACGTAGGGAGCTTGAAATTCCGTCCCAGAGTTCCCGTATACCGAGTTGCTGATGAATGCTCTCCGAGAGCAGGAGTGCAAGTCGAGTAGAAAATCGATCGGCAGTCTCTTGTGATTGCAGCTTTTCGACGTCGAACTTTCCTTGTGTTTGTTGACGGGCGTTCTCCGAAACACATAGGCGCGTGCGTATCTTTGCTGCAACAAGATAGTGGTCCGAGTCGATGTCGGGTCCTCGAAGTGTACGCACGTCAAGAACACTGGAGACATGTCTTCCATCTATCACAAAATGATCGATCTGGTTTTGTGTTATTCGATCAGGGGATAGCCAAGTGGCTTGATGTATTTTTTTGTGCTGGAATCTAGTATTACTCTTCTTCCTCTTTATTGACGTTGGCACCGCTTACGCGATTATAGCCGAATCAATATAAGAGCGCCATTCTTTTCTTCTTATCGCTGCCTGGCGCCAGTTGGAAATGCCAAGTGAACTCAGGTGCCTCTCCACTTGATCCTTCCAACGGAGTGGGGGTCTTCCTCTTCCTCTGCTTCCACCAGCGGGTACTGCATCAAATACTTTCAAAGCTGGAATGCTTTCATTCATTCGGACGACATGGCCTAGCCAGCGTGGCCGCTGTCTCTTCATTCGCTGAAGGCGCAAAGGACCATAAATCGTTCGCAGAACTTTTCTCTCGAAGACTCCTAGAGCCGACTCATCAGATGTTGACATCGTCCACGCTTTTGCGCCATATAGTAGGACCGGTATGATGAGCGACTTGTAGAGTTTGGTTTTCGTTCGTCGAGAGAGGACTTTACTTTTCAATTGCCTTCTCAGTCCAAAGTAGCACTTGTTGGCAAGAGTGATTCTGCGTTGGATTTCTAGGCTGACATTGTTGTTGGTATTAATGCTGGTCCCTAGATAGACGAAATTATCTACGACCTCGAAGTTATGACTGTCAACAGTGACGTGGGAGCCGACGCCAGCAGCTGTATACTCTTATAGAAGATTGTACCTTCTCTATTTAGCTCTGCAGCTCGTATTATTTTCTTCAACATTAAATTAAAATCTAGTACTACAGACAACCATATTTCGGGCCCCAGCGAAGTCGATACGACTGAACTCATTAGGGGATGTTTCGTTGTGGAGGCTTAATTTTCCAACTGTCCCACCAAAGATACCTTCTTTGCCACCCCTGGCATTAAAATCGCCCAGCACGATTTTCACATCATGTCGGGGGCATCTTTGGCCAAATCGTCCTTCTCTTCCGTCGGGGTGTGGGAGCAAATCAACGGTATATTGAAAAATTTTGCTTTGATGTGGATAGTGGCGAGACGCTCATCCACCGGGGTGAATGCCAGTACTCGACGACGGAGTCTCTCTCTCACCATAAATTCGACACCAAAATTGCGTTCCTTTATATGGCCGCTGTAGTAAATGTCATAAGAACCTACTCGCTTTCGTCCTTGTCCCGTCCATCGCACTTCTAGGACGGCGGTGATGTCAGCCTTTATTCTTACGAGGACATCACGCAGCTGGGCAGCGGCACCTTCCCGATTAAGGGACCGGACATTCCAGGTACATGCCCTCAAATCGTGATCTTTAACTCCGGAGATTAGATATTTCTTTATTTCACCATTTATATTTCTTTTTTTCTTTCAGAATGATTAACGGGCATGATGTCTCAAGAGCAGTTACATGCTTTGGTGACAAAGTCACCATTGATTTTTAACGATAGACACTCGTATAGCTCCCCGAGAGAAACAGACTTTGTGTTAGAGTTGGTCGCTTCATCAGTTGTTATCAATAAGCCGTACGGCTAAGTTTTATTTACGAGGGATGTTGACGGTGCTTCTATAAATTTAGTCCAGTCAGTTCTCCTTCTGCTTCCGTACGCAAAGTTTAAGGGTGATCTCAAGGTGAGATTAAAGGATATAATGTATTAGACACAAGTTTTATACCGAAGTGATTGTATTTCCATTGTTACAGATCGTTAGATCGTTTCAAAAAATAAAATCTAATGGAGACTTACCTTGCGTGTTTGTGTCACTGGATTTTTATTATTAAGGTAGCTTATTATTAAGGGTAGCTTCCGGGCGTTAGCCTTCCTAATTGATTCCTGAATATGGCCTGGAAGGAGGCGAGTATGAGGTTAGATGTTTTCCTTTTTACGTATTTATAGCTTTTACGCTTTCAAAAATGTAACTGCATACAGATAGGGCTTGTTTGTTTTCGGTAAAAAAAACTTTAGTTTTCATCAGGAGTAACGGGTTTTCTAACAAGAGGTGTTATTTTGATATTCAAAGAACCTTATCCCTTGTTGAAAGTAAACGTTGTCCAGATCAATATAATCAAATTTCGCTGAGGATGGAGAGGCTTTTCAACAATAAATCTTGGGGGTTTCGAGCCCCTGCTGACATAGTTTTGCCTATTGACGTATCCATCGAGCTGGAAATGGGTCTCATCAGTCAAGTTAATTTTTCAATGATATATTGTATGTTTTAACACAATATAAGTTATCGAAAACTATAAAAAAGTGATTTCAAAAAAAATTTTGGTTAGGACCTTTGTACATTTCAACAACGATATGCACTCCATTTTCATACATACATATGTACATGTACATATACATATAAGTATGTATGTGTATGTATCTAGAAATGTAAATATACCAATATCGCCGCGCACGAGTTTCAGTTCTGCCAGCTCTCGCTTATTCATAGTGAGCATGCCAACGGGTGGATATTTTTAGAATATGAAAGCTGTTGTCAAAAACGGTCACACTGCCTCATCACGTTCTTGTGTTGAAAACTCGACACGGCCTCCACGTGGCCAAGTTGCAAGTCGGCCCTCCACTATGAATCTGCTTGGGCTGCGGCGCGTCGCTGTAGCGCCGGTCATTGGTTGTTTTTCGTTGGCGTTGTCGTTGCTGATACTGCATTTGTTTTGGTGGTGGTGGTGACATTGCAGCTTGATTCTAGAGCTGAAAGGGTAAGAGATAGGAATATAGACGACATAAAATGCAGCTTCCTTTGCGCTGAACAGTTGCTGCGTTGCAAACGAAGTTTGTATTTACGTATGTATGTATGTACAAAATATGTATGTATGTAATTAAAATTATGTTTCAAGTGTGTATGTACATATGTATATATTTACTGCAAATCTCCCTTTCAATGTCGTCCGTTGTTAGTTGCAAAAAGTATATTTTGACAAACACAAAGCAACTGCAGCTAATGACGACCAAACAGACCCAAAAAATATGTGCGTATGTATACATTGTGTATATATATACATACATACATACATAATTTAATTTAACCGCTATGGTTAGAGTACTTCATAAAAATACATATATGTATACATACATACATACGTGTATGTAAGTATTTAGGTACATGAAAGTATGCTTGCAACAAAGTTGTTTTAGAAAAAAATATATTTTATTTACTTTCTTTGTCTGCACTGTAAACAATGCAATTGAATTTGATTTAACAATTTAAATTTTGTAGCGTAATCCGGTTATAACAGTCCCCGGGAGACCGAGCCAAACTGTCTATAGCTCTGTTCGGTGTCCTGATGGGCAGTAGCAATAGTTTCTTGTATAGCGTTCGGTGTGGCAAAAACCCCGTAAAATTGGTAACGAGGGAGCCCTATTTTGGCGTTTAGTTGGAGAGAAAGTTGCAAATTCATGCTGGGAAAATTTCTGCCAGTAAAAATTAGCATAGTAAAATCAGCTGATCTGTGACCATATGGTAGCATTTTTGTCAGTAAACCGAAAATGGTTTCAAATGAAAATACTATTAATACTTTAATATAAACGATATACTAACAAAATGAGTTATTAAATGTGATTTTGTTTGATTTAACTGAATGATGTCAATGATTCAAATAATAGTAAAGGCCCACGTTGAATGGAAATGTTCAGCCAATATTGCCGGTTTACAAAGAAAAAGAATTCTAAATTTATTTTCGTAACCTCTCGAAGAGAGCTCTAAAATAAGTATGTACATACGTGTATGTACATATATGCAAAGTTTTAATTGAGAGTAGTTTAAAATAACCTCAACCTCTCATCAGCTTCTTTATATACTACTTACACTTCAGAGATGCTCAACTATTATGTAGATATGAAAAATAAACTTACCGAAATAATTTTGTTTCTTTTCGGCGTTATGTTATCGAAACGAAATGAAATGTCAATGTTGAAACCGTACATACTCATCGTAAACGTTGATTTTAAAATAGCTGCCTGCTATGGTCAAACAGCGCACTTCATTTTTAACGTTTAATATTATCTGCTACCGACGAGAGTTTTTCACATCGGGTAAAAGTAAAATAAAATTTGTTTTGATAACTGCTTTAACGATAATATTTCAAAATGGTTGAACCGAATCGATTGAACTTTTTTGGTTAACATGAAATTTTTCGTTATGAATCTTATAGGAACGTGCTAAAAATTTTCGGTTAATATACATACATACATATGTACATATATGTACATATTCATACATAAGTTATCAATTTAACAATAATTAAAAAAACTTTTTTTGAAAATATACATACATTTGCATATACATAACGTAAAGACTTTTCCATGTATGTTCTCGCCCTCACAAGTGCAGAAACGAGATATCATAATAAAAATTTTATTGAGTAAGTAAGTAAGAAGAACAACGTCAAAAGCCACGGCAGAAGCTATGGCGCGACATGACGCGGTACGACGCAGCGATAATTTATTGACTGTGTGTGTGCGTACGATCTGATGACGTTGATTTTTTATATTTTCGGTAAACTTGCTTGCTAATGTTGAAGCCGGTTCAACATGAATAGTAGTAAGAACGGAAAATGTTAAACGGTAACAAGGTACTTAATATATCTAGATATGTATATACATACATATGTACATATGAACGTATGCGTGGATAAATGTACATATGTAGGTGCATAAAATAACACATATATGTATACTTTCATATGTACCTACTTACATACGTGTGTACATACATATATACAAAGAATTCAAGTAATAGTTAAGCTGTAAACATTCTAATTTTTGAGATATTATTTGAATGTACATATACATATGTATGCATGTTACAAACATATAGTAAAATACATTTGTCAGTACATATGTACATATGTATGAATAGTTTAGTAATGGAAATAGCGTTAAAGGTGCTGAAAAACAAAATCTCAATGATGAAAATAGTGCGAATTAGCTTTTTAACAAAGAATTACTCGGCAATATCATGTATACATATGTATGTATGTATATACATATGCACGTACGATATCATATCTCCATACTTACATACTTACATACATCCATACAAAGGTAAAGTACCAGTATGGGTAATTTAGTGTTCAGACAAACGCTTGTGAGCTTTTGCTCACTTCTTCTAAACACTGTTCTTTTTTGTGTTTGCAATTTTTTTTTATTTATTTGCGACGCGCACAGCGCAACAGCTTGCGTCGTTCAAGTAAAAGATATGTGTGTATGCATGTATGAATGTGTAAATATGTACCTGCCCACGACAATTTCCGAGGCTCACTGGCAAAATCGATTTTAGACACCATGGCCCTCGCAACCGGAAAGCCACTACACCATCTACAATGGCAATATCAATGCGATGACGTCAACGTAGGCCGCGACTGCGACTGCCGTTAACAACCAAGCCGGCAGCAGCGACTACGGCGTCAACGTTTAAGCACAGAACTGGCGTACAGAACAACAGTAACATTTAGCTGGCGTTGGTATTACTGAAACAACTCGCAAGCGGTCCACATCGTATCCGTCGGATTGCCGCGATCAAAGCGTAACGCACTTTTACTAAAATTTTAAAAGCATATGTACAGAACTAGGTACATACTCGGTATATGTACTATGTACATATGAAAGAATACTTAACAATACCTAATGTAAAAAGAAACATACTAAATGCAAAGTAGTTGACTCAATAATTAAAACTTTACAAAAATCTTTTTTAAAAAAAGTGTAGTGCAAAAAATTAAAGCTTTACAACGGGCAAAATAGTGAAAGAACATGCATAAACATATGAATGTATAACTAAAATTTTTAAGGGGAAATTTAAACGAATATCGCTGATCAAGAGGATACAAATCCATACGATAGAACCCTGCATGAGTGCTTAAAAAACCTTAAATACAGTTAAAAAAAAAATACGCAATTCTTTGAATAAACATTTCAAAGAAAGAAAGAGCGCTAAGCCGAAAATTGAATTTATATGGTAAATCTGAAAAGAGTTCAGGATTCTATGGTGATTGAATTAAGAAATGCAATTATATTTACTTTATAATAAAATATTTCAATAAAATATATGTATGTAGTTATGTATATTCATAAGTGCGAGAAGGTATGAAAGTATTGGGCAAAAAAGAAGTTACAAAATTTTGTATGTATATGTATATGTACATATATGTATATATCGATAAGTATGCATGTGTGTGTGTACAATGTACTTGTACAGTAAAGATATATTAATTATAAATCGAAAGTGTATACATACATACTTAATATGTATGAGCGTTTGTATGTGCGTTTATAATACTGACAGATCAAAATGTTTTTCTGCGATTTTTTCCGCTGCTGCCGTTGTTTACATGTATGCGTGTGCGCCGAATGGAACCTAGGTCAATATTGTTTCTAGTGTGGCGCAAAAATTGTTAGCCGCCCGAACTCATAGAAAATTTCCATGTTGTATATGTATGTATGTATTTATTTAAATATGCTCGTGAATATTAACGTTGATGAGCTTTTGAAGAAGGTTGTGGGCACGTATGGAACTAACTTAAAGAACAAATTTGATAACAAAAAACTATGCAAAAGCGCCGAGCCCTATGGGGGAGATTGAATACTACCGTTCATTTTATATTATAAATAAATAATAGTAAGATATTTAGACACCGTTTTGGTTTTGTCATTTCTCTGGGTGGGAATATATTAGTTTTTAACTTGCTTACATTGTTACAGTAACTAGCTAATCTTCCAGGCTAGTTCGTGTTAAATATTAGTAACAACCACTAAGCTTTCGAGACGATGCTAAAACCATACACAACAAATTAAGCTTTTCATATAGGTTATATGTACATATGTATATACACCCAATATATACATATATATATTTTATTTGGAATTAATAATTATTATTATTTATCTGTATGATAAGAAACATATATTTAGTAATTGTAAATAAATAATTATTACAAATATGTTTCATCTGAAAAAAGTACGTTGCTCTCGATGGGGTGGCTATAGCGTAGTATTTAAACCAACCTCTCCTTCCAATTGGCCGAGTTACGTTTCTATAACAAAAAAGAAGCATAATCGAATGTACGGGATATTTGAAAATACGTCTCGTGGTGCTCGTTTGCTTTCAAACGTTGTAAATCGTACTCCATGCATCGATGCACATTTTTTAACAGTTTTTGAAAATCGATTTAGCGAATATAAAGCGTCAATAATATAATATATTTGGGATTATAAAATATTTTTCAACAAATGCATAGCGCGCGGCATCTAGTAAAGTATTAGGTTGCCCAAAAAGAAACCGGCTATTTTTCATACAGATGGCATTGACAATTTTTTTGAACAGCTTGTGACTATTTGATTGTATTTTTACTTTTGACAGTTATAAGCCGTCACTTTTAGCTTGCTTTAGAAAAAAAGTAAGCGTAATTTTGTTTATATGTATTTGTTTGGCGTGAATTTTAATATGGAGCTCACAGAAAAACATTTTCGCCATATTTTACTTTATTATTTCCTTAAAGAAAAAAATGCAGCGCAGGTTGCTAAATAGTTGCATAAACAGTGTCAAGTCATGTAACTGAGCGTGAGATTGGAGAAAAGTTAAGTATACCAAAATCAACCATTCATAATCATATCCGACGTCTTGAACTGATAGAAAATTTTGATATTTGAGAACCACATGAATTGAAAGAAATTCATTTAACAAACCGCTTCAACGCTTGTGATATGCATCTTAAACGCAATGAATCAGTTTTTGAAGCAAATCATAACGTCAATCGAAAATTATCATGGTCCAAGCACGATGAAGTGCCACAAACCACTTCAAAGGCTAATATTCACCAAAAGAAGATTATGCTGTCAGTTTGGTGGGATTGGAAGGGTGTGGTGTGTTTTGAGCTGCTTCCAAGGAACCAAACGATTAATTCGGATGTCTACTGTGAACAACCCGACAAATTGAATACACCCATAAACGATAGCGAAAGGCCATCCAACAAAATGGAAATTACACAATTGATTAAAGTTCATTATGACATAATTAAAAAAAATGTAATTTATTTACTTTCTTTAAAAAATCGCCGGTTTCTTTTGGGCTTTTTATTGACTTCGTCCAATTCCTACAATCACCAATGTTCGTTCGTATAATCGTAGGCAGGTCATACACTGTCCGACCACCTAATTTTTGTACAGGGTATCTACATACATACCTATTATTTAGAAATACTTAAATAAAAATAAGTATAAATAAATAAGTTAATCTAATTTTTATAAAAAAAATATTAATACTAAAATTTTTTTTTATTTCAGTGCCATTGACAATTCTACTACTAATTAATTCTTTGCCAAAATCTAATAACGTTTACAGTAATAACTGTTACCAAAAACTTAAAATATATGAATTTTATTATAAAATTAAAAATAATTTTTCTATGAAAAGCAAAATAACATAAGAAACATCATATATGGTAAGTTGAAGTTATCAAAATTCTGTGATCAATGTATAACGTTTTAAATAATTGTACAAAAAATTACAACTCTATACATATATTATTGGCGCTTTGTAACCGCTTAATCGATTTTCCGCCAAGCTCCTTCCTTCCAACAAATGGAGAGACCTAGAGTTTATACTAAAATGCCTTCGAACGGAGACTTTTATTTCATCGCAGAAATACACTCAGAGGGGTTAGCATTCCCTGCCGAGGGGCGACCGCAATTAATTTTTTATTTAAATTACATTTCTAATTTTTTTTTTTTGATGTTCAGACCAGGGCGTGAACCATGACCTTCCGAATGGCAGTACACAATGTTAACCACTTTGCTATCGCGACCGCCATTTTTCTTTCAAATTCTTCTTCTTCATTGGCGTAGGCACCGCTTACGCGATTATAGCCGAATCAACAATATTGCGCCATTCACTCTCTCTCTCTGGAAATACCAAGTGAAACCAGGTCAGTTTCCACCTGATCCTTTCAACGGAGTGAACGTCTTCCTCTTCGTCTGCTTCCAACAACGGGTACTGCATCGAATACTTTCAGTGCAGGAGTGCTTTTATCTATACGGATGACATGACCTAGCCAGCGTAGCCGCTGTTCCATCGTTCCATAGGCAGTCGTTCGCACAACTTTCCTCTCCAGGCTTCTGCATCATATAGTAGGACGGGTATGATGAGCAATTTGTAGAGTTTGGTTTTGTTCGTCGAGAGAGGACTTTACTTTTCAACTGCCTACTTAGTCTAAAAGAGCACCTGTTGGCTGGCCCCTGGATAGACGAAATTATGACTGCCAACATTGATGTGGGAGGCAAGTCGCGAATGCAATGACTGCTTGTTTGATGACAGGAGATATTTCATCTTGCCCTCGTTCACTACCAGACTCATCCGCTTCGCTTCTCTATCAAGTCTGGAGAAAGCAGAATTAATAGCGCGGTTATTAAGGTTGTTCTTTCCAGTAAGCTTTATAGATATTAGTCTTTTAAAAAGAATAGCTCTTCTGAAAAAGTATTTGTTTCTTTAATATGACATTACTGTAGTAAATAAGCTATATGATATATATACATATGTATGTATGCATAATCAAATATTATTTCACCATATCTCGTGCGGCTACTAGAAATTTTTTGATAACTCCTTATGTTTGCCGGCGCACGTACAAAATATCTATAGTTATTTTCGTTTAGTACCGTATAAATCAAGAAAAAATTTACAAACTCATTCAAATGTGCGTATTAAATTACTAACATACATACATACTCGTATGTACATCAATATTTTATCAGTTGGTGATAACATTAATGGTAAATAAAAAGAAAATCTAAGCATTATTGATCATGAATCATAATAATTCTAATGGTTTGGGTTTAATATTGCTAATTTGTTTTTGGATAAAAAATTTTAGATATCTCCAGTATATGTATTGTATTTCTTATAGTGCTTTGTAAACAATTATACTACGATAAAGCTAACTCTCCCCACTGTTGTTTAACTTGTGTATTTCGATGACTTATGTTCGACTGCTATCTCGACGACCTTTCTCACTTTTGCACTGCAAGAAAAATAAGACTACAACTAGCAATATCATTGGCTACCCTCTCCACCAGCTGGACGAAAGAGTACATACTCGACAACCCAAAGTTACTGGGAGTCACATTCGACAGCCTGCACTCCTTCACTCCGCATACGACTACATATGTCCTAAAACCCCTAGAACCGCAACAATATCCTCAAAGTGTTAGTCGGCAGCACCTGGGAAAAAGATAGAGAAACGTTGCTGACAACCTGTAAGGCAATTGGCTGGTCGGTCGTAAATTATGCTGCAGCAATCTGGGTGATGCAGTTGAAGAAGTTACAAGTTACAAGTTTGCCAAAATATCGCTCTCATGACCGTGACAGGAAACTTTCTGATGTCGTCTGATCTCCTAACTCGTAGATGCTTCGCTGTGAAAGCAATTTCTGCTGGATACGACCGTAGCGATCACCCCAACAGACACTTATTGGAAGCCGAATCATCACCCAGGCACGCTGGACAGACCGGCGTAGAGACACCTTCATGAACTCTCTTCCTGTGAATGGCAAAGAGCTCGAGCTGGCTCGAGAGTCCCGCGTCATACTTGCACAGCTTAGGGGTCTGGGTATTGTAGTAGATTACACTCCTACTTATTCATACTCGACCACGACATACCTAAAGTATGTCCTGCTTGCAATGAGTCCCCGCACGACACTAATGACTAATGACAACAACGTAAACGTACTTTCTTTAATCATCTCCATTATAGATTTTTCGTAAAAATTTGTATAAATCAAAAATTTTTTGCGGGTGGAAATTTTATATTATTCAATGATAAATGATTTTTAGATTCCTTACATCTTTCCGTGACCTTTGGTAGTGGACTTCATCGAGTATATGGCTTTTATGATCATTGTATTACAACTTTAGTAAGTTGTATGAAAGTATCAGAAGGATAAGTTATTGATTTACCAAATCTACCTGTCTGTTGGATGGCAAATTAGTCTACCAGTTGCAAAGATATTTGACCGAAATTTTGGAAGCAGTCATGATATTGTTTGAATAATTTATTTAAATTCATTAAATGTTACCCAACATTTTTAAATTTAATCTAACCGTTAAATATATTTAAACTCAAAAATTCAGTTCGAGAAAAGTATTAAAATTTTTGTATCTATTTTTTGTTTGTTTATTTATAATAAAAATATCTTATTTGTTCGGCGTAAGAAAGTTGGCTCGATACCAAGTCCATAGTACCATAACCCCCCGCAATAATTAAAAAATTTCCGATTTGAATATCTTATAAGAGGCAAAGTCAAATGATTATGAGCAAACGCGTTTTTTGTAGTTATTATCGGGCATAGATTTCTTTGCGTAGCGCTTCTCACTTCATAAAGCAAAATCCTCACTAACTATATACCATTAAGAAGAAGCCCCGCAACGAGGCGCAACGATTTCGAGAAGCGAAAACCCCATAAAATTTATCCGTTGCATTCATATGTACATGCATGCGTAAATACGAATAGCAGAAGTATATGGTACATACCTATATATCATACATATTTATATATATATATATAATTGACGCTTTGTAACTGCTGAAGCGATTTTCGGCCGAGGTCCTTCTCCAATTTGTGGTTTTGCGTCTTGATGTTTTTCCAATAACCGGAGGAATCTACAGCTTATAAGTATGGTACTAAGCCGCCTCCGAACGGCTGATGGTTCTTTTATGAGGAGCTTTTATTTCATGTCAGAAGAACAATCGGAGGGGTTGACATTCCCTGCTGAGGGGCGATCGCAATTAGGAGATTTAATTAATTTAATTTATTTTAAATTAATTTTTTATACCAGGATTTGAACCCGGTCTTTCCGAATGGCAGTACTCAATGCTAACCACTCGGCTACCGCTGCCACCATCCATCCATATGTACTTGCGCATTTATACATACTTATATGGATGTGTTAACGGGCACGCACATACAACTTTTAATAAAAATACATATGTACATACATATAAAGCACAATACATACCTACATACGTCTTGTTTTATCCGTCATTCTTTGTTTGCCGAATTTTCGTTGTGCCGTTCGTTGACCCTTACTAAAAAAGAGGTTGTGGTAGTTCAATGGCTGGTGCTTTGACAGCAATTACACTTGGACAACGCAGAGCCGCGGCAAAAGTTGACTTGATTCGAAACTCTTTATTTCATGAGAGCGCTCAAAAATCCGATTTTTTATAACATTTCTGAGCAGTGCCATTGTGATAGAAAATATACTTTTTGGGATTTTTTGTGGAATTTTGGGTATTTCATTACGAAAACGACGTCTTTAATTGCAATTTTGCTGCAATATTTTTTTTTAAAGACCACCAACATTATTTAATTATATTAATTCTTAACATTGAAATTACAATAATTTCTTTAATAATTCCTGCTGAAGCAAATTTCGTTTGAAACAAAAACGATGTATTTTTTTATTTACTCGGCTATTTAATGCTCTCCGATCTGACACTGCTGCCAACATTAGTGTGTGAGATGGGAGAACGCTCTCAGTTGCTATATTATTGAATTGGAGTAAGTTTCGTATCTAGTCATCTTTGCCGTGGCGTTAACTCAAATAATAACAAATACTTTTGGTCGCGTATTCGTAAGTCCATGGTCTGAATTTTCGTAATTTTCGACGTGGCAAGTTTCCATGTATGCATACATTTACGAGTATGTGCAAACAGATGTAGATGTCACTCTTTTTTGACCGATCGCGTTAACTATGAGGCTTAGCGATTTTGCGTTTACGTTTCAAATCTACCAGTGTCATCTTTAAGAAAAGTAAAGATTTCAAGACGCCCGTGTTTGAGTTTATACCAGAGATGCTCAACAAACGCAACGACATCTTTTCAACGAAATGAAATCTTTTCGTTTCGGCGACATGTTATCAAGACGAAAGGAAATTGATTACGTTTAAACCACGCAAACTCATTGTTAACTTTAATTTCAAATGGCTGCCCGCTTTGAATTAAAAGCACACTTCGAAATTTCTACTTATTTTATGTTGCATCATCAAATTAAATAAAAGAAATCGTTAATAAATTGACGTTCCTAACTAGGGGTTGTAAAGACAGAGAAAGAGAGAAACAGAGAGAGAGAGAGATTTATTGCGTACAGTGGAAAGCCCACAAGGATTAGTATTGTACTAGAAATTTAAAAGAAGATTTCATAAGCGCTAATTATCAGGGAGGGATTCAGCTGGGGGAAATGGGTACATTTCGAAATCCTTGAATAAAATTCTATACATTTATGAACGAATTGGATTTTGATTTTTTATGCAAAGATCGTGTGTATTTGGGATATCGATTCTGTACTAATGTGGTACGTTTTGTATGATTATTTTACGAAATTTTCATTGGGAAAGGAACAATTCATTAAGGGCAATATTTCATTATTCAGTAAATTAAATACTCTAAAAGAAAAACATATAATACCTATGTATGTATTATGTACATACATACTATATGTATACATATGTATATGTATGTATGTATATTAATATTAGCGCTTAAATTGCTTTTTGAGGTAAATAACAGATAGTTGTTCTTATGTGTGTGCATATACATAGTTATATATTTACACATACAAGAATTAAAATGAAAGCGCCTAAACTCATTTATGCAAAATACAAATGCTTGAGTATGAGTACGTACAATGTACGAGTATTTGTATTGCATTAAAAACTCGAAGTACTACTACAGCTGACAGCATTACTGCAGCGCAAATTTGCTGCAGACCGCATAGCGCTTACTGCGCTGCGAAGCTTCATTAAACAAATTGTGCAAAAAGAACATGAATTTGCAGCGATATCGGCAGTGGCAACTTGGGCGAAAAAACAGCTTTGAACTTGAACTACACGTGGAGGCATTGCAAAGGTTTTCAACTGCAGGCGGCAGACTGCTCAAAGTGCATGCGTGCTTATTGTCAATGTATATATTTTGTGAAGAGGCAATGTGAGAGTTTTCAGCGACCGAGCTGTGCGAAATGCACACGAAGAGAAGCAACACATACATATGTATATACTCGTATGTATGTATGCAACTTAAATACCAAAAGCATTCTGATATGTGCGGATACACACACATTCATACATACATATGTAAGAATATTGATAGGTATGTTTATTAGGGAGACACAATTGCATTTTTCTGGAATGTCATAAGTCACAGAACTATGTATGTATGTATTGTACATACATTTGAGAGATGAAACCGAAGATTCTTGAATAAATAATTATTTGTGTATAAATGTGTGGAAATAGCAAATATATAAATATTTTTAGCTAAAAGACAAAAATACTTTGGAAAATTTTCTGACAAACTGAATAACAAATACTTTAAATGTCGAAATGATAGAGTACGATCGGCAAGCATATAAAGGAAAAAATTGCCTTTAACGATCCCTACCTTTAATTCTTTATTTTGTTTCCTGTTTTGTATTTATCATTTATCTCCTGCATAAAATTATTTTAAAATTTGTGTTAATTTAGTTAAAAAATAAAATCAAGTCAAAAGTACTAACAGTTTTAGAAATTTTCCTATACATGTGCTCAACTTTGTTCAACTAAAAAGTTGATTTTCCATGAAAATTTCGACAGAGGTCAGTATTAGCTTATTAGCGATTTTCTTGCATACAGCGTAGAATAAGATTCAGTATAGGACGCTTTAAACTTCTATAAATGTTCAATTAACGAAAGTCAAGTCTGGTGCTCTGTAGTGTCAGATGAAAGCTCAAATTAACTCTTTAGGAAGTTTAAAAGCGCCCTGATAACTAGCTTTTAAACTTCATCGATATGCCAAGTCCTTAGTTGTTTGAGCCGTGTTCCCTATACGGCCAGACAGACGTACTCGTAGAGGGCGTATAATTCATGCCTGCCTCTCTGCATATCCAGTTGCTGTACTGCAGCTTCTCAGAACATTTTATGATGTAATACGATGGGAGATTATTAAACATAATGATGGTTTTAATGTTATATCCTGGTCTTCGCTTGAACAAGTTCCGACACCCACCCGCGCATAAGACTTTTTATATGTTCGTATAAATGTTGTCCGTTACGTTGGCAGATTGCACATTTTCGCGCCAAACTCACCTTCTTATAGGTTATTCTGAAACTTCCATTTATTAGGTAAGACGCAGGGTGTGTATCTATTCTGTCTACTCTTCCTTTGCTTATTGAGCTATACTCTAAAGCTTTGTTTTAAAGTATAAAGTTAGGAAAATACCGAACATTTAGCAGCCGGCTGTTTAAGCTTTGTATACACACACATAAATACATAATAATAATTGCAGGTAAGCGTTTGTATGTATGTCAGGGAGGTTTAATTTTTCTTCCTTTAAGCCGGCGTAATTAAATAAATCGTAAATAATTCAACCCGGTGCCACCAACATCCAAAAGTTATGGAAAATTAATTTAAATAAAAAATTAAGTTAAATTTTCTAATTGCGGTCGCCCCTCGGCAGGGAATGTCCATCCCTCCGAGTGTATTTCGGACATGAAATATAGCTCCTCATTAAAAAACCATCAACCGTTCGTAGGCGGCTTAGTATAAACTGTAGGTCCCTCCATTTGTTGGAAAAACATTAAGACGCAAAACCGCAAATTGGAGGAGGAGCTCGGCCGAAAATCGCTTAAGCGGTTATAATATATTATATTATTATTATATATATATAAATAATTCGACGCTGGCCCCACCTGTCGGAAGATTTTTTCTCTATGGGTTAAAATTAAAAAATCAGTAAAATTTTGTGGAAAATCACTTCTCCGGTTACCTCGTCGGTATTATCTGAAAGTATTCAGACCGAAATTCAATTGGGCGTAAAAACCCTACAAATAAAACATTAAAAAAACGCGTTTAAACATACGTACATACTAATAATACGAATAAGCACATAAAAAGCCCTCAGCTACATCCATACAAATATATATTCATAAACATATGTATGTATATGTGTATGGATAGCAACTTACAAAATAGAAAAAAGCTCACGTGCTTGTAGATACATATAGAATATATTTGTATACATATATACTACATTCGTATGTTGTTACTAAATTATACAAATGTTCATTGACCCTTGTTGAACAAAGTTCATGGTGGTGATAATGATGACAAGCTTGTATTTATATGAATACATATATATACATATATACTATGTTGGTATCTATGCAAGTTTTTAAGACTTCCAGTCAATACTTCCATCATAGTACATAACCAAAATATTTGAGTATATCCCACCAAATATTGTATATCCATATGTATGTATGTATGCGTAAATTATATGTTAGTTTATGTTTATAACTTTTGCTTTCTCATTCTTTGCAACATAAGCGGAAAAATCTTTTATTTCACTCAATCTGTTTGTAAGTGTGTACATACATACATATGTACATTCACATGTTGGTATATTACAAAATAAAAAAATTAAAGTAATATCGGTTCGTATAATACAAAATATCCCTTTTCGTCAATATACTATTTAAAAATGGGGAAAATTTGAACATGAAGTATAAAAATAAAAATAAATCCTCTAACAACTATATACATATGTACATATGTGCATGCATATGTACGCACTATATATGTCAGTCGATTGCTGGGCTATCCCAACAAAATAACGGTAATGGAACGATTTTACTGCAGATCACAGGTAGAAGCTTTATGCTATAAAAGAGCACGATCGATAGGCAAGCAAAAGCGAACTACAATTAACACACACATGTATAGATTGAGCTCCTAAACACGTACATACGCCAGTGAACTTGTAAGCCCCAAAATTTTTCTTTAGCATACTCACATAATATTATGTTAGACGCTCATGTACATATTTATATACATATATTATATCCACATATTTGAACATACATATGTATGTATGCACATACATACTTATATTATATTATACATATATGTAAAAGTGAGTACGCATCTTCTTGAGTAATATACATATACATATATGTACATACAAATTTGTATGTAGTATAAACACAATGGCAGTCCGGCCATCGAAAATTTAGTTGTCCCCCTCTCAATGTAACTTTACCATTTCTCATTTTTATTTCGATTCTCTTAATTTTTATTCTGTGCTTTTAATTCTTTTATATACCATAGTGAAATGTTATTGAACTTTTGTGCTACTTTTTGTTACTACATAAGATAAAGTGAATACAAAAATACCCGCTAGGTCTGCATGAATGTTTAAATTTTGTAGAGAGGAAGTGAACCGCGAGCTTATATCTACGTTTGTATGTATTTACATGCATATTTCATAAATACACGTACATATGTATACAATACATACAGATGTAGCATACATGTTTCTGCTTGATGACTTTTCTTAAATTCCAAAAAGGAGTGTTATTTCTGCCTATATGACATACATATATAAATAAATTATTTTAAAAAAAAATTATATTATTTACATAAATATAAAATAGGTCCGTTATAACCATCTAAGTGATTTAGCTATTTCTGCCCAAGATTCCTTCCAATTTTTATTATGTATCTTCAGGGGATTTCAACTCCAGCTAAGTGTATTTACGACATGTAATAAAAAGCTCCTCATAACAATCCATCAACCGTTCAAAGCAATACTAAGTAGGGAAACATCAATATGCACACCAGGAGGTCCTTAGTCCAAAATCCTATAGAGGTAATGTGTGTTGGTTTCCTCTGACCAAAACTTCATAAATATTTTTCGGTTTAGACCAATTTTGAGAACCTACATATGTACATATTATAAATATGTATATACATAATTAACCACAGAGACACACATTTATAGCCAAATGTTGATGAATGTTGTGTTTCTTATATTTTATAAAAGTGAGTGCATAATTTCAAAGCCTTTAATGGGCCGAAATTTCATGTTTCAGTGGTCTGAAAATTCCTACTGTTATGGCGAAAAAATATTTTTCTTTCGCGATTGGTTACTCTAATTTTCGAAACGTCTCTTTTTTCTTTTTTACTAGCATAGACAGTTTTTAGCGATTCTTTTCGCATTCCACTTGATTCTTCCAACCAAGTGGGGATTTTCCTCTTCCACTTAGGGGTTTAGCATCAAATACTTTCAAAGTTGGATTAATCTAGGCAGCGTTTCCACTGTCTCTTCCAAAAAACCTTTCTCTCGAAAACTCCCAATGCTGACTCATCGGATGTTGACATCATCCTCACTTCTTCACTATTTAGTAGACGGGAATGATGAGGGATTATGGGAAATAATATTTGGTGTAGTATCATCAGCAAAAGACGCGACAATCACTTACCACCACGTTTTTTGAGTGAGCGATTTTTGTACTTATACTCGCTGTATTATATATACATATATATATATATATGTACATACAATATATATATGTATATGTCTATATGTAGTGGAAGTGTGCTAGCGAAGGGGCACCATTAGTAACGGGACAGTGAAAAGGCTTTTTATCAAAAATAAGAGAAATATAAATGCATTCGAAGCAGGAATTAACTTATAATCTTTTAAAAAATTTCTTTTTCTATATAATTTTCTCACCGTCTATGTTTAAAAAGATTTACTTGGTGCACCTAAGGAAAAATGTGAAGAAGTTCTTTTTTTGTTAGTGAGAGAGATTCCAAATGGAGAATTATAAATTTTTAATGGGTTTCATAGTGTTTAGTTATATTGATCATTTATGTATAATTAATTCGGAATACATACACATTTTCTTTAAAAAAATCGTTTTTAAAAAAAATTCGACTGTCCGGTTTATGGAATAAAAATTAAGTTTATTTCAATATGAAAATGTATGGAAATAATATTTCTTCCAGTGTCCAGACAACCCTTTCTTTTATTTTTTCATTAACATATACCTATACCTATCAGCTGGTGGTAAAAACGAATTCATAATGAAGAGAGCGTAGTAATGTAATATTTACAAAATCCCTAAGTATCCCACCCAGAATCTTTTAAAGGAAAAATTTCAGAGTTTCCTTGCCAATTATGTCCACAATAATATTTAAAGGGAAAAAAGAAGCATAGTTACATAAATATTTTTAGTACGACCTTTAACATAATCAAAAAAATATTAAAATCACACACATTGGACAATTTTTTTGTTTTTAAAATTCCTAAACCATTTAACAACTGTATTATTTATCCGTACTGTTACAGGGGTATGTAGATTACACACATGTATAGCATTAGGAGAATGTTAGGAGCTTTTCCCTCTCCTATTGAAAATTAGCCCAGGCATGAAGAGGCGGACTGGATCTACATCCCCTTCTGGAAAGTCCTGGTCCGCCTTTACGGATTTATTTTTTTTACTTCGTCTCTGAAAATCTAGTTGCAAGGAACTACTTCACTACCTTTAGGACCCGTACGAAGACTGACGTTTGAAATAAATCAAAAACGACTACCAAATTTATTTCATTTTTTGTGAAAGATCCCGACAACCGTCCAGCGAACCAAGCAGTGAGAACCCGGAAGTCGCCAGACATTCAGACAGACAAAGTATAGTAATACAATGAAAATATTTCCTATTTTTAAGAAATTCTATTAATTTTAAAATGTCTTTTAAATTTATAAAAATTGTCATTCTTAGTCGATCTAGATTAAAGATCCTAAATTGGTATCAAATATTTTGACATAAGTATTAGTATGAAAGCAAATTAAGTATGAAGTTGAAAAAAAATAATTGTCCGGTAACTAGCACATCTACCCTACATACATATGTATGTATGTACATCATACACATATATGTACACCCATATTTTCAAAGCCGTATAATGTGATCATGCCAATGAAATAACCTGATCAACCAACAAAATTTATATTTGTACATACGTGTATGTGTGTTGGCTGTGATCGGAAAGACAAACCACTCATATGAGTGCTCTGCAGTATCTTCATTCTAACAGAGAAAGCTTTGTGTTTGAGTGCTTACACTCATTTCTCAAACATAAAAATAGCTTGTTAGAACTGCACTCATGCACAATGTATGGTGCTCTTTCGAATGTATATATGTACATAAATACGATTGAAACGAACATAGGTAAGCATATCTTTATAACAATGGATGTATGTATATATGATTGTATGTAGCAGCGCTTGCTCACAAAAATTATTCTGGAAAAGAAAAGTTCGTAGCATTATCTATTGTAATTTTAAATATGTTGGGATTGTTTTTTTTAATACTCACATAGTACATATGATTTTGGGGAAGTTCTTGATTTACATTGCGTACGTGTAAGTCCCGTTGTTTTTATTGCACACTATACTATGTAGTAGCTTTATACATAGATATGCGAGTATAAGCATACTCGTACACGCAATCATATACGCACTATTATCAACAAATGTATATACATACATATGTATGTACGATACAGATGATGGTGGTGGCAGCAATTCATACTCATTACAGCATAGTGGTAGGAAGCATAATTTTCGGCTGCTCACCCACCAGTCTGAGGTACGCTATCTATCGTTGAACTTGGCATTCGCGGGAAAGGAAATAAAATTTTAAGACATGTGAATGGTCGTGCGGAAAACTCTGAGTGTCATAGGTACATATGACATGAAAAGATAAAAAATTATATAATATTTAGTGTATACACTTTATGTAGTGGTTAAATTGATACAATAAAATAAATGCATACGAAAAATCATTGGACTAATGTTGAAATATGGAGTTAAAGTGGAACAGATTTAATAATTTGTCCACCAATTGTGTGGGAATAACAGGAAAATATAATAATATAACAATACAAAATAAAATAAAATAAAAATAAAAGGCAATATTATTTAATAATAAATAATAATAATAATAAATATATACATATATTAGATTGTGAAATATAAAAAATTAATAAAAGAAAGGAAATTTGCCATTTTAATATACATACGTATGTAGTATATGAGTATAAGTATGCTTATATATTCACATTTACACATGATTGAAACAAAATAAGAAGAAAATGTCGAATAAGCAATCTTAGTAATTAGAAAAAATTAAACCAATATAAAAACATGCATACACCACAGTATCACAGATGGAAAAACCTATCATTTGAATACTACTTCTAAAATTTCTTCGCAATTAACTACCTCGACGCTGTACTTAGACTGATGAAGAGAATATTAATGACTGATTAAAACATTACTCATCCACCAATGACTGATTTAAAGACTGCGTCTGTTGGTTTGAAGCATCGAATCAGCAAATACAATATTTACCAATTATAATAAGACATAGTCATAACGAAGAGCAATTATACAAATATCTGCATGCAACTTTTATGAAGATCAAAATCTGCAAATTCTCGAGTATTAACTAATTTAAAGAAAAAATGTCACAACGCAAAGTTAATAGCAATAATTGGCGATCAAAACAAAATTGGATAAGGAATGTGCTCTCCAAATCCGGCACAGAACTTATGGAGATTGAGGTAACACCAAAAAAATTAGAGAATGACATTCCAAATCATGGACGCAAAAGGGTTGGAAGAAAAACGAACACAGAAGTCGCAGCCTCTGTTGCTGATCCTGTTAAAGGTGCGTTCATGAAGTCAAATTTTTTTTTAATTTTTCTTCAATCGAAGGTACATACATACCTGCGTACGATATACATATATACATATAATATGTATGTTTAGACTTACACGTATGTACATACCTATGTAGATGTGGAAGCTTAAAAGATACTTGTATTAAAAGCCGGTTTATACAATGTTAGGACTTACTATGTGAAGGGTGCAACCTATATTACGCAATTATTTTCATGCGAATATATACAAATATGTATACACACTCAAGCATATACTAAGTACATACTTATGTACTAAGTAAGAACAAGCGAAAGTTGCATTTATTTACCAACAGAAGTAAGCTTTTTTGTATAAACTTGTCGACATAAGGAAAATTCTCACACCATCTAATGCAACTATTCCAGTGTTTAGGTTCATTCTTACATACATACCTACATACACGTATGTACATATGTATATATGTATCTGTATAGTGGTGATTTTTTACTTTTGCGCACTTTCTTGATGGAACTCACTTTGACCGATGAAAAGCTATAGGAAATACTTTTCACTAACTTTCACTAATAATACAGAAAAGCTAAGTTTCAAGAGCTTTTTAAAAGTGAAATTTACTCATACTGCCGATCCACACGCGAGCAGCAGGTTGGAAGAGGGTGTTTTTATGGGTTCACCTTTTTAAGGGTGGATTTTTCTGTTGTTTATATGCGTATGCTTAAGATACATTTTCCAACTTACCAACCGTTGTTTCTTATTCATAAATATATATATATTTATTTGGACGTGTGTATGTATGTAGGTTACAAAATTTTCTCATTGTTTCTGGAGTAGGTTGTAGTAGCGTTGCAAACCCAAGTTTCATTTGGATATTGTTGATGGTGGCAATGTCATTATTGCATCAATACATACATACATACAGATGTATATTTTTATGTATTGCATATTCTCACTTACAATCATAAATGCACAACTATTGAGTAGTATGTATGTACATACATACAAACGTATGAGATATATAAGAATTTATAAGCATTAAACTTTGAATTAAGGCATTTTCTTTTTATCCTTGTTCCTTAAATATTTTTATTAATCGGAATTTTTCAATCTATATCGATCATTTTCACACTTAACTCAAACAAATAAACGAGATATTTTTACAATATGTACAGATAATATTTCTTAACTAGAAATATGACTAAATTTTCTCTCAAAAAATTATGTGAACTTTTGTAAGAATTTATCAGCCGTTCAGAGGCGGCTTAGTATAAACTGTAGGTCCTTCCATTTTGTTGGAAAAACACCAAGACGCAAAACCACAAATTGGAGGAAGAGCTCGGCCGAAAACCGCTTCAGCGGTTACAAAGCGCCAATCATATATGTATATAAAGATGTTGGTATTCGAAGAACACTCTTGAGTGGGTTGGTGGGCAGAAATAGCGAAAGGTGAGAGGGCATCATCAATACACTTAGGCCGTAGTAGGACCATTGGGATACCCCAATATTGAACATTTCTTTGTGTAATTCACCTTTGATGTCTGCTATCTTAGACATAGTAGATAAAAAGACAGCTCTGAGATATCGAATCTTAGCTCTGTTTAAGGCAGAGCAATCGTACAAAAGACGATCTCTCATCTTTCATTCCTTATCATATTCTGCTTATCTTTGCTTCTGCTAAAAGGAACTTCCAGTATTTCCGCTTGTTGTGTCATGTGTCCATCCTATAACCTTAGACATGCTGTTTATTTTGAAAGATTACATTTAGCGTGATCTTTTCTATTCCATATGCCAATGCGTTTTTCGTTGGGAAGAATCTGCTGGGTCGTGCCTTGCCTGGGAAGTTCGTCTGCCTTTCAATTTTCATCTTTGTCTTTCTGGTGGCCATCTCTCGTTTAAGCGAGCTAATCTACACTTCATAATAACTGAAATTTCAGGGTTCAGAAATTTTCTTATATGAACGCAGAAATTTAAACATATATGAGATTCCCCATGAGAATTTCTAAATTTTAGTTTTCATTCTCACAATCATATACGAATACAAAAAAATTTTCTAGCTATCATCACACTTGAATGTGTATATATATTTTTTTCTAAATCTCATACAAGGCAAATTCACACACGGTAGTAGCAAGAATACAAAAACATAGATTCGCAAAGTCAAAAATGAAATTCGTTCAATGTATTTTGTTGGTGTATTAGAAAGTTCGTAATGTCAAAACCTATTTCTCCTGTACTTTTTTTTTGTGTAATTTGTTGAAATGGAAGGAAGAACAAGCAACAATATGATGTGACAACTTCTCCTTCAGTAAATTCGCCTTGAGCTCATACGTGAAAAGGAGAGAAACAAAAAAAAATCTTTGTAACTCACAGACAGAGTATAGAAATTCTCACTTACTGTTCATTCATGTAGGTATATACATACATATGTGAAAGTTTTAGTTTTTGCGAACTGTTACTCACTGTTATATGTTTATATTTATTTGATTCACTGCTCCTGAAAAGTGAAAAAATTAAAAACGTTAGATTGGTCATATTTGGAAATTTATATTTTTGTGATGCTTTAGCTTTAGGTTAGTTTTCTCCACTTGTTTTTTTTAAAAACAATGTCTGATCACTAGGCTCGTAGCAAAAATTTGTATTTTCCCAATGCCACAGGAGGCGTCTGACGCTGCGCAGACGTCAATCGCTTCCTCATCAAGGGAGCGCGAATGGGAAGATGCAAACAGATCAGATAATAAGATAATAAGAAATCTGATCTGGACCAATGCAAACAGTACTCGTATATGCCAGAATGCAAAAACAAAAGCGCCCAAAGTTACGCAGGGATTTACGCTCCTCGCGTAAGCTAACACAAATCTTTCCGTTTCAGAAAGTCTTATTAATTTGTATTTAGTCCTCGCTGTCAGTCTTTGTAAAAGTAGATTTTGTAAATTCATTAAATTTTGGACATGAAGATCCAACTTATTGTAAGGATTCGCTGATGAAGTGGGTATGTCGTCTTCGGAACATTCCACGCCAAACGAAATATATACATAAAATAAATACATACATATGTATTGTCTTTCAAAAGAATCAATTTGATTTGCTTGATACAAACATTTTTTTTTGGTCTTCTCACTTATGATACATAAGTGACAAATGAATATGATATATGAATGAGCAAAATCAAAATATTTTACAGTTTTTCAAACGTTTATGAGTTATAGGTTGTAAAAACTAAAACGTTTACATGCATACATGAATGAGCAGTGAGTGAGAATTTCTGTACCCTGCCTTAAAATAAATTGAAATGATCGGTTGTCTGAAAGAGCGTTCAAGACGTGGCGTTTCTTATGAAAACCCCTCTGTCACCGCCAACGCATGCATCGTGTCTCGATTTAACCGTATATACACTTCTCGACTCTCGACTTTAGTGTCGAAATTATATTTCCTTTCTTCGCTTCTCGCTAATAACACGAGTGTCCAAACCTTTGATTACTCACTGGTGGAACGCAGGGGGTATTGAGTGTATTACATAGAATAAGATAATGAAGGCCTTTCGTATCTACAAACTGTGTTGAAAGTCTAGTTCAGTCTTTTCCCCAGAACTACGTCTAGCAATTTTAATTTAATTCTCAGGCTTACGCTACAACCATTCGGAGTTAGGGGGGTTTGCTCATTAAACTCGAATACCATCGAATGTTGATTCGACAAAAAAACTATACAGAGCATGGGCACTATTTTCCAATGCGCAATATTTTAGGTTTCTAATGCTTAAGAAAAATTTGAAATGTTTTTATTTAATCTTTGAAATTTGGATTTCTTTCAGAGATACCACAGAAAATGGTATACTACCAATCCACACAAATGGTGATCAAAACTGAGCATACTAGCCAAGATCAATATTGTATTCCTCTGCAAACAACATCAACGGCTTCTGCGACAACAGAACCAACAGCAACAAACATCGAAATACAACCGCAGCAAAGCACTCCGCATGCGCATAGCAGCAGTACCAATGTCTTAATGATGGACCATCGTCAACAAGCACAGCACTTATCAACACAATTACCTCACACAAGCATTGTCCCCATTAACAACACACATATTACTACTTCAAATATAAGTTTACCTACCAATATAAAGGCAGAACCCAATATGGGGATATTTGGAACGATGTTACCTGCAGAAAAAGTTGATAACACCGTCGTCACAACAATGCCATTAAACAGTGGTACTTCCAGCGCAATGGCAATAAGTCGGAAAACAGCCGTTAATAAGCCGCAATTCAAATGTGAACAGTGCGGAATGATCTTTGGTAGTAAATCGGCTCACACATCTCATACCAAATCGCATACGAAAGGCAATGATTTAGTTGGTAGTATGGGCTTGGGAGCGGCGAAATTGGTGGAAACTAGCGAAATATCTATACCAACCGATATTCCGAAGCTCTCCAATACACCTGGTGTTGCTGGTGGCGATCCGTATCAATGCAATGTTTGCAAAAAAACTTTTGCGGTACCCGCAAGACTGGTGGGTTAATATTAATTACTGACAAATAAGAGTTTTTATTCAACTAACATACTCTTTTTAAATTTCAGATCCGTCATTATCGCACGCATACTGGTGAAAGACCCTTTGAATGTGAATTCTGCCATAAATTGTTCAGTGTGAAGGAGAACTTGCAGGTCCACCGTCGCATACATACCAAAGAACGACCGTACAAATGTGATGTTTGCGAGCGGGCTTTCGAACACTCGGGAAAATTACATCGGCACATGCGCATCCACACGGGAGAACGCCCACATAAATGCTCCGTCTGCGAGAAGACTTTCATACAGTCCGGACAATTAGTAATACATATGCGCACACACACTGGAGAAAAACCATATAAATGTCCAGTAGAGGGTTGTGGCAAAGGTTTTACCTGCTCAAAACAACTGAAAGTGCATTCACGTACTCACACAGGCGAAAAACCGTACCACTGCGATATATGCTTCCGCGATTTCGGTTATAATCATGTACTTAAACTACATCGAGTACAACATTATGGTTCTAAATGTTATAAATGCACTATTTGCGACAAAACTTTTAAAAGTAAAAAAGAGATGGAAGCACATATTAAAGGTCATGCTAAAGAATTGCCCGATGAAGAGGAAGATCAAAATGTGAATGGCACGACAGTTACTGAAAGTAGTGGACATGTGAATAACTCAATGTCGAGTAGTTCTGGCGGAGAAGGGTCTCCCGCGCCTGGATCACCTCTGTCACCTGTGAGCGCAAGCGTCACGATTACTAAATCTCGCATTGCTTCAGACTTACCCAATCCTCCATCGCCCAGCTCAGCACAATCTACTTTATCACCAAGTTCATCCCTTGCTTCTGCATCGCGCCTCTCGGCAAGTTCTCCCGAACCTTTGACCACATCGCCACAAAGATCACAAACTATGGAAATTGACCATCATAGTCGTCATAATGGAGCAATAAGCTGCAACACTAATCGTCAATTGGCACTCTCTTTAGCCTCAATTAATCTAAATGATAATCGTACAAATCAATCTTTTACTTATATAATAGAAGATCTACCAACCGATCTGAGCAAACAGCCTATAGTGCAGGAAATGCAGCTACCTACAGCTTCGAAAGTTTTCCAACATAATCAGTTGCAAAATGCATTAGGTTATCAACAGCAGACTGTCCTATCAACCTATAGCGACCATCATCCGCAACATCAACATATGGATTTAGATCAGTCAGTTCATGAGCCGCCCACCATCAATCCAGCTTTACTTGAAGCAGCATCTATTGTAAGACGGCGTGATATGCTCGATGCACAGTGTGAAGAAGAAGCCATACTCAAAAATACATACTTGAAATCATCAAGCATTTCTGAGCAACAAACCAAATCCCAACAACACCAACAACAACATAAACGCAATGAATACCAAAATCAACAACAATTAAGCGGTCCTGCATATAGTATCGGAGCCTCGACATCAATTTTGTCTCCTTTGTCAACATCATCATATTCAATGAACCAGCCGATCGGCCAGGATATGTCCCAATACGATGATACTCGAGAAGCAAATGAATTGATTGAACACTACAAGCGTGGTGAACTTGCACGGCATGGTCTGCACAAAGGATACGCACCAGTACCCAAATACGAGTAAGTAATTTAGTTCGGTTAAACCGCTTGGATAATAAATGAAAATGAAAATTCAAATACTAAATTATTTGGCTTTAGTTAAAGTAAAATTAATTATATTAATTACCAATATTTGCGTTATATTTGCAAAAAGAAAAAAATTGAATGCTTGCCATTTTCGGTTCAAATTTTTTGTTTCGATTATAATCTCTTTTTGGCGGCCGCGGTAGCCGAGTCCTGGTGTCGTACTAACATCCAAAAAGTTATAAAAAAACTAATTTAAATAAAAAGTTAAGCTAATTTTTCTAATTGGGATCGCCACTCAGCAGGGAATGTCGGAGGGGACATTCTGACATGAAATAAAGTTCCTCATAAAAAACCCATCAGCCGCTCGGAAGCGGCTTAGTATAAACTGTAGGTACCTCCATTTGTTGGTAAAAAATCAAGACGCAAAACCACAAATTGGAGGAGGAGCTCGGCCGAAAATCGCTTCTGCAGTTACAAAGTGCCGAATATAATAAATACATAGGTATACTTTTTTCTTTAAAACAATGTTATCACTTTTGCTTAGAATAGATTGATTTGATTTAGATTTTTCAAAGTCAGCCGCTTGCCGTAAAATTGAATTTACTTACCTACAACATATTAGGTGTAGTAAAAAGTTAGTTCGGTTTTTTTATGCAAATGGTTCCAAACGGTTTTCTGGCTTATCTTTAGTTCCTCAGCAATTAAATAAGTGCTCACGTGACGGTCTGTTTCCACTATTTCCATGATTTTATCGCAATTTTCGACGACAGGCCTCCCGACGCGTGGTGCATCTTTGACATCGAAATTACCAGACACGGAAATTTTATTTCCTTTACACGGAAATTTATGTATTTCCTTTACACATTTTGCTGTAAAAAAATGTTTGTTTAGAATTACATATGTATCTATGTATGACCAGCCTGTCTGCAAGTTAATTTCAAAAATTTCACTCCTCTTGAAATTGCTGTTAAACGATTTGCGTATTGTCAAATAAGATATTTGAGAAAATATTTTGAAATAATTGATTTTTGATAATTGATTATGCTACGTATGATTGCTCTTGAAATTAAATTTCGAAATTTAGAATTTTTGCATCCTACTTGAAATTATTTAATTGCTACATCTGACGGTGCCCTTAAGGTTAATTTGCCTATGGTAAAGAAATAATTTGTTAATTAATTAATTAGTAATAATATTTTATTCAAGATTAAAAAATTTTCAAATGTATATTTTCAATTATGTATATCTCTTTTCACAGATCTTCCCTCCTCAATAACCAGATTGTTCGCCAGGTAGAAGCGGCAATAGCCCCATTGCGCTCTTCAACTGAATCGCCGGAACGTTCATCATCACCCGAAAGTGATTCTATGATGATGGCAGACCGTGATGTAATGACATTACCGTTGCGAAAACGCAAGCTTTACATGCACGAAGGATCGCCAATGGACTCAGGTGCTTTGATTGTTTCTCCACGTGAATTTGATAAGACACTGAGCCATCCCGATATAATATCCGCCGTAAACAACGAATCAAATCATGGTCTAAGGGACGCTGTCGTCGAAGGCTCCACTGATGCCAATAATGAAAGCAGTTCGAAAGTAATGCGAATAAGTTCGGTTATACAATTCGCTAAGGCAACATAACCTAAAACACACGAGACGGTAAACTACTCTCAAAATCATTTAAAGACTGTTACAAAATTGTATTTGATGCTGCAATGATATAAAGTGCGCTACATTAGACTATAAGACAGATCCGTTGGTATGGGATTTTCACACGTACACACATATATACACTTATATGCTACGTATATATGCATATAAGTTTAGAAGTTAATGTTTAGTTTGAAATTTTTATTAGCAATGATTTTGCCAAAAGTATTACTTACGATCTGAAATAATATTTACATACATACATATGTACATGTACATGTGCATGTTGACATGTATGTATATATCTATGTGTGTATGTACATACTTACATACATCAACTGGGCTTTAGTTGGCGTTTGGTGTAAAGCAACGTTAACTAATATATATTATATTAACCTAGCCAATAAGTATTTAGTTTCATTTATGTTAAAATTTAAGAGCCTAAAAAATTATTTAATATAAAAATATATATGCATACATACTTATTATTATAAAATTACTTAAAAGAGGGCTTACTTGTCTGAGCAAGCGTGTATTTTACATGAACATTAAAAAGTATTACGTACATGCACATGTATGTATATGTATATACCTATATATATACATACATAATTTTTGTTCGAGGCTTGTAACTACTAATAGTAGGAAGAGAATAGATATCTAAGATTTGATATTTGTGGGTATTTTGCTGATGCATTAATATTTTGTCGGAGTCAGACTGGAACACACTTTTCGACATGTGGATATAACTGTTTTTTTTTTTCAGATATAAAAATATCCAGGCAATATGTAGTTCCGTTAACTAAACAACTAAGATCATAATTCAGTGATCATGAATAGATAATTAAAAATAATTTCTCGCCTAAAATATGTTTTTCTAATGTCAGAACCTAAATAAAATGCGCAAAATTCCATCAACCAGGAAGTTTTTCATGGAAAATCCATTTAACGAAAAATTAGGAATTACTATTTTGATAGACTGCTTAATAAGTTAATAAAGCATACATACATATGTATGCTCTAATAAGTAAACTTTAAATCCAATTACAACTGCATGCATACAAATTTCAACAAAAACTAAAGTTATTTGGGAAGAGACTTCCTTTAATTTTATTCTATTCATCAGAATTTCGATATATACATATATGCATATTGCATGATATTGCAATTTTATTACGCAAATGTGTTAAAACCATTGAAGAGTATATATATTTCAATATTAAATTTGTACGAAAAGATGTTTAACTTTTCTCGAATACTAATTCTGTTATTCTTTATAACAATTCTAGAATAATATTTTTAAGGAAGATAACGAAAAAAGTTTGAATTTTAACACCTCTGTTTAGAAAGAAACCCAGGTCCCAATATTTTTGAAGCAGCTGCAAAATATATAAAGTTTTTAATAAAAAAAAATATCAAAAAAATATGCAAAGAATAATGAATGTCGAGAAATTTCAAGAAAAAAATAAGTCTTCGAATTAATATTAAAAATAATATTTATATGGCTACCAATATACAAATTTTAAGAAAGGAAAACAATTTTTATATGAGTTTACACTGTAAATGACATATTCACTTAAATACGCATAAGTACATACTGGTTATATCCATAACCTAGACAAATTAAAATAAAACATTTAAATATACGTTTGTACTCATGTTCGCATTTATGTTTTAATCGAGTTTCGTAATAATTTCGTTTCTCTGGACGATATAACATAACAAAGTCAAAGTCCCCATGAACGCTGAAAGTTTATGCACAATAAAGTAAGACGAAAATGAAGAGCAATTATGTAATTTATCGAAAGAGGACTTCACTTTCCATATCATATAGTAGCACTGAACGCCAAAGTAGAAAAAAACAAAAATGAATCAGTGTTCGCTCGTTTTCTAATTTCAAAGGTATGTTTAACATTTTTTGGCGCAATCTTATATTTCACGGCCATGGAGAGACGAAGAGAGAATTCTCGACAATTTAGAAAGGTCAGAAGAATATTTTTTTGGATATGCATCAGAGATATGTATCGGTGTACCGTAACTTATAGAACACCGTTCTTTTCTGTTGCTTTTTTTGTGATGACAAAACTGTGTCGCAAAATTTTGCTTCTTCCTAAAATTAATACCTATGTATTGTGTTGTTGCCCTTCAAACATTTGTAAACCATATCCAACACATACTCCTCTGTAGTCTACTATTGGATCATCTCACGTAACGCCGCAACCCTGATGTTAGCCGGCGATTGCTCATGTTTTAAGATGTATGTGCGCAATAAGCTTTATACTAGTATGCAGAAAATGTATGAAACTGACATTGAGACAGTTTCGTTTGGTTAGTGAGCTCTGCTGGTACACAGAAGGCAGCATCAGGTTGGGATAATAAATATATTCGAGTGCAAATAGAACGAATACGCAAATTGAAATATATTATATTACTAACTTTTCATCAAAGCGGGTTGCATCGGAAACCAAAAAATATGTTCGAATGTACTTAATTTTTCTTATACAGCTATATTCTGAATGAAAATTTCTCGGGATAATTCCACTTTTCCGGATGTGTGGATTTTTTCCCTTCTCCCTTTCCTCGTATTCTAAACAAACTTCGAAAATGAGGAAAAATACCTAGTGGAAAGAGTTGGCATCACCAATTCAAAAAAAAAAAAAGGGATTAATTCAATATTCACACAGAAATTGTGAAGGAGTTTTTATATAAAAAATGTAAGTATTTAATAAATATAACACAAATAATCATATTAATGGTAATGGCCAAAAACAGCGAGTAAAGTGCAATTGCAGCTGCTAGTAGAGCTGATGGAAACTCAATCGGCTATAGCCCGAGTATTTTTAAGGGTAATAAGAAGGAGTCAAACGAACTACATAAATACCTCCTATTAAAAAAAATATTGTGGAATGGAAGAAGGTAAAATTTCTTTTCCAGCAAAAGGCGATTATTTAAGTACGCATTTTACTTTCAGGTGTGGGCTGATCAAAAGAAATACGTGCGTCAAACAGCGGCTTAAAACTTGAAGCCCAGAAAAGCGACAGGAGGTGGCTCTAATGCAGAGCGTAAATTGTCCCCTCCCGAAGAAGCGATATTCAACTTCATTGGGATGGAAGGGTCGTCTGGATGCAGGCTTGAATGAAGAATTGCCAACCAGCAGTAATGCCGTACATTTACCGCATCAACCTAAACCGACATGCTTCATTTGCTTCAATAGCCAATATATATAGTATCACGATATCCATAATTCTAATTTAATTTATATTTTCAATAACAATTGTTTTTTTCACCAAATTATCAAATGACAATAATACCAAGCAGCTGATTACGGAAGAGAAAAAATCATCCTAAAAATCCTTCTCCCTGTGCTTTTAGAATTGGCGTATTTTTTCTTAGGGGATTTCTAAATCTGCAATATATATATATATAATATATGTATAATATATATAATATTTAGAATTGGGTTGATATACTACATAATGTAACCCAATGTTGGTTTTCCGTAGACCACTCGGATAATATACAGAGGTGGAGTACATGGTCCAACTCTAGGACATCACAAGTTGATTGGACCATATTTTTCGTATGGATTGTGTTTAGTTTTGGATTACTCCATTGCTCGGAGTAGTCGCGGTGTATGCAGGGTGGAGATGAAGTGCAGATCAATTTTTTTTGTGTGTGGTTTTCATGGGTTATTTGTTTGATTTTGTATTCCATGCGTTCACATACATTCACACTGGTTTATAATTTTATTTAGTCTAAACTAGTTAGTTTTGGCAAATTGCTTTCCTACATCCTACAATGTAATGTATTACTTCTTTTCGCACTGAACACACATGTATGTATGTATCCATATAAACGCACATATATGTATGTATACATATAAATAAGTTTGTGTGTACATACAAATATCAAGACCAATGAAACTTTAATTAAAGTTTTACGCTCATTATAAATATAAAAAACTTCAAAAATATAGGTATGTCACAATTCTTCTTTCTACATTGGTGCCTACCGTTTAAGTGGTTATAGCCGAATAACAAATAAATCGCAATTCGTTCCTTCTCCTTAAAGTAGGACCAATAGCAGGGCGCCGCGGTTGTTAACGCCCATGATATCAATATCATCGGTATACGCCAGTAGTCGTGCACTCCTGTAAAAGATTGTACCTTCTCTATTAAGCTCTGCAGCACGTATTATTTTCTTTATCATAAGATTAAAGAAATCATCCGATAAAGAGTCAACCTGTCTCAAACCTCATTTGGTATCAAACGGTTCGGAGAGGTCCTTCCCAATTCTGACTGCACTTCTGGTGTTGTGTAGTGTCAGCTTACACAGCCGTATAAGTTTTTCGGGGATACCAAATTCAGACATAGCGGCGTAAAAGCAGCTCCTTTTCGTGCTGTCGAAGGCGGTTTTGAAATCGACGAAAAGGTAGTGTGTGTCGACGGGTCTTTTCCAAGATTTGGCGCATGGTGAATATCTGGTCAATGGGTGATTTACCAGGTCTAAGGCCCCACTGATAAGGTCCAATCAGTTTGTTGACGGTGGGCTTTAGTCTTTCACACAAAACTCTCGATAGGACCTTTTATGCGATGTTAAAAAGGCTTACCTCACGGTAATTGGCGCAGACTATGTGATCGCCCTTTTGGTGGATTGGGCAGAGTACACTTAGGTTCCAAAAGTCGGGCATGCTTTCATCCGACCATATTTTGCAAAGAAGCTCATGCATGCACCTTGTCAGATCTTCACCGCTATGTTTGAATAGCTCTACCGGTAGATTGTCAGGCCCAGCCGCTTTGTTGTTTTTAAAGCGGACAATCGCTATTCAAATTTCGTCATGGTCAGGTAGTGAAACGTCTGTTCCATGGTTTTCAATTATGATTTCGGGTTCATCATCTCCGGGTGTTCCATTTTCACTGCCATTCAGCAGGCTGGAGAAGTGATCCTCCATGAATTCAATATACTCTGGGCATCTGTTGCTAGATCACCTCTTAGTGTCTTGAAACCTTCTGTGTGCCGTCGTATCTTTTCGTAGAATTTTCGAACATTACCCTTGTCGGCCAGCTTTTCAAGCTCTTCATACTCACGTATTTCGGTATCCTTTTTATTTTGCAAATGGAAATGCGTATTGCTTCCCTCTTCAGCTCTCGGTATCTATCCAACCCCGCACGTGTTATATGCTAGGTTCAAGGTTTATAGAATACAAATACGACAATCGTTGACGTCACCGAACCAGCTTCATCATATATATAAACATGTATATGTATGTATGTATGTGAACCTAATAACATAAATATGGGACTTTTTCTTATACAGAAGATAACACAAATTATACAATATTCTTTCTTTTTTTTGGACTTAGGTATGTATTAACGCCACAGCAGTCAAAGATTTAGCGATTTTTCTTACTAAAAAAAAAATTAGCAAAAAACAAAGTACTGTGCAAGGTGCAAGGCGAATTGGTAAAGTCGCTAGCTATAGAAATTTTCGTTAAAATTTTTGAAAATTAAAGTACATTTGCTCGACATAAAACTATTCAGAACGTTTTAATAGTTAATTTCAAAAAATTTATTCTGCATGACTTTAGAGTTTTATAGTCAAAATGCAAATTTATTTTAAAATTTTCGGCTACCCATTAAATTGAACCAACTTCGTCATTAAACATATGATTTCGCTCTTGTCGTAACCATCTATTCTGTAAACATTGCGTTATACATTTGTACATAATTCTAATTTTGAACATTTGAATTCTGTGAACTGCTTGTGCAAAAATTGTGTGTATGTGTTACCTACATACATTTGACTCGAAATATAAACTAAGAAGGGATAAATATAATTATTATTTTTACGTTAATCATTGAAAAAACTCCAAAAACTTATTTCTTTATATTGGAGTTTTAAAACAAATTTTAATTTTTTTAAATATATTTTTTTAACTTTTTTATTTATTTTTTGCATTTTTAAAACTTTTAATAATTGTTAATATTTTGTTTGTTGTTAAAATTATTAATTTTTGATATTTTTTATTTTACTTTTTTATTAATAATAATGATAAAAAGCCCAACGAATACCTTCCACCCGCCCAACCGACACGAGAGGCGACATCCGCATAACATACGGAATATGCCGAGTCATGATTGGGAAGCGTTTGTTAAGCGTCGAGATTTAAAACTTTTCAGCTACAGAAAAAATAATTATTCAAAAGCTGAAATTTAGTAAATATGGAAATTTAAAATAAATTTAAAATTGTGACACAATCGGCAAAAGGGTTCATTCTATTGATAATTTGTTTTAAATGACTTTGATAGTAAAGGCCTAAACTGTCTAGATACACGAGTTGGAACTTTAAAGTTTACCTCAGATAAGAGCCATGAACTACAAATTGATCCGTTAAAAAGTTTCATTACGAACAATGCGCCTAACATTTCTCTACGACTTGTGAGAGTAGATAGATTTACTCTCACAAGTCGTAGAGAAATGTTAGGCGCATTGTTCGTAATGAAACTTCTTAACAGAAGCTTTAAACGGTTGGTATAGGGAGGAAGATTTATCGTAGAGTTCCATCGGAAATGTCTTAATGCAAAAAGTAAAAATTGTTTTTGAAAAGACTCCAACTTATCGGAATTAACCTGATAATTTGAGTTCCATATCAGTGAACCATATTCTATTATTTGCCTCGCCAAAGTTGTATAAAGTGCTTTAGTTACAAAAGGGTCTTTAAATTATTTTGACCATCTTTTGACAAAAGCAAAAGCATTTTTAGCTTTTAGGACAGTTGTATTGATATTAAAATGGAAGTTGAGCATAGGGTCCATCATAAACCCCTAAATCAACAAAGTTGAAGACTTGCTTTCGACTACAGTTATTAATTAGGTTGAACAATTCTTCGTGAAAAGCACATGACATGTCGTTGTTATCACACCAAATAGCTAAATTGTCTAGATCGTTTTGTAACAAACGCCTTTCGTCGAATGAGGTATATGACATAAAAAGTTTTACATCATCGGCATATAACAAGATATTTTAATGCATTATTACCGAAGATACATAGTTTATATGGTAAATAATAGAAACATAATCGGGACGAGATGGCTACCTTGAGGAGCATTAATTAACTGTGATAAAGTGTCTTGAAATGTTACACTTTGTGTTCTATTGCAGCGATACGAGGAATCCCATTGAAGAAATCTTGGTTGAAAGCCCAGAAGATCTAGTTTATGGATGAGAATTGAGTGATTAACCCTATCGAATGCTTTAGTGAAGTCAGTGTAGATAACGCCAGTTTGCTTATTATCTCTAAAGGCTTTAGAGATACGTGTCACAAATTCAAGCAAATTTGTAAGTGTTGATTTTCCATTACAAAACACGTGTTGGAAATTGGATAGTAGTGAGGAGATCAAAAACGTTATCTGAGTAGTAATGATTGCCTCAATAAGCTTTGGTATAGCGGATATTTTTGCTATACCTCTATAATTCCCAATATTAGACCTATAACCATACTTTTGTTAGGGTATTATAAAAGACTGCTTCCATATTGTAGGGAATATACCTTGTTGAGTTTTTGCACAACTTTTCAGAAAGCATGTAGGAATCATACCTGGACCATAACTGAAAGAATGTTTTAGATTCATCAAATGATATAATACATATTCCTCAGAAATAGTTGATGAGTTAATTATTGTTGTTGAACTTAAGTAATGCTGACAGACGGACAAGCCACTTCGAGAGTTAGTTGAATAATTTGATTTAAAAAAGTGTGCGAACATAGTAGATTTGTATTTCATGGCGGACGGAAAGATAGAAAGCTTACGTTTGGACTTAACAAAATCGTAGAAAAGCTATGGATTGTGTAAAATATTTTTCTTACCTTTAGTTATGTAATCATTATAACATTTTTTGTTAAGTTCAAGAAATTTTCGACGAAGGTATGAGTATTTTAAGTAATGTAAGTGTAAGACACTTTTCTTGAAAGTCTTAAAAGATTTCGACCTTCTATTCTTTAAACAACATAACTCCTTTGTAAGCCACGAATTCATGTGTTTTAAGCACACATTTCTCAAAAAGAGAAATAATGGTACTGTTAAAATGGAAAACAGTATAACTTGGCCAAGTAAAAAAAAAACAAAGAGAAGTGATTTAAATTATTTTTAGCACACATGTAATTACAATAATTTCTTTGCCAAAGAAATAATTAACATAGAGAAACTAATTGCATAAGATTTATCTGTTGTTACTAGGAAATCATTGGTCTGCCTCTGTTAACAAAATTTAATTTCGTAATGGCGTATTAATTTCGGTGGTGCCATGAATTTACACCTTTCCACTATAAGTCAAAGATAACATGATACGAAACTCTCACAAATTGCAGATAAATGCGTTCCTGAAATATCTACAGTTAATTCATGTAAAATTGTCAATTTGAAAAAAC
Organism: Ceratitis rosa; assembly: GCA_037013455.1. NCBI lineage: Eukaryota > Metazoa > Arthropoda > Insecta > Diptera > Tephritidae > Ceratitis > Ceratitis rosa. Next base: position 490,148 of record JAWMAG010000004.1, read on the forward strand.
AGTTTTACGCTTTTTCTGTTCCATTGCGATGCTTTTCTTAACATTATATTTAACTCCAAAAACTGGACAGACCTACAGTTTATACTAAGCTACCTCCGAACGACTGATGGTTTTTTATGAAGGCCTTTATATCATGTCAAAAATACACTCGGAGGGGTTGACATTCTCTGCCGATTCTCTGGGCGATCTCAATTTATACATTTAACTTAATTTTTTATTTAAATTAATTTTCTTTAACTTTTGGATGTTGGTCGTACCAGGATTTAAGCCCGAGCGTTCCGAATGGCAGTACACAATGCTAACCACCGCGGCCGCCATCATCAAGACGCAAAACCACAAATTGGAGGAGGATCTTGGACGAAAATCGCTTCAGCGGTTACAAAGCGCCAATTATATATTTATATTATGTTAAAAATTTAACTTCGGCTGCTGATGGTCACCCCAGATAGAAGCCGTCGTGTAAATTTTGAACAATATGGTACATACCTATATATAGTACAATTTTGTATTGAAGTAGTGCTCATCTTTTTCCAGAAAATTAATTACAATGGCTTCCATTTCTTATTTTTAAAGTATTTAAATTAACCAAATTACATTTATGCAAATATTTGTAATGTATTTGCTATTCTTTATTTAGGTTTACTGCCGTAAACCAGGTAATATTTAAATGAATAATTAGTATGTAAAAGTTATTATCATAAATCCCCTGAGAAAAAAATCTATACACATCACATTTTCATTGATTTTGACGCTCCCTATATATCTGAATTTGTTATCCCTGCAAAACTCGGTACCAAACGATACTTCCTTCAGACTGAATAAGGAAGCGAAGCGAATGTGTCTGGAAGTCTGTCTGCGAACTCAAGTTTTAACCCTTCCTGACTGTTGGCAGTCAAGCTTTGAAATCGTAGATAATTTCGTGCATCTAGGAACCATTAATACACCTATAAGAATCCAAAGGTATTTATTGCTTAATAGAAGTACCAGTTTGGTCTGTATATTATTCACGGTGCCCCACAATAATTTAGTGGTATATCTTATGCTAGAGGAGGTTCGAGACTTTAAATGTTGCTCTATCTCTGTGGCCCACTCTTTTAGAACGAAACCTCCATTTTGTCGAAATAGCTCTCCTGCAGGTATTCCAAATTCGGAGCGCTTTACTGGTCCTGCTTTCAATAACATGTTATTTCCAGCTAAGTTTTTTATGAAGAACTACACCGAGATACTAGACCAGTTGGAGGAGATTGTAATGTTACCTCTTAGAAATGGTAAGTATTATCTAAAAGTTCTTCGCTATAATCAGTTGGAGTAACTGGTTTATCAAAGTGACTCGCAATAGCGGAGACATGATGCCCTCTTGTAGAGTGCCACATGTGATTTTGTGAATGATTTAAATACCTTCTGCTTTCATCTATTGCCTAATGCTCAACCAGGCAGGAAAGTTTTGGTTAATACCATTTTAGGCAATTGACGAGACCAATGTGGTAGTGTTTGCATTGTTAAAAGCATCCTCTAGATTTTTAAATTGTTCCGTAGTCCAGTTTCAACTAATTTACAGCCGATCAAATATTCACACATCCTTTCCATACTTTTCAGGAAAAACGAAGTCAGACTATCAACCATTAGCGCGGTCTTTCGATAACATTTTTTTGATTCTCGCCGCACCACTGACGCTATCAATATGTTTGCAGAAAAAGCACCACGACTTGCACTTTGTGTCACTTAGCTTATATTTATACTTTCGAAATCATCCCAGTATTTATAGTTGTTAAAGCGTTTAGCTTTATTACAGGCCCTTCGACGGTTCCTTCCTATGTTTTCCGTTCCGACGTCGTCCGAGGCTTATCTAATAATGTAAATCCGGCCTTGTTCAGAGGGCGAGTTTCTTAAAATGCATCAATGATGTTTTTTTTTTTTTTTTTAATTTTTTCAACTATTGCGTCGATTTTGAATAGTCAAACGGCACCAGAAGCAACGAGTGATTTTCCGGCTTTACCATTGTGACATTCATATGTGACAGATTTGCTGAAAGAGAGAAGTTATAGTGCAGACTATGCAGGTCCTTAGTCTGTCCCCACAACTGTCATAAAATAGTTGATAGTTAGATGCGGTATCGCACTTACCTTTTCACATGCGTAACTAGCATGCTTTTCGCTTGGGGTGGAAAGCTTGAGAAGTGCCGAAGTGTTGAGTCGTTTATTTTTCAATTTCTTTTAGTGTACATTCTGGATGAAACGATGTATATATTTTTATTTCATATTCTTAATATATGAATTAACATTTTTTGTAATGAGATATTTAAACATTTGATATTATTTAATATTAATTGAGTATTTTAAATTTGGTTGATCTACGAGTACATATAAAAAAACTGTGAGTGATTGCTGGGTTTTACGCCTTGATGGTTGGTTTTAGACTGACTTCAAAATAAAGTCACTGAGCCAACGGGGCATGGCGACGCGTTGCCAACATTCCATATTTTTTTTTGGTCTGCCTTAACCCTTTAAGGACTCATGTCCTCAACAGGGTCAAATTTTGTTTTAGCAACACTGGTAACTTCGCTGGGCTTGACTGTACCCGCTATTTACACGCTGCACGTCTAGCGTCCGCGGAGAATGTGCCAACTCTTTTGCCAGGGCACACTTCCTCTTCTGTTTTCTTGTTTGAAAACGGAATTTTGACTTCCAGAACATGTGACCAACGGCTTTTCAGAGGGGATTCTTGTCGTCATCCCCCCTCTCCCTCTATATATATACATACACAAAATAGATTGCGAAAACCCGGGTGTGGTTTCTTATTGCCTTTAATCAAAAACGACTTATTCACAAGTGAACGAAGTTTTATTACTAGAAGTGTGTGCGGACAAGGTGATTAGGGGGTAAGAAATTCATTTCAAAATCTTGTTTAAAATTTTCTTGTAAGAACAAAGACAAACGATATACAAATTTAAATTGAATCACAACATTCTTTTAGCGATTGTTATACCTATAATACCATTTTAATATTTAGACTATCAAATTAAATATTGTGGATTTAGATCCGGAGCAGGCAGCATAGGCCGAATGGTTGGTAATGTGTACTACCATGCGGAGGGTCACGGGTTGAAATCCTGTCCAGGGAAGATAAAATTCGTATTGTATATGTACACATGTATATCCTCACTATTTAGAAAATCTTCATAACTGAATTTTTGCTACAAACTAATTGTTTAAAAATTGAAATCGACTAAAATATTGGAATATTAGTATTGGAAAGAAAAGTTGACCGGGGTCATATTGGAAAGTATACGATAGTTGTTGGTATTTGTTGAATTCTTGACCAGAAATTCGCTGTTTGGTGCTAATGGAGGTCAGGTGTTCCTCTTCCTCTGCTTCCATCGGCCCACAGTGGAGTTAATGACCCTGACAATGGCGACAAATTCCCCTGAGTTCATAAGCTGAATGTTGACTACTTTTTTGTATACAGGAGGTTTTTTTTTACAAAATATTCCATAAACACATTGTATTTTGGATACTTTTACCATAATCATATATAAGTACATTATAAAATATAATCATCATTATCATCATCATCAACATTAGCGTCATCACCATCATTATCATCAACATAATCATCATTGATAGGTTGGGAAATAGTGTTTTTTGAAGATCTAAAGCTAATGATAGTATGTGTTGAAACTTTTTTATTATTAAGTTTGAAATAACGGGTTAGAACTAATGAGAAACCTATTCACAATTACGTAATTGGGCTTTTCTCTGCTATATTTACGTGTGAAGTGTTATCTATATTTTTAAAACTCTGTATGTAGCGTAGGAGGTCAATTATACCAAGCATATTTCGCTAGAAAATGTCTAGCAGTTTGATGTGCAACACATCGAAACCTTTCAATTTCTATTTCATGGCCAGAAGAAACAACTATGAATTTAATATCGTTTTTATTACATCTAAATCAACACAAGTGATTTCAGCCAATAGCTCTGCATTATGAAAGAACCTTCTGGGGTAGAAAATTCAGGTTTTGGTTGATCAAGGATTAAATCAGCTCTCTCTTTGTGTGTATTCTGACTTTGCTTACCATTTCTTATGATAAATCCAGTAGATATTCAAAAAGCCGTATCCAACCATGCAATACCGACAACCCAAAACTAATATTGGAAGTTTCAACATTTCTAGCCATCATTTCATCAATTGAATTAAAATTTTAACTAGTTGCACCGCATACTCGTAAGTAGCCCTTTTGTCTCACCGCAACAGTTTTTGAATCTTAAACCTGTTCTTCTCTGGAAACGCTTGCGCTTCCTTCTTTAAAAAATACCTCAAAAGGTCTGCAAATTTTTGTCACCACTAAGTAATCTCAGTGGTACAAGCGATGTTATAAAAACAGTAGATTGTAAAAAAAAATTGATAATTCTGCTTGACATAAATAATAACAGAATTTTATAGCAGTACTAGACACTCCACAGCAAAGAATCTATAATAATGAGAAGGTGCAAATTCCACTTATAAATTCTCTGACAACTTCTGAAAAATCTCGGGAAGGGAATTCAACACGCAATAACAGCCACCACAAAAATAATTTTGTTAACATATAAATGAAGCGCCCCACGCTTTTCTCTCAAATATACAAGTACTTTTTATATTTATATACTATTGTCTTAAATTTATTTCCAATATTATTTTCAACTATATAGTTTAATATTCTTTAAAAGCGTGTTTTTTTAGTTTTTTTAAACTATATTTATTATATAGTCAGGTTGAGGATAGCAAATGAATATGACGGAGAACGATCCAGAACAGTCTGCCTAATAATGTTATATAATATGTATTGATAATGTGTTAACAGAGCATCAACAATTATAGCCAAATCTTTGCCTTTTCCATTGATTTAGTTAAATCGTTTTTATACTTTACTGCTCTTGTTGATGAAGATGTTGATAATTCATATATACCAGGTGTGTTAGTTGAAATTTTGTTTTTCGATAAAGAAAACACTTAATTTTCAGAGGAATCTCAAAATTTTTTTATTCAAAGTATTGACCATTGGTTTCTAAACATTTCGCCCATCTCTCAGACAAATTATAGATACCATTCCAAAAAAACTTTTTCTCTTTCGAGGCAAACAATTCGACGAGCCATTTTTCGACTTCTTCAAAATTAGCAAAGCACTGCAATGCAAGGGAGTGTCCCATCGATGCGAAAAAGTGATAGTCGGACTGGGCGAGGTCTGGAGAGTTCGGCGGGTGCGATAATATTTCCCAATTAAGTATTTTTAATGTGTCTTTCACCAGTTTAGCGGTATGAGACGGCGCGTTGTCATGTTGCAAGATAACTTTGCAATGTCTTCAGGCCCATTCCGACCGTTTTTCGATCAACGCATGATTCAAATTGATCATTTGTTGTCGGTAGTACACCACACCACACTGGTCCCACCAAACACAGAGCATTGTCTTACGGCCATAGCGATTTGGCTTTGCATGGGCCAGCTTCACCATGGGAAAGCCATGATTTTTTTCGCTTCGGGTTCTCAAAATAAATCCATTTTTCGTCCCCCGTGACAATTCGATGCAGAAAAGATTTCCTTTCGAATAGTTGAAGCAGCACTTCATAAACGGTTTTTCGATTTTCCATTTGTCTATCGTTCAGCTGGTGTGGCACCCATTTTCCATACTTCTGGATCTTTCCCATGGCTTTTAAACGTTGACAAATTGCTCCTCCTGTCACATGTAGTGTTTCTGCCAATTTTTGTTGCGATTGGGTTGGATCAACATGCAATAACGCCTGCAATTCCTCGTCTTCGAACTTTTTCGCTGCACCAGGATGTTCATTGTTTGTCAAATCGAAATCTCCACTTTTAAATTGACGAAACCATGTCTCACATGTTCTAATCACTGTAGCATGATCACCATAAATTTCCACTAGCTTCAGCTGTTTTTTTCTTTTGATGAAATAAGAAAAGCAACGAATGCAGCAAATGCGATTTACTTGGAACGAAACTCGACATATTCACTGAGGTAAACAAATATGACGCTATTATTTTGGCGGAATGTGACTTGCGTATTTTTGTAGGTTAATGTCAATAGAAAAAAATTGCGTACATGCCAAATCATAGAAATTTATACATATTGCTAGCGACATCTACTAGTAAAACCGGCACACTTCAACAAACACACCTGGTATAACAACTTAGAACCACCAACAGAGAATGATAATTTTGGTTTTTTGTACCTAGTGGATACATCACACTCTTCCATCGTCATCAATTAAAGTTTCGGGTTCACTGCCACTCAGATTCGAAAGAGACAGCGGCTACGATGGCTAGGTCATGTCGTCCGAATGGATGAAAACACTCCATGGAGGAAGACCTCCACTCCGTTGGAAGCATCAGGTGGAAAGTAGCTGCTTTAAGACCGCGTTTGGATTTATTATAAGGAGTAAATCCTATAAATCTTTGCCAATTACGGTTTAATTTGAGAAAGTGATCTTCTAATTTGTGAGCTTTTGTCCAACAAATTTCAAAATTCCTAAAAAAATCTTGCAGAATCTCTTCCAAATTTATACTTTCATCCGGCGCACCAGTGTTCTTTTTAATTTGATTTTAAAGAATTGGTATTTTAAAAGAAATCCATGAAATCTTGAATTTTTATAATACTATAGAGCGTCTGACGTGAAATGAAAATAGTGTTTGATGAGGTTCCTATAAAAAAAAGACATTTTCTTATTATCAGATTAGAAATTATATTTGTTCTTGTACCTTTCCCACTTTTATTGTTACTCGTGTTAACACAAATCAACAATCAGATGAACATTGGCAAAAACAAAACAATTACTATAACAAATGCATATGAACTGATCGGCATTTTCGACTTTGTAATAATGACATTCATGTTATATTTTTCAAATGTGTTTAAAATTTGAATATGTTAGGCCTCTATGGCTATGGCTTAGACTTTAATTGCCAAAATGTTAAGCAAATGCAAAACTTTTAAGAAATATACATACATATGTATGTTTGTAGATATGAATGTATATAAAATATTTCTTTACACAAAAAATCTATAATATTATTAATAAAACTAATATGCCGCGGCCGCGGTTGCCGAGTGGTTAGCATTGCGTTAGTTCCGCATGGCAGGGAAGGCTGGGGTTCAAATCCTAAATGTCGTACTGGCATCCAAAAATGTATAGTTCCTATTGGCAAAAAATTGAGGCAGTCGATTTTCACAAGCCTCTTTTGAAGCAAATTGTTCGCCATGGAAAGGAACAAATGGTAATCACTTGGTGCCAGGTCCGGACTATAAGGTGGATGCATAAGACCCTCCCAACCAAGCTCCAGGAGCTGCTGGCGAGTCACTATGGATGTGTGTGGCCTGGTGTTATCCTGATGGAACACAATTCCTCTTCTATTTGTCAAAGCTGGCCGCTTCTGGGCGATTGCTTCCTTCAGACGGCCCAATTGTTGACAGTACAGTTACGAGTTAAGAGTTTTGCCGCATGGGAGCAGCTCATAGTAGATAATTCCCTTCCAATCTCTCCAAACACACAACAAAACCTTCCTGACCGTCAATCCTGGCTTGGCCAGCCAACATTTCAACGACTAATGAACTCGATTTTAAGGAATTTAATTGGCGTGATATGTGTCATCTACTAAGACGATATCCTAACATCTAGCACTTCTATAGAAAAGCATGTAGCAAGCTTAAATAATATTTTCGAAAGATGACGGCTTGAATAGATATCTAAAGAATTTGAAAGATCCACAATAGTCGACTCTTTTGAAAAATTAAAAACCCTCCACCAATATTAAAATACCCAGATTTCCATAAAAAGTTTAAAATCTCCACTGACACAAGTAATCATGCTATCGGAGGTGTCCTACTTCGAGATTATCATCCAGTTAGTTTCGCTGGTAGAATACTGAATGAGCATACAAAAAGATATGCCACTGTAGGAATCTATTTTAACATTTGTAACTTATAATTTTCACCTTTCCAATTTTTATGTTACTGAATTTTTAATTTCAAATATTTTCATTTTCTGAAATATTATAATTTTCATTTTCAACCAAATAAGAAGTGTAAAATAAATTTTATTAAAATAAAAAATTATCTTCATTTACATATATATGTATAGATTCATGTTTTCTATATAAATTGGCGATCCTGTGAACTACAACTGTTTAAAATAAACTTTTAAATATATATGTATATATATTGTACTAGCTTTTACCCGCGGCTTCGCTCGTATTAAATCCATCCAATAAGAGATCATTATAGTACAAACGGATCAATATAAAGAATATATTTTATTGCTTGTCTGAGATTATCTATTTGAAAAAATTACTACATGCAATGAAGTTTCAAATTTCTAAGTATACTTTATTGAATCAATACAACAAATATTAAAATATATATGTCACTATAAAGAAAATAAATAATTCGGAATGGTAACAATTGAAAATATAAAATTCAGATTATTAGTCAAGGATATTTCTATAAACTATATTGTACGTTTTTCCGTTGGGTGTAAATATTTGTAAATTCCGGGCAATAGACACACGCGAACAGGCTACATATAGTTGACCATGAGAAAAGCATGATTTTTCTAAATGCACTCGTGCTACCTGTAATGTCTGTCCTTGTGCTTTGTTTATAGTTACGGCAAAGCTAAGTTTGACGGGAAACTGAACTCTTTTAAATTGGAATGGAAGATCAGTGGGAATAATTGGAATCCGACGTATGATTACACTTTTTCCTTTACCGACACCTGTTAAAATAGTAGCACCAAGTATATTCTGTCCCAATTTCGTTATCCGAAGTCGTGTTCCATTACATAGCAGAGGAGCATTTAAATTTCGCATAAGCATTACTGGTATATTTAGTTTCAACTGAAGCTTATGTGATGGTACACTCGACAATTCAAGTGAATTTAAAAACTCTACAGGATATGAGGTACTTACTTCTGTATCCATAATTGTATCCATTGATAAATATTCCACCATTTCCCCTTCCACCTCTTTTAAAATGTCATTGTTGATTCTATTAACTACTTCATTTTTTGGTGCTAATATTGCTCTTGCGCACAGCCACTGATCTCAACCCAAATTCTGTTGCAATTCGGGAAAAACATGAGCAATGAGATCCACATCATTTTCTACTATTACAAAATTCTCTTGAAAGTGATACGCAACCTTCAGCATCAACATCTAAACGACCATCACCAATTTTCAATAACATTTCAGCATAACGTCCTGAATCCACGTCATTATGAAGATGCACTCTCATATTTGTTTTTAGGCTCAGCTTTTAAACTCTCGACCATAAGCTCGATGATTTTAAGCATGCTTGAATTTCATCTGCTGGTGTTCCCCTCTGAATCCCGCAGGTCCTGAAGAGTCCGGTTTAAAGCTTCTATAGCCTTTTTGTGAGACATTGTACATTCATCCCACACTAAAAGCTTACAATCTCGCAGCATCCTACCTCGAGAACTATTTTTACTGAAATTACAGATGGGCGAATCTTCATGTGCAAGGTTCAATGGTAATTTCAAAACGGAATGTGCCGTACGGCCGCCGTTTAAAAGCGTCGCGGCAATACCCGACGAAGCTACTGCAACTGCTATTTTTCTGTTTTTTCTGATGTACATTAATAATAAGTTGAGCAAAAACGTCTTTCCGGTTCCACCTGATGCATCGAGAAAGAAGAGTCCACCTTTACCGTATTCTATTCTACGTAAAACTTGATGGAGAACATGAGCCTGCTCTGGAAGTAACAAAGGGATTAATTCTTCTAGTTGTCGCTGCAGTGCTATGAAATCATAATCTAACTCTCGAGCAATTTCATTGTTGAAATCATCCTCATTATCTCTTTGAGGGCTTTGCATCCCAAAATTATCTAATTTTTTTCCAACCATTATGAAAACCTTGTTTTCAATTAGAATTAGCGTTTGGTTGTAAATATGTTCATTGAAAGTCATATCTGTATGTACTTGCTAAAGTCGATGTAAATATCTTTAAAATATCTTGGCGTTAACGTAGCGCTCAGCAAATAGATGACCAGGCCACCACCATACATGTACGTATGTATGCTTACATTTTATGGCCACCATACATGTAGATATGTATGCTGTATACTGTATACTCACATACACACATACAACACTACTCTCAATGCAGCTACATATGTGCCTATACCTATACCACTCTCTCTCTCTCTCTGTGCATATGGGGCGTTACTTTATGCATGCGTATGTATATGCTCTATTGTGGCTATTGGACAGAAAAGTTTCTTTATTTCATTTAAAAAATAATTTTTTTTATTAAATAAAAAGTAGCCTATGTTCATTCTGATACCTCCAAGAGTATATGTACAAAGTTTCATGATGATCGGTTTAGTAGTTTTTGCGTGAAAGCGCAGCAAACGAAACGACTTTCGCATTTATAATATTAGTATAGATAGATGTATGTGTGTGTGTGTTTGTATATTAATAAGAATGTGTACAACTGAATTTTGCAACAACTTGAATGCATCTAAACAATTTAGTAACAAATATAAAATATAATATATATATCTATATATATAAAAGAAAGTCGTGTTAGTTACTCCACTTATAACTCAAGAACGGCTGAACCGATTTAGCTGAAAAATGGCAGGGAGGTAGTTTAGAGCCAGGAGAAGGACATAGGATACTTTTTATCCCGATCGACCGCATTCCCGTGTGACTTGACATGAAACGTCAGTCAATATAAAACGTGGTATAAAAAAAAAAAGAATTGAAATAACAAAACGCAAATGACAGCTATGTAATGACGTATTGATGACAATTTGATATTTGTAAGAAATCAATAATAAAACTATTTCTATTAAATAAATAATTAACAATTCGTATAAACAGTGAAGTGAAATATAAAAATCGGTTGCAAATTTGAGTTTGAGTTTGAGTGAAGTGAAGTTTAATTAATAATGCCGCGACCAAGACGATCGAATCTTTCCCGACAAAGCCGTGATGCAAGAAGAATACAAAATACTGCAAATGAAAGACCTGAAGAAGAACAAGAAATTGCACGTGAACAGCGCCGCGATAGTATGGCTCGACTTCGTGCTTCTCAATCACGAGAGCAAAGTGAAGCAGCATGTGAAACAGCTCGGTTGGCAATGCAGAATCGTCGAGCGAAGAACAGAGGTCAACAAATAGATAATTTGCGACGCAGAACAAGATATTTATCAAGTGCTGATTTGAATCGAGCAGCGTTTCAATACGATTGCAGCAATGATTACAGCTTGCATCCTAGCGTTTGCATTGGGCAAATGGACATAGTTTGCGAGTATTGCGGTGCATTAAAGTTTTCCGGAGAAACGCCTGGATTATGCTGCCTTAATGGTAAAGTGAAATTGCCATTCTTGACTCCGCCACCTGAGCCATTGTATTCATTGCTTTGTGGCGAAACACAAGAATCACGCCACTTTCTTGCAAATACTCAAAAATACAATGGTTGTTTCCAGATGACGTCATTTGGGGCAGATATTATCGAAGAACGAGGATTTAATCCGACATTTAAGGTATTTATTTTTGTACTTATATAGAATGTAGTTAAAAAATATCTTACTTTATCTATTGGTACCAATGTAGTATATTTGCTAATTCTGAACTCTACTCTCCCATAGAAAAAAGTATTTATAACCCAGTTAATACTGTCTGGTTTTTATTTTGTAGATACAAGGACAGATTCATCATCGAATTGGATCATTACTACCTTTCGAAGATACACATAATAATTTTTTACAAATATATTTCATGGGCAACATGGAAGAACAACTTCAACAACTTCATGGACCGTGTGGTGTCATCAAACCCCAATCACCTTGCATGGTCGATGGAAAGTGCTCTAAACGATATCCACGGAAATTAACGGCAGAGACTGTCACTGGCAATGATGGTTATCCGCTGTATCGGCGTCGATCACCAGATGACAACGGTCGAACTGTCACAACGAAAGTGAAAAGAATGGATTTCGTTGTCAACAACAGTTGGATTGTTTCATATTCGCCACTTATTCCTAAATCGTTCAAGACACATCGCAACGTTGAATACTGCAATTCAGTTAAGTCCATAAAATATATTTGCAAATATGTCACAAAAGGCAGTGATATGGCGGTTTTTGGATTGCAATCCTCGAATACCAACGATGAAATTTCACGCTATTAAGTTGGTCGTTATGTGAACTGTAATGAAGCGATTTGGCGTATATTTGCATTTCCCATTCACGAACGTCATCCTACTGTTACGCATTTGGCGGTGCATCTGGAGAATGGTCAACGAGTATATTTCACGGCTTCGAATGCTACGCAACGCGCTGAAACACCTCCAGCAACTACATTGACCAGTTTTTTTGCAATCTGCCAAAGCGATCAGTTTGCACGAACTTTGCTTTACTCGGAGATGCCACGTTATTATACTTGGAATGCTTCATCGAAGAATTTTCAAAGACGGAAGCAAGGCGATGCGGTTCCTGGGTATCCAGATGTGCGTTCTACTGATGCTCTTGGTCGTATGTATACAGTTCATCCAAAGAATAATGAATGTTTCTATTTGCGGTTGTTGCTGGTAAATGTGCGTGGGCCAACGTCATTTGAGTCACTACGAACTGTTAATGGTGTAATATTCCCAACATATCGTGCTGCATGTGAAGAATTGAAGTTATTAGAAAACGATAGTCATTGGGATACGACAATCGCTGAAGCCATTATCTCTGCATCTCCAAGTCAGATACGCACATTATTCGCTATCATAATTTCGACATGTTTTCTATCACACCCATGTAACCTGTGGCACAAATACAAGGATAATATGTCAGAAGATATTTTACATCAAATTCGTGTCAGCTCCAGAAATCACGATATTAAGATGAATGAGGAGATACATAATCATGCTTTACTCTTGATAGAAGATATGTGTTTCCTCATGTGCGGTAATTTATTAATCAGGTTAGGAATGGCAGCACCATATCGTGAAATGAATGACGCATTTAATCGAGAATTGGAACGGGAACGTGAATATGATTACCAGAAATTAGATTTAGTAGTCCAAACGAATGTACCCCTGTTGAATTACCAACAAAAGGAAGTTTATGATACTTTAATGAAGGCAATCGATGATGAAAATGGTGGCTTATATTTCCTAGATGCCCCTGGTGGAACTGGCAAGACATTCCTCATGTCATTAGTTTTAGCAACTGTTCGGGCGAGATCTAACAAAGCGGTTGCAGTTGCTTCTTCTGGAATAGCAGCCACATTGTTAGAAGGATGCCGTACGGCTCATTCTGCATTTAAATTACCGTTAAATCTTCAAACTATTGAAGAACCTACGTGTAATATTGCAAAACACTCAGCAATGGCCAAAGTTTTAGCGGTATCGAAAATCATCATCTGGGACGAATGCACAATGGCGCATAAACGTGCATTAGAAGCACTTAACCGAACATTAAAGTTTTAAGCAATGACTCGAAATGTTTTGGAGGAGCAATAATTTTACTGTCTGGCGATTTCCGCCAAATACTGCCAGTAACTCCAAGATCTACGGCTGCCGACGAAATAAACGCTTGCCTCAAATCGTCAAATCTATGGCGCTATGTGAAGAAACTGCAACTGACAACAAACATGAAAGTTACATTGCTTAAGGGGGGACATCTGAGTAAAATTTTGAAAATATCAAAAAATTTTTTTTTCGTTTAAAAGATGCTTTAGGATCTTAAAAATAATATACCACAAGATAGAATCCTGCAAAAGTGTCTAAATGTCCAAATTTTCCATTCTGCGGCAATGCCTCATAGGCATATTCTATATATATATAATAACTTTAAACGCGTTTTTCTCGAAACCACTTTTTTTTAGACGGCCGGAAACATAACTCGAGCAAATCTTAACCGATCGATCTGAAATTTTGACAGTATATTCAAAATTCCTTCCTCTATCGACACACGTATAATTTTTTTTTATATTGCTTACTTTTTTTTTATAAACAATTTTTGGACTTTTTTTCCTCGTGAAAATTTGAACTTTTTTTTCGATCACGCACCATTTTGCGAAAAATCAATATATCGAAAAAATCCTACGTGTGTCGATAGCTGTTGATGTATAGAAACTAACAAAACTTTATTTTTTGTTCCAGATCAAAAATTAAGGACGTTAGCTTTCCGGCCATGGACCCCCTTCCCAAAAATAGGGCCTACGAAAAAATGCTGCACAGCCGCCATTTTGTTTTCCATTTCTTTCAAAAAATCATATTTTGTACATCAGATCGCATATTATAAAACCTACTTTACAAAATTTCGATTGGCTCTTTCGTTTGGTCAAAAAAAATTCCAGAAAATCCGCTTATTTTTTTTGAGTTACTCAGATGTCCCCCCTTAATGATACAACTGCTGAAGATTTCTCGGAGCAATTGCTAACTATCGGTAATGGTTAAGTACCTGTCAATGAATCGAGCGGATTAATATCATTTCCAAATAATTTCTGTAATTTTGTCTCATCAAAAGACGAACTTATCAACAATGTATTTCCAGAAATTATTTCTAACTACAAAAATAATGAATGGTTGAGTGGGCGAGCAATTTTAGCGGCTAAGAATAAGGATGTAGATGACCTAAACTACATAATTCAAAATAAGATCTTTGGAACAATGCATTCATTCAAATCTATTGACTGCGTCACAAATGAAGATGAAGCCACCAACTATCCAATTGAATTTTTAAACTCTTTGGACGTGCCTGGCTTACCACCGCACAATTTACGCCTAAAGGTTGGCTCCGTAGTAATCATGCTTCGTAACATAAACCAACCAAAACTGTGCAATGGTACGCGTTTGGTGGTTAGAAAGTTGATGAACAATGTAACTTACGCTACGATAATGATAGGAAAATTCAAAGGTGAGGAAGTTCTCATTCCGAGGATACCGATGATCCCAACCGATATGCCGTTTGAATTTAAAAGACTTCAATTTCCGATACGTCTTGCATTTGCCATGACCATCAATAAGTCACAAGGCCAATCCTTAAAAGTTTGTGGTTTAAATCTAGAACATTCATGTTTTTCCCATGGTCAATTATACGTGGCATGTTCACGGGTCGGAAGACCATATGCGTTGTTTGTTTTTGCGCCAGATAATAAAACCAAAAATGTCGTGTATCACAAAGTACTTAAATGAAGAGCAACCTATGTACTAAAATACAGAAATAATTATCAATGATTAATGTAGGTATTTAATTTTTTTGTACTTTTTCAAATTAAAAAAAATATGATTATTTATTTCCATTATTAAGGCGGAACAAAGTTAGCCGGGTCAGCTAGTATCATATATATATAATGATTAATCAAATAAACTGAAATTTTTAAAATTTAAATTTTGAAAATCCGTGAAAAGAAACACAAAATTTTCTATGCGATACATTATATGAAAAATAATCAATCCGAAATAACATCAATTTGTTTGAATCTGAATCATCAATTGAAACTGATGTTTATCAATTTCATTGGAATGAAATCAATATAATTGAAGAATTTAACTTCTATCAATATCAGAAATCACAACAATCCACAATATTATCTATATGTAATAGAACAAATCAATATCAGGTTTTTATTAAATATAACAAATTATTATTAATCTTTAAATTTATATATATATATATATATATATATATATATATATGTCATTTAACTTTTTAAATTAAGTAAATTTATTTAAATTTTAATTAATTTTTATCAAGTTTTTGTAAACTCTTTCTCCAAACATGCATAGATCACCCATACGAACACGTAATTTTACAACAACAGAAACACAAAATGAAATCACGAGCTCTAATACAGATTTAAATACAACACAAAATTTAACACAAGACATTCATACAAATAATTTTAGACCGAATTCTAATTCTATTAAATTACCCCCGTTTTGGAATGAATGTCCTGAAGCATGGTTTTTGCTTGTTGAAGGACAATTTGAAAATAACAACATTTATAATGATAACATTAAATTTTAAAATGTTTTAATTGCTCTTCAACGAGAAACTATTTTCAAAATTATCGATGTTGTTAATCCATCTCCGTTGTCTAATAAACATGAAACAATTAAGAAAGTTCTTTGTGAGAGATTTTCTCTTAGTGAAGAAAAGAGATTGGAACAATTGTTTTTAAATACTGAACTTGGTGATCGTTCACCTTCAGAGCTTTTTAGATATATGAAATCTTTAACTGGTTCAGATTCAATTGTTAATCATGAATTACTTTTCAAATTATGGATTCGTAAACTACCTCAACAAATTCAAATTCATGTAACTTCTTCTAGTAATAAAAATAAAGATGAAATTATTATTTTGGCTGATAAAATTTTCGATTTAATTTATAAATCTCAAGTATCTGCAATAACTTCAACCTTTAATAATAATAATAATAATAATAATAATATTTTAGAACAATGTATTAAAAATTTAACTGACTTAACAACTGTAATATATCAAACTTTAAACAAAATTACAGAAGATATTAATGAATTACAAATTAGATCTAGATCTATATCTATCTCTAGATCTAAATTCATCAAGACCCAGGAATAATAATAATCAAAATAATATTTGTTGGTATCATCAAAAATTTAAGAATAATGCCTTCAAATGCGTTCAACCTTGCAATTTTAAAATAAACACAAATATTTCAAATGCAAATTCTTTAAACTAAAATGTTCCATTATGACGGTGGCTGATAATGGAAATATTAATAAACTTACACGTC
This sequence comes from Ceratitis rosa, assembly GCA_037013455.1. NCBI lineage: Eukaryota > Metazoa > Arthropoda > Insecta > Diptera > Tephritidae > Ceratitis > Ceratitis rosa. The sequence goes on from JAWMAG010000004.1 coordinate 506,929, forward strand.
GCCTTTCTATTTTCGATAAATTTAACAAACTAAATTTTTTGATTGATACAGGCGCAATCGTTTCAGTTATACCTTCTTCAAAATTCAAATCATTTAAAAGAAATTCTGATTTTAAACTTTCAGCTGCTAATGGATCTAATATAGAAACATTTGGAACAAAACTTTTAAAACTTGATTTAGGTTTAAGAAGAGATTTCGAATTTCCATTTATTATTGCCGATATTTCAACTCCAATTATTGGTGCTAATTTTTTAGAAAAATTTGGAATTTTAGTAGATATCAAAAATAAAGAAATAACAGATTTAACAACAAAATTTAAAATTTCTGGATCTACTGGTTTTTGCGACATTTCCCATTATTGAAAATAAATTTAAGAATATTTTAAATGAATTTCCATCTACTACTTGTGAACCAGAATACACTAAACAAGTGCAACACCATACGGTTCACAGAATTGAAACAAAAGTGATTCTTCCTTTTTCTAAACCTCGTCGTCTTGATCCTATTAAATTAAAGATAGCAAAAACCGAATTCGAATTTTTAGTTAAAACTGGTATTTGTCGACCATCAAATTCACATACCGCATCTCCTCTTCATTTAGTTCACAAAAAAGAACCAAATGATTGGAGACCATGTGGAGATTATAGAAGATTAAATTTTATATCTATTCCAGATCGATATCCGTTACCTCTCATTCACGATTTAAATATTAATTTAAAAGATAAAACAATATTTTTAAAGATTGATTTAGTTCGTGCATATCATCAAATACCAATGGCTGAGGAAGATATCCAAAACAATGGCTGAGGAAGATATCCAAAACAGCAATAACCACTCCTTTTGGAATGTTTGAAATTGTACGTATGCCTTTTGGACTTAGAAACAGTGCTCAAACATTTCAACGATTTATCAATGAAGTATTTTCTGGATTAGATTTCGTATTTGTTTACATCGATGATATTCTAGTAGTTAGTGATTATGAAGATCAACATATTGAAATTTTAAAATCAGTATTTAAAAGGCTTGAAAATTACAATTTAAATATTAAACCTACAAAATGTATTTTTGGAACAAATAAATTAAATTTTCTTAGCTATGAAATTTCAAGTGAAGGTATCAGACCTTCTTTAGAACGTATTGAAACAATTTTAGAATTTGAAAAACCTGTGTCGATTAACAAATTACAAAAATTTTTAGGTATAGTATATTATTATCACAGGTATATTAAAATGTTAGCAGCAGAATTAAGTCCTCTGCACGAAATGTTAACATTTACAATTAAAAATAAACTTAAAGAATTAAAATGGACAGATGAAACCACACAAGCTTTTGAAAATGTTAAAAAACTTTTCGTACAAAAAACTTTATTAACACATTTTGACAAAAATGGTCAATTATCAATTGCAGTAGATGCTTCAAATATTGCTATTGGTGCTGTTTTACAACAAACGAGTAATAACACATTAGAACCGTTAGCATATTTTTCTCGAAAATTAACTCCAACTGAAATTAATTATTCAACATTCGATAGAGAACTTTTGGCAATATATAATTCAATTAAACATTTTAAACATTTTCTCGAGGGTAGAGTACTCACTGTTTACACATGCTCTAAATTCTAAAGCAGATATATCTCCTCGCCAAATTAGACCTTTAGAATATATTGCCCAATTTACTAATGATATTAGATATATTTGTGGTAAATAATAAAATTTCTGATACTCTTTCTCGTATTCCAGAAATTAATTCAATTACAACAAAAGACATTAATTTCCAATACCTTTATGAAGAACAACAAAAAGACGAAATACTTAAAAATATTATTTCAGATTCAAATGCTAACAGTAATTTAAAAAAAAATTAATGTACTTATTATAAATCTCAATATTTGGTGTGATGTTACACAAACACCTTTTAGACCATGTGTCCCTAATTCAATGAGAAAATTATTTTTGAAAAAATTCATTCTTTATCACATCCAAGTGTTCGAACAACTCGACGTCTCATTCAATCTAAATATTTTTGGCCTAATATGCGTAAAGAAATTAATAGTTGGACATCATCTTGCATTAACTGTCAGAAATCTGAAGTTACTGAAAACATAAAAACTCCAATTCAAAAGATTAATATTCCTTCTGGACGATTTGAACATATTCATATGGATCTAGTAGGACCTCTTCCAGTTTCAAAAGAGAATCGATACATATTAACAATCATTGACAGACACTCGTTGGCCGGAAGCATATCCACTTAGAGACATTTCAGCTGTTTCTGTTGCAACTACATTTATTCAAAATTATGTTCCGCGTTTCTGTATTCCACTTAATATAACGGTAGATCAAGGAACACAATTTACTTCAAAATTATTTAATGAATTAACAAAGTTATTAGGTTCTCATAAAATACACACTTCTCCATATCATCCACAGTCAAATGGAATGATTGAAAGATTTCATAGAACTTTGAAAACTGCAATTACAGCATCAAATGATTCAGTTCATTGGTCTGAAATTTTACTGTGGATTCTTTTAGGTTTACGAACAGCGATTAAAGAAGATTCAAAATGTTCTTCAGCTGAATTAGTTTATGTCCAAACACTGAGGCCTCCGGGTGAACTTATTGTTTCCAATAATAATTATAATAATGAAATCGAAAATACAAATGAAATTCTTTCTAAATTAAAAAAACATTTCTCACTTGTTCGATCGAAAGTAAAACATCATAATATAAAGAAAATAGTTTCATTCCTAAAAATTTAAGTACTTGTGAATACGTATTTGTTAAAGTTATTCATAAGTCTAATCTTCAACCCCCTTAAGAAGGACCATTTAAAGTTATATCCAAACATAACAAAACTTTTGAAATACAATATGGAAATAAAATTAAAACAGTATCAATAGATTTACTTAAACCTGCAAACATTATGTCAACCACTTCTTCACGAAACACAACTACACTGATAAACACCAAACAAAAAAAGTTACATTTAACCTTAATTAATATTAATAAATATGCGTTTCACTGGAGGGGGAGTAAATGTAGGAATCTACTTTAACATTTGTAACTTATAATTTTCACCTTTTCAATTTTTATATTACTGAATTTTTAGTTTCAAATATTTTCATTTTCTGAAATATTATAATTTTCATTTTCAAACAAATAAGAAGTGTAAAATAAATTTTATTAAAAATAAAAAATTATCTTCATTTACATATGTATATGTATATATGTATATAGATTCATGTTTTCTATAGCCACCATAGACAAAGAACTCCTAGCAATGGTTTGGGCAGTAAATACAATACTTTAGGCCTTCCGTTTACACAGACCATCAGCCCCTGGTTTGGCTTAAGTCCAAATAAGATGGCAAGAATATAAATCTGAAACTCCAGAGATGGCTTTTAAATTTAGGCGAATATGACTTTAATACATGTTATGTCAAAGGAAAACGAAATAAAGTGTCATTTTCTGAGCAGAATATATGTAAATAGTGGCGAAATCAACGCAATATCTGATAACACAACTCATAACAATAGCAATTAGGGTCTTTTAATAATACTTAAACTAAACAAAAGGCAGGAAATAAAGATCATGAACTTAAAACGAAAATTTTTCTTAAATCTAGAGGATATGCATAGATGGAAATAACATGCCAGGCATATTTAGAAGAAGTAACGGAAAATTATTTTTCAGAATTACTGGATAGCAAGTACAACAAGGCTCAACAGAAGTTACTAGAAATTTTCACAGCAGGCATACAATTTTACATATGTTCGTACCGTGCTTTAGACTTAGGACATATAAAAAACAGGACACGCCGGAATAGCAGAAAACCATGAAAGAGGCAATATACACTATAAAAATCCGAAGAAATTTATTCAAAAATACATCAACAACGGTGACATATGTATATAGTAGGGTAAAATATGGCTGAAAGCCTCTTAAATCAAAATTTATATACACAGAATGCGATCAAATAGTTCATGTGGACATTAATACTATTAACAAAAACACAGTTTCCTAACGTTCATTGACAAATTTGCTGTAATACTGTAGTTGGGCGATTGAAATCATATCGCCATAATAGAAAAACTACGGCTATATTTTTAACTAAAGGGTAAGCCAAGAAAGTTTATAATAGACAGCGAATTTAACTGGGTACACATTAATGATTTTTTAACCAACAATCAGTCGAGGTTTACTATACAGCATGTTCACGCTAGCTCATCAGAAGGATGGGCTTTCCTGCCGACCTTGCCTTTAGCTACGTACAATACACAAATTTTTATCATGCCTGTGTGTGTGAGTGTTTATGGTTCACTGTATCTTCCTTATCGTCCTTCTGTCTAAATAAGCGATTGTGTATACATGTACATACATATAGATATATTCCCGTATACATATATACTGCTTAAAGTAAAAATCTTCATGATAAAATTGATCACATATTTACAATGATATTGCAGTTTCTAGACTTAATGTAACGACTAATAATATTTTAACCATAGAAAAAATTATAAAATACGATGTAGACATGTCTAAATTACATAATATAAAGTTATACACAGCAGAACATAAAAACAATAAAATAATCTTAGTTATGCAAATACCTAATTAAATTATAAAAGAAAATCAGTGTTTACATCACTCCCTAATAAACAATCACAAGAATTAATGTTCAATACAGAAAAAGTTGTAAAAATAATTAACACATATTATTCATTCACGAAAACAGAAATGTAAAAGGCCTCAGAGACACAAACCTATCTAGGTATATATGTGAATAACTAATTGTGAAAGTATAAGTAATAAAACAGAGTTAATAAAAGATGAATTATTGTTATTAAAAAATTATGCAAAAACATTTATTAATAGCACACAACTTAGTAATATTCCATAATTGCTGTTAAACAAACCGAAAATTTTTGCAATTCAAATATAAATTTATTTAAATTTAATTTCATTGTAATTAATTAAATTTACAAATTCACTTAGGAGAATTAAAAATTTATTCGTATCGCTCTGCCCTCTATTTCGTTTCTGGCCCAGCTCTTACATTCTGAGCGAGAGCTTAGCTGTTATAGCAAAACACCTTAATATAATATAAACTTATAAAATCCATATTAATGCAGACTTGCTGAGTCTACATTTTCAGTACTTGTCAAAATCTTTACCTTTATATTTTAATACAGGAATCATGTTACATTATATTTTTACCAGACTTTTACTACGTTTGCATTTCCGGCACAAGCGAATATTTCAATTCATAACTTCACACGACCAAATATGCAAAGTAGGCATTTTAATAGCATAAGTAATACTGATTTTGTAATTTATAGTTAGTCTTTAATTTTATTCTGTATAGAACAGTTTAATAAATAAAGGGATTGGAAAATAAAAAGTTGTTTTTTTTGTTTTCCTTAAAATCCCATATTAAAAGTGGCGCAGTCGGTAGGATACCGTTGTCCTACCCGTCGTTAAGAAACGAAGTGTAGTGTACGTGAATTTTAATTCTTAAAACGGTATTGCGTGAAATTTTGGACAAAGATAGTCCTAAATAAAAATCAAAAATTTAGTGCAAAAATAAAGAAATTTTTGTTACGAAATTTTCTAAAAAAAAAGGACAAAAGATAGTTAAATAAATCAAAAATTTAGTGCAAAAATAAAGAAATTTTTGTTAAGAAATTTTCTAAAAAAACAAAAAAAAAAAGATTAGGACAAAAGATAGTCCTAACTTTAAAATTGAGTGCAAAAATAAGGAAATTTTTGTTGCGAACAAAACTTTAAAAAAAAAAGGACAAAAGATAGTCCTAACTTTAAAATTTAGTGCAAAAATAAGGAAATTTTTGTTACGAACGATACTTTTGGAAGAAAAGGACAAAAATAGTCCTAACTCTAAACAAAATGAAAGCCTAGTGAAAAAAAGACAAAACCTTAAAGAAGTCGAAAATTTGGTGAAGAAAAAAAAATATACATAAATAAATAAAAGTAAATAAAGTTCTTACAAATACAACTATTTAAAGGACAAAAGTTAGTTTCAACATAAAAAAAAACAACACAATAATCATCTTTAAACTAAGAAGACATCATAAGCAGTCGGACAACACAAGCAACGTTCAGCAGCAATCACAATACCCCACGGCAATAAGGTAGAATAAGTTAAATTAAATTCTTAGATATAAATTAACACGTAATACACATAAAATGGCTCAAGTTAATTTCGATCCCCTAAAATATTTATCAACCTTACCCACATATGATGGCGACCTTAGAGACCTACAGACTTTTATTAACTTAATTGATAGAGTGCATCCAAGACTACAGACGTTCGACGAACTATCTCAAACAATTTTTTCTGACCTAATTAAGAGTAGACTGAAAGGAAAAGCTAGGGAAATAATAGAAATTAATTGCCAAGCAGTTTCATGGCAAAACATAAAAGCAGTCCTTCAAAATAATTTCGGAGACAGACTAAGTTGCGATGATCTGTTCGATCTACTCAGGGCAACTACCTTTAAAACTACCAGTCTAGACTTCTTCGACGAAATAAAAAACAAACTTCGACGACTTAACAACAAAACAGTATTCCTCGTTGGACAAGATGCAGCGAGTACTGTCGCTCAAAATAATTGCCGCATAGCCCTTAACGTATTCAAATCAAAAATTCCAGAGCCAATGAAGACAATCCTGGCTTGTAGAAGGAGCCATGAATATCCTTTTTGAAACAGGATATGCTCACCTTAGAGTGGACAATCAACAATATTTCCCTCAAAACAGATCTGAGCAAAGATACTCAAAACCTAACCCTCAAAATAAACAAAGTGTAAATCAACAAAATAGGCAATCTAGGGATAACCAACATGCCAATCTACAAAATCCTGAGAATTTTAACCGGCAGAATTACCGTAATAACAACTCTGAAAATTATAACCGGCAAAATTACCGTAATAACAACTCTGAAAATTCCAACAGACAGAATTATCGCAATAACAATTCCGAAAATTTTAATCGGCAAAATTATAGAAATAATAACCCCCAAAATTATCCCAATACTACGAAACAAACCCATAATTATCAAAATCGATACGATCCCTCACGACAACTTAACCCAGCGCAAAACGAATTCTCCCAACTAAATCCTCGCTATCCATCTCCAGAACCCAAGGATATAAACAAATATGAATTAGCTGGAAATTTAATGTATAATCCTTCGCCACAACTTAAAAATGTACAAGGAGAGTCCTTCCAAAGAAATAAAATCTCGGACGTAGACAGACATGAAAATTTTTACTATGCAGCCTCGGAGAACTTCTATATATAAAAATAAAAACAAAATTAGGACATATAAAATTAATAATAGATACAGCTGCAACCAACTCAATTTTAAATCCGGGTATATGTCACCCCAAGTGGATTAAGAAGATTAATCCTACTTATATAAACACTTTACAACACAAAATATGTATAAATGAAAAAGCAAGCATTAAAGCTTTTAAAGAATTTGGTACGGAACTCGACGTTATCGATTTTTACATAGTAAAATTCCATGACCTCTATGACGGCTTAATAGGTAACGATCTATTAAGGCCTTTAAAAGCTAAAATCAATTATATGGACAATACTATAAAATTTGGAAAAAATACCTTAACTCTCTTTGTCAAAAGCAAAGATGCCGACAAAATAGAGAAAAATGCAACTTTATGTAAAAACATTCATAAGGATATGGAATTAGACTTAGTTCCTAAGTCAGAAAATGAGTTCACGCAGAAGGTGGACCATACAAATTTTAATATTATAGAAGAAAAGGAATACAAACCTCTAAAGGAACAAATTAGGATCCAACACCTTAACTCCGAAGAAAAAATCAAACTCCTATCAATCATAAACAAATATTCTGATATTTTTTACCAAGAAAACACCGAATTGAGCTTTACTTCTGCGATCAAACATGAAATAAGGACTACTGATAATGAGCCGATTTTTACCAAATCATACGAAGTAGAAAAGCAAATCCAGGAAATGCTCGATAATAAAATAATAAGACATAGTAATTCGCCATACTCAGCACCCATATCGATAGTGCTGATGCCAGTGGGAAAACTAAATGGAGACTCGTAATCGACTACCGTAAACTTAATGAAGTAACAATAGACGATAAATACCCAATTCCTAATATTGACGAAATACTAGATAAATTAGGCCGATGTCAATATTTCACTACCCTTGACCTAGCAAAAGGATTTCACCAAATAGAAATAGAAGAAAAAGACATTCACAAGACAGCCTTCAGTGTCGAAGGAGGACACTACGAGTTTTTGCGAATGCCGCACCAGCGACATTCCAAAGGCTAATGAATAACATTCTTAAAGAATATATTAATAAAATCTGCCTTGTATATTTAGATGATATCATTATTTTCTCAACTTCTCTACAGGAACATTTAGATTCCATAAAACTAATCTTTAACCGCTTAAAAGAAGCTAATCTTAAAGTTCAGTTGGACAAGTCAGAATTTCTAAAAAAGGAAACTGAATTCCTTGGCCACATAGTAACACCCGATGGCATAAGGGCAAACCCCAAAAAAATAGAGTGTGTAAAAAATTTCCCAATCCTTAAGACCCCCAAACAAATAAAACAATTTCTCGGCTTAACCGGGTATTACAGAAAATTCATAAAGGATTATTCTTCAATCGCTAAACCCATGATCAAATATTTGAAAAAAAGACGCAAAAATTAACATCTCAGACCCAAATTATCATGAAAGTTTTAATACACTTAAAACATTATTAATTCACGACCCAATTCTAGCGTATCCCGACTTCACAAAGAAATTTACTCTCACAACAGACGCTAGTAACTATGCATTAGGAGCAGTCCTTTCGCAGGACAACCATCCCGTTTGTTACGCGAGCCGAACTCTTAACAAACATGAAATTAATTATAGCACTATAGAAAAAGAACTCTTAGCAATTATTTGGGCAACTAAATATTTTAGACCATATCTTTTCTTTCTGATCGAAACCCTTGACATGGCTTTTTTCCATCAAAGAACCCAACTCAAAACTCGTTAGATGGCGATTGAAAATATCTGAAATCGACTACGAGATAAAATACAAAAAAGGAACTAAAAATAGCAACGCAGATGCGCTATCCCGTATCGAACAAGAACCAATGAACGTAATTGCATTAGAATCCGACATTTCAACAATCAAGGATACTTCCCCTCCACTAAACCTTTTCAAAAATCAAATAATTATCAAAAAAATTACATCAGGATCCATGAGATCACAAAATAAATCCGTTTTTAAAAATACGAGAAAAATCATACAAATCAAGCACTTAGATAGGGATACCACCATTATACTACTTAAAAACCATTTTAATCCTACACAACTGAATGCAGTCTTAATAGATGACGCATTTAACGATGTTTTAAGACTACTTACGAAGAAATATTTTCTAATAATGAAAAGTTCAAAATAATAAGATGTTTTACTACATTAGAAGATATAGAAGACGAAAATAAGTTAAGTGAAATCATCGAGAAGGAGCACTTAGACAAAAACCATAGAGGTATACAAGCTGTTTTTGAGGAAATAAAGACAAAAATCTACAATCCTAATCTAAAACTTAGGATAACACAATTAATAAAAAACTGCGAAATCTGTAACATAGAAAAATATGATAGAAATCCTCCTAAAATACCCTACAAAATCACTGAAACACTTTCAAAACCTCGCGAAATCGTTCACATTGATGTTTTTACACGCTTTATATTAGCTTCACTTGTCTGTCAGTATGTCAGTATGTCTGTCTGTCAGTATGTCTGTCTGTCAGTCTGTCAGTTTGTAACTTTTTAGCGGTGACGCGATCCCAATATGAAATATTTGAAATGCGAATCGTTGCATACATCGTAGCGTACTATAGTTTAACCATAAAATCTTAGTTTGACTTATTTTCAGCCTAAACAGTTTGATTTATACTTTTCACCTTATGTTGGCTGTCAAACTGCGCGATACGTTGATAAAGTTGAAAATAATTTTGAAACTAAACTTAAGACAATAGTATATAAAAAATACTTGTATAATTAAGAGAAAAGCGGGGGGCGCTCGATATATGGAAATTATGGTACAAAGCGCCCCACGCTTTTCTCTTAATTATACAAGTATTTTTTATATACTATTGTCTTAAGTTTATTTTCAAAATTATTTTCAACTTTTTAGTACAATATTCTTTAAAAGCGTGTTTTTTTAGTTTTTTAAACTATATTTATTTATACAATAGAAAAACAAATTTTTATGACAATGATTGACAAGTTTACCAAATTTGCTGTAGGTTATAGAATTAAAGGAAGAAATTGGGTAGAGTTCCAAACTAAACTATTACTTTACCTAAACACTTACGGTAAAATCAAAAAAATTATTGTTGATAATGAACTCGGCTTTAAAGCCATACCAATGCAACAATTCTTAAAGGACGAAAATATTACAATACACTACACATCTAACAGTAACCACACTTCAAACGCATATATTGAAAGATTGAATAATACCATCAATGAACATATTAGACTTTTGAGACACAATAAGACAGTAAAAGAAAAAATTTTAAGGATAATAGGTTTTTATAATAACACTATACACAGTACCACAAAAACTAAACCAATCGACTTTATAAATGGAAAAATCCACGAAGACAAATATGAAGAAATCCATGACAAGGATAGAAAAGATGTTGATATTCAAGAAGGTACCAACTTTATAAAAGAAATTAGAGGTGGTAAGAACCATAGAAAATACAGAAAAATAGATTCTAGTATAATTGATGACGAACATTTACAGGACACTAAGAATGGATTAAAATATTATAAAGCACACATAAAACCAAATAAGAAATATCAGGATAAAAATAACCTTAGAAAAAAAGCTAGACATTGAAACCCCAGATACTACTACATAACACACACTCTTTTAGATGACACTTTGGATTTTGACGATCACATTTTTAACGACCATCTCTGCACAATCTATCGACATTCAGGATTTAACAAACAAGAATGGATATATACCGATCAAAACAGGACAACAAAAAGTAATTGATCGATACAACAAAATATTTCACATTGTTAACGTAACTGCATACACGGACACACTAAATTTAATTTATGAAAACTTACAAACACTTGACGCTAGCACGGTCTAGAAACTAAGACATTATTAGACACCAAAAATAAAAATTTTGCATTACTAAAAGGAAAAGTAGATGGCTTAAATCCACACTTTAGACAAAGAAGAGGACTGATAAACGTATTGGGAAAAGGGCTAAAGTTTATTCCAGGAACTATGGACAATGATGACGAACTTGAAATAAGCAGCTCACTGAAATCACTATATCAAAACGAAGAATCCTTGACAAACCAAATTAACAATCTCACCTTTGTCAACCATTTTATATCCACACAAATACGAAACATTACTGAACACATAAACCAAAAACAAATCATAATAGGAAATTACTTAAACGAATTTAAGCATTATATACAATATAAAATAGCAACAATAGAAGACGAAATAAAGTTTATGGAACACATTTACCAAATAAACAATGACATTTCACTCTTACGAGATCATGTGGACGATATTGGACAAATAATATTCTCTAGCAAATTGGGAATAATTCCCACGGACGTTTTAACGAACACGGAGCTTGACTTGATAGATGACTTTGACAGTTACACGAGTATTAAAATAGCTGTTGCCTTACATGACAACAATATTATTATAATCCTTCAAATCCCTCAATTTTCAAAAGAAATTTTATCGAAAATTATATTTGAGCCAATTCCTAATATAAACAAAAAAACAATTATATTGAATAACTATGAAATGTTAATAGATTCAAAAAATAACATTTTTGATGTAGATATTAAAGAAAACTTTAAGAAAAATTTAATTCAAATATCTAACAAATGTATTTCAAGCATATTAAACTATGAAGAAGCATACTGCGATATGCAAATTTTACACGAATCAAGTGTAATTGAAATCCTTCCTGGTATACTAATATTTAAAAATTTCTACTTCAAAGTAGAACATAATTGTAACAAAATTGATATCAAAATAAGCGGAAATTTTTTAATAAAATTTGAAAATTGTGAAATTAACGCAAACAACAAAACCTTTAGCAATGTCAAACTAAAATTCTACGACCAATTTATTCTACCTAATATTATAACAAAAATCAAGGAAAATTCGAATAACTTTCCTAATTTGAAGTTAGAATCATTATATTTAGAACAAATTGAACATAAGAAATATATTCAACAAATACAGTATCAAACAAAAAAATCAAATTTTATCATTGTAAGCATAAACATAGTAATTGTCATTACCATTATAATATTAGTAATATTTACTATATATAAGACAAATAATAAACTGTCCATTTTGCATATTTCGTCGGAGCCTCAATCTAACGGTGGGGGTGTTATAGCAAAACACCTTAATATAATATAAACTTATAAAATCCATATTAATGCAGACTTGCTGAGTCTACATTTTCAGTACTTGTCAAAATCTTTACCTTTATATTTTAATACAGGAATCATGTTACATTATATTTTTACCAGACTTTCACTACGTTTGCATTTCCGGCACAAGCGAATATTTCAATTCATAACTTCACACGACCAAATATGCAAAGCAAGCATTTTAATAGCATAAGTAATACTGATTTTGTAATTTATAGTTAGTCTTTAATTTTATTCTGTATAGAACAGTTTAATAAATAAAGGGATTGGAAAATAAAAAGTTGTTTTTTTTTATTTTCCTTAAAATCCCATATTAAAAGTCTTAGCCAGACTGCTCCCCTTTTTTCCACTTCAATTTAGTTTGCCATTCAAACGTATACAAAAACGTAAGCTTATGGTAGTAAGCGGGACTTACGTTGACTGCGTGCCAGATCGTTCGTAACAATTGTAAAGTAAAAATAAACGAGGGTGTTTTTGAATATACAAGAATTCAATTAGCAGAAAATTTTTATTACTTAGTAACTTCAAAAAAAAAATATATATATTATATATATATTTGGCGCTTTGTAACCGCTGAAGTAATTTTCGGCCGAACATCTTCTCTAATTTATGGTATGCGTCTTGATGTTTTTCCAACAAATGGAGGAGCCTACAGATTACAAAGCATCAAATAAAAATTATATACATATTTCCAGAAAATATTTTGAGGAGGTAGGAAGAAAGATCGTCCGGGCTTTTATTGCTAATAGTAATTTTTTGCCCTTTCCCCTTTTGTAAAAAATACCCATATTAAAGTTATTTCGGAACACTCTTTATTCGAAATAAAAATTTGTGATACCATACAGACTTGTTATATTTTGGTCTTAGATATTTCTTTAAACCCGCAAGTTCCTGTGCTTAATCACGTTTTTCTTTAAGCTTGCTTTCACTTCATAAGATTTGCACCTTTCCTACAAAATAGGGTCGCATCTGCTCCTATGTACTTAGAGAACGCCATCATCACGGGAATGCATGCTTTCCAATTGGTTTGCTAGGCATTAATATTGGGTTGTCCCAAAAGAAACTGACGATTTTTTAAAAGTAAGTTTTTTAAATTTTATAATGAACTTTAATCTATTATGTAATTCCATCTTTATTCCACGCTCAAAGAACCTCTGGCCATTATCTGCAAAAAACTGAACCAAGTGCGATTTTATAGCCTCGTCATTTTCGAAAGTTTTGCCATTTAATGAGTTCTGCAAAGATCGAAACGAATGGTAGTCTGACGGTGCAAGGTGAGGGCTACATAGTGGATGCATCAACAGTTCCCGGCCAAGCTCTCTCAGTTTTTGGCGATCGACCAAAGATGTGTGCGGTCTAGCATTGTCTTGGTGAAATATGACAACTTTACGATTGGCCAATTCTGGCCGCTTCTCATTGATGGATGTATTCACTTTGTTCAGTTGTTTTTAGTTGACATTCAAATTAAACGTTCGGCTTTTGGGAGCTGCTCAAAATATATCACACTTTTCCAATCCCACAAACTGACACATAATCTTCTTTTGGTAAATATCAGTCTTTGAAGCGGCTTATAGCAATACATCGAAAGTATTCTTATAATTTTTTAATGAGAGAACGAACTGCGAACTCTTATAGAAGATTGTACCTTCCCTATTCAGCTGTGCAGCTCGTATTAGTTTCTCCAGCAATAAGTTAAAAAAGTCTGAAACCTCGTTTGGTATCGAACGGCTCGGAGAGGTCCTTCCCTTTTAGGTTTGCTTTTAGGGTTGCTTAATGTCAGTTTAAATAGCCATATAAGTTTTGCGGGGATACCAAATTCAGACATAGTGGCGTAAAATCGAAGAAGAGGTGGTGTGTGTCGATCCTCTTTTCACGGGTTTTTCCAAAATTTGGCGCATGGTGAATATCTGGTCAATGGTTGACTTACCAGGTCTAAAGCCACACTGATAAGGTCCAATCAGTTTGATTACGGTGGGCTTTAGCCTTTCACACAATACGCTCGGTCGAAAATTACTTCAGCGATTGGCGCTTTGTAACCGCTGAGGCGATTTTCGGCCTCGGTGGTTTTGCGTCTTAATGTTTCTCCAATAAATGGATGGCCCTACGTTTTATACTAAGCCGCCTCCGAACGGCTGATGGTTTTTTTACGAGGAGCCTTTATTTCATGTCCGAAATACACTCGGAGGGGTGGACATTCCCTGCCGAGGGGCGACCGCAAACAGGAAATGTAACTTAATTAACCGAGATTTGAACCCGAGCCTTCCGAATGTCAGTACGTAATGCTAACCACTCGGCTACTGCGGCCGCCATTTGTATTTAGGGCATGATATATACGTGTAGATTAGATCCTATACTTCATGTATTGGTATATTTCCCCTGTACCCCGTACCCCGCAACGCTTCGCTGTCGCACATTCTCATTGAAGGTATGAAAAATTAATCACGGGATATCTTTTTATCATAACTTTATTCACTCAATACTAGTGGGAATACAACATTTTTGGTTTAACCATTGACACTTGGTCCACTTCCTGGAGAGAGGAATAGTCCGACTATTTTAATAGGCGAGTCATCGGTTCACTCCCCGGAGAGCAGAGTTGTTCGACTTTTTTTAATGGGCCGGTTCCTGGCCCACTTCCCGGAGAGAAGTTTAATCTTCCTGTTAATCTAAGCAAAAAGCCACCTATGTAGCAAATTTCAGGTAAATCAAACCACAAATAAGATTTCTTTGAATATGTCAGCCCCTGGCCCACTATCTGGAGAGAATAACCATCTTCATGTTAATCTAAGTAATCATGTTAATCAAACTATATATAAGACTTTTTCGAATTGGTCAGTCCCTGGTCCACTCCCCGGAAAGTAGAAGAGTCTTCCTGTTAATCTCAGCAAAAAGCTACCTATGTACAGAATTTCAAGTAAATCGAACTACAAATAAGATTTTTTCGAATAGGTCAGTCCCCCGGTCCACTTCCCGGAGAGAATTGTAGCCTTCCTGTTAATCTGAGCAAGAAGCCACCTATGTACCGAATTTCAAGTAAATCGAACCATAAATAAAATTTTTTCGAATAGGTCAAGCCCTGGTCCACTTCCTGAAATTTTTTTTTCGTTAACCCCTTTTCAGGTATCATAGAAGCAATCAGACAAAATTTCAAGTCAATCGGCCTTTAACTTTAGAAGAAAACCGTTCCGGGGGAACATAAGAGTTTTTTGAATAGAGCAGTCCTCAGTCCACTTCCCAAATTTTTTTTTGAAAAAAAACCATCTCAGGAATCATAGAAATAATCTGATGAAATTTCAATTCATTCGGTTGGTAACTTTTGGAGAACATCCGTTCCGCGGTGACATAAGAGTTTTTTTCGAATAGGTCAGTCCCAGGTCCACTTCCCGAAATTTTTTTCTTGTAAACCTTTCCAGGTATCATAGAAACAATCTGATGAAATTTCAAGTCATTCAGTTGTTAACTTTTGTAGATTTTTGGAAATTATTGAGTTTTTCTATGCGAACATAAGATTTTTATATATAAGATGCTAGGTATAATATGGGCTCAGTGGAGTACCGAGGTACGCATTATCTGGTATTCCTCCAGAAGCCTATTCTGACGATTTGTAAGTAGTTTTATTTTAGCCCAAATAAAGTATTTGAAGTTTCCAGAAGTGTACCGAGTTATCTAATTTTTTGGAAATTGTTTCGCAACTTAGTCACCTGCTGATGGCTTTTTACCAGTACTTCTGACAATTTTCCGCCCACTTTGCTATAATATTTGAGCTGCAAATTTTCAAAGCTGTACTTCCCCAATTAATTTGCGGAAAATAAATTGTAAGTTTGAATTAAAAAAACGAACTAAATCTTCTTCTTCAATAGCGCGCCATTCGTTCCTTCTGTTTGCTGTTCGGCGGCAATAGGAAACCTCGTACAGCTTCATGCTTCGTTCCATCATCATGCAGAGGACTATAAATCGTTCGCAAAACTTTTCTCTCCAAGACTCCCAAAGCCGACTCATCAGCTGTTGATATCGGCCACGCTTTTGCAGGACGGAAATGAGAAGAGACTTGTATAGATTGGTTTTGGAAATTGTCTACGACCTCGAAATTATGATTGCCAATAGTGGCGTGGTAGCCAAGACGCAAGTGCCTATTTGTTTGATGACAGGAGATATTTCAATTCTTTGCAAAGCCTGGAAACGGTTAAGGTAGCGTCAGTTTACACAGCCGTAAAAGTTTTGCAGGAATACCAAATTCAGATTTAGCGAGGTCCCTCTTTTTACGGATTTGGCAACGCACACTTAGGTTCCAATCGTCAGATATGTTTTCGGCATAGAATATTATGCAAAGAAGCTTTGTTGTTCTTTAAGCGACATTCGCTATTGCAACCTCATCATTGTCGGGTAAGGAACGTCTTTTCCTTCATCATCGCTAGGGGTTTCAGGTAATTAGTATGCTCCGGTACTGAAATCTTATGTTAGTCTTAGTTGTGGTCGATCGCAAAGCTGCGAGGTAGGCAGTTTGTTTTTTCTCCACTACAGCTCGACATTCCCCATTGTAACAGCTCTTTTTCAGGCACTCTTGAAAACCCGTTGCTTCATCAGGAGGGATGTGTAGAGAGTGAGAGATGTCGTTGCATAGTGCCATTATATCGAGTTCCTGATGGGTGCTCTCAGAAGCAGGTGTTGTGATTGCATCATTTCGACGTCGAACCTTCCTTGTGTTTGACGCGCTTTATTTGATACACAGCTCCATCATCTTCATTGAATATGATTATTGAACTATACAAGAAAAATAAACTAGGGAAAATTTGGAGGGAAAGTTAAACTTAAGACAAATTAAGAAGATATAACAATCTAAAAACTTAGACTAAATGATCAATATGAGAAACTTAAAATTTAAAAGAAAGAATTAGGTATAAATTCAGATGATCTGAAGGCAGATTGGAAAAAGTAAGATCTGCAGGAGCAAGCAAAACAGAATAGAAACTTAAAGAAGGTAACTGTAAAAATACTATTTATGTACATTTTTATGTGTACGCGGCTATATAATTATAATAGCTTTGTTGTATATATATTTATTTATAGGCACCCTGAGCCCAAATAAAAAAAAAAAAAACAGCGTATTAGGTGGTTAAAATAGTGATGTTGTTGGCATGCCACAGCTATCTAATTTTTAATAGTAAAGTAGTACCTTATTTCTTTGGTGATGCTTCCAGTGGAGTCAAGCTCCTCCCAGACTTCTTCCAAATGCTGGTGACCTAGAGAAATAAAGCGATTCCATAGGGTAGCCCTTTAACTGCTTATGTTGAGTATACTCATCAGAGCGAAATGAAAATGTTTCGCATAATGGCGAGTATACTCGTCGTGAAGGTAAAAAAATCACATTCGTATTATTTTAAACGAATTTTTTTTCCTTGAAAAAGGGCAAATAAAGATCTTTTAAAAAATGCACATTTTAGAATATTCGTTAGTCGGGCAACCTTATTTACTTTAATTCACAATAACTTGTATTAAGCTGAAATAACAAATTCTGAGGAAGTACCGTTACTACGTTTGATTTTTACTCATTATTGCCTAGTTTTATAGGCAGAAACATTTTACTCTGTTTATATCGAGTTTACGCCTTCGCTAGAAAATAATTAGCAGGACGAAAAAGAAAATTGATAAAAACGTTTAGACTGCTTAATTTTTGTAAAAAGTTATAACCAATTGGTTTTTTGTCACCTTAAATATTTTTAAATACATAAGTATTACTTATTACGAGAAAAATAAAAAAAATAAAATACAGTGGAACATACAACATCTGCTCGGATGGATCAGAAATGGTTGATGGAGGTCGCCGGAGTTTTTTTTGGGCTGAGCATAGATAGCGAGTAACGCATAAAACTATATAAAAAAATATCAATAGACCAACTTGAGTTGTTTAATATATGGTAAAAAGCAAATAACTTCATATTTAAATATTTGACCATCCGTGATGTTTTGTGGGAATTAATTGTACAATTTATTGTAGTAAAATTTAGAATTTCATTTGGCACAGCAAACTGTAAAATTTTTCCCATTTCATTTTACTATTTGAAAAAAAAAAGATATCGTTTGGCACACACACTAAAAATGTCAGAATTTCACTGTTGGCTGTCAAAATTTATAATTTTCAATCGATTGCTCGGAAGGAAGACTTCCAGCACTACAAAAAAAAGAAGAGGTTGGCATAAGAAAAACATATACATAGGTAAGAAAGTGATAAATGTCAATACTAACTCGTGCTAACATGATACAGAGGAGACACTATTGTTCTTGGAATTGCAGAATAGCACCTTAAATTACTCTAAGCATACAAAGGGCAAACTAAAATAATAGCAAATGGAATGTTTCATCAAAGTTGGAACACTTCTCATTTTCGCTTTCGGAATCTTCAGAGAATGAACGGAAATTTAAAAATATGTTGTCCAATATTTCGTTGACGGTTTTCCATGCCCTAGACTGACCTAATTCATGATCTCACCCATACACATTTGCGCAATCAGTAACACAAGTACTCACTCAGTTCACATGTATTATTATTTTCAACTAAATATATGTAGGTATATATTTACCAAAGGTTCTTCGGGAAAACTCATTTTGTTTTGATTTTCGCTTAAATATTTCAAAAACAAATATTTTTACAGCTAACTCCTGTGTTGTAAAGTAAATTCCAAGGCGAATTTATAGAAGGTGAAGTTGTCACATCATATGAGTGCTTGTGATTCCTTTTGGCAAATCACACAAATAAATACATGCGAAATAGGTTTTGACATTTCGAACGTTCCATTACACAAACAAAATACATTGACCGAATTTTGTCTTTGACATTTCGATGCTATGATTACCCAAGCCTATGTATTTTGTATAGGCTTTTTTCTGTATTCTTGCTACTACCGTGTATGAATTTGCCTTGGTAAATTAAATTCCAGTTGCAAATAAGCCAGCTCAGGCTCGAACGCAGGGTAGGGTTTCAGGGATTCAAACACCTCCCGAAACCTTTACAAAACTTGTTTTAAATGACATGTAGAAAATTTTATTTAAAATATCAAATAAAGTTTTTCTTAACTCAATTTGGATTTATAGAAAAACAAATTTACCTGGTAACATTTAAATCCTTCGTTGCCTAAAATGTTGTTTAAGAGAAACCCAAGGAATTGATGCAATTTCATTAATATACAAAATTAACTTAGCAAAATAATTTGTTTTGTTCGGAGTCATGTTATCGAAGCATAATGAAATTGAAACTCATCGTTAACGTTGATTTCAAAAAAGCTACTTGCTATGATGTTAACAGCATAATTCAACTTTAACATTTATTCATTACATTTACATCACATTTTACATTATCTGTTAACGATTTAACATTAACGACAGCACGTATTTCCATGTTAAAATCAAATAACATTTATAACATTTCCATATGATCCAACCGAATCAATTGAAATTTTCTGGTTAACGTGAAATTTATCAACACGATGCAGGCTTGCTTTATTGCGAAATTCAATAAAATTTAATTAAAATTTTTGATTTTGCGTTTTTGCAAATTTTTTGCATCATTTTAAGTCTTTAATAAAATTGAATCAACTGTTTTCAAAAACTAACCACATTACTAAAATATAGAAAAAAAGTCGCCCCTCAAAACCCCAGATAGCCAGACGGCAATTAAGGCAATAGTCTCACATCGTATTGAGTCTGAAAATGTCCTTAGAAGCAGTATACATGACAGAGGGAAACGGCTGCATACGAGTATACATGAAATAGAGCTGAGGAGATTACTAAAAGTACCATCTGTCTTGCCGGAATACCGTACAGAAAATACAAACTTCGCTAAAAGCCATATATAAGAAATTTCCGAAAGAGCTGAGTGCCGGATCAGAATGAAGTGGAATGTATTATTATTCCCTTAAGATCAAGTGCAACAGCACCAAATGATACACCCATTACTTGCTAACACGGTCACGTCAAAAAACCATGAAGTTGCTGACCCACTGGCTGACCCATGCAAGTAGAATGGCCATTTGTAGCAGTAGCACATGTAGGAAGGAGAAAGGCATAAGTGAGACGAGAGATCTCTGAGCTTCCCAGTTTAAATGACTAGAGGAGGTTTTAAAATTGGAAGTCAATAATTTCTTGAACTTCGCGGAAAATTTTGACTAATAATAATTTATTTTCCAAAACTCAAATTTCTATTTTGTTTTGTTCTTATAAACAAAAAGTCCAAACGAATGTTTCAGCTATTTTTAGAAATTTTCTTTGCTGTATTTAGCTTCTTTTTCGGGCCATTTAACTGGTTCTCTGGAAAAGTTCTGGCAGCAGAATAAATGAAAAAAAATTACGTTCTCACCTAAACAAATAAAAACGGGCAGTGTTGGTAGGTCAATCTCCCACAATACCGTGGCGTTATGGTATAGCTCTGCACCAGTTGACCTGTGGAGGAAACCGCGCAACCCTCGGCGGGTTTGTGCAAAGCGGAAACTGCGGCGGGCTCATCAAACGCCGACACGATCGAAAAGTCAACTTACACATGAGCAGATGACTCACGACCTGATCTGAGTGGTCACAGGCGTTAACGCTATCACCTATAACATCACCGAAGACGAGGCAGCGATGGCAACTACGATCCTGAGGACATCACTGTCGAAAAGGCTTATTTCGTGGAGAAGCGGAAGGATATAAGAACTTTTAGGAAATACGCCAGGGCCGCAATGGACACACTGCCCCAGATAGCCAACGAAGCGGTGGAAAGGGCGAAAGCTCTGCCATCTAACCTTCAGGTTAATTTTGAGTCAGCTGCTCGGTGGAAAGAAACCACACAGGTTGCTGGAAATAGTATTCTGATTGGAATCTTGGATAGACGTAAAGATATAAGAGGCTTAACCAGGGTCCAACCTGGAGGTTGTAGATTGGAGTGGTATTACAATCAAGCACAGGCAAGGGCATGGGCACCCACTACTTACTAAGAAGCTGAGGGTCATTAAGGTGGAAGATTACGATGCAGAAGGCAAGTGGTTCTATCTTTAATCAAGGAGGCAATTGGCAAGCTCGAGTGCAATATACATAGTTTGAATGACATAACCATTCACATCTTTAAAGTGACGCACAGCGCGACTAGGTTACAATTTCAAAGAGAGTGCGACTTTGTGGCCATTAGTTTCACATATTCCAAATTATTTAAAGCGCTGTATATAACCTACGATGAAAATGATCCTCCTAAGGACATAGTACGCAGCGTGGTTCAGAAATGAGCTTATTTTCATCGAGACCGATACTAACGATCACTACATTTAATGAGGCATCTTAAATATAAACGCTCTTTAACTATCTTTTAACAACTAATCTACAGAAAAATCACCAAATTTCCTAAACAAAAACTGTGAAGAAGTGAGTGTTTTAAATGATAATGTCAAGAGCTGGATAAGGCACACCTTTTCAAATCGTCGATATACTCGTATGTAAAATACATCTCTCTCTGCTCTTCTATGTAAACCCAGTAGGAAATCATATAAATTCGAACTAAGAGGCAAAGATAATTTGATAGGAAACTACGAAAAATGTGCATTTTTTATAACATTTGTCAGCGATACCACAATGGGGAATTAAATAAAAACTTAAAGTATAATTTTGACGCTTTTAATTAATCATTAAATTTTAACCAAAATAATGGGTATTCTACATATGTATTTACATAAAATTTTTTAATAAAAAACTTACGCCTCGAAAGAAATGTTGATATTTAAGGTCAAAGTAGAATTTTTGTGTGTTGATAAATGTTTTTCATAGCTATTTACTGCATTTATTCAATAGTATTTACCATGGCGGCCGCGATAGCCGAGTGGTTAGCATTGTGTACTGACATTCGGAATGCTCGGGTTCATATCCCAGCGCCAGCAACATCCAAAAGTTATGGAAAATTAATTTAAATCAAAAATTAAGTAAAATTTTCTAATTGCGGTCGCCCCTCGGCAGGGAATGTCCACCCCTCTGAGTGTATTTCGGTCATGAAATAAAAGGCTCCTCGTAAAAAGCCATCAGCCGTTCGGAGGCGGTATAAACTGTAGGTCCCTCCATTTTGTTGGAAAAAACATCAAGACGCAAAACCACAAATTGGAGGAGGAGCTCGGCCAAAACTCGCTTCAGCGGTTACAAAGCGCCAATTATATATATATATATATATATCCTCTTAAGTTGTGCATTGAGCAACCTAATATTATTTAAAGTAATTTAAACAATTTGTGGTCATGGCTTTTTGGCCACTAGTTAAGCGAATGCCGACCCCTAGTACGGTATTGGATGGCCTTCGCATATCGTGCAGAGCGCACTTCAACAAAGATAATCACTATCACTGCATCGTTTAACAAAGTAAGCAAAGTACAAGAAATTTTAAATATAATTTTGCTTTAACAAAGAATGTGTTTATTTTTTGTGTTTGACCAGTCGTTAAAGTTCCAATAACATATAGTACGTATTAAAGGCGTTCATAATTTCGAATTAAATCTTGCATCATACGCATAAAGTTGTTTAGCGTATTTTCAAGTGGTATCGCACACGGTGTTGACAGAATTTTTTCTGCAGCTGTTGTTCAAGGTGGAGAAGCAAATACATTATTGAAGGGCTAGCTAGCTCAATATCAACCCTAAATTGGCTTTATTTTTGATATCAAATACATTTTTAATCCTGAAACGTTCTTATTTTAAAGCATTTTCTATTTCTGGCACAGAAAGCTTTCACTACTTTTTTGTTAGAAAGTAAAGAATGACTTATTTTCCTACTCAAATTTACTAGCCACCTTGAGATAGAGATCTTCACCGTATGTGGGAATTTTTACTTTCTGTGTATGTTATTATTTCCACATAACTCTAATAAATTGTTGTCAAGGTTGTTAGAGTTTTCTGCACCCTCATTTGGTCATCAAACTTAACAGCACCCAAGGTCTATTTCTACAGCAGTTTTTGTCATTTGATTTTGTTCACAATTTTTCTTAGGTGAAAGATTCCTTTTTACAAAAATATAGCGATCGATTGAATTGTTGTTTTCTTTACAATATTATTTGTAGGAAAGGTCTACATTTCAACTTGCTAAGCCTTGGTGTTCTAGAAGAAGATCTAGAAGAGGCTGGGGAAGCTGCGGAGCAATTGAGCCCATGAAGGGACCGATAAAGTTGTCCTGGAAAGGACTACTAGACCAGAAGGCTAATTTTCCGCTTGTTGTGTTCGCTGTTGGTGCTATTCTGAAAGACTAGCGTGCGTGATTTAGTCCGTGTGTCTTCGAAACCGAGAGATTTTGCAGCGCAGTTCTCTGGCAACTCTAATTAATTAAAAGTACAAGAAAATAAACAAAATTTTCTGCATACCTTTGGGCGCAACTTTTGACAATCTGAGCTTTTCACGTTTTTTTTGTTCCTATGGAAACTGTTTGTTTATGTTTTTGTTCTGTTTTAGGTTTCTGTTTAAGTTTTGCTGGAGGGTCAATTACGTAAATAACACAAATTTGTGAAATCTGTATGTCACATTATTCAGTTTCATTTGGCTGCATTAATTTATATAATTTGCTCGTCCCCGATAGCCGAGTGGTTAGCATTGCGTATTTCCATTCGGAAGACGCGGGTTCAAATCCTGGTACCACCAACATCCAAATAGAAAGTTATAGAAAATTAAGTGTATTTCTGACATGAAATAAAGGCTCCTTTTATAAAACCATCACTGTCAACCATCACCATCAGCTGTATGTCCCTCCATTTGTTGGAAAAACATCAAAACGTATAACCAAAAATTAGAAGAGGGGTTCGGCCAAAAATCGCTTCAACGGTTAGAAAGCGCCAATTATACCTATATATTATTTCAAAAAACGTAAGTAAATATAGAGCACAGTCACTTGCACTTTTTATACGGAGGGAGTTGTCAATCAAATATGGTAGACAAGAAAAATGTACGAACAATCAGCATTTGCATAAAGAGCGGCGGCAATCACCGCTTTTTAGTGAATATTCGTTTTAACTTTTAAATTGTCATATGTTTAATATGAAAGTCATAAAAAGCATTCAAAATCATCAAATATTTTTGAAACTCATTCGCCATAATTGCAATTACTATATTAGAACATGTGAAAAGGACCAAATGTAGCTTTGCCTTACGAATTGGAAGCTTTTGACAGTGTTTAAAGCGCTCATTTGGTCATAGAAGCATTCAAGTCAAGTCGAGAAGCCAGCACAGCCAGTGGATATTGTAACCACGCTTGCCACCTTAGCCAGCACAACCAGTAGACAAGGGCCAGAGCCCTAAGAATACCTGTGAGTGACGATGCCCCAATGGTGTTATGAAATGGCGAACACTGGTTACATTAAAGGAATTGAACATCAAGATTTGATGAGTTTTATTCAAGAATGAGAAGCCGAAGGATTTAGGAAGTTATCAAAAATATTTTAGAAAAATCATTAAAATGCTAACAAAACAATAACAAGGTTAATGATTTTACGTTACAACTCATTAAAAGTATTTCATTCGGAATCGCTTCAATCCCCTCAGCGATCAATAAGGGGTTCGCAAACTTAGGGAACTAGAGGATTAGCTTTTTGAAAAATTGCAATTCTTTTGAACAGTTTATTAAATCCTATAGATGTCGCTTTGCGCTTGTCAATACGCTACAATCACTGCTTCATTTCCCACACATTCCACTTATTGTTATGAGGTTGATTTAAATCGTATTCGATTCCAGCAAATAGTCTGGCTTCATACTCGATTGATTCGAAAACGACGGTTGTGCACGTAATACAAAATATTTATATTATATAAATAAAAAATTTATACTGGTATATTGCCGGGTAACGAAAATGGCTCTAAAAAAGGATATACGACTTTTAATTCTCAGTATATTTATTTGTAGTCTTCGTGGAGCTACTGGAGGTAAGTTGTACAAGTAATAACGAAATACAATACATATGTACAAATGTATATACATATGGACATTAAATACATTTAATGTACTGGGTTTTCGCAACATCTTATCAATTTTAAAGTTTGACCCTTAAAGATGCATTCATAGGAAATGTTGATTTATATTTAAATGCGTATATGTGCTCATAAACACTTACATTCCATATAACTGCAACCTACATACAAATATACATAATTATAAAATTGATTTTCTGTAAATAAGATTATGAGTGGTATTTGTCTTACTTTACTTGTGCCTAAGTTGTAAGAAAATGTTTATAAATTTGTAACATAAAAATAATTATTTTGTGTTGACTAAAACAATTCGTAGTTTTTTACCACATATGTACACGTATCTGTTGTTTAAATTATGTTTAAATTTATTATTTACTACAGTCATAAGGGTAAATCAGAAAATTGGAACGGTTTTTTAATTGAATCTCTTTTAGTACCATCCAATTCCTTCTGGATTTAAATTTTAGTTTAGAAGTTTGAAAACAGCTTTGTACTTACACAAAGTAGTAGAAATATTATTTTTTTTAATTATTCATTCACAATCTGTGGGTAAGTAAATTATACACTATCTTAGATTTACGTTGATGCCTTAAGTGGAATTTGTTCTAAAATTAAGGCATGTAATTTTTTATTTTATTTAAAATATACTGTATAGCATGAGCAAAGCAAACAATAGTCTCGTTCGTTAATAAGGCTCCCAGCAAAAAATTTTTGAGACCGGAAAGCTGTAAAGAATTAGAATCTGAATGGCAAGTCTAGAGGACGAAATCCTTGTAGTCTTCCTACTTCTTCGCTATTGTCCAGCAGGTTGATGGCTTATGTGTTTGGATGGTTGTTTCGTTTTTCGATATATCTTCTACTGAATCTTTTCATTTCCTCTATAACCATCACCCATGGTTTAGATCTTTATTCAAATGAATATCCTAGCATAGCTTTTTCCCCTGAACTTTTAATAACTGAAATGTGGTTTTTATAAAGTACAGCTAATGTCATAATTATGTCAACAGTAAGTAATATGTATGAGTGTGAGGACCCAATAACGAAAAGGTCAAGACATCTAAGTAAAGCTTTGGACAACAACATGTAATTCAACAAACCTTGAAGAACAGTTTTGTTATAATAAATAGATTTTTCATAAGATACGAGTAACCGGTATGGCAAACTGAATTGCAGTTTGAAAGATTTGCTTTCAATTCATCCCCAAAACGAGTTATACACGTATACTCGTACCGATTATATCAAAATTTATCAAGAATGTTGTGTCTTATAAAATTCATACTTATTTTTAATGTTTAATGGTACAATTACTCGAGAAGTATCACAAAGTAAAGGAAAGTAAGGTAAATGTCGCTCTTTTAATGATTAGTGAGGACGTAGGTTGCTGTAGAAATGGTTGTAACAGAAACAAAATAAAAATATATAAAACAAACAATTTCAAAACTAAATAGATTCAGAGCTAATCGACACGTTTTTCCTAATGTATAAAATATTCAAACTAAACAATAAACAGCGCGTGAGGGGATGGAAAATTCGCCCAATGATATCAGCATGTAAAATTTTGCTGGATAAAAAAATAGATGATGAGCAGTTTTATTTACATTCGAGGAAGACTCCATATCTATTTGAACTACTTTTGAAATTAGTGGGCAATTCTTTACATAAACCCCTACAACAAATTTCTCCGGAAAAGAGAGTTTCGCTAACGATATTGTAATTATTATTCAAACTAGCGCGTGGAAGCATAAATTGGGGAAGTAAACATTGCGGAATATAATAACTCAATACGAAGACATTGCTTAATGTGTTCAGGTAAGCATATCACCATTAAATGCCCGCAGAGTACTGGTTCAATGTTTTACAACTACAAGAAGTTCTTCAGCATTGTGCTCATGGCTGCCTGCTAGTCATGTTCATCGGACGACTCTTGAATACAACGATTAGAATTGTGAAAAAATCGTATTGCTTCAAAATTTTATAATGCTAAATCTATTAAATGGGAGGGTCCTGAAAATATTATTCACGAAGGAGCTTTAGCTTTTCAACTAAGGGACACACTTGAGGAATATTTTGTTCATAAAAGAGCATTACCATTTCAAAATAGAACCGACATTCACATACACGGATCTTATTCGTGAAATATTACTTTCATTTATGGATATAACTATACATGATACAAAAAACAAGGTAGTTTCAAAAATATTAACCATCTGGCATAAAAAGATATTTTGATTTTGGATTTATTTTTGTGCTACCAATTTCATTTTTTTAAATAAATTTTCAACATTCTACAATTAAAAAAAATACATTACAAAAAATGCAAAACCTTTCAATGTAACAAAAAACATATAGAAAAATAAAACGTACTCACAAAAACTCAAAGGTTTTGCATTGTATTTTCTGAAATCTAATAATTAAAATTAGTATTTTTTTTATAAAACAAATATATATTTTAAAGTGGCAATATCTTGAAGTTAAAATTAAAATGAGATATAATGCCAAAAAATCTTTTTCTGTCAATTTTATATTGAGTGAAACTACCTTAATTTCTTTGTATCATGGTTATATCCATATTGAGTGTAAATAAATATCGATAAATCTTTGATCATCTTAAATTTAAATTCAATATTTATTATATCTGTAATAAATAAAACAAAATGGGTTTCAGTCCATTGTTATAACATTGAACATATATAGTGATAAATAGTGTATGGTACATACATACATATATGAAAAAAAATTTCTAAATAAAAAATTAGTTAAATTCCATCCAATCAAAATTTAAACATTAAAAATCGAACTCGCGTTTAATAGCCATTATTACGTTTACAAGCCCTTCGATAATCTTTTATGTGACGATCTCTTAAGTCTATCTTCTTAGACACAGATCGTCTATGAAAACAAATATGTAAGAGGCATTTCTAATTTTATACTTGTATGTTGCCCTTACCTGAACTTTGCAACTCCTTTGCAATCGTTTGCCAAATTGCTTCTTTTTCTTTGATGAAGCTTGTAATTTGGGTTAAAGATATAATAAATCCCAGTGTTGGATTCAACCAACGCTAGCCATTTCTATGATATATATAAAAATTTTGAACGACGGAAAGGTAATAAATACTCCTATTTAACGAAATATTTACCTGAGATGGCTTATACCATTAGACTAAATCACGGAAGTTCACGCGCAATGGTAGCACACAAAATTTATTTCAAAAAACAAATCTTATTTATCCAAAACTTGAAATTGAAAATCCAATTGATTTGTATTTTTTTGTTTGTTTTCGAAAAATACTTTTTAAAATGAGCATTTGAAATAGCTGACACGATGCGAGAGCAAATATCTTATTTAGGCAGGTTTTCTACTTTGCGTTACTTTACGATACGATTTGCGCATATTCTGGTAAAGTTGTGCCAGCTGACACGATACTTTGCGATACCTCTCGAGTACTCGTACAATAAGTCATAAAATAAAAAAATTATTTCTTTGATTTTTAAGTTTTTTAAGATTTTTTGGGTACCATGGAAGTTTATGAACAAGAGCAGGAAGAGTACGTCGTGTTCTTATGCAAAATTTCAGATAAATTGAAAACAAAAGTTTCAAAACACTCAGAAACATTCTGATTACGATTGATAAACTCCAATCTATTTTCAGGATTTCATTATTTATGAGGTTGAAATTAGCATTCTTGAAGTCAAAAGACTTGTGATAATCATTAGCACTAAACATTTGAATGAATTCCGTTATTGGATCCTAACTCTCACATTATTTACCTTCTCAATTTCATATTTCAGTTTACCTCCAATTTAATGCATTTACATGTGTTACATTTTTTTACTTTACAGAAGTAGATTATGGAGGCTGTCAAACGGCAGGTGGACAGTTGGGTGATTGCAAATTACTGCAATCATGTACAGAACTATATAATATAGCTATGAAACCTGATTTGGAAGATCATGAGATAGTACTTTTAAGGAACAGTAGATGCGGTTCAATCGGTAAAAGTATATTGGTAAGTACAACAACTTTATTTCAACCGAAAACAATATGTTCACTTTGTGCGATTGTTTTTAAATTTACACTTTCCTAGACCAGTGATTCCACACTTTTTATTCGTAGTGACATACTTTTAAAAATTTTAAAATTTAGTGGCACACTATTTGTTATATAAGTTAAAAAACCATAGTTGAGCAACTGTTTTACGTAGAACACGAAATATTTTGTAAAAAATAGCCGATGATCATAAAAGGTATTATTTTGCTTAAATATATACATATATATTATATACGTGTACATATGTACATATGTGAACTCAATAAATTAAATACGAGGACAATATTCTTATACAGAAAAATACGCAAAGTATACAATACAATTTTTTTATATATTATATGTATCGTCAACGTTACGTATATTTATCTTCGAGGCTTTTGAAGTCTACCTGTCAGTTCATTGGTAAATAAAGTACTTGAAGAATATCTTAAATTCTTAGTAGCAACGTGAAACCTGGCAACTTTACTTTGTAGAATAAAATTTACTTCAATTCTTCTTTAAATAAATGTTTTCAAATGTCACACATATTTACTTTTTTTTATTTAATATACGGATTTCCTGTTCGAAACCATTATGTGGATATGTCATTTTACCTGGACACCTTGAATATGATGTACATACATACGTCTACGTGTATTATTATATCTTATATATACCTATTTGCTTTGTATTTAAGAAAAAAATTGAAGGACATGCTCCTTGTTTTAGTGAAAGTCTTGGTCTTTTACGGAAACCTTGGTAAATTTTGAAATTAATAAAAACTATAAACTTATAGTTATCTTTAACTTAATAAATTAAAACTTTACTTTTTTGCGCACCAATGCAGATTTAAAAATACACAAGTACACTTCTATTTTTTAAAAATCGTCTTCCTTAAAATGTTTGGAACAAATTCTTGAATAAAAGCCGACCTCCGTTCAAAAAAAGAAAAAATTCAAAGCTTTCCTTGGTTTTCGCTTCTTGCAAATCTCACAAAATGTATATTCAAACATAACGGTATATATGAAACAGAATTTGTTTATATGTATTAACATTTAGTGTGGTTAGTAACAGATGCCCAGAGTAGGTATACTCGATTTATGGAGGGGGCACTTCTTCAGCCTGATGAATGGCAGTGAACAGGAAACACGCGGAGATGGTGAACCCAAAACTCCAAATGATGACGATGGAAAAGTTGTTCCGTTGCCCGACTAGGAAGAAGTGCGATGGATTACCGGCCGAGCTATTCAAATACGGCGGCGAAGAACTGATCAGGTATATGCATCAGCTTCTTTGCAAAATATGGTCGGATGAAAGCATGCCCGACGATTGGAATTTAAGTGTGCTCTGTCCGATCCACAAAAAAGGCGATCCCACAGTCTGCGCCAATTACCGTGGAATAAGCCTTCTTCTTCTTAATATCGCATGTAAGGTCCTATGAAGCGTATTGTGTTGAAAACTGAAGCCCACCGTCAACAAACTGATTGGACCTTATCAGTGTGGCTTTAGACATGGTAAGTCAACCATTGACCAGATATTCACCATGCGCCAAATCTTGGAAAAGACCCGTGAAAAGAGAATCGACACCCACCACCTTTTCGTCGATTTTAAAGCCGCCTTCGACTGCACGAATAGAAGCTGCCTTTACGCCTTAATTAAACTGACGTTAAGCAACACTAAATGCTCCGTCAGGATCGGGAAGGACCTCTCCGAGCCGTTCGATACCAAACGAAGATTCAGACAGGGTGATTCCTTATCGTGTGACTTTTTAAATTTAATGCTGGAGAAAATAATACGAGCATAAAACAACCGGGCCGTGAGTTCTGCTTTCTCCAGACTTGATAAGGAAGCGAAACGAATGGGTCTGGTAGTGAATGAGGACAAGACGAAATATCTCCTGTCATCAAACAAACAGTCATCGCATTCGCGACTCGGCTCCCACGTCACTGTTGACAGTCATAACTTCGAGGTCGTAGATAATTTCGTCTATCTAGGAACCAGCATTAATACCAACAACAATGTCAGCCTTGAAATCCAACGCAGAATCACTCTTGCCAACAGGTGCTACTTTGGGCTCGTTCTCGACGAACGAAAACCAAACTCTACAAGTCGCTCATTATACCGGTCCTACTATATGGCGCAGAAGCGTGGACGATGCCAACATCTGATGAGTGGGCTCTAGGAGTCTTCGAGAGAAAAGTTCTGCGAACGATTTATGGTGCTTTGCGCATTAACAACAGCGAATACCGCAGACGATGGAATAATGACAGCGGCTACGCTGGCTAGGCCATGTCGTCCGAATGGATGAAAACACTCCAGCTTTGAAAGTATTTGATGCAGTATCCGCTGGTGGAAGCAGAGGAAGAGGAAGACCTCCAGTCCGTTGGAAAGATCAAGTAGAGAGTGACCTGGGTGCACTTGGCATTTCCAACTGGCGCCAAACAGCGAAAAGAAGAGATGAATGGCGCGCTATAATTGACTCGGCTATAATCGCGTAAGCGGTGCCAACGCCAATAAAAAAGAAGAAGATTAACATTTAAATACTAAATCCCACAAATAGGCGGATAACAAAGTTATTATTTTTTGTAATCTTTATGAACATGAATATGTATTCTTCATCATTCGAAAACTAGCCCACGCGAATTTTGTACAAAGTTTTCATAATTTGTTTGAGAAATTTTTCTCGAAAATGTTGAATTAACCACTTCTGAAAATCGTTGTTTACACAAAGACCATTTGCGCAAACCAATTTATGTAATGTAAAGAAGATTTATGTAATAAAATTTTATAAATAACGCAATTTCAATTCAATTTTTGACTTTATTTACTATCCCATTCGTTTCCTATGACATTAATTATTAGAGTTGTTGATATAGAAATTTTTTTCCAAATTATAAAAGAATTTGAGAAATTAATACTTTAGGATATTACGGGAAACTAGCGCAACATTTTTCGGGTCATGGAATCCGACAAGACCTTCGAGATCAGAATTTGAAAGTAGATGTCAAATCTTGAAGGTGCCCAAAACTCGACAATATTTGCTATGTTTGTAGTCATATAGGGCCGAAAACACAAAATCAGGAAAGAAGAAACATGCTCACTGAAAAATGCAAAGTAGCATATAGTCTTTATTTCGATGAATCCGATTTCACTGAAAAAGACTATACGCCGAACACAAAACGAAATGTTTAGAATTTCACGCAAGTCAGGAGAGGTTTTGACTGCCATTCACCTGGAAGTGGCCAGGAACAATTCTTTTGCATATGGTTCAAGCAGCTCACGGCTTCCAGTTATAGAGCAAGTATCCCCTGGGTAGCCAATGAACACCCGTTTAGAGGCGTGCTAAAGTGAGAAGGTGAATCCCATGCGGTTCTACGTAGGTTTTGGACCAACCACATGAAAAACAAACAGTATGTGCCTCGGATGAGAGAATTCTTTATTGATGACGACCCCCGCAAATGTTTTAAGGATTACATTTGATACCATGCACCTGGAACGTGCGGCCCCTTAATTGGAAAGGTGCCGCTGACCAGATGGACGATGTCTTATTAAAATTATAGGCTGACATCACTGCCGTCCAAGAAGTGGGATGGATGGGACAAGGACATTTACTACAGCGGCCATATAAAGGAGCGCAAATTAGGTGTCGGATTCGTAGTAGGAGAGAGGCTACGTCGCGAGTACTTGCATTCAGTCCGGTGGATAAGCGCCGCGCCAAAATCCCCATCAAAACGAAATTTCTTAACATCATGGGCGCCTCGAGCCTACTTACGAGCGCTGCCCCCGCTTCGATGTCAAAATTGTGCTTGGCGACTTCAACGCTAAGGTGGGCAAAGAAGGTATCTTCGGCTCAGCTGTCGGAAAATTCAGCCTCCACGACGAAACACCCCCAAATAGGTTCAGACTGATCGACTTCGCCGGTGCCCGAAATATGGTTGTCTGTAGTAGTATATTCCAGCACAAGAAAATTCACCAAGCTACTGGGCTGTTTCCAGATCGAAAAACTCTCTAGCAGATCGATCAAGTTGTGATAGACGGAAGACATATATCTAGTGTTTTAGATGAGAGTACGTTCTGAGGTTCTAACATCAACTCGGATCACTATCTTGTCGCAGCGAAGATACTCTCACGCCTCCCTGTATGAAAGAACTCCCGTCAACAAGCACAAGGAAGGTTCGACTTGAAAAGATGCAATCACAACAAACAGCCGAACGAATTTCGACTCGCCGTGCACTCCTGATATCTGAGAGCACTCATCATCATCTCGGTATAAGGGAACTATGCGACGGAATTTCAAACTCCCTGCACGGGCCGGGTGGGATAGATACCGAGAGCTGAAGAGGGAAGGAAGACGCATTTGCTGAAAAATTCTACGAAAAGGTACGGCGACTTACGGAATGTTTCAAAATCGGAGCACACTCTTGTAGGACCCAAAGTAGTGATCTAATGACATATGCACACAGTATACTGAATTTATGGAGGGAACACCCGGAAACACCCGGAGATGGTAACCCGAATATCCAATTGATGCCGAAAATGAAAATTTGTTCCGTTACCCGACTATGACGAGGTTCGAATAGCAATCGCCCGCTTAAAAAACAACAAAGAGCTATTCAAATACGGCTGTGAAAAACTGATCTGGTACATGCATCAGCTACAAAATTTGGTCGGATGAAAGCATGCCCTACGATTGGAACCCAAGTGTGCTCTGCGTAATCCACAAATAGCGTGATCAAACAGTCTGCGCCAATTACCGTGGAATAAGCCTTCTATAAGGTCGTATTGAGTGAAAGATTGAAGCCCACCGTCAACAAACTGATTGGACCTTATTAGTGTGGCTTTAGACCTGGTAAGTCAACCATTGACCAGATATTTAATATGCGCCAAATCTTGGAAAATAACCGTGAAAAGAGAATCGACGCGCACCACCTTTTTATCGATTTTAAAGCAGACTTCGGCAGCACGAATAGGAGCTGCCTTTACGCCACTATGTCTGATTTTGGTATTCCCGTAAAACTTATACGGCTATGTAAACTGACTCTAGACAACACCAGAAGTGCAGTCAGAATTGGGAAGGACTTCTCCGAACCGTTCGATATCAAATGAGATTTCATACAGGGTGACTCTTAATCGTGTGATTTCTTCTATCTGATTCTGGAGAAAATTATAAGAGCTGCAGAGCTGAAAAGAGAAGGTACAAACATTTACAAGAGTGTACAACTATTGGTGTATGCCGATGATATTGATATCATAGACCTTAACAACCGCGCCGTTAGTTCTGCTTTCTCCAGATTTGATAAAGAAGCGAAGCGATTGGGTCTGGTAGTAAACGAGGACAAGACGAAATATCTCCTGTCATCAAACAAACATTCATCCCATTCATGTCACTGTTGACAGTCATAACTTCGTGGTCGCAGATAATTTCTTCAATCTAGGGACCAGCATTAACACCAATAATAATGTCAGCCACGAAATCCAACACAGAATCACTCTTACCACTCTTACTACTTTGAACTAAGTAGGCAACGAAAACCAAACTCTACAAGTCGCTCACTTTGAAGTCGACCCTGGGAGTCTTCGAGAGAAAAGTTTTGCGAACGATGTATGGTCCTTTGCGCATTGGCAACCGCGAATAACAAAGAGCTGTACGAGATATTTGATGATATTGACATGAATATGGATGAAAGCACTCCAACTTTGAAAGTATTCGATGCAGAACCCGCTGATGGAAGCAGAGGAAGAGAAAGACCGCCACAATGTTGGAAGGACCAGGTGGAGAGTGACCTGGTTTATCTTGGTATCTCCAACTGGCGCCAAACAGCGAAAAGAAGGGATGAATGGCGCGCTAATATCGCTATAATCGGGAAGCGGTGCAAACGCCAATAAATAAGAAGATCCTGATGATGATGATGATCACGAACCACTCTTGTGGAGAATCAAGCTATCATAAATATAGGCATAATAGGTGTAAAATGAATTGAGAATCATTTGTTTGATTCAAAGATAAAGAAAAAAATCAACATTTATGGAGATATTGGCCAAAAAGTTGGAAATCTGTAATTTTTGTTCATTTAAGGCCAAAAATAATTTGTTAGCGTTAAGTTTGTTTTGCAAAAAATGAGATACTGCTCTCAGATTCTTATACGAGATAAAAATGCAAAATGATGCAGAAATTCAAGACATTCAACCTCTGATCACGAAAGTCTTGTCGGAAATTTAGTGTTGCATTGTGTAATTAGACATAAACATTCCCAAAACATCTGTATAACAAAATCTATCTAATTTAAATGGAAGAAATATGATGCCTAATTAATTTTTGTAAACAATAATTAAGGCATGTTATGTCATCTTATTGAATCTCGCGAGAAAATTTTCCCTCTGAACCAACAGACTTCCATGAGCAGTAACAATTTTTACTCCTATTCATATTTAAACTCCATGGCCTGACATAATTCCCACCGTCTTTTTTACGCATCCCCCAAGTGAAAAATGTGCCTCGTCGTTGAAAAAAAAATTTGTTCGAAAAACTCCATCCACTGCTTGTTTTTCAAGCACCCAATCGACGTACGTGTATGTGCAGTTGTGAATGATAACTTGACTTGAGTTGTTGTGTAAGTTGAATTTTATGTGGATTTAAATGTAATTCCAAATGCAAAATACGCCATAATGTGGCATAAAAAGCCGCAGCTCTTGAGAACGTCGAGAAATAGACACATTCGGGTCTTCGGCTACACTTTCATATATAGGGGTATATGCATATGGTACATACCTTCTGCTCAAATATAAACGGAGACTTTATCCATAACTCGACAAGGACAAGACATATGGCCATACTTTTTTGCTTAGGTTGGCAGGATTGTTATATGTTTATATGTCAAATTTGAGCGCGATCTGTCACATAGTTTTTTTTTACGGCACTATAAACAAGTCAACCTCGAGTGTGTTTTTCGAATTTTACTATGGAAATTAACGTTGAGCAAAGAGTTTGTTTGAAATTTTGTTATTCCAATGGAATAAGTGCGACGGACGCAATGAAAATGTTGCAGAAGGCATATGGGGAGTCTTGCCTATCACGTGCACGTATTTTTGATTGGTATAAGTCGTTCAAGGACGGCCGTACATCGCTGGAGAACTTGCCCCATGATCGTCGTCCAGCAACATCAATAATCGAAGAAAACGTCGAAAAAGTAAAGAAAATTGTGTTGTAAAATCGTAGTGTGACTGAAAGAGAGATAGCTAGTGAGCTCAACATATCAAATGGATCCGCTCATAGCATTATTCACGATGTTTTGGGCATGAGACGTGTGTCTGCTCGACTTGTTCCAAAATTGTTGAATTTTCTTCAAAAAGAGGAACGCAAAACTGTCGCCAAGGAAATGCTCACAATGAGTGATACGGACATCCAGCACATCATAACTGGTGACGAGACTTGGGTCTATGAATACGACGTTGAAACAGCTCAGCAATCATCTGAATGGCGCCTTCCAAATGAGCCGAAACCCAGAAAACCACGTCAAAGTCGATCGAAAATCAAAGTTATGCTCACTGTTTTCTTTGATAGCCACGGTGTTGTGCACTCGGAATTCCTTCCAGAAGGTCAATCCGTTAATGCTGAATATTATTTATCCGTTTTGAAGCGTTTGCGTGAGAATATTCGTCTCAAAAGGAAGGATTTGTGGGACAAGTCATGGTTTCTACATCATGATAATGCACCAGCCCATACGTCTCGTCTTGTACGCGATTATTTGACCAAAAACAACGTAAATATTGTTCCGCAAGCACCGTATTCACTCGACATGGCATGGTGTGACTTTTTTCTTTTCCCTAAACTCAAATTGCTGCTTCGTGGAAAGCATTTTCAGTCGATTGAAGTCATAAAAGAGAATTCGAAGAAGGAACTGAAAGCCATACCTAAAGCGGCCTACCAGAAGTGTTATGAAGATTGGAAAAAAAGGTGGCATATGTGTATCGCCTATAATAGTGACTATTTTGAAGGGGATAAAGTAAATATTGAAGAATAATTAACCGTTGTTGTTTTATTGAGCCAGTTATATCTGAGCAGAAGGTATATTTATAATTGACGCTTTGATGTTTTTCCAACAAATGGAGGGACCTCAGTTTATACTAAGCCGCGTCCGAACGGCTGATGGTTTTTTACGAGGAGCCTTTATTTCATGTTCGAAAGACACTCGGAGGGGTTACATTCCCTGTCGAGGAGCGACTGCTATTAGAAAATTAACTTGTTTTTTTTTTATTTAAAATAATTTTCTATAACCTTTCGGATGTTGTTCGTACCAGGACTTGAAACCGGGCCTTCCGCATGGCAGTACGTAATGCTAACCACTCGGCTACCGCGGCCGCCTCTTTCACTTACAGTAGCGATATTTGACGTTGAACGGTCAAAACGATGATGCACAGGTTTTACAATATCTTCAACCAATATATTCTCTTTAAATTTCTATACAATTTTACCAATTGCATGAGTTATTGGACGATTATGTGAAAAAATTAACAATTTTAACGCAACAATAATTTCCTCACCGAGAAATGAACCAAGGACCGATCTGTTCGAAAAAAATTTGTTTATGGTTCGAATTAATCTAAATGTTTTAGAGGTAAATAGGAAACTCTTATCTATATATATATAATGGGGGCTTTGTATCCGTTGAAGCGAATTTCGGCCGGGCTCCTTCTCCAATTTGTGGTTTTTCGTCTTGATGTTTTTCCAACAAATGGAGGGACCTAGAGTTTATACTAAGTCGCCTCCGAACGGCTGATGGTTTTTTACGGGAAGCCTTTATTTCATGAGGGGAGGGACATTCCCTACAGTGGGGCGTCTTGAATTAGAAAATTTAATTTAATTTTCTATTTTAATTAATTTTCCAAAACTTTTGGATGTTGGTGGCACCGGGAATGTCAGTACGCACTAACCACTCGACTACCGCGGCCGGAAACGCTTTTCTACTTCGTTATTTTTGCACCAGTTTATTCAAATTGTTGAAAAAATTATATTTTTTTCTGTATTGAGAACATCTATACCGAATTCGCGGAGTTTTTTCCAATTATTTGTATTTAATAGGAGAAGGTTTTTACGAAAGAAAATTTAACTTTATTCCAGGAAGTGACCCATGAACCGATTTATACTATACGAAAAAAATCTTACTTATGATTCGATTCACTAGAAATTTAATGGATTGGTAACTAATCGCTCAAATTAACATGCAGAAAATGGGTCTTAATAAAGTTTTTTTATTATTCAATTTGCTGGAAATTCTTTCCTTCACCGATCAATTGAGAATAATCGTATTTATAGTTCGGTTTGCTTGAACTCTTCTTTCCTGAAACTACTTATTTAATAGTGTTGGCAAACCGTCTTTGTTGTTTGCCTAAAAATTATTCGGCTACTACCATATCGCGTTTTACTAATTTTAAATAATTCACACAAGACTTAAACTATGTATCCACATTGTATTATGACTCTGGAGTTAATCAAGGAGTGAAGTTGAAGCGAGGTAAATTAGAAAATCCACCAAATATTTTATAGGTGGCAGCACTTTTATTGGATTAACGTTTTTATGTCCGATCTGCTAAAACATAAAAATGAAATATTGCAAATTGCAAATTATGTTAATACATAGGCATAATACAGAGGCAATCGCTTAATAAATTTATATTAGCCGTGTTCGATTCGCCACTTCTCTGCACGCTATGTTTGAACTCCGATCGCAGCCTTCACCAACTCTTTCCAATATAGCATATTCTACCCAGCCTACGTTATCTATTCCATCCCCTTCTCAGCAACCTTTACCTACCTTGGAAGTAAAAAATGGTTTCAACGATTCGATGCTGTCATCATCTTCTACCAGGAGGTAGAATTACAAAAACTAGATATTTTAAAACAATTTCTACAAAGAAGATGACTAAGTTTTTAGTAGTATTCTTCTTCTTTACTGGCGGAGACACCGAGTACCAAGTACGACTTGTAGAGTTTGGTTTTTGTTCGTCAACTGCCTACTCAGTCCAAAGTAGCCCCTGTTGGTAAGAGTGATTCTGCGATGGATTTCCAGACTGACATTGTTATTGGTGTTAATACTGGTTCCAACATAGACGAAGTCATAAAGCGAATGGGTTTGATAATCTCTTGTCATCAAACAAACAGTCGTCGCCAAAGTCGTAGTCAAAGTTATGACTGTCAACAGCGACGTGGGAGACGAGTCGCGAAAGCGACGACTGTTTGTTTGATGACAGGAGACTATCAAACCCATTCGCTTTATGAGCAGCTTTTGATTTCATTTTGGAAAATTAATTTAAATAAAAAATTAAGTGAAATTTTCTAATTGCCGGCACATTTTGGCAAGGAATGTCAACCCCTCCGAGTGTATTTCTACTATCAGCCGTTCGGAACGCCTTAGTATAAGCTGTAGGTCCCTCCATTTGTTGCAAAAACATCAAGACGCATACCACAAATTGGAGGAGGATATCGGACGAAAATCGCTACAGCCATTACAAATTGTCAATTATAACATTACATATATTCTCGTTTCACTTAAAAATACTTATTATTTATTTATTTATTTATTTATTTAGACTATGAACAATAACAATAGTTGCTTACAGTCTATTGCATAATTAATAAGAAAGTAGCTAATAAATAAAAATAACTAAGAAATTAAAACGCTATATTTATAATATGTAAAAATATACTCTTAAGGTATATTAAAATTTGTTCTATGAGAGTCAATAGGTTTGTTTATTGAGACTGAAAATAGAGTAGAGCAGCTCAAGTTCGAGCAGAACAGAGCAGCTGCCAAAAAGAACAATAGAGCAAGTTAGAGCAACTCAGAGCAAAAAGCTCATGAAACATTTTTCGGGCAACAATTTTCTAACGCGAATGTTTGACTTTTCTATTGTATATATTACTTTTAAATATTCATTCATTTTGTTCGCAAAAAATTTCATTTGTTTATTCTGCCTTTTTTGCATTTTCTTACCAACTTTACATACTTACCAACTTTACATACTTACTATTATTATATATATTTATTCTTTTACCTATGTATAAAAAACAAGAATTCGGCTACTCGATTTCTTTTTTTGTTTTGCCATATTACGTGGAAATCCTGTGCACGGGAAATTTTCTGCTTTGGAAAATTTATTTGTGAAATTCTGGTTTTTCAGTTTATTGCACGGCAAATTCACACACGGTATTACGTAGGCTGCTATATATAGGTAGGTCTGGCCTAGGCTACACTAAGTGTTGCCAGGTGCAATCTGACATTTCCATTGGAAAGTTTGACATTTATTAGCACAACATCACTCAGAACGTTTTGTCATTTAATCGTGAATTGTTTTATTTACAGGGAATTAAAAAATTCATCTCGGCCAAAAAATGGAATTAACTCGTGAACATTTTCGTGCGATCATTTTTCGCAACTTTCGACGTGGATTATCACGACAAGAGTGCATCGGTGAACTAAAATCTTCATATGGCTATGAAGCACGATCCTATAGCACTGTGAAAAACTGGTACAACGAATTCAATCGTGGCCGGCGCTCGCTCAAAGACGAATTCCGTGAAGGTCGTCCAAAAACAGCCGTTGTACCAGAAAACATCGATGCCGTACGTGAACTGATAACGCAAGACCGTCATGTAACATACCTTCAGATAGAGGCATGCCTATGCATTTCTCCCACCAGCATACATTCGATATTGCATGAACACTTGGCCTTAAAAACGGTTTGTTCTCGTTGGATCCCACACAATTTGATAATCGCTCAAAAAAAGGCTCGTGTGGATTGGTGTAAAGAAATGCTGAAAAAATACGATCGCGGTGCTTCAAAAAACGTTTATAAGATCGTCACAGGGGACGAATTATGGATCTATGCGTATGAGCCCGAAACAAAACAGCAATTGACCGTGTGGGTCTTCCAATCAAAAAAAAAAAAAAAAAAAAAAAAAAAACATTTTCGTTGATAAATATTTGTATTTTCATTATTAGGCCAGAAATATATATAGCAACCCACGTATATGGAAGTAAATATGTACTCAAACATTATTTACCTATATAATTGGCGCTTTATAACTGTTGAAGTGTTTTTCAGCCGAGTTCCTCCTCCTATTATTGATCTGCGTCTTGATGTTTTCTCAACAAATGTAGAGACCTAGACTTAATTCTAGGCTACCTCGAAAACATCTGACAAATTTGTATGCGAAGCTTTTATATCATGTTAGAAACACAATTGAAGGGCGTGACATTCCCAACCGAATGACGACCGCAATTAGAAAAGATGAAGTAAATTTTTTCATATGGATTTTCTATAATTTTGGATGCTGGTCGGGCCAGAACTAAAACCCAGTGATACACTCAGTGGTCTACCCTGAATCCGAGATCTATCATGGAAGGTCGCGGTTATACTTGCCTCTTACACTAAACAGTTACAGATTTACCCACCAGCTGCTATGGATTACATAGAAAATAGAGAAGGAAATAAGACTTCGAAGATAAAAGTTGGTGGAATGAGTATTAAAATCTTTGCTCAAACATTGGTTTTGCACGAACACAATTAAAGGGGTCTAGATAATCTTAAAGGGATGATAAGACCTCTAATCAATTCAGTTTAAAATAATCTACAAACATCGATTTACGTCTATGCGATAAATAACAATTAGCTTCCAACCACTGGATCTAAAGCAATATCAAGTTAACTACAAAATTATTATGAAACTAAACAAAATCGCTGATCATCGATAGGTCAATAACAAATTTTCCCTTTCGTTAACAACGACGACTTGTCAACTATAAATTGCGTAAATTCATTTATTGTAATTTTGCATTTAACAAAATGTATGTTATACTCAATTCTTAACGGGTTATATTGTTCCTACTATAATTTTTTAAACAAAAAGTTTGAACAAAACTTATTTACAATGGAATGTCGTTAAAACAAACATTGAAATACCTCCAATAATCACTACT
This sequence comes from Ceratitis rosa, assembly GCA_037013455.1. NCBI lineage: Eukaryota > Metazoa > Arthropoda > Insecta > Diptera > Tephritidae > Ceratitis > Ceratitis rosa. The sequence continues at coordinate 549,412 of JAWMAG010000004.1, forward strand.
CTTCGCAGTGATCAAAAACTTTAAATTCTCCCTTTTATTTACATATATGGGAATATAATTCTATAAAAGCAACATCTATTGCTAAGGCAGCGAATGGGAAAGGGACAATTGCTTACTTACTTCACATGTATATTATTTCATCATGATACATACATATGTATTTCTTAATAAAATTCAACTCAAATTCAAACACGGTAGTAGTAAGAATACAAAAACAAAAAGTCTATGTATTTTGTTTGTGTAATTATATTTTCGAAAAGTCAAAAACGAAAATCGTTCAATGTATTTTGTTTGTGTAAACGAAGGTTCGAAATTCGACTTGATAAAATTTATAGAAGGTGAAGTTGTCACATCATATGATTGGTTGTTCTTCCTTCCATTTCAAAAAAACACACATACAAAATACATCAGAAATAGGTTTTGGCAATGAAAAATATGTTCTATCGTCATCGATTGGTGAATCGGGTTCGGGTTCACTTGGTGTTGCACTTTCACTACAATTTAGCACGCTGGAGAAATGTTCCCTCCATAAATTCAGTATACCCTTGACATCCGCCACTAGATCAACCCTCTGGGTCCTACAAGAGTCTGCTCCGGTCGTGAAACCTTCTGTAAGCCGTCGTATCTTTTCATAAAATTTCCGAGCCTTTCTCTTGTTTCGTAGCTGTACGTAGCTTGAATTTCCATCTCACAGTTCCCTCGTAACGAGTTGCTGATGAGTACTTCTTTGTGTTTGTTGGTGGGCGTTCTTTGATACACAGAGGCGCATGCGTATCTTCGCTGCTAGAAGATAGTGGTCCAAGTCGATGATGAGTTCTCGGAATGAACGCACGCCTAGCACGATTTTTACATCGTGCCAGAGGCAGCGCTCATAAGTATGCTCTAGGCTCTCATCTTTGGCCAAATCGTTCCGTCGGAGCATGGGCGCAAATCAACGATATGTTGAAAAATTTCGCTATGATGCGGATTGTGGCGAGGCGCTCATCCACAGGGGTGAATGCCAGTACTCGACGACGGAACCTCTCTCCTGCCGCTGTAGGAGAGTATCTCAACCGAAGCGTTGTAGAACTTTTCATTGGAGGTTGTTTCTACATAGCGGGGCCAAACCAAGCGCACAGCCTCGCTAAGCCGTCAACCAAGGCTCCACACGGGTTGGTTACCGCATCTTGCACAAGGGCTTTAAAAACACTTAGGCATCATCTCTATGTGGTTAAAGATATTAAGATATTTACCAATCATCAGCCTCTTATACTATATTCTCAATTTCAGAGAAGAATTCTAATACAAAAATGAGAGGCGAGCTTTTATTGAAGAGTTTTCCCCAATTTTTCATTATAAGCCATGTAATTAAAATAAAGTAGCAGATGCTTTATCCAGACAATATATGAATAATTTGAGTGCCAGTACTTCGTTAGAAACAGTGCATAATGAAGAATCTTCAACAGAAATAAATAAAACTGTTAAATCTCCAATAAATCAATTCAAAAATCAACTTGTTTTATCGAAAGGGTCTTCTTTATTAAAGACTACCAAACTAATATTTTAAAAATATTTTTTATTATTATGTAAATGTTTAAAAGATGTGATTAAGCCTAATATAATTAATGGAATTCATTGTGGTCTAGAGACTTTGGCAAAAATTCGAAACGTTTTAGTGATATCATTTCCAGGCAATAAATTTCTGCTTTCAGAATAACTTGTAATAGATTTGAAAAATAAGGATGATCAACATAAACTGTCTATAGCGGAGCACAATCGCGCGCATCGTTATAATATAAAATTATAAACAAATTTCTAGTAAATATTTTTTCCCAGATATGAAAAAAGTTGTAAAGCCAATAATTGCAAATTGTGATGTACGTTTAGAAAATATCAACGTCAACCAATTAATTTAGAAATGGGTCGTACTCCAATTCCTAATTACCCTGGAGAAGTTTTACATATCGATATTTTTTTTACAAATAAAAATTATTTTCTAACTTGCACTGGTAAATTTTCAAAATTTGTTATTGTAAAATCTATGATACGGTCTACTTTAGAAATTAAAGAAGTCCTTCTTGAGATTTTCTAGTATTCGAAATCACTAAAATTATTGTTTCGGATAAGGAAAAAGCGTTTCAGTCTAAAATAATTAGTACATTATTACGAGATAGTTTTTCAATTAAACAACTTTTCATACCAACACTCCATAGTGAAACGAACGGTCAAATTGAAAGGTTTCGCTCGACATTAATGGTGATATCACGTTGTATTAAGGAGCAGCAACAGCTAAAAGAGCCTGTTGATATTATAGGTATTATTAGCTACAGTTAAATATAATTATAGTATTCATTCAATAAAAAAAATTCTAAATTGTTCTTTAAAAGAATCAAAAGTGGTTAGTAAAAATCAATTGAGGCAGAAGAAAACACTTTGAAAAGATTTAATCAGAAAGAAAATAAAATCATAAACTAAATAAATGTCAACACCTATTTCTCATGTATGTTTTTTGTTTGTGTAATTTGTCGAAATGAAAGGAAGAACAAGCAACCATACACGTATAATGTGATAACTACACCTTCTATAAATTCTCCTTGAGACTCGGTAATAAATTTGATAAAATTTTTGTAGAAAAGGTTGTAGAAAAAGATTTGGGTATTACAGTTTTAATAGACCAATTCATAAAGTAATCTCAGGCATGATGAAATAAAAAACAGGTGAAGTAAGTAAACAATTGTCCCTTTTCCACTCGATGCCTTAGCAAAGCAATGTTGATTTTATAGGATTCTAGTCCCTTATTTCAAAAATTATTTAAAAAATGGGCAAAGTTAAAGTTTTTTAAGAAAAATTATAGTATACATTACAGAATTTTATTCTCTATTCGTTATGATGACTTTCGTTTGATATAAAGTTTTTTTTTTCAATGTGTCGTTTAAATAAAATACGTTAGAAGCAATATTTCGAGTAAGGAATTGAATTTTAGTTAAATTTGTTTAAATTATCTTATATTTAATGATATTTATTTATTAGATATCCATAATTTTCAAGTGTGGTTTCTTCAAGCTTATTTACTTTTGCGTGTATTGGAGACTTGTGTTATATCATAAATGTATTAGGTGTTTCCAACAAGCAAGTGGGTTTTGCCGCTACTACACCTACGAAGATTTAAAAGTTGTCTACCTAAAATTTCAAGTAAGTAATAAAACTAATTCTTCTAATATTTTTGCCTAGATAAGAGTTTAAGTCCCCGTGCTCTTTGAATCACTTTTATATATTTTTTAGAAAATTGGTCATGTATAAATGGACAGAAGTGTAGAATTTATTTTAAGATTAAAAGTTCAAATAAAAATAAGGGAACCCGCCCAACAATTTATTTCACATTTACATTTCTGTGTAATATAATGTTTTTATGTATCGTTACGTGTAAAACTATTGTATTATCCTAACTTTTACTATTCAAGTTAGCTTTATCATCTTTATACTTGTTTTACACTGCTGTTATATTTTTCATTTTTGTATACACAAAGAAAGACAAATATTGGCTATTTGGACTTTAATATTGTACTTACCAATGTGTGTAATGTTCATTATGATATTGTATTATTATAGAATAATGCGGCCGCGGTAGCACTGCATACTGCCATTCGGAAGATGCGGGTTCATATTCCGGTGTCGTACTAACATCCAAAAATTTATAGAAAATTAATTTAAATAAAAATTAAGTTAAATTTTCTATTTGCGGTCGCCCCTCGGCAGGTTATGTCAACCCCTCCGAGTGTATTTCTGACATAATATTATACAAAGGCCCTCATAAGCAGCAGGTAAGCTCTCATGTATATTAAAAGTGCCGTCGTTATAAAAGCCTTCACCTTCTATAAATTCGCCTTGAGTTTCCCTAAAAATCCCCGAGTTGTCTTTTATTCCTCTCCTTTTTCTTCACATTCGAAAATACAATGTTGAGCTAAGGCAGGGGCAAAGTCTCTTTCTACCCCTGATTCAAAAATTAAAGGTTGGATTATGATGAAATAATACACCGGTGAAGTAAGTAAGCATTTGTCCCTCTCCCACATGCTGCCTTAGCAAAAGATGTTGCTTTTCTAGAATTATATTCCCATATTTAAATAAAAATCTTAGAAAAAAAGGGAGAATTTAAAGTTTTTGATCACTGAGCAGAGTGGAGGTATTTTAATGTTTGTTTTAACGGCATTCCGTTATAAATATGATTTTGTTCAACCTTTTGTTTAAAAAATTATAGTAGAGACAATATATCGGGGTAAGAATTGAATATAACATTCATTTTGTTAAACACAATAATTTAAATTATTACAATAAATGTATTTATTAGCATTTTATAATTGGCCAGTGTCGCGTTTTTAACGAAATGGAAAAATTGTTACTGACCTAAAGGGGATCAGCGATTTTGTTTAGTTTCATATAATAATTTGGTAGTTACCTTGATATTGGTTTGTATCAAGTGGTTGGTAGTTAATTGTTATATACTACATAGTCGTAAAGCGATGTTTAACGATTATTTTAAACTGAATTCATTTTCTAGACCCCTTTTATTGTGCAAAGATTTTAATACTCATTCCACTAGCTTTGATTACTTTAAATAAATAAGTAATTTATTACAGCAGCACTACATAAACTCCCTTTTCTATGTAAACTATAGCAGCTGTATAGAGTAAATCTATAGCTGTTTAGTGAAAGAGGCAAGTATAACCGCGACCTTCCGTGATCGATCTCGGATTCAGGGCAGTACAGATTGTCACTGGGTCTTAGTTCTGGCCGGACCAACATCCAAAATTATAGAAAATCCAATTAAAAAAATTAACTTAATCTTTTCTAGTGGCGGTCGTCATTCGGCGGGGAATGTCACGCACTTCAATTATGTTTCTGACATAAAATAAAAAATTCTCATAAAAATATGTCAGATGTTTTCGAGGTACCTTAGAATTAAGTATAGGTCTCTACATTTGTTGGGAAAACATCAAGACGCACATCATAAATAGGAGGAGGAGCTCGGCCGAAAAACACTTTAGCAGTTATAAATTATATAAATAATGTTTGTATATAGGTATACATATATAAATTTCAAAACATAATTTATTATTTTCAATATTTATATAAATCACCCTGAAATTCCCGATTTTGGTTTCTCTCCTCCCCTTTCTCTTCAAATTCGAAAATACAACGTTGAGCTAAGGCAGTGTCAAAGTCTCTTTCTACTCTACTTACTTCACCTGTTTATTATTTCATCATGGGTTGGATAAGTAGTGACAAGGGAGTTTTGACACTCCCTTACATATGGTTGCATTTTGGAAAGTAGTAGAAAGGGGAAAAAAATATGTTCCATTAAAAAAAAAAACAGGGAAAAGGTAGTAAAAAAAGAGTTAAAAAGTAAGAGTAAATTACCTACTTCATTCATTTTAAATACGAATTAAATACCTTTTAACTTAAGATAATACACGTATATCTACATTTTCTAAATTGTATGCAACAATGATATGAAAATCTATGCTGTAAAAATGTATAGATGTGCAAAATAGTAAAATTATAAATAATATAATAAATAATTTTAATTGGTTAAAGTAGACAAATTTACATATATAGCAAAAAAAATTTATTTGAGTGATTTAATCCGATACGCGGCTGGTTGATGAAGGGTTGTCTTTCGTACTCGATTGCAGCACAAGAAAATTCATCAAGGTACTTATTTGTCTCCAGATCAAAAAACCCAAACCAGATCGATCATGTTGTGATAGGCGGAAGACATGTCTCCAGTGTTTTTAACGTGCGTTCACTCCGAGGACCCAACATAGACTCGGAACACTATCTTGTAGTAGCCAGGACACCCACACGCCTCTGTGCAGCCAAGAACGCTCGTCAATAAGCACAAGGGAAGTTCGACGTTGAAAAGCTGCAATCACACAGACTTCCGAGCGGTTTTCTATTCGACTTGTACTCCTGCTCTCAGAGAGCACTGATCAACAACTCGATATAAGAAAACTATGGAACGGAATTTCAAGTTCGCTACGTACAGCTGCAAACGTCCCTACTGGTTATCGAAATGATGTAGAATGCCGTGCAATACAGTAGTGAAGAGAAAGCAAGCTGCTTACCTCGCAACATTGCCATCGACCACAACACCTGCGGAGATACCGAGAGCTGAAGAAGGAACCAAGACGCATTTGAAGGAAAAAAGAAAGAGGGCGAAATGCATAAGTATGAGGAGCGTAAGAAGCTGGCCGACAGGTTTATTACTCGAAAATTTTAAGAAAAGATACGGCGACTTACGGAAGGTTTCAAGACTGGAGCAAACTATTTTAGGACTCATAGAGTTGATCTAATGACGGATGCCCAGAGAACACTGAATTTACGGAGGGAAAACTTCTCCAGTCTTCTGAATGGTAGTGAAAATGAAACACCCGAAGATGGTGAAACCGATACCCCAATCGATGATGATGTAAAAGACTTTACACTACACGATCAACTTGAGGTTCGAATAGCGATTGTGCTTAAAGAACAACAAAGCCGCTGGAGCTGAGCTAATCTATTCAAATCTGGCGGTGAAGAGCTGACAAAATCGATTGATCTGCAAAAGTCGTTTTACCAGGTGTGTTTGTTGAAGTGTGCCGGTTTTACTAGTAGATGTCGCTAACAATATGTAGGTATAAATTTCTATGATTTGGCATGTACGCAATTTTTTTCTATTGACATTAACCTACAAAAATACGCAAGTCACATTCCGCCAAAATAATAGCGTCATATTTGTTTACCTCAGTGAATATGTCGAGTTTCGTTCCAAGTAAATCGCATTTGCTGCATTCGTTGCTTTTCTTATTTCATCAAAAGAAAAAAGCAGCTGAAGCTAGTGGAAATTTATGGTGAACATGCTACAGTGATTAGAGCATGTGAGACATGGTTTCGTCAATTTAAAAGTGGAGATTTCGATTTGAAAAACAATGAACATCCTGATGCAGCGAAAAAGACCGAAGACGAGGAATTGCATGTTGATCCAACCCAATCGCAACAAAAATTGGCAGAAACACTACATGTGACTCGAGGAGCAATTGCCAACGTTTAATAGCCATGGGAAAGATCCAGATGTATGGAAAATGGGTGCCACACCAGCGAAAAACCGTTTGCGAAATGCGAAGCGAAAAAAATCATGGATTCGTAGATTCCGCAATAAGAAAAAATAAATAATTAAATACAATAGTTGTTATAATATTGAATCAACCAATCAGAAAAGAGTATGTGATGTCTAGCAAATGTTTTCATAAAAAAATAAGCATTTAGCTACTTTTTAAAAATTTCTTCCAAGAAAAATGCTTTTTCTTAACAAAGAAGCATTATTGTTTTTCAGTAAGGGAACCTTTTTGTCAAGAGGGAACGAGAATACTGTTTACTTGTCTAACATTTAATTATTGAATCATGCTTTCTACCCTACTTACTCATCATGATCTCAGGTGAAAAAATAATTTCAAAATAATTTCAATTTGTTTTTTTTTTTTTAGGGTAAATGTTACTTGTATACACTTAGACTCATTGACTTTAATTCTCCAAGTTGTTAGCCACTCTTCTATTAATTTTAAATGTTCTTGTAATCTGTAACTGGCTGTCATGGGGTTTGAATGGACACTAAGTATTGCTGTATCATCCGCAAAAGTTGATGTGATGAGGTTTCGGTTTGTGGGAAGATCGTTCGTATAAATTAAATATAAGACGGGCCCTAAAACACCGGCAAATATTTCATAGGATTCGGTGGTGTAACTTTTTTGCCTAACACAAAATTTTCTGCCAATAAGAAAGCTTTCTAAGACATCATAAATTTTTACGGGAAGTGTACCTTTCAGCTTGTGTAATAGACCATCTAACCAAAGTTTATCAAATGCTGGAGCAACATCGAGGAACACTGCAGTACAATATTGCTTGTTTTCAAACGCTGATCTTATGTGTGCTACGATTCTATGCAACTGCTCTATTGTGCTGTGTTTTTCTCTAAACCCGAATTGGTGGCATGGTATGGTCTGTTTCGATTCTAAAATCGGTAATATTTTTTTAATAAAAGTTTTTCGAAAATATTTGAGTATACCGTAATTAAGCTAATAGGCCTGTAGGAGCCTAATAATCTCCGAAAGCTTCCAGGATTTAGGATAATATCGTAGTCTCAATATACTAATAAATATACAAAGCATGTGTTTAATTGTCACATTTGGAAGCTCTTTTATCATATCACCCGTTATCTTGTCATATCCAGCCTTCTTTTTCTTTATGTCGTTAGTAATAATTTCTTTAAGTGATTTAAAATTAAATTGAATAAAATTTTTATCTGGATTTGCGCGAAATTCTGGAAGAGATTTGTATCCAATATTTGGTGTAAATACAGTGGAAAGATGCATGGCAAATGAGATATCCTTCTCCTGGCCGCTTCGAGCCCACTCACCATTGTGAGTTCTCAATGGAGGGTCGCAAGTGACGGGCCTTTTGAAACTCTTAACTTTTCGCCACAAAGAGTAGTTAGTATCAGAAGTAGCTGACAGAGATTGTACGGACTTTTGAAATTCGTTTTCCTTTTTTGTTTCAGGACATCCTGAAGCTTTTTTATGCATATATTGAGCTCATTTTTTAAGGCCGGGAACGAAACCTCTGCCAATCTCTCCTAAGTTGTCTTTTTTGGTTACCAGACTTGTAATGTCTTTACCCTGAAGACCGTTGAAAATTTGTCTTCTATGAGTGTTAGATGGGCCGTGCGTTGAAATTTTCGCTGCCAGATATAGTTATGTTGTAAAGCCATCAACTGCATTGTCGACATCTGCTATTGATTTAGAGGAATGAGCGATTTTAGATGCGCACTGTAATTAAGCCAATTTTTAAATTTATTGGTTAAGCCTAGCTGTAAGTCATTGAAAACTGGAATTATGTTAATGGAACATAGACAAGGCGAGTGATCAGATGATAAGTCGAAAAGGGGTTTTACGCTTACTTGTGCTCTACTGATACCACAAGTTATTCCAAAATTTACTTAATGTTTATTGTATTTTATATCATTAATATTTAATATTTAATATTTAATATCATTGTTTGTAAAGGATTAATAATAATAATTGCTGACGATTTTTTTTTTCTTTTTTAATGAAATAATTAAAACGAGGACGTTTTAAATTTAAAAGGGGGAGTAGTTAACGACTGAGTAAATAAAAGCAATTATTGTTATTTTACCTTAAGATACCTCAATTTTAAAATACATTGTTGTCGCAATTTTTTAAAAATCAATGTATCTTTGAATTTCCTTCAAATATTGTTATGATTTGAAAAATTTAAAGGAGAAGAAAATTATTACTACATGTGCAAGGCGAATTTAACAAGGTGAGAGCAGGAGAACAAATACAACAATTACCATGTATTTTGTTTTTGTTTTCAGTGTAACAATTGTCAAAATCAAGGCAAGTTCATGCAATTCGCTTTTGTCAAATTTAATCAAAAATTCAAAACAAAAGTCAGAAAAAAGGAAAAACAAAAATTAAAATTGATGTCGTTAGCTTAGAAATCAAAGTTTGCTTATTTAAATGGCATTAAAAGTAGAGTAGGTTTCTTTTATGTAGTGTTTTCTTACTATCTCCTTCTTAAGGAATTACTAGAAATGCCGCAGTTCTTTAGTTTATGTAACATTAACAAAATATATATATGTAAAAATATATTATATTTAACCATAAAATAACGTAATTTTCTTTTCAAAAAAGTGGTCTATGCATACCAAGCCCCTTTTTCAAATTTCTTTAGCTAACATGAATCCAGAAAGATGTAGATCCTTCATCTTGTGCAACTTGGAAAAATTACGATCTCCCCGTTCTACATACAAACAAAACACAACTGATTGTTTTAACAATCTCTTCAAACAAAAATCCCAAACAGGAACGAATGGGAAAAAACAAACGACCTCTATCAGGGAGCCATACCAATACAGACGGCTCCAAGCTTGATGAAAAAGCGGGCTCTCAATAATGAGATTAGTACTGTAGCGCATACCAAGCATAATCATGGAAGCCGCCGAGTATCTTATCAAATCAACGTTAGCAGGAATATGAGTTACGATAAATTCTAATAGTCAAGCTGCCATCAGAGCTCTGCAGTGTAACAGTACAACGTCAAAAGTGGCTATAAAATGTAGAAGCAATCTGAAAAAACTCTCGACGAAATGCAACACCATAGTTTGGGTGCCCGAACACCCCAAGCAATTGCACGGCAGACTAACTAGTGAGGAAAGGATCCCTTCTATCCAAAACAAACCATGTGCAAGATGCAGGTTTACGTTTGTCATGGTAAATAATATGATAAGAAAAATACAAACACTAGGCGGCAGAATGAGATCACGTGTAACGTGACCAGATAGCTTTGGCTTCATGGAAATATAGGCTTTCACTATAATGATTTTTGCTCCAGAGAAACATTCTATAGAACACTAACACTTCTTTGTCTTTCACGCTGAACTAGCTTCAGCGAAAACTAGCAATCTCGTTGCTTTTATAATGTACACGAAATGGTTCGAACATTTGTGAAGATGAAGATAAGAGCCTCGTAATAGCGGTATTAAAATGGGCATATTGGCCTTAGTACGCTGATCACTGATTAATAGCCGTATGAATTCCACTCAAATCAAAAACGGCCAACAATTTTTATTTGAAAAAAGTCACAAATTTGATTTGAAAATTTTCAGTTAAATACATGTGCATTCAATTAGAAATTCATAATAAAAATAACAAGAAAATCAAAATAAAAACAAACATACAAAACATAAACAAACATTTTGACAGCCTTTACACTGAGGCGAATTAATTAAATGAAAAAAGTTGAATTCGCTGCCCTAGTAACTCCACCTTGTTAAATTCGCCTTGTACATGTGATTGGATCGTGCAGTATTCCTAGTAATCCCTTAAGAAGGAGATAGTAAGAAAACACTACATAAAAGAAACCTACTCTGCTTTCAATGCCATTTAAATAAGCAAACTTTGATTTTTAAGCTAACGAAATCAATTTTAATTTTTGTTTTTCCTCTTTTCTGACTTTTGTTTTGAATTTTTGATTAAGTTTGACAAAAGCGAATTGCTTTTGCCAATTGTTACACTGAAAACAAAAACAAAATACATGGTAATTGTTGTATTTGTTCTCCTGCTCCCACCTTGTTAAATTCGCCTTGGATCGTTCATAAAATAAATTTTAAATCAAAAAAATATAACTCCTATAAAATGAAAATTATTAATTTACATATGTATATACATATATGCATATAATTATAAATTAAATGAAATTTACCGTACTACTCCGTAGTTTGCGACTTCCTTCTTGCTGCGTTGCGCAAGTGAATGGAAAAACCGAATTCAGAAACAGGCACGCTCTTTAATATATTTCAATTATTTATATACATATGTATGTATCAACAATTTACAAAATTATTTTATAGTGGTAGTCATAAATTGGGCGGCCTTTGGTCTTTTTGTAAAACATAACCCTGAGCTGAACCATCACCGCCTTCGCCTTGCAGAGTATTTCCCATAATGTTAAGTTTATCATAGATAACAAAAAATCTCCAAATTTTTTTCCATAAACCTTTATTAAAATTTGATTACCATACCATTGTAATTTATTTAAGAAAAATATACAAAAATCAAATTTATTGTATCCATTAAATAAAATTAATATATAAATATAACAATGTTTCAAATAGTGAGTAAATACATACAAGTTACTTTACTACGTACAACATATGTATGTATATACATATATATAATATAAAACATTGGTGCCCGTACATAATTATGAATCGAAGAAGTACTCATCTTTTACAATGGATTCCGTTCCTTATTTTTCCCAAGTATTAAATTAACCAATTTACATTCAAACAAATATTTGTGATGTCTCTTCTGTTTTTTTTATTTTAGGTTTGCTGTCCTAAACCTGTTGCAGCTCCAAGAATCAATCTTTCTACTATAAACACAGGTAAAATATATGTGAATCATTATATGTAAAAATAAATATTATACATATGTACATATATAAATGTAACTGCTTAGACCTAGTAAATCATATTTTAACCAGATATTCACCTTGCGTCAAATCAAGGAAAATACTCATCAGAAAAGGATCGATTCACACCACGTTTCCATAGATTTTAATGCTCTCCATACCCCTGAATTTGTTATCCCTGCAAAACTTATACCAGAAGTACAATCAGAATTGGGAAGGACCTCTCCGAGCCGTTCGGTACCTAACGAGGTTTTAAACAGGTTGGTTTTCTTCAGTTTGATGCTGGAGAAAATAATAAGAGTAGCAAAACTAAATAAACAAGATGCAATCCACACGAACGTACAATTGCTTGCCTTGGGAGCACACTCACGACTTGGCTCCCACGTCACTGTTGATAGTCATAACTTAGAGGTCGTAGATAATACCGCCAATCACGGCACCAATAATAAGTATCTATTGAGTCTGGAAACTGCTTAATAATTGGAATTAGATTACTAAATTTTCTAGACCCAAATTAAAAATTTTCGTAACCGAAATCTGAAACGAATAGCCAAGCCAAAGAGTTTGCTTTCAAACATAATCTAAATAATCCTTTAATTCTCCCTAAAAAAGTTGGCACTATTTAGTTGATCCCGACACTAAATCCTGTTTATACATTTTTAATGAATTGAATAATACAGCAACAGATTGCATGGTTGATAATGGATTAGTGGTATAGCACAGCTGGCACATCTACCACTTTTCTTTTGCTCCCTAATTTACCAGTAGAAATTACATATACATACATACATACATACATACATACATAGGTAATAAAAAGCATGCATACAAAATTTGAATTTATTTTATTTTTTCAAACTACATATGTATTTATTTATTATTTAAATACATACATATGCGTTACTTCTACAAGCAGTTCGCATGACATAGTCACAATAGGTATTTCAGATAGATGTTGTGCTATTAATCTTCATATAGTACATACATGTACAGTGATGAACTAAAGCATTGGCACAGCAAGATAGTTCAACTTTAATACTTCTTTTTTACCAGTTATGAAAACATTTTTAATTCCGAAAAAAATGCTAGACAGAGGGACACATTTTCAAATATTTTCACTTCAATTCATTTGATTACCTTTTATGTTAAATTAATACTAATTGTAAATGAAAAAATAATTTTCACCAAACAAAAGTATTGGCACACTTAAATTTCACTGGGCTATTTCGTTTAAATTTGATTGATCTGGCAACTTTTTTTCAAAAGTCCCGTTATGTCTACATAAGCAATTGCGTTTTTTTTTTCAAAAATCAAACCGCAAACATCATAGTGCCTTCAATTATAGTGGACTTTGCGTAATTTTCAGAAAAATGAGTGGCAAGAAAAGTGAAGTGTAAATAATTTTATATTTGCATAAACCGGGCAAATCATATGCAGAAATTGGTGAAATAATGGATAGAAGCTGCTACACCATAAGAAGCATTGTGAAACGATTTGAGCGGGTTTCATCTTTACAAAACGCAACACGAACAGGCAGGCTTTAAATTACCACGAACGCTGCCAAATAGTTAGAAAGGTAAAAAGAAACCCAAGATTATCTTCCACACAAATCGCAGAGGAAGTTAAGGAAGATTTGGGAAGGAATATTCATCCGATAACGATCCGGAGAGCATTGCATGAAGTTAACTTTCAATCTCGTGTAGCTAGACGCAAACCCCTAATTTCAAAAGGTGCTAAGGAGCACCTAAGCAAACCAATTAACTTTTGGGACAATCTACTCTTCTCGGATGTAAGTATATTCAATATCTTTCAATCTGATGGCCGTCAAACTGTGTGGAGAAAACTTAACACTGAACTTCAAAAAGAGAACATTTCTACGACTATAAAACATGGTGGTGGAGGAGTCATTGTATGGGGCTGCATGTCCGCTGCAGGTGTGGGCGAGCTGGAATTCATTGACGGCATTATGGACAAAAAATACTATATGGAAATTCTTAAGAGGAATGTCAAAAAAAGTGCCGAAAAACAGAAATTTCCAGAGTCTTTTACATTTCAGCACAACAATGATCTGAAGTATACCGTTCATGATGTGCCTATGTGGCTTGCACAGAACATTAAACATACACTGCCGCATCCACCCCAATCACCTGATCTGAGCTGGTACTGGTGGAGGAACGGCAGAATATTGGGGCAGAAACCACACAAAATTGGTCCCATCGATGTAAAAGCGTTTGGAAGCTGTCATCAAATATAACGGCTTGGCTACAAAATATTAATTTTTTAATATATTGCCATTTTTTATATATTTTTTGTGTTTTTATGAAATGTGCCAAAACTTTGGTTTGGTGAAAATTAGTACTTTTTTCATTTATAATTAGTATTAATTTAACATAAAAGATAAGAAAATGAATTGAAGTGAAAATATTTGAAAATGTGTCCCTCTGTCTAGCATTTTTTTCGGAATTAAAAATATTTTCATAAGTGGTCAAAAAAAAGTGTTAAAGTTGAACTATCTTGCTGTGCCGATACTTTAGTTCATCACTGTATGTATGCACGAGCATATCTGTTAGGGCTCCTGAGTGATTTATGGCTGAGCGATGTTATGTGTTGAGGGCATACATAACAAACCAATGATCGCGTTGCACCTCTTCTCATCAATTTATCTATAGGCGTTAGCAAAAAATATATCTTATTTACATATTTATGTATATATATACATATGTATGAACATATAAATCTAATGTGTGTCTGGAAAGAACCAGTAATTTCCAAAAATATCCAAAAGTTACCGATTGACTATAAATTTCGTCAGATTGTTTCGATGGTTCCTGTACATATGTACTTAAATATGTACGTACATATGTATATAGTATGCAAATAATGTTATTTTCAAATTTGAAATGAATATAAATTTTGAAAAATTTGTTTTATTGAAAAATAAATGCATTCTCTTGTGCATGCAATTTATTTTAACTGTGTCATAACCGAGGATTATAAAATAGAAGGTTACTACAAAAGCAAATCAATCATAAAATCAAAATGACGAATGGTTCAATTTTGTGGGTTGCCGAAGATTTGAAAATAAAATTTGAGTAAATTTATCAATAATACAGCTTAACATTTTGAGAATTTAAGATTTAAGATTTTAAGAAAGTTTGAGTGAGAGATACTTGTTAACATTTTCTGGAAAATTAAAACAAAGATGCGTTGTGCATTTCGGATAGGTAAAAATATTATATAATATATACATATAAGAAGAGATGAATTCCGCGCTATAATTGATTCAGCAATAATCGCGATGCCAACGCCAATAAAGAAGAAGAGGAAGACATATATAAGAGGTAGTATTGTCTTATTAAAAAAAAATTTGGTATAATTTATTATTTATTTATTTTTTAAGAAAATTATCCCAGATTACTGCGACGTCCACAAATTTCATAATTTATATGTTCGAATATAAACGCCAATCAAAGATGCATGATCTCTATGGTATTAAATAATTGATTACGAATTCACTTTTTTAGTTCATTTAAAATCGTTTATAAAAGTCAATACAACCTTGTATAAATTATTTCTCTTCGGCACTACGCTTTGATCAATGAACTAAGCTTAGAATTACATAAGCCCTGCTTACTATTCCCTACTCTAGGCAAAATTTTGGCGTTGTTGTGGTTGTTTCTGCTGTAATGTTGTTGAAGCCTAACTTTATCCAATGTGTCGGTTGTTGTCGTTGCTGCTGCGATGAAGAATATGCACTTGTTGTTGTTGTAACGAAGAACTTGTCAGTTGCTGGGAAATCCCTGACGTGAATTACTCGAACGTTTATTGACTGGCATGGAGTAGTAGCAAGTAGTTCCAATCAGTTAAGGCGGTTTTACGGAAAGAATAACATCGGCGCTCTGATAATACAATTTGATGCAAGCTGATAAAACCTATCTTAACTAAAATGAATAATATGTATATAAGCAACTTGAAATGTAATTCTACAATAATATTTGTAATAGATTTAACAATATTACCTTAAGATTGCTACCCTGCGGGGATTCCTGAAAACTAATGTTTATGCAAACCTTTGTAAAAGCACCACAGCAACACCATGTGCATCTTAGCTAACGCTCAATTCAACCAATCGAGCTTCACTGACTTGATTTTTAGCTTTCAGACGAAGTAGACGTGTGCGCACAATATTGCTTTGGGCAACACACTACCTAGTCGTTACTAATTTACGAAAGTACATTTAATAAACAGTTAAAGAAAAACATTTCAAAAATGACGACAGGGATTGGAGTTTACTTTGAGTTAGAGAAATTCATTAATTTGATTAACTATGCGCACAATATTGCTTTCGGCAGTAGTTTGCCCTGATGAATTATAACCTACGGTCATTCTCCAATTCCATTAATCCTTCAAATTAACATAATTTTATTAATTTATCATTTTCAGCTTTTCATTCATTCAATTTATTTGTAAGCATTATAGTAGAAGTACGCGAGAACGTGTGAACAGGGCATTATGACATTTTAGAGTAACTATGACGGACGAATACAACACAACATGATACTGACAACACTTAAACCCTGACTTAAATTTGAACTAACGAACTGAACAAAAACGACAGTTATGCTGCAACTACCCATCTTACATACCTTCCGTCCATAGCAACCTATCTTATGAGAGCGCCATGCAAATGAAAAGTTGTCACCGCTTGCCCATACCGTTACTGACGGTTGTTCCCTAGAAACCAGCGGCGATTTGATTTTTTCCGTAAAACCGGCTCAGCTCATTTCTCGCTCTTGTACAAGGTTGCCGGTACTGACTTTTTAAACTAATACTAAATAGACTCAAGTAATGTGTAGTTTTTTTCAAAATTGGCGCTTTGTAACCGCGGAAGCAAATTCAGTTTAATCTTCTTTTGAAAAACTACACATTACCTATTCATTTACATGGCTCTCTCATAAAATGGGTTGCTGATGGAAGGTATCTGATGCTGCAACTACCCATCTTACATGCCAGTGTTTTTGCATACTTTTAAACAAATTTATAATTTTCGTCGACAAATTTCATAATTTCATAATAATAACACCAATCAAATATACAATACATGATCTATAAGGTAATAAATAACTAATTACGAATTCGGTTTTCTCTTCTTTTGAAAAAACTACACATTACCTCAGTTTATTTAGTATTAGTTTAAAAAAGTCAGTACTGGCAACCTTGTATAACAGCGTGAAATGAGCCGAGCCGGTTTTACGGATAAAATCAAATCGCCGCTGGTTTCTATGGGACAACCGTCAGTAAAGGCATGGGTGACAACTTTTTATTTACATGGCGCTCTCATAAGATAAGTTGTTATGGACGGAAGGTATGTAAGATGGGTAGTTGCAGCATTACCACGCGATTACGGAGCTACACGGACATGAAAACAAATAAAGTTATTAATTATTGCTAAATAAAGTTGTTAACTGAACTAATTATCAATAAATAAAGTTGCGACTTTTATTTAATCACACATATATGTACATATGTACATATTAAATATATGCATACGAGGTGAGATCAGAAAATATGCATTATTTTCAAATTTCGTGAGTTACGTATGTTCGATTTTCTTTTTTGTCTGTTATATATGTTGGCAATATCAGCCATTTCGGATTGTCAGTTTGTTTTTGACAGATAAAAAGTTTAGTCGTGTTTTGGTGTGCTCCTCGATTTTTTACTATCCGAAAAAATGGATCAAAGAAAATGAATTGAGTTTTGTGTAAAAAATCAAATTAAATGCGCACGGACATTTGAAATGTTGACTGTGGCGTTTAGCGAGTCTTCTATGAGTAGAACACAAGTTCAATTGTGGTATAACCGGTTTAAGGAAGGCCGAGAAGATGTCAATGATAATGCTTGTCGAGTACGTCAACAACCGATGAAAACATTGAAATAGTGAAGAAAATGATTTTGGATAATCGTCGAATTTTTAGTTTTGGCCAAAAACAAAACCGTTATCATGCCTCAACCACCATATTCACCGGACTTGGCCCTCGCTTACTTTTTCCTCTTCACAAAACTAAAGACATTGATGAAAGGAAAGCGTTTTGCTACGATTGAGGAGATAAAAGAAAAATCGAAACAGACCGTTTCCGTTTCAGAAGTGTTTTGAGGATTAGAAAACGCTGTCATAAGTGTATGATATCTGAGGGGGATTACTTTGAAGGGGACAAGATAGTTATTGATGAATAAATAAATACTTTTTGAAAAAATTGAAAATAACGGTTATTTTCTGATCACACCTCGTATATTGTTTACAATGTATAATATAAACAAATATTCAATTCTATATTATGTGTATGTTGCTACAAACTAGACTGCGAAACCCCGGATGGAAGAGAAGGCAAATGCATATCCATACGTGAGTGTGGTTCCTTATTACCTTTAATCAAAGACGATTTATCTACAAGTGAACGAAGTTTCATAACCAGAAGTGTGTGCGGGCAAGGCGGTTATCGGGTAAGGAATTAATTTTAAAATCATCTTTCTATAAAGACAAAGGCAAAAGATGAAACAAAATTTAAATTATATTATAACATCTATAACTATTAAATTAAATAGGATAAGGAAGTTTGCTGTTGTTTACTAAAAACCATTTGTTTTACTAGCTTCCACGTTTAGGTCATTATTTTATTGAAACAGCGGTCAAAGCAGCATATTTTCCTTATCCTTAGGAAAAGTCATCCGGAGCCGTATTAGTTGGTTACAATAGTTTTTCGGTGGTACTTGCTGAATTTTTGTTCAGATCGCCTTGTGGCACTTCCAAAAGCCGCTTATTGCTCGGCGATAATTCCAAGTCGACATTACCTTGACTTTTGATGCGTTTTTTTTTTTTTTTTTTTTTCAAAATTTATCCGCTGCAGTGCGTTTTGTAAATGGAAGTGACTCTTTTTGAATAAATTGGCGGTGTTGCCTTAAGTTGATTGACAATATTGTAGTTGTGACAACTTTGCGACAAAAATAATATTGACGATTATTGAAGCGAGCTCTTTAGATTATCAATTCCTGATACTTTTTTGAAGGATTGTATTTCAATGCAAGTGTCTCAAACAACTCTGCGTATTTCGAACTACATAGAATGAGCATAAAAATCAATTGAGGACCTGCTCGCAGCGGCCACATCTAAGTCATTGAGGAAGATTATTGTGTAACCGTGTATCCGATTTTAAAAACTGTTTTAGTTTCTTCAAAAAAAAATAAATAAAAGTCTTGAAAGATGTGACGTCTCAATGGTAAGTTTGTTACGTTTATTATCTACGCTGTCCCACAGTAACTTGTTGGTACTTTAACTGTTCCAAAAACCATAACGTTGGTCCAAAAATTGTGGCGAAAGCCCACCGATCGTCCGAAGCAATAATCCCGGTTTAAGGTAGCAGAAAACAGAAAAGGCTTTAAGGTACGAAGAATAAACCAATATGAAAAATCTTACAACGTCTTTGTCTCTACTGAAAAAATTGCTTTGGAACGCTAGCTAAAAACAGTTCATGTGCCAGAATGGATGAAAAAGCGACTTGTTTTGCAGAGTACCTCAATACGGTACGATACAACCAAATACTGCTACAAATAGTGCACTTTTATCACCGAACTATACTGCTCCAAGATATAATTTTACTTGCGGACTTGCATCTGGGTCTGAACTGAAAATATTATTGCCGTCTTAGACCCAAAAAAATCTTGTGGATGCGATCATATTACACCAAAAATCCTAAAAGAACTGCCAACCAATGCTCTCGTTTTTCTTGTAAAGGTTTTCAACCCCATATTATGTCATGATAATTTTAATAACTAAATCAGGTAAATATGTAACGTTACTGTCATCATATAAACCAATCAGCCTGTTTCCTTGCTGCTATCAAAAATATAACCCTTACACATCAATTTGGGTTTCGCGAAAAGCAAGTCACAATTGAACAAGTAAATCGTTAACAAATGAAATAAGGAAAGCATTCGAATTCAGAGAGTATTGCTCGGACATTTTTCTGGATGTCACTCTAGCATTTGATAAAATTGATTGATCTCGTTCCACAATATCTTTGAATCCTACGTATCCAACATGCGATTCACTGTAAAAATAAACGATCACCACAGATTTTCCTGCAAGTGAAAACGGAATAAAAGGTAATAAAAATAAGTGCAAACATATAACTGTTATATAAAATGCAAATCCATGCACTACTGTCAAGCTCAACATGATGCCTATCCCACAAGCTAACGAAATCACATATCTTGCCATTGACTTGGATAAACGATTCCAGTCCATAGAGGTCTAAATATACCTATCATCAAAGAAGAGGTTGAAACCGTTACACAAAAATACGTAGTAAAACTGCCAAGGGTACCCTTTGGGTATCATTTTGACCTCCGCAACAAGTCCAACGCGCCTGAAGAGAAGGGAATTACTACCCTTGTAAGGAGCAACACCCATTCCAACGAGCTATTATTTTTTTAATTCAATTTATAAGATTTGATAACTTATTGTGAGGCTTCTGATAACGGAGCAGATTCAGTAAATAAAAACAAATGTTACTAAAAAAAAAGTATTCCTCTATGCACCTAATATATAAGCAACATTAGAAGAATCTGAAGGGTCTGGGGCAGTTGATGGTGACTGCCTCGCCAGCGGCTAGCTCGTCCGTCTTTTCATTAGTGTCTACAACCGTGTTACCTGAGACCCAAGTTTTATTCACTGTGCTTTCCCGCGATAATCTATTAATTGTTCTAACGTATTTTTTGGCGCCTTCTTCCCTACTAGGGAAAGAGTTAGTGGCAGTTAACTGATAGTATGTTTCTATTTCTCGGTCGCATTTTACAAGTTCTAATATATTTTTCTGAATGTTGCCATGCTCTTCACAATTTAGGCAGTGGAGCCGGGGAGTTCGGGAAATCGCTTTAGCGGTTATGAGTTCCTGAAACAAAAAAATTACAGCTTTGAAAATATCTCGATTTTTTCACTTTTATGAAAATTTTGTAGCATATAGACCAAATTTTCTTAAGGTTTGTAACCTAAACAAAAACGATTTTGCTATTGTTTTTGAAATCTCATGATTACTGAAATCTAAATCTCTGTGCTAAAACAAAAAAAAAGTTATCTTGTTCATCAATTCAAAAGTTGATGGGAAAGAGTTCCTAGTAATGGAGTTATAAGACCATTCGCCTTTATTAGATCTTAGATTTTTGGATCTCTCATTTTGGCTGCAGAATCCAATATAGGTACTATGTCAACTCGCAGTATGGTTTTTGCATCTGGCGTCAACATTATACAATGCTTCTTTTACCGGCACGTCATCTTTTTCTTTAGTTGTTTCTGCTACTATATCAGAATCAACTATAGTGGCATTAAATATGGGTTCAAAGTTAAGCATGCAACACCTGAGTAAGCCTCGAATATATCATTATGAGTAGCTAAGAGATTTTACCATCCTGTGGAACTATGGTCTATATTAGGGTGATTTTTTTTACGCGACTATTTTTTTTTCTTCACTCCATTGACGGAATATCGTTTAAACTATTGAGTAAAAAATTTCCAGTAAAGGACGGCTCTTAATTTTGATTTTAAGTACTCGCTAAATGAATTTAAAGTTGTCTCGTTTAATTAACACGTAAAAATGATGTTTTTTGCTTAAAATATTTATAGCTTAGCGACGTTTCATCCATTTTTTTTTGAACATAAGGGGAAATTGTAGAGGGATTCTCCTTCTTTAAAAGCCTTTGTAGCTAATATTTACTTTTTGATGTATTTGGTCAGGAAAAAATTTTATAGTCGATTTTCACTCAAAAACCGTGGTTTTTCGACTTTTTCTCCAAATCTATAGACTTGACGCTAAAATTGCAGAGGACCTTTTTTGTAGAGAATTCAATTTCCTATAAAATAAGTCAAAAGCCGAACCCAAAAAATGAGTTGTGCTTGAGAAAAATTCGATTAAAAATAAGAAAACACCGAATTACTCTATTTTTTTTTTTTTTTTTTCAAAAAGTAAATATGAGCTACAAAGGCTTTTAAAGAAGGAGAATCCCTCCACAATTTCCCCTTATGTTCCAAAAAATTTGAATGAAACGTCGCCAAGCTATAAATATTTTAAGCAAATAACATCATTTTTACGTGTTAATTAAACGAGAAAACTTTAAATTCATTTAGCGAGTACTTAAAATCAAAATTAAGAGCCGTCCTTTAGTGGAAATTTTTTACTCAATAGTTCAAACGATATTCCGCCAATGGAGTGAAGAAAAAAAAAATAGTCGCGTAAAAAAAATCACCCTAGTCTATATGCTTGATTGGAAATTTCTTTAAAACTGTGCTTTCTTCTTCTTCTTTATTGGCGTAGAAATCAATTACGCGATCATAACCGAGTTAACAACATTGCGGCATTCAATTCTTCTTTTCTCTGTTTGTCGTCAATTGCAAATACCAAGTACAGCCAGGTCCTTTTCTATTTGGTCTTTCCAACGTCCTCATTCTGCTTCCACCGGCGGATACTGCATCGAAAACTTTTACTTCCTTTGCTTCCACCGGCGGGTACTACATTGCAAACTTTCAAAGCTGAAGTATTCTTAACCATCAGGACCGCGCAACCTAGCCAGCGTAGCCGCTGTTTCTTGATTCGCTGAACTATGTCAAAGTCGCCATATATCTCGTAGAGGATCATAGATCTTACACAAACCTTTCTTTCGAGAAAACCTAACGCCGACTAACCAGTTGTTGGCATTGTACATGCCTCCGCACTGTACTGTGTTTAATTTCCTTTTTTTTTTTAAATTGCTTTCCCATCGTAAAGCTTGTACTTTATCTTCAAAGTCCTGGCCATTCAAGATATCATTTGGGTTTATAGTGCATAAATCCATATATTATTATCGCTTTGAGAAGGAAGTGGCATTCGTGTACCGTAATTTCTTTACAATATAAGTTTTATTATTATTGTTACAGGTATGCTGCCCTGATCCCGCGCCAAGTAATCGAGGAGATTTACCTTCGCCTTCGAAATGTGGAAAAATTCGATTAACTGAACGTATTTTTGGAGGAACTGCAACAGATATTGATGAATTCCCTTGGACAGTACTACTTATGTACTACAAAGGTGGTATGTATACATGCATATATCACACTAAATATTAGGTAAAGTAAAAATTTCGTTCGGTTTTTATCTAAGAGATGGCGTTATTGTCCATAGTAATTAGTAATTTCGATGTCATAGATGCACCACGCGTCGGGAGGCCTGTCGTCGTAAATTGCGATAAAAATCATGGAAATAGTGGAAACAGACCGTCACGTGAGCACTTATTTAATTGCTGAGGAACTAAAGATAAACCAGAAAACCGTTTGGAACCATTTGCTAACTTAAATTTTTTAGAATATATTTTCCATAAGCCAATTTAAGGAGCGCATTTATAACTCCAATAAAAGCACCTTTAACTGTTTGATTTGACTATAATATTGCTTTTATAATATTACATTTATAATTCTTTCAGTTGAGCCACTTTTGTATTTAGGACATGATATATACATAGATTATATACTCTAACCTTATGTTGATCTTTGAAACTTGTTATCTCTTTTGCAGCACAAAATGAAGTTGGCTTTCATTGCGGTGGTAGTCTCATCAATGACCGATACGTTTTGACAGCAGGACATTGTGTTAGCAAGCGAGTACTTCCAGCTAGTTGGCGTCTCTCTGGAGTTCGATTGGGTGAATGGAATTTGGAAACGCAAACAGATTGCCAAATCGATAGCCAAGGCAATTCACTTTGCTCAGATCAATATGTAGATGCCGCAATTGAGGAGGAAATTTGCCACCCATTGTACAATGTAAGATCACAAGAAAATGACATAGCCTTGCTAAGGCTTCAACAAAAAGTCAACTTCAACAGCTTCATTTTGCCAATTTGCTTGCCATTAAATGCGGATACGTTACAAAGTAATTTTGAAAATGTTACTATGGAAATTTCTGGTTGGGGAGCAACCGAAACCGCTAGTAGTAGTAAGACGAAGCTTAAAGCATTGGTAAGAGGTCAAAACATTGAAACATGCAAAGTTAAATATCGTACTTATACAAGAATTGAATTGGGCAATAAACAAATGTGTGCTGGTGGAGAGAAAAGTATCGATACCTGTCGTGGTGACTCCGGTGGACCATTAATGCTTACACAAATGTATAATGGAAAGGATGCATATTATTTGGCTGGCGTGGTTTCTTTTGGCCCAACACCTTGTGGTCAAGAAGGTTTTCCTGGTGTCTATACCCGAGTTGATTCTTTTGTAAATTGGATACAAAATACGATTAGAAATTAAAAAACTTAATAAAATAATTTAATTAAATAAAGCTTTTGGGGCCTTGGCAGTCTATTTCGATATATGCCAAGTGAAGAGAAGTAAAATATATACAATAAATGTGTTTATAATATAGGTATCTTCTTCTTCTGTGTGAATGTATGTATTATATCTTTGCCGCTGACTCCTTTGAACTCGATTTTGACCAATTTGAATGGACATATTGAAGTCAAATTTTGTACACATATCAAGAACCGGTGACAATAATATAATTTAATAAATTTACGTATGTAAATGGTTAAAAAAATCGAACACTTTTTAAAAACATTGCACTAAAAAGTTAAAAATAATTTTTTTTAATAAGCTTAAAACAATAATAAACAAAAAATGCTATGGTAAGTAGCATTACTGTGAAAAAAACATGAGGAGCTTTGTGCCATATCTTTGTATAGCGACAAATTACAATAAGTTTTCATGCTCTATTTATAAAAAAATAACCACAATTATGAAATGGGAATAATTTGAATTTGTTTGTTTCCCGCAAAAAAGAGTAAATTCAGCTCGTCTTATGGTTTAAGGTCGGGTTTCGGAGGTGAAGGGGTCACTCGGAAAGGTCTAAATTTCATCCTTTATAGGTTTGGTGTTAGCGTAGTATGGTATGGTGAGCCGCGAGAACTCTCCGTGGATGCAAAAAGGAAGGGTGAAGCGTTAAACATCCAATATTTTAATATGGAAATATTATAAGTAGGGAGAAAATTGCCAGAAGTGTGATTGAAGATATAAAGTTGTCAGAAGGCGCTTAATGTGCGGAAAATTTTGCAAAAATTAAATCACTTGGCACATTTCGTAAAACTTCAATATATATATATAATTGGCGATTTGTAACCGCTGAAGCGATTTTCGGCCGAGCTCCTCCTCCAATTTGTGGTTTAGCGTCTTGATGTTTTTCCAACAAATGGAGGGACCTACAGTTTATACTAAGCCGCCTCCGAACGGCTGGCAATTAGAAAATTTAACTTAATTTTTTATTTAAATTAATTTTCCTTAACTTTTGGATGTTAGTGGCACCGGGATTTGAACCCGAGCCTTCCGAATCTCATTACGCAATGCTAACCACTCGGCTACCGCGGCCGCCAATACATTCTTTATTTATATTATATTCTTTACCTTTGTAGCTAGATCTTAGACCATTAGGCGAGACTGATGTGTGCACTGCTTACGCAGTTATAGCCGAATCAACAATAGCGCGCCATTCTTTCCTTCTCTTCGCTAAAACTCTTTCTATAACTTGAACGTAAATGAGCATGATACAATAATTTAAAGGTAGTTTCATTCTCTTTTTGCAGTAGGCTTTATAGCTATTTGACATTAAAAGTGTTTCGTCTTTTTCGTGCTACCTCTCTTAAACAAATCTACTACCTTAAAATACAAATTATGTAAAGTTTTAATATTGTTTAAATGCTTAAACGTCAAAAATCACGTCTTATATTGTTTTCCCTAACCCATGATAGTGAACTTCATCGGTATATGCCCTTCATGATTGTTGTATTACAACTTTAGTAAGTTTTTAGAAAGTAGCAGAAAGGGAATAGATTGACTGACCCAAATCGAATCGAATCGAATCGATTTTAAGAAAATGAGGGGCTCACTGGACTTGCTATATCTACCTGCACTTTTCAATGCAGATCAGTCTAAGAGATAAAATTTTGTAAGCCGACAGGATATTATTTTGTTTGTTTTTTAGAGAGTCGTTTAAGTCGATTACATTTCCCAAAGCTTTTAAAGTTAATATAACCGATAATTATGTATATTGAAATTTGGAAATCTAGTCAGTAAGTTAGTTAAACAGGTTGCTCGATTAAGGAACCCCGATCAAGCGATCTTAGGCCTACTGGCCCGTTGTGATACCGATGTTAGTCCTGTGAAGGAGATTCCTTCTCCCTTTATAAATGCTCAAATCACTTGGTATGTTTTATGAAGTTAAGGAGATGAAAGGATATGAAAGGCAATCAATGAAAACAATAACGGACCGCACTAAGAGCTGTGCAGTGGCAGGGGTAATGTTGCGCCGATTCCTCCTGATCTATGTCCCTGCGACTGCGGCAAAAGCCATTTGAGAAGCTGGGCTGCTTCCTCCATAATTCCTCATAACACACTGTCCGGTTATTTAGCGAGTTGTTATGCGTAGGGTAGTACTGTTTAGAAGAAGTAAAGACTTAGATCCGTTTACTTCGATCAACGACCAGATTTGTCTGTCACTGCGCCATCTGCTGTTGGCCCTTCTGGTTTGGCGGAAAAAAAGGTATCCCCACGTCACGTGTAAAATTTACCAGGACCATAACTGTTCCCATCAGCCTCACAGTTCCCTGGGATGTCCCTTAGACCAGGAACCCAAACCGCAGACGTTGCGTATCCAGTCGAGAAAATCTATGAATACAGGTTTCTGGAAAAAATTAAAAAATTTCAACTCTACAGTTTATTTATAATAAAAAGCATCTAAAAATTTCTTTTCTTTTTCCGATTTGAAAGAAATATTTTAATACATCCATATGGGTTTTCAATATTATAGCATCTGCTTAAATAACCCCAAAAGTAATAAAAAAATCTCCAAATTGAATATTTTGTAAGTGGCAAGATCAAAAAATGTTTGCTCAGACGTTTAGTGTCAAAAATTTCGAAGTGAAACTACCTTATACAATTTTTATATCATGCAAATGAGTACGTACATACCATAGATATATTTAGGAAAAGAGATTAAAATTTTTCTTATTAGAATAACTTTCACTGACTACTGTCTCCACTTTCTCACTCTTTCAGCTCTACTACTTTACTTCTTTGCTTTATTATTTTACTTCTACTGGCTTCGGTTTTCCTTCGTAATTTTAAATGTTTCTAATTAACAGCTGCTTCCTTACTGATTCTGCTTGCAACTCTACTGCTTCTGCTTCTCATATCTTTTTCGGCTGCCGTTGTTCGGTTGTTTGTGTAATCGAACGTTCGAAATGTCTAAACCTATTTCTCATGTAGGTAGGAAGAACAAGCACTCATATGATGTGACAACTCCACCTTCTATGAATTCGCCTTGGAAATTTCCAGGACTACCACAGATACCGAATGATATCCCGCCGGCATAAAATCTGTTGTCACGAATTCAAAAAAAATGCGATCAGAGATTCAAACATATTATCAATGTTATCAAATACTTTCCAAAGTTCAACTGTTTTTTCGTTTACTTCCTTACAAGAAGGCTTCCGATCATTTTGGTCAACATATGTCAGGAATGGCTTGAAGAACGACTTTTCCGTCACTTTCTCAACGCCAAAATTACAAAACTGATATTTACATTTGTATACGTGTGACGTTCTATCTTCCTTTCCATATGCATACTCGTATTTCTTGTCGAACAAATAGAACACAAATGAGCCACAGCATTGATGTCAAAATAAATTTGCTTTGATAAAAATTTTCTCTACATATATTCATATATATATATACATATATAGGTATTATTAAGTTACAGTATTTATTCCAAGGCTGCATGGTAACGATAAATTTCACGTTAATCAATAAAAATAAATTTACTTTCATTCTTCCGAAACGAAATGCTGTCGTTAAAGTTAAATCGTTAACGTAAATATATTTCTGATTGTGGCAATTACGCTACAAATAGTCAGCTGTGCGAAGAAACATTAGAAAAATAGCAAAAACATCAATTCACGCGCAAAAAAGATATTTAAAAAGATTTGTTGGCATCTCTTCAAGTTATTTCCTCAGTAACACATAATGTTATTGTTTAAATGTGTGGCATGAGCGGGCGCCGCACAGTGGGCCAGGCTGCCCAGCTAGCGGAACTTTAGTAATAACTCGAGTAAACAAAAACAGATTTGACTGTAAATTTGTATTCTGGACTTTTGATAAATTTATTATATATGTATTTCTCATCAGAAATTAATCGGAATCGGATGAATCTGACGAATCTGATTTATTTAAATTGTTTTCGAAATTAATCAAAAGCCCAGCCACGGTTTTATCAAAATTGAATTCTTTGCAATTAGTGTTAGAAGTTTTCAACATAGCCGTTATATACGGATCCGATGAAACAAGTAAGCCGTTCATAACATCCTCCATTGTATTACTTCTTTTGTCCTTACGGGAATGGTTTAGTCGAGTGTTTTTGAAATCTTTGTTCCTGGTGTCAAGTGCTTCCTCAGACATTGTACCAATAGGAAGTGCAACACTGTTGATGATGTCTGCTCCGTGTATTAAAACTTTGTGCACAGATGACGGCATATAAAACCAAGGATATTTTTCTACAAAGATTTCAGCTGTTTCGTTTGCATATGAGTTGAATAAATTTGTATTGACTTGGTGTCCGCTAGCCATCACCCTTAAGATCACACTGAATCGGTATATGAGTTCTTCACAAACTCCAGTAATGCCAGAAACCAAACTCGGTTGACTAAAAAAACGTCTAGCAGTATTCCCATTGTTGGTATTTCCACTGCCCGCTGATTTCTTAGCTGCAATTGGATTTCTGATTTTTTTGCTTCTACCTTGTCCTTGTCTTCGTTACGAACTTGCCATTTCTCTATTGGCAGTCTGTAAGCAATATGAAAGACACACTCAAAAAACCGTATTCATGCATGCAGAGTTGATAGTCCATATTTCAAAAGATCTTCATCAATTGGATAGCTTTTTACCAATCTAATATTATTCATATTTTTTGGTAGTGCTCTACAAATTCCAAATGACTCAGTAGATGCTTCAGCAAGAGCGCTAAATGTTTTGCCATCTAGCATGGTCATATGCTTAGCACTACATCGCATTAGCTTATATTTGTGTTTAGTGTGGCCTTGATCTATATACAGAGCCAGGGCTTCTTCTGGTGAGTAAGGTCTAGGTAACTTCACATGTGTGTCCAGTGACCTTTTAATTTTTTTTACAGCAGTATTGTCTGCATTCAATGCACAAACAACTTTTGATGCACTTCGCAATCCAGATTTGTATAGGCTGGAGCTCGCTGCCACCATTAATTCATCACATGTGGTTTTCTTCACAAGATTAGACACTTTTCTGCCTTGAACTTTGTGGCACAGGTCACCAAAATCCTTCTTGGGCCGACCCAGATCTGAAATTGATGGTAAATTGTATATTAACAGTGGCTCATAAAGCCATTTCTGTTTTTTTCTCGAAATAAGTTCTGTTGTAATGACATGATTTCCATTTTTCTGTAAGTCGGCTCACAAAACTAGTTAATTTCCTAGTAATCCTTTCAGATTCCAATTTAGAAAGCTGGCGGTTCTTTAAAATCGTACCAAATACCAATTCTTTTAAAACGAGAGCTCTCTTTGCGGGATCATTTTCGCTAAGCCAAGTGGAATAAAGCACGCGCTTTGGGGCTGACATTTCACCTAAAAAGTGCAACAGACTTTACAGTTGGTCGAAGTTGGATATAATTCTGAAAAAATTAACGACACAAAGACTAACACGTTACTTAAATGCTAAAATCAGCTTGAACAAGAATGAACAAGGTTAGTTATAGTCCAAATATGCTAGTATCAAGCATAATGCCATATCTGGTAAAATAACAAACTTCGAACACTTTTTTTACTAAACATAAAAATACGGGTCACAAACACATTGTTTTTATTTAGAACATACCTTTTCCTAAAGTTAACAGAAGTTGTTGAATCAATTTGTTTTACTTTGTTTCAATTGAAGGTTAATCAACAAATACGAAACCGTTACGCCAAATATTTGCAGACCACGCGCTGAAACATATGTTCACTTTGAAAGCTCGCAGCTGATCATGTAAACAAACAAAAACTCTTATACAAACTCTTATATCATGATGAAATAATAACCAGGTGTAGTAAGTAGAGTAGAAAAAGACTTTGACACTGCCTTAGCTCAACGTTGTATTTTCGAATTTGAAGAGAAAGGGGAGGAAAGAAACAAAAATCGGCAATTTCAGGGGGATTTATATAAATATTGAAAATAATAAATTATGTTTTGATATTTATATATGTATATATACAAACATTATTTTTATAATTTATAATTGCTAAAGTGTTTTTCGGCCGAGCTCCTTCTCATATTTATGATGTGCGTATTGATGTTTTCCCAACAAATGTAGAGACCTATACTTAATTCTAAGGTACCTTGAAAACATCTGACAAATTTCTATGAGAAGATTTCATTTCATGTCAGAAACACAATTGAAGTGCGTGACATTCCCCGCCGAATGACGACCGCAAAAAGATTAAGTTAATTTTTTTATTTGGATTTTCTATAATTTTGGATGTTGATCCGGCCAGAACTAAGACCCAGTGACAGTCTGCACTGCTCTGAATCCGAGATCGATCACGGAAGGTCGCGGTTATACTTATGCCTCTTACACTAAACAGCTACAGAATTACTCACCAGCTGCTATAAACTACACTGAAAAAGGGGAAGGAAATTACTTATTTATTTAAAGTAATTAGTTCTTGATGTAGAAGTAAGGCTTGGAGGAATTAAAGCTGGTAGAATGAGAATAAAAAACTTTCCTCAAACATTTGTTTTGCACGAACACAATAAAAGGGGTCTAGATGATCAATTCAGTTTAAAATAACCTTTAAACATCGCTTTACGACTATGTAGTAAATAACAATTAACTTCAAACCACTGGATCTAAAGCAATATCAAGGTAACTACAAAATTATTACTTGAAACTAAACAAAATCGCTGATCACCGATAGGTCAATAACAAATTTTCCCTTTCGTTAAAAACACGACACTGGCCAATTATAAAATGCATAAATCCATTTATTATGAGTTTGTATTTAACAAAATGTATGTTATATTCAATTCTTAACGTGTTAATTGTTTGTTTAAAAAACTTATTTACAACGGAATGTCGTTAAAACAAACATTGAAATACCTCCAATAATGCCTACTCTTCTCATGTCTTATATGCTCAGACGGATATTGTCAGTTAAAAAACCCAAAAAAAAAATACTGTATTTAAATATTTAAAAATGTGACTTTTGTCCCACTAGAAAAATCATCTGGCCCACTGTGCGCCGTGGGTTTTCCAATTCCTGAATTCATTTATGGATTTTGTACTTACATACGTATTATTGCTATCGCAGCCACAGATTTGATGATAAAAATTATTAAACAACAAGGTATTGCGTAAGGCGTTGTCTGTGATGGTCTGCCCAAGGTCCGGTCAACAAATGTGAAAAAGAATTTAAATCAAAAGTAAAACTGCAGGGATGTTAATATGTGTTTTGTGTTTAAAAACATAACTGATAAATAAATATAATCGACATGATGGCAAATGTTAATAATCGGTGTGCTCGTCAGCGTTATCGTTATGTCGTCTCTTATCGTCAGTCATTTTCTGACTGTGGAGGGGTTACAAGCAGCTGTCATTGACTCATCTTGAAGAATCTGTTGCAAATTTGATAGGATTCGAAGAGCTGTTAAATCCATCTGGTGCTATATTTGGTTTTAATGATAATAGCAATGAACCGCATCGCGACTTTAGCAGCAACAATACGCCAACAAATTTAACGAGAGTTCCTGAAGTGTCAAACGAGGAATCTTCTCGAGTAGATCTACCATCAGTAGATGATGTGCCATTTGCCGGCACTTCGTGTAGCACAAATTCAACAACGATCGCCACTGTCTACGATGAACATTTAAATTTTTGTTCTCTTTATCGCTTGACCTTGAAAAGTAAAAATATGCATTATTCCATTTGTTTATTTAAAAACCGCTTTTATTGAATTCACAGCTCAAATCGTATGATTCGAATTCAAATATAATAATAAATAAATTAAATAATAATAAAATAAAAAATAATAATAAATAAATCAAATAAATTTCCCAAAACAATAAACTTTCCGTTTTCTCAATTCGGATCGTTTCGTCCGCATTGCTTGTACAGAATACCTAAACAAAAACGAAGCGATGAAAGTGACGATCAGCATTGACGACCACCAGGGAAAACGTAGACGATGTTCAACATAAGGCCGAATATTCAATATTTTAGTAATTTAGCCGTAATTTCTAAAAAAAAATAAGTATAAGATTTTTACTTAAGTATAGAAAATTAATTTAAATAATAAATTAAGTTAAATTTTCTAATTTCTGTCGCCCCTCCGCAGGGAATGTCAATCCACCGAGTATATTTCTGACATGAAATAAAGCTCCTCATAAAAACACCATCAGCCGTTCGGAGGCGGGTTAGTGTAAACTGTAGGTCCCTTCATTTGTTGAAAAAAAACATCAAACGCAAAACCACAAATTGGAGGAGTAGCTCGGACGAAAATCGCGGTTCAGTGTCAGCGGTTACAAAGCATCAATTATATATTTATAAAATAATTTAATTGGAAATCAAATGGATCTTATTAGAAAGAGTTTAGCAAATATTAGAGCAAACGGATTTCGTTTTTAAAGTCTAAATTGAAATTATTACGAGCACAACTTTTCAAGAGAGTGTTTGGGCCATCGTAGAGGTTTACAAGTATGGAAAGCGCCATTTTCTTTGTTTACATTGAAAATCAGCTGAGATCACCTGATTTTTTAAATCATTTTCATTATTTACTTTTCTTCGACATTTCGTATTTGAACTTCGCTCATTCCATCATGATTCGCTATCAAATTCTTTGCTCTCCTTTTTGGTACGACATTTCCTTATTCGTTGATTCTTTCATTGTCTGCATATTTATTCTGCAAATCCTTCATTCCAATGATGTTCACATCATCTAGTTTGCCTGTCAACTTGGCCGCAGCCATTATGATTTTATATTTGACAGACAAACCCCGAAATTGACAGGCAAACGAGAGTTGACAGATTTCTAAAAATTTCACAAGATTCCATAATTGTAAACCTCTACGATGGTTTGGACGTTACTTTCGTAACGGTGTTGCCAGTATACTTCGAAATTAACGTTAACGAAAATTCTATGCCGCTTCAACACTAACGATTTCAAATAATTTTGACAGAGAACGTAAAGAAATGGATAAATAAAAGCTGTCTTTCTTTACACAATCATAGTGTTTTTATTTTAGAAATATTAGAAAGCACGAAGCGAACGAAGAATTGCGAGTGTAAAATAAAGTGAAATAGAGAGAAAAATGAAAAAAGGAAAAAAATTAATGTTTATTATATTTATAGGCTAAAGGGCTGGTTTGTTTGTATAAATTGAATATTTTGTTATACAACAAAGAAAAATGGTAGAAGTGACAGCTGTTTCGGAGATCACCACATCTCCTCATCAGACTTCTTATGGCAGGGATCGAACCAACGGATCCTGACTTAACAGGCGAGTGTTCTACCACTGCGCCAACATCAGCCATGTAATCTATTGTTGTATTATTCAATTCATTATTAACCAACAGCTATTAAGCGCGCTAATTTGCTTGAAGAAAGTGTCTCTGTGTGAACGTGAAGGGCGACACAAAAAGAAAATTACGATAATAAGCGACAAAAGTATCCTCATGTAATGCTGCAACTACCCATCTCACGTACCTTCCGTCCATAGCAACCTATCTTATGAAAGCGCCATGCAAATGAAAAGTTGTCACCGCTCGCCCATACCGTTACTGACGGTTGTCCCAGAGAAACGCGGCGATTTGATTTTTTCCGTAAAACCGGTTCAGCTCATTTCTCGCTCTTGTACAAGGTTGCCAGTATAGACTTTGTAAACTAATATGAAATAAACTAATAACTATTAATATGAAAATGCATAGCTTTTTCAAAGGAAATGAAAACTAAATTCGTAATTAATTATTTATTACCATACAGATCATGTATATTTGATTTGTGTTTATATTCGAACATATAAATTATGAAATTTGTTGACGAAAATTATAAATTTGTTTAAAAGTATACAAACACACTGGCTTCTGGCAACATTTCTACGTCGTTCGCAGCGTCTGTAATTCGTGTATTTACATCGCTTTCCAGTCGGCTGTTATGGACGTTAGCAATGTAAAATGGGTAGTTGCAGCATAAACTCAGACATACACGTATGAATGTTCTCATTGTACGAATCCTCTCAATTTGTAATATCGAATATTCTCATTTCTTGTAAACATAATATTTTTCGGAAATTGATTGCGTTATGCTGCAACTACCCATCGCACGTACCTTCCGTCCATAGCAACATATCTTATGAGAGCGCCATGCAAATGAAAAGTTGTCACCGCTCGCCCATAGCGTTACTGACGGTTGTCCCATAGAAACCAGTGGCGATTTGATTTTTTCCGTAAAACCGGTTCAGCTCATTTCTCGCTCTTGTACAAGGTTGCCAGTATAGACTTTGTAAACTAATATGAAATAAACTAATAACTATTAATATAAAAATGCATAGTTTTTTCAAAGGAAATGAAAACTAAATTTTTAATTAATTATTTATTACCATATAGATCATGTATATTTGATTTGTGTTTATATTCGAACATATAAATTATGAAATTTGTTGACGAAAATTATAAATTTGTTTAAAGTATGCAAACTCGCTGGCTGCTGGCAACATATCTACGCCGTTCGCAGCGTCGATAATTCGTGTATTTACATCGCTTTCCAGTCGGCTGTTATGGACGTTAGCAATGTAAAATGGGTAGTTGCAGCATTAGCCAAACTTATAGAACCGAGAACATTCACGATTATAGACAAATGCTGCAACAAATACTGCATACATACATACCTTCCGTCCATAGTAACCTATTTTATGAGAGCGCCATGTAAATGAAAAGTTGTCACGGCTTGCCCAGGCCGTTACTGACGGTTGTCCCGCAGAAAATACTCGTGTTTGTATATTCTATTATGGCGTTATGTTATGGATGGAAGGTATGCAAGATGGGTAGTTGCAGGAAAAACAAAGATAACTAGTTACGAAACTTACTCAAAAACACTCAAATTGCAGCTGAGAGCGTTCCCCCATCTCACATTCTAAAGTTGGCAGCAGTGTCAGATCGGGGAACATTCAACAAAATCCACCAGTACCATTATGTCAATAAAAAATCCATTGTTTTTGTTTCAAAAGAAATTTGCTTCAGCAGTAAATATTAAAGAAATTATTGTAATTTTATTCTTAAATCTTAATATAATTAAATGTTTCTCAATGAAATATTTTAGTGAAATCGTATTTAAAGATGTTGTTGTTTGTAATAAAATACACAAATTATATCTAAAAATCCACTATCACTTTTCTATCACAGTGGCACTGTTCAGAAATTTTATAAAAAATGCGTATTTTTGAGCGCTCTCACTAAATAAAGAGTTTCGTATCTAGTAATAGTAAAGTAAGATATTTATTTTAATTTATTAATACCTAGTTCGACATAAACGCTTGAGGTTTTAATCAACAGTATGTATATATAATATTTTGAAATTGAGTAATTGTTTTGTGTCTGTTCATTCATTTAAAATTATATATTCGTTTATTTAATAATCGCGCAATTTCCCATTCACATTTGTGTACTTATTTATGACGAAACTTCTTATGAAATACGTGAAAACAATTACAACGGCGTTCTACCAACCGTTCAAAACTTCTAAGTCTACCTACTCTCGCATGTCGTAGATAAATGTCGAGTTTCTTAGTGGATCAATTTGTAGTTCAGGGCTGTTGTCTGATGTAAACTTCTAGGCGGTTTAGGCCTTTACTATCAAAGTAATGTAAAACAAATTATGAACCGATTTTAATTTTTATTCCATCACCTTCGACCTTTCAGATGCACTTTTTAGAATAAAAAAAAACCATGATGAAATAATATACAGGTGTAGTAAGTAAGCAACTGTCCCTTTCCCACACGCTGCCTTAGCAAAAGATGTTGCTTTTTTAGAATTATATTCCAATATTTAAATAAAAATCTTAGAAAAAAAGGGAGAATTTAAAATTTTTGATCACTGAGAAGAGTAGGCATTATTGGAGGTATTTCAATGTTTGTTTTAACGACATTCCGTTGTAAATAAGTTTTGTTCAAACTTTTTGTTTAAAAAATTATAGTAGGAACAATATAACACGTTAAGAATTGAATATAACATACATTTGGTTAAATACAAACTTACAATAAATGGATTTATGCATCCAGTGTCGCGTTTTTAACGAAAGGGAAAATTTGTTATTGACCTATCGGTGATCAGCGATTTTGTTTAGTTTCAAGTAATAATTTTGTAGTTACCTTGATATTGCTTTAGATCCAGTGGTTGGAAGTTAATTGTTATTTACCGCATAGTCGTAAATGGATGTTTGTAGATTATTTTAAACTGAATTGATTAGAGGTCTTATCACCCCTTTAAGATTATCTAGACCCCTTTTATTGTGTTCGTGCAAAACAAATGTTTGAGCAAAGATTTTAATACTCATTCTACCAGCTTTAATTCCTTTAAAATAAATAAGTAATTTCCTTCCCCTTTTTCAGTGTAGTTTATTGCAGCTGGTGAGTAATTCTGTAGCTGTTTAGTGTAAGAGGCAAGTATAACCGCGACCTTCCGTGATCGATCTCGGATTCAGGGCAGTGCAGACTGTCAATGGGTCTTAGTTCTGGCCGGATCAACATCCAAAATTATAGAAAATCCAAATAAAAAAATTAACTTAATCTTTTCTAGTTGCGGTCGTCATTCGGCGGGGAATGACACGCACTTCAATTGTGTTTCTGGCATGAAATGAAAGCTTCTCTTAGAAATTTGTCAGATGTTTTTAAGGTACCTTAGAACTAAGTCTAGGTCTCTACATTTGTTGGGAAAACATCAATACGCACATCATAAATATGAGAAGGAGCTCGGCCGAAAAACACTTTAGCAATTATAAATTATAAAAATAATGTTTGTATATATACATATATAAATATCAAAACATAATTTATTATTTTCAATATTTATATAAATCCCCCTGAAATTGCCGATTTTTGTTTCTTTCCTCCCCTTTCTCTTCAAATTCGAAAATACAACGTTGAGCTAAGGCAGTGTCAAAGTCTCTTTCTACTCTACTTACTTCACCTGGTTATTATTTCATCATGCAAAAAAACTATTCTTGATTCTCTCAGCAAATAAATTTTAAAATTCTTTAATTACTAAATTTCAGGTGTTGAATAATTTTTTTTTTCTGTAGCTGAACAGTTTTAAATTTCGACATTTAACAAACGCTTGCTAATCGTGACCCCACGAATTCCGAACGTTATGCGGTTAGGTGCCTAAAAATCAAACAACAAATTTTATGAAATACTTGTAATCCTTTCAGTTTGGATGAAAAATCGTGAGGTGCTCAATAAATGCATTGATGTTTTTTCGTTTCGCTAACAAGAAAAATTAGCTCAACGAAATAAAATCATTTTTTTTCCGTGAGGGCAAGCACCTTGAAGTGGTGCGGGTGCTTAGCAACCCCAGCACTGCGCTACTCGACATGCAGGTAGGGCTGCTGAAGAACAGTGACCCAACTCTCAAGAAAGCCGGTTCTACGTACCGGAGTTGACCCGGATTTTATCCGGCCAAGGGCTGTCACCCTTTCGGCGACCTAACCCCGTTTAGGTCAACAGGTAAAATTAGTTTAAGTTCGCCATCGGAGCAATACCTCGCAGCTGGATTGCTTCAAATCCTTCTCATCAGGGCTGGCGTCGAAACCAACCCTGGTCCGACGGATTACTTCTGCTGCGTGTGCACTAGAAGACTCCACCACTCCTCCACCTCGGTTAGGTGCAACCAGTGCAATGGTTGGAGTCATCTTAAGGTCTGTTCCGGCCTTAAGACACATAGGGAGTGGACCACACGTTATGTGGCCCCATGTTGTCAGCGGCCAAGTGCGCCCCCAGCCACCACGGCAGTGCCTTCAGCACCCTTACCCACTTTGGGTAACCAGCAGACCTCCACGGTCTCCCGGAGCTCCCCGCAGCATGACTCCCGCCAAAACTCACCCCCTTCCCCTCCCACAACCAGCTCCTCTTCCTCCTCCCGTGCGAGGGCTGCCCAGCAGCTCCTAGTCCTCCGCACAGTCTGTTCCGTGTTTGAGGCCATAATGCGTCGGAATGTGACCTCAGTCAGATGCAATTCTTGCTCCGGCTGGTGTCATTTTCGGAAGTGCTCGGGCCTGCGCACCACCCGTGAGTGGAGTGATGCGTACGTTGCCCCTTGCTGTAGGAGTCTGCCCCCGCCCGTTAACACGACAACACCGCCAACCAACACCAACGTGCGGAACCAACCTCAGCGGGTATTATAGCAGCAACACACGTCATCCACGCACCACTCCCTCACCCCCCGTATCACGAACGTTGCCCCGAGACGGACCCGACTACTCCAATTTAACTGCAACAGACTCCAGGGGAAGATCGACGAGATAGTCGACTATATGAGCCGGGAGCATCTGTCAATTGCTGCGATCCAGGAAACCAAGTTGACCGCCCGCTCGGATCTTCTGAGTCGGGCCGGATACAACATAATCCGCAAGGACCGCGAGCGAGACCATGGAGGGGGTCTGACGTTCATCCTGCACAACACCGTGCAGTATCGTCTCATCGATGGCGGCATCGACCGCAGGGTTACTACCCTAGAATGTCAGGGCATAGCTATCCGGTCAGGCGATGCCGAGCTCGAAATATTTAATATATACATTCCTCCCGTTACAAGTTGCCCAGTTGGATATAGCCCTGATATAGGTGCGCTACTCAGAGGCGAAAACCGTTTGGTTTTGAGCGACTTTAACGCGCACCACGATCTTTGGCATTCTAGCCTGTCAAATGACCGTAGAGGAATGGAGCTGGCGGAACAGATAGACGATTCGACATTCTGCACAATGAACGACAACACCCCCACCAGAGTTGTGGGTAATTGCCAAAGCTCGCCCGACATAACAAGTGCGAGTGCTGGTCTGATAAACAGTATAGTCTGGCGACCTATACTGACACTAGCATCGGACCACTTACCCATACACATCTCGATTGACAGACCTCCCGACTTTGTTTCCGCGGACCACCGGACCTTCGTCAACTTCCAAAAAGCTAATTGGACCGGCTTCACGGAATTCACCGAGAACGCCTTCAGTGTTCTCTCCACTCCAACTGACGTCACTTCTGGTGAACGTTCTTTCCGCAGGATAATTGCGACCGCTGCCGCCCGCTTCATCCCGGCAGGCCGAATTGCGGAAATCCGCCCTAACTTCCCGTCCGAAGCGGCGGCTTTAGCAGCAAGGCGCGACATCCTCCGTAACTCCGATCCCGGGAATCCCTTAATCAGGGATTTAAATGCGGAGATTCGGACTGTTGTAAATAAACACAAGCGGAAAAAGTGGGAGGAGCACCTAAGGTCCTGTAATCTCTCCTCTGGGGCAACCAAGCTCTGGGCTACAGTCAAGTCGCTGTCTAACCCGACGAGACGTGATGACCGGGTGGAAATTTCATTCGGTGATCGCGCCTCGTCGGACCCGAAGAGATGCGCGAGCTATTTTAGCCGGCTTTTTACACTGCATCCTTCGGTAGACAAAGCGAAAAGGCGTGTAACCCGCCGTATGCGCAAACTGCCAAACACAAGCGCGGTGCTTGATTTCTCCAGAGAGGAGGTTCAGGGGGTTATCGGGAAGGCGAAAGCCTCCAAATCCATCGGCCCTGACGGAATTAGCATGCTGATGCTAAAACATCTCGGACCAGCGGGAGCAGAATATCTCACCAAGGTCCTCAATTTGACACCCAGGTGGTCAATGGCCTGAACCAAAACCGACCCTGCGCGAGAACTGTCCTGGTAGCACTGGATTTGTCAAAAGCTTTTGACACTGTCAACCATTCAGTGCTACTCAGTGACATTGAGGAATCCTCATTACCGCCGGGGTTGCAGAGGTGGGTCATGGGCTACCTGAGTGGTCGACAATCATCGGTTATATTCCGAGGTGAAACATCTAAATTGAGAAAAATTAAACAGGGGGTTCCACAGGGTGGTGTCCTCTCCCCGCTACTGTTTAATTTTTATATCTCGAAGCTCCCTCCTCCACCGGAAGGAGTTTCACTAACCTCGTATGCCGATGATTGCTCGATATTGGCGTCTGGCCAGGATATTGATAGCCTTTGTTCGAAAGTGAACGGCTACCTCGCCGATCTCTCCCGTTTCTTCACTGTAAGACATCTAAACATACAACCGACGAAATCCTCGGCTACCCTCTTCACCAGCTGGACGAAGGAGTACCGGCTAGAACTCGATGTGAAAGTTGATGACCAAAAAATTCCGACTGTAAACACCCCTAAGATTTTAGGGGTCACATTCGATAGCCTGCACCTTCCTTCACTCCGCACACGACCGCAATTGCCGCAAAACTCCAGGGCCGCAACAAAATACTCAAAGCGCTAGCCGGCAGCACATGGGGTAAAGATAAGGAAACCTTGCTGGCAACCTACAAAGCAATTGGCCGGCCGGTCGTAAATTACGCTGCACCGATTTGGGCGCCGGGGACGAACGAGACGCAGTGGAGAAAGTTACAGACCTGCCAAAACACCGCCCTTAGGACTGCGACAGGAAACCTCCTGATGTCACCGGAGCACCACTTGCACAGCGAAGCATCTATGCTACCAGTTAAGGAGCATAATGCTTTGCTGTGCAAGCAGTTCCTGTTGGGATGCCACCCCCAGCAGGCACCTCTTAGAAGCCGAGCCTCCGCCTAGGCACATCAGGAAGGGAGTACTCGATTATAACAGCACCATACAGCATCACGTTCAACAACCGCTGGACAGGACGCCATTCACCAGGAGTCAGTCAACACATTCCTAGACTCCCTTCCAGTGAATGGCGTACTCGGAACCAAGCCACCACCTATCGCAGACAGTGAGCTCCAGCTGCCTCGGGAAACCCGTGCTACACTGGCACAATTAAGATCTGGATACTGTAGTAGGTTAAACTCCTACATATCCAGACTCGACTCCAGCGTACCCAACGTATGCCTTGCATGTGGAGAGTCCCCGCACGACACTAACCACCTCTTCACATGTCCCCTTAAACCTACTCATCTAGCCCCCCTCTCCCTTTGGTCCAACCCTGTCGAAACAGCACGTTTCCTGGACCTTCCGTTAGATGACCTCGGCGACTTAGACTGATTATGCCTGCCCTAAGCGGGGTTAGCGAAGCCGCTACAACAACAACAACAACAAGAACAGTGACCAAGAACTGCCATCCCATAACCCAGGGTGTAATGCAAACCGTGCCCATTGGACGATTTGCAGCCAGGGGTTAATATAGACTGTATTTTAACGGAGCCTCCCTGACACCGGACCATCTCAGCGATTAATGATGGCCATTCCGAGGCAAGGAGCGCTACTTCGATGGACAGCGGATTTTCCCACTCAATATGAACACAAATAATAAAAAAAATAAATAATTCTAACAAGGAGGATAACAAAGCCAGGATGTCGCCCACTATAGTCCCCAGAGAAGGGTGTTCGGCAATGACTCTGATGCAGATAGCATCACCTCGGTAAGCTCTGCGAGAGAGACATCTGCCGCGAGGTGATGAGGTAGAAAACGGGTGGCCCCTGACAAACCGTCGTTCGACGTCCAGGTGGTTCAGCGGAGTCAAGCTGATCAAGATGTGGCGACGCTAGATTGGATGAAGGGCGTAGCTCTAAAGCTCCAAACACAAGGTGACTCCAAACTGGTGGTGTAGGATAAGGCCTTGATTCCTGCGATCCCGAAGGATAAGGTATGGATATCGTGTGTAGTTAAGTCGGTAGATGCTCTGCAACTGCTGCACACATAGAACACGTATATTGCTACGCGGGATGGAACGATACTTCACGTATCTACCATAACAAACAAAATCGCAAGGTCTACTAATTTTAGAAACCCAAGACTAACTGATTGGTCCAATCAGAATTCCAAGCTGGTTGTTGAATTGTGAAGATCTTGAGAAAGCTAATACGCATCTCACCACCACTTTAGCCGATGCCTTGGCAATATCAAACCGATCTGGTGGAATCCTGAAGTGAGATCTCTCAGAAAGAAGGTAAGGGAGAGTTTCAAGTTAACGCGAATGACCGAATCCGTGGAGACTCAATGTAGAGAAGCGAGGTATCTCTCCCATTGGATCTTCATTGCTACAGTTAAGCCAATACATTTCTAAGGAGCTTTAATATAGTGGAAAGCTATGGACAAAATTGGATATCAGTATAGGTTAGAAAGAGTATTCAGGCTTTCAATGATCAACATCACTGGGGCACTCAAATAAACACCATCTGCAGCGCTACATGCAATTTTGAGCATTCCTCCAGCAGACCTGGTAGCAAAAAACAGAACATTCCTATCTGTTGCGAGGCTATATGCTTCCCGGCAGCTGAAAGTCACGACAAAGTAATGCAGTATTTTACACAGCTTCGTGTATGTGTTTATATGCATGAAGTAAGGTGTGGTTGCATTATGTAAAGTAGCGATTAAAGTACTGAAAACTGAACAGTATACATTTACTGGGTTCAAGGCCACACAGGCATTGAAGGTAATGAGATAGCTGAGGAACTTGCAAAAGCAAGAAGTAATACTACCTCGCCTGGGAACGAACTAAGGGCTGCAGAATCGCGAAAACTAAATATGTGTAAAACATATATTTAATTCTAAACTCACAAAGTTTGTACTATCTGTGAAGAGGCCGAACCAAGTGCCTAATGCGTTTAATATACAGTTACAGTTACAGTTAATATACAGTATATAATTTTAATATTCAATTCTGTGGCAATGCTTCTATATTTTTCTCCATTACTTTAAGAAATAATGGTTGCTTATTTTAAAACACGTTCAAAAGTTTGATTCTATTCAGCGGGAGCTGTCAAAATAATCAGATAGTTGTCGGAATCAGAATTGAAATCTACAAAATTCTCCTAAAGGGGTTACATATTCTGATTATTGATTTGCATATCGGTTTCATTCAGAGTTTATGTCGATTTTAAGTGTTACAGAAACCGTTTTAATGGTTTAAATGTCAGAAATAAACCGAGCAGTTGACAGAGTTGTGTGCAAATTTCTTTGCAATTTAATAAAAAATGTAGGTCATGAATTTTAGTCCCACAGACCATTAATAGGAGCCTTCTGCCAAAACCGCAGTGTGGTTGCAAGTTGCAGCACAGGTGGGATAGGCAGCCTATCTAACTTGTCTTCAATGACATTAAATACTATTACAAAAGTTTCTTTGTTAAGACGATATTGGTCTATGAATCTACATACAAACAAATTTTGTAAATACAAATTGCACATACCAATCGACTCTGTCAGTTACAGCGGATTGCTTTTATCCCTTACAATTTGCGCTCTATTTTCTGTATGGTTTCTCCAACTCCTTCTATCATCAAAAATGCTACCACTGCCGAAGTCATATTATTTATAACGTGATTATTAAACGTTTAGTTGGAGAGAAAGTTGTAAGTTTGTACTAGGAAAATTTGATCCAGTAAAAACTAGCAAGTATGAAAAACAGCTGATTTGTGATCATATGATTGAATTTTTATCCACAAAACAAAATTGATTTAAAATTAAAATAATTTTAATTCTTTAATATGAATTATATACTGGCAAAATAAGTGGTTAAATGTAATATTGTCTAATTTAACTGAACAATACCAATGATTCCAACAATAGTAAATAGTAATAGTAGCACTCGTTAAACGAAAATGTGGTGGCAGTGGAGTGGAGTCATCGCCCACACACCACCCAGCTTCCGTTGAGAAATTAGAAGTTAGGAAGGCATAGAATTAGAATATATTATTATTTCTAGTACAACGGTTGATTTTGGATTTCTATAATTTACCGAAATGCAGTGGCGACTAAGGGAGCCGCATAACAAATTCGAAGCAAAGTTGCTGCTACGGCCACAATGG
Source organism: Ceratitis rosa (assembly GCA_037013455.1). NCBI lineage: Eukaryota > Metazoa > Arthropoda > Insecta > Diptera > Tephritidae > Ceratitis > Ceratitis rosa. Next base: position 593,552 of record JAWMAG010000004.1, read on the forward strand.
ATAATGCATTCTTATACTTCCGGAAGCGATGACGATGCACAAAATTAAATATTGGTAGCATTTAGAAGGAAAAATAAAGCCCTTTCTTGGTTTTTATTCAAATATTGTAGAACCGAATAAACTCTATAATAATGCTGAGTTAATATGGCAGGCTTACACGGAAAAAGAATTTCAAACTCATTTTCGTGTTTTAGTCATCCTTACTGAATCTAAGCGACAAATTGTTGCAAAGCAAGTCCTATATCAATCCTCGTCGTTTTAGAGGACTGTTAGAAAACACACATGGATATCTTTATCGTTGGATGGCTACAAAGCATGTAGAATTTCATAATGGCTGAAATACAATAAATTTTAAATAAAATTAAAAAATTTAAAAAAAATATATAATTTAGGGCTGAAAATTTTATTCGAACATTTACGAGCTGTTCGGACATTTGAACAACGAGTACTCGAACACTCGTTCATTGCTCGAAAATTTTTAAATCAAAAATTTGACTTTCTTCCCAGAACTGCTTTCTATAGTTTTAATTTTATTTATGAAAAGTGTAAAACTCATTGCAATACTGAAAAAAATTTGACAAACAAAATTGAAATTTGAAAAATTTCTAATTATCATTTGAGCAGTTGAGCAACGAACGAGTATCGAGCGAATATCGAGCTGCTCACAGTGCTCGATACCCGGGTATCTGCCGCTCTAATATAATTACCAAATTTATTAAAATGATTAAAAACAGAAAAAATAAATTATATAAATGAACGGATTCAAATGTAACCTTCAAAATAAACAGCTGTAGTACAACTTGCTGGCTAATTTTTACTGAATCCTGTTTGTTGAAAACTCAGTAATTTCATTCTTTCGGAGAGTAAAACGTCTTACTGATTTCGTTACATGGTGGTTTTTACTGACATTTCTCAACGAACACAGCCTTTAACTTTCAATTCCGATAAATAGGCAATTCTGTGTCCGTTTCTATAACACTACTGAATAACACCAATAATATAAATTAAAATAGTCCCAAATTTGACAAATATTTTTCTAAAACAATTTAAAACGGTTATTAGTATTAATGAAAAAACTAGTTTCGGAGGGGAAAACGTACTCTTAAGTTCGAAATATAATATTATTAGTTGCTCAAATAAAGTGATACGAAATGCAATTACTCGTATATATAGTTGACGCTTTGTAACCACCGAAGCGATTTTCAGCCGAGCTACTCCTCCAATTTGTGGTTTGCGTCGTGATGTTTTTTCCAACAAATGAAGGGACCTACAGTTTATACTAAGCCGCCTCCGAACGGCTGATGGTTGTTTATGAGGAGCCTTTATTTCATATCAGAAATACACTCGGAGGGGTTGACATTCCCTGCCGAGGGGCGACCGCAAGTGAAAAACTTAATTTAATTTTTTATTAAAATTAAATTTCTATAACTTTTGATGTTAGTCGTACCAGGGTTTGAACCCTGGCCTTCCGAATGGCAGTATGCAATGCACACATACTTAATTTTAGAATAAGGGTTTGAAAAAAAAGTATAAAATGCAGCATGAAAATGATTGGGAAAATTATACAAGTACATGTCGTTCATAGAAGATCATTTCAAGGCCCTATTGTAAATTGGAATGAAAAATGTCGAATCTTATTAAACTAAAAACAATTTTAGAACTATCGCAAACATCTGCCGATTTTATGTAATAGACTTAGAGAATGTAATCTAAAAGTCCACAGTCCACGAAAAGTCCCTATTTTGACAAATATACGTAAGCATGTTTCCAAACGGTTGCAGTTTTCTAAAAACCACCTAGAATGGCTATTTGAAAATATTCTGTAGACATATGAGTCTAAAGTAGTTTTACTTGGTGGAAAGGAGTCTCGATCAAATGTTTGAAGACGACGGAATATAATAGAAAATTTACCACAAAGACTATAAAACACGGTGGTTCCAGTATCATGACATGGGGATATTTTTCTTGCTACGGTGTTGGTCCTATTCACCGTATAAATACCATCATGAATGAAGCAGAATAAATAGGAATGCTCGAGGAAGTAATGCTGCCGCATGCTTCCGAAAATATGCCAATGATTTGGGTCATACAACAATGGCCCAAAGCATACCAGCAAAAAAGCTAAAAAGTGGTTTCAGGACAATAATGTCGAAAATATGCAGGCTAACATTAAGAAAAATGTATACGAGATCAAAGCGACTAACAATAAAGATGGATGGGCAATTCCATGGGAAGACCCTGAAAAGCAGTTATTTCTAACAAGGGTAACGCAACAAAACGTTAAAACCAGCCACTCATATTAAAACCACAGTAAACGATTACGTATTAATTTGAATATTTTTGCTTTCAGGTCAAAATGGTCAGTGATATTATTTTAACAGATTATTATTTTAGATTTTTGGAAAAAATTTAGTTTTTGAATTTAATTGCAATTCGTTTTCTTTTTATTATTAGGTATACATATTTTTTTACATTTTCAATAAAATTACAAAACCCTTTTTTGAATAAATAATATTTTCTTACCTGTTTAAAATATAGTATATTAGTGGTGCTATTATTTGGACAGCAGATGTAGGTCTGACTGGGGACAATGTAGGAAATGCAAGGAATGTGTGGAGACAGTGGAGCACGTAATCTGTGCATATCCTGTGTTCGGAAGACAAAGGCTATGCATACTTGGCGCAGAAGGCGGCAAGGGCTCAGAACGACTACGAAAGTAGTGCAGCACTACAATTTGGTCGCATGCAGTGTGCCTGGCAACAATATGGATGTATTAGTCTATGTTAGACCCAATGGCTCAGCCAGTTTGTAGATTGCTGGTAAAGAAGAAGTATACCAATGGAATCTGAAATATACAAAAAATAGATATAATGATGTATTTTATTGAATATTTAACTTTATTGACAACATACTATAAGACCGGTTAAAATAATAATATACCAGATAGAAGGATAATTGAATTATTTTTCTATTGGTATTCATTTTGATTAACCGCAATTAAAGGATTGATTGGAAAACTAACTTAGCCACGAATGCATACACGTATGCCTAAAACATGCATAACAACTGTTATAACTGTTATAACAACTGATGACAGTAAAAAAAACTTTCTTTCAAAATTCATATTAGTCAATTAAAGTTAAACAATTAATCGCAATAAAAGCTTTACAAAGAACAATTATTATTTATACATAAGTATATGTCTGGTACGTACGTAACAAAAATGTAAAATTTTCACAAAAAACTTTTTTTTTTAAATAAATTTGATTAAACTAAAAAATAATTAAAAAAAACTTTCTTTTTAAATATGTTTTAACTAATTAGAATTGAATAATTAACCGAAATAGAACTTTTCATACAACATTGCCCTTTGCTACACACGCATTACGTATGACTGGCACATGCAATACAAAAGTACAAAATTTTCACAAAAAAATCAAATTTTTTAAAATAAATTTTATCAAACTGAAAGATAATTAAATAGACATTATTTTGAAATTCATTTTAATTAATTTTAGTTAAATGTTTGAACAAAAAACAAACTTTTATTACAACATGGGCATGTGTGACTGGCACATCCGCAACAAAAAGCTAAAATTTTCACAAAAAACCCAATTTTTTTAAACAATTCTGATTAAAGTAAAAGACAATTAGATAAACATTCTTTTAAATTTCATTTTAACAAATTTAAGTTAAACAATTCATCACAATAAAGGGTTTTTAAAGACCATTGCTATTTGCTTATACGTTTGGTACATGCATACATGTACATATGGCCAAATGGATACACACTTTCGCCCTAAGTTTTATAGGATTTTGGCCGTAGGTTCAAACAATAACATGAAAAACTTACGTTTTGATTATTTATATTTACTGGAAGAGCGTTTTGCGATGAAAATCCAATCGAGCTTGTATATGTTGATGATATTAATTAACTTGAAGCTTGTGATGATAATCCAACTAGAATGCTGTAATAGGGTGCTATTGTATCGATGAATAACACCGCTACGCTATTATAGCCGAATCAATTATAGCGCGCCATTCCTCTCTTCTTTTCGCTGTCTGGCGCCAGTTGGAAATACCAAGTGAACCCAGGTCACTCTCCACCTGATCCTTCCAACGGAGGGGAGGTCTCTCTTCCTCTGCTTCCACCAGCGGGTACTGCATCAAATACTTTCAAAGCTGAAGTGCTTTCATCCATTCGAACGACATGACCTAGCCAGTGTGGCCCCTGTCTCATCATTCGATGAACTATGTCAATATCATCATATATCTCGTACAGCTCTTTGTTTCATCGTCTGCGATATTCGCGGTTGCCAATGCGCAAAGGGCCATAACATCGTTCACAAAACTTCTCTCTCGAAGGCTCTTAGGATCGAATTCAAAGTGAGGACAGAGGACTTTACTTTTCAATTGCCTACTCAGTTCAAAGTAATAAGAGCGGTAAGAATGATTCTGTGTTGGATTTCGTGGCTGACATTATTATTGGTGTTAATGCCGGTCCTTAGATAGACGAAATTATCTGCGACCACGAAGTTATGGCTGTCAACAGTGACAGTCGAGAATGGGATGAATGTTTGTTTCATGAGAGGAGATATTTCGTCTTGTCCTCGTTTACTACCAGACCCAATTGCTTCGCTTCTTTATCAAGTCTGGAGAAAGCAGAACTAACGGCGCGGTTGTTAAGGTCTATGACATTAATATCATCGGCATACGCCAATAGTTGTACACTCTTGTAAAAGTTTGTACCTTCTCTTTTCAGCTCTGCAGCTCTTATAATTTTCCCAGCATCAGATAGAAGTAGTCAGCTTGTATGAAACCTCATTCTGACTACACTTCTGGTGTTGTCTAGCGTCAGTTTACATAGCCGTATAAGTTTTGCGGGAATACCAAAATCAGACATAGTGGCGTAAAGGCAGCTTCTATTCATGCTGCCGAAGGCTGCTTTAAAATCGATAAAAAGGTGGTGCGTGTCGATTCACTTTTCACGGGTATTTTCCAAGATTTGGCGCATATTGAATATCTGGTCAATGGTTGACTTACCAGGTCTAAAGCCACACTAATAAGGTCCAATCAGTTTGTTGACGGTGGGCTTCAGTCCTTCACACAATACGACCTTATATGTGACGTTAAGAAGGCTTATTCCACGGTAATTGGCGCAGACTGTTTGATCACGCTATTTGTGGATTACGCAGAGCACACTTGGTTTCCAATCGTGCATGCTTTCATCCGACCAAATTTTGTAAAGAAGCTGATGCTGCCGGGTAACGGAACAACTTTTCCATCGGCATCAATTGGATTTTCGGGTTCACCATCTCCGGGTGTTTCATTTTCACTGTCATTCAGCAGGTTGGAGAAGTGTTCTCTGCATAAATTCAGTATACTGTGTGCATATGTCACTAGATTACTACTTTGGGTCCTACAAGAGTGTGCTCCGATCTTAAAACATTCCGTAAGTCGACGTACCTTTTCGTAGAATTTTTCAGCAAATGCGTCTTGCTTCCCTCTTCAGCTCTCGGTATCTATCCCACCCGGCACGTGTTGTGGTCGATCGTAAATTTGTTTTCTCTCCATCGCGACATCGTACCATCTGTTTCTGCGACCTTGCCGAAATCCAATAGTTTCATTTGCAGGGAGTTTGAAATTCCGTCACACAGTTCCCTTATACCGAATTGATGATGAGTGCTCTCAGATATCAGGAGTGCACGCCGAGTAGAAAATCGTTCGGATGTTTGTTGTGATTGCATCTTTTCAACGTCGAACCTTCCTTGTGTTTGTTGACGGGAGTGCTTTCATACAGGGAGGCGTGAGAGTATCTTCGCTGCGACTAGATACATGTCTTCCGTCTATCACAACATGATCGATCGGCGAAGACGATCATTCTGAACCTATTTGGGGGTGTTTCGTCGTGGAGGCTGAATTTTCCGACAGCTGAGCCGAAGATACCTTCTTTGCCCACCTTGGCGTTGAAGTCGCCAAGCACAATTTTGACATCGAGGCGGGGGCAGCGCTCATAAGTGTGCTTGAGGCGCCCGTGATGTTAAAAAATTTGGAGAGACGTTCATCCACCGGAGTGAATGCAAGTACTCGGCTACGTAGCCTCTCTCCCACTACGAATCCGACACCAAATTTGCGCTCCTTTATATTGCCGCTGTAGTAAATGTTACAAGGACCCACCTTCTTCTGTCCTTGTCCAGTCCATCGCATCTCTTGGACGGTGGTGATGTAAGCTTTTAAGTTTCTGAGGACATCAAGCAGCTGGACAGCGGCACCTTGCCAATTAAGGCACCGGACATTCCATCAAAAGGGGGGCCTCTCATCCGAGGCTGGAATTGGATTTTCATTGGAATTAAGTTTTTCATGTGGTGGGTCCCAAACTTTACGCACAACCGCATGAGGTTCGCCTTCTCACTTTAACTCGCCTCCAAACGGATGTTTGTTGGCTACCCAGGGGAATGGTAGTCAAAAACTTTCCTCACTTGCGTGAACTTCTGCACATGGTCCCATCCCCCATACATACAAATGTATATACACATATGCATATGTTGTTATCTTACCTTATTTCTTGATTTAATGTTTCTCCTACTCTGCTACAGCTGATAATGAAATTATTAAGAAACATATAATTAATTATTAGAAATTTTATAAAATAACGCATCTCACCTCTCAGCGTCTTCGGTTGTAAAAGTAAATGGCGGAAAATTTTCAAAAGCCATATTTGAATTATGTGTATACGTAAATCTCTTTCTAACACACTAAATAATCAAATTCGATACATGTTACTCGTCTTAATACAGAAGCTGCCTACAGGAACGAAAAAATAGTTTTGTGGATGTAGTGGTAAAGCAGCAAAATTTTACGATATTAGTTGCGAAATGGTTACCTCCGTCTTGCAGGGTATTTTGATAACTACTTTAACGTTAATATTTCCAAATGTTTCAACTCATATGTATATTGTATTAAGATTTTTGCATTGTAGATTTATTCAAAATTTTCGTTTGAACAAAGATGCGTTCAAATATTTCAATACATATTAAAAAATGTACACGTAGGTAATACAAAATATTTTAGGCCAAGCCATAAAACGGCTCTAAGGGCCGATTTTTCGAGTGTCTGTTAAAGTTTAACTTCTCTTTAAACACGTTTTCGTTTTCTCCACTGACTGTACGTGGCTGTAAAATTTAATAGGAGGTCAAAGCACTGGTTACCATTTTTTTTTAGACAGCGACATCTGTTCTGTTTACAATAATCTTTCTATAATATAAAAATGAATCGCAAAATGTGTTGGTAAGCGCATAACTCAACAACGCCTGGACCAATTTGGCCAAATCTTTTTTTAAAATGTTCGTTGAAGTTCAAGGATGGTTTTTTTTTCCAGAATTAATGCTGGAAAAACCCTAAAAATAGCCCTTTTCTTTTTCCCATACAAATGATTTGTAACTAAAACGTAGTCAATTTGAGCTTTATTGCTATGGTATAAAGTTCATATTAAATTACAAGCACTCACTGTTGTCTAAGCAATGTAGGTGTGTTCCTAACGTCAAAGATCATATCTATCAAAACAATGTGCGTGTGTGCGTTGGAGCACAGAATACATAGTTGGAGGAGTTTAATGTCGCGTTCCGAAACTCGCGTTTCTTTTGTATTAGTTTCGGCACGCGAGATAAAATGCATCAGTTTCCACGTCATTACATCAGTCAAACAAAAATCGCGTTTCCAACAGTGTTTTATTATTTTTAATATCCAAATTTTAAGTACGGCTTAAAAGGATTTGACTTCAAGTCATATCAAATTAAAAAAAAAAATTTTATCGCAATTTTCGACGACAGGCCTCCCGACGCGTGGTGCATCTTTGACATCGAAATTACCGGAACGGAACCTAGAAAACCACTTTTGTGCTACACGTTCGTTTACAGTGTCGGGCCCATAAACTAAATTAATTTTTTCTGCCGTTTTGGGTGCTTTTTCGCCTTGATCGAAGCATGATGTTTTTTTAATAAGGCGATTTTAATACCGGTGTTGATTTTTTTGACAGCTTTTCCTTTTTTGGTTTGCCATTCATAATTAAGAGACTTACTGCGGAACAACGTTTGCAATTGCTGATGTTCGAGGACCGAAATGCTGTTGCTGCTGTGCAGAAGAATAGGGAAGCAGAAGGCCCGAATGAGTCCATTCGCCATTTCGCGTATCAATTGGTGCTGTGCCCACCCACTTTATGGAAGTTCTTGCCGACGGTCTTGGTTAGCGGGCATACGAAATTCAACTCGTGCAAGAATTAGAGTCGAATGACTATTAAGAACGTCGTACATTAGGTCTCGGTTTTCATAAGAAAATTTTCTTCAGTTATTAAGCTAACTTTGGGTAATATGGATACGCCGGCCATAATTTTGCAGTCAATGGGTAGCAATGATTAATGTGCGTGTCTGAAGTAGAGGATATTGATGTGGACTACCTTTGGTCCCAACAAGACGGCAATACATGTCGTACAGCCAACAAAATAATCAAGAAAACTTTTGGTGAACGCATTGAGCCTGTGACGTGGCATCCAAGATTGTGTGATTTAACACCGCTGGACCATTTTTTGTGGAGATATGTGAAGTCAAATGCCTTGGGAGAAAATATTCGGCGCGTGATCTATTCAAAATGCTGTCGAAAATTGGGCCTCTCGGCTTGATTTTTCGAGGCGGCTGCAGCGGTCACTTACCCAAAATCATTTTTAAAACATAATGGCAAGCCCTTATCTTTATAATAATTTTAAACTCTTAACCATAATATAAAATATATAATAATATTAATGTGACGCGATTACCAATACAATTTCCAAGCGCCTTTAAGCAGAACTTTTTCTTGATTGTCCCCCTCCATACCAGTGTTCTGCAAGTTACTCGAAATAAGGTCACACTTGGGAATAGTATTAGACTGAAAGTGGTCTTGGATGCTCGATGTGGAGAATAGAGCGAAGAAGACATCAGCAGCTCTTTACACATATGAAAGATGGTGGGGCCTTTACTAACTTTTTCGCATTGGATCTTCATTGCTTAACACCTCACAAGAATAGGCTATGTTGTCTTACGCTTGACTTTCGGGAAGCTACTGACAACTACAATAAAGCCAATCAGATGGAGTGAGGGACTTAAGTTTTCAGACAAAGCTGTTCATGTATTAACAGATGTGCAACAGAGAAGCGTTGCAGGGTACAGCTAGTATATTATATAAATATCATGGAAAATAAGGTTTGAAGAAGCCTTTGCTTGTCATATTGCTAAGAGAAATTTAAGAGAATTTACTTTATTTACGTTCAGAACAGCTGATTTATGTTGTTCCTTTCTTCCTCTTTGCAGCATTGCCACCTTTTATCTAATATTAAATAAACATTTAATATTTTTTTGAATTTTTTTAATCTGGAATCTAGTACTACAGACAACCATATTCCGGGCCCCAGCGAAGTCGATCAGCCTCAACCCATTAGGGGATGTTTCGTTGGGGAGGCCTAATTTTGCGACAGTCGTACCAAAGATACCCTCTTTGCACACTCTGACATTAAAATCGCCAGGCACGGGTTTCACATCGTGGCGGGGACAGTGCTCATAGGCGTGCTCCTGGCGCTCATAAAAGGCATATTTGGCCAAACCGAGTAAGTCGCAGTGGCTCCACTGAAGCTTCCTATCTTTTAGCAGTGACCCAAGGCTCCACACGGGTTGGTTACCGCATCTTGCACAAGGGTTGCTCACGTTTCCAGGGTAGGAGTTGAGTATATCGATTGTAACAGAATACTCAGAAGCTTGACTATACCACATTACACCACAAATTCATTTCGAATATGTTTTAATGATGTTCTTGAAGATTTATCAAAGAAGCAGGATGTGTGGAGTTTAATAAGTGCACTTGAGCAATTTGCGTGTGACCTAGTCGAAGCCTCGTAATTCTTAAGATGTCTTCTTGTTTAGTTTCCATTGGGTACACGAGTTTTCTCCTATTGACGTTGACTGTGGCGTGGTAATGAGAGTACTAATTCCATTTAAGTAAGGCTTTATTATGAACATACACGTATTGTTTTATTAGACGCTTCAGATTACTATTTTCAAGAGACTGGTTCCTTATGAAGGCTTTTTGCTGCTGAGTCAGCAAACTCATTGCCTTGAACTCCACAGTGCCCAGGTACCCACACCAACTTAATTTTTGATTGTGTTTTATAAGCAATTCTCAAATGCTGTTTACTAAAACATTGTTATTCGTAAATGCAGAATTTATCTTCATTCTTTGAAGCTATTAGAGCTGCTTGATGTATAGCAAAGATTTCACTATTAAATGTTGAACAGTAGGCCTTCAGATATGACAGCGAATGACGATGAAAAACTCGTTATCGAGCCATCGGTGAATATGAATTTGAATGACCTTAAGTTTAACTTTCACTTGTGTTCAAGCAAAATATGACTGTAAATAACAGAATTAATGTGTTGCTCCACTACCACCACATTTTCGTTTAAAGGGTACCTTAACTATTTAATGGAATCGTTGATATCACTAAATTTATTTTAACTGTTGCGAAATGTTGCGTTGGCAACCCATCGCATTTTGTCATTTTTCTTTGTTCTCTATTCTCAATTCTTCTTGCTTTAATTGCAAGTGTCAAATTCCATCTAAATTCTCTTTCATTATATTTTATGGTTGTTCAAGTGCGCATAGGCGCCGCAGATAAATCAAAATGTAAGTTTTTTATATTGAAAATGTATTATTTTAAGAAAACTAAAACTTGTAAATTTGATTATATTTGATAAAAATTTCAGCTCGTTGAAAAGGAGACTAGGATATTGTTTTAAAATGGGAGACTCCGAACATATTAATATGCCAGCTGAAGATAGCGGAGTAGCAGCAGCTATAAGCATTGATGAGGCTGACAGAATTGGCATCGTCGCAGCTACAGCAGTAGGATCACCTTTCGCATCTGCAAATCTGCCGCACTGTCACGCATCAACGCCTATAACTCATCCTTCGATGTTTACGGTACCACTTGTGAAAAATGCATCTATATTAACATCCGTCCATGGGACTCAACCGCATTCAATGCTATATTCCTCGAATGCACCACCGCTTCCATTCGCGCCAATGAGCGCGTACTTGCCCGTCAATGCCATCGGGGCCGTACATAACCTCACCTCTGCTGCCATGCCGTTTAGCGCGCTGTCGTACGCAACATTCGGCAGCGGCGTTCGGCCATTTTATTCGCAATCAGTTACGAATAGTTCTACAGTGCCACCCCCAAATAACTTAGCCTTCGTGCAAACGAATACGTCACATTTTGAGCAACCGAACACGATGCCCGCATATTCGGCCCGAATAGTACAGCCAACATTAGCTTAACTCCAATGCAGATTTCCAGTCGACAAGTTATGACACAAGATCTGCCCAATTTCTCGGGCAAGCCTTGTTTATCGCGAATTACGAGCAGTCCACCGAGCGATGCGGATTCACCGATCAAGAAAATTTAATCAGACTGCAGAAGTGCTTAAAGGGTCCAGCCCTCGAAGCAGTACGTGGTAGGTTAATGATGCCATCAACAGTGGGGCTAGCTATCAATACACTGAGAATGATCTACGGTAGACCAGACATTATTCATCAAACAATGCAGTTGAAGTTGAGGCAAGAGCCTCCGGTCAGGGCAGACAAATTGGAATTTGGCATTCTTCGAGTAAAGGGAAGAATCGATTTCATAGAAGGTGTGGCTGTCAATGTAAAGCAGCCAGTAATACTTCCGAAAAACCACGCAGTCATAGAAAATTTCATCACCATCATAACGGAATAACAGTGAATTAGGTGCGACAACGGTTCTGCGTAGCTGCGCTGCGCGTGTAAGTAAGAGAGTGTGCCAAAAGATGTCAGATGTGCCGCAATCGTAATGCAAAGCCGCAACCATTCCATTCACGTTCACGGGGTAGACTATTTCGGGCCCATCGACGTAGCTGTTGGACGCCGCCGAGAGAAGCGCTGGGGTGCATTGTTTACACGCCTAACCATTTAGAACGCTAAAGCAGTTCGTATGTCGCAGAGGCGTACCGAAACACATTGTGTCAGATAATGGGACAAATTTTCGTGGCGCTAGCCGAACACTTATCGAAGACATTGAAAAGGTGTCGTCCGTTGACCTAAAGAAGAAACATCCCCTAATCGAATGGTCCTTCAACCCGCCTTCAGCTCCCTACATGGGTGCGGCATGGGAACGAATGATACGTACGACAAAATCCATTTTAATGGATATCACGCACGACTCTACCCCACGGGAAGAAGTTTTGAGAGCTACTCTTACTGACATCGAAAATATTCTAAACTCTAGACCGCTAACGTATGTGCCTTTGGATGCTACAGACGGCGATGCACTAACGCCCAATAATTTTCTGCTAGGAAGCTCGAGTGGAATTCGCGAGTCTGGTTGTGACGATGACAGCGGTACAGCCCTCCGACGATGCTTTCGCATTTGGAATCAACTAGCTAACCAATTTTGGAAGCGATGGATCAGAGAATACCTTCCATGCCTAACCAGACGGGCTAAGTGGTTTCATCCGCCGATACAACCAATTGAAGTAAACGACGTCGTAATCATTGTTGACGATAATGCGAAGAGAAACTCATGGCCATATGGAGTAGTAATAGACCTTCATCGCGGAAAAGATGGACATGCCCGTAGCGCTGTGGTGAGGACAATAAACGGCATGTGTACTCGACCTGTGGTTAAGTTGGCATAACTATGTAGATATCACGAGCCCAAATTGAGTTGGTAAACTTCATACGAAAAGTCGTAGGAAATTTACGAAGGGGGGTATGTTGTGAAATGTTGTGTTGGCAACCCATCGCATTTTGTCATTTTTCTTTGTTCTCTATTCTCAATTCTTCTTGCTTTAATTGCAAGTGTCAAATTCCATGTAAATTCTCTTTCATTATATTTTCTGGTTGTTCAAGTGCGCATAGGCGCCGCAGATAAAACAAAATGTAAGTGTTTTATATTGAAAATGTATTATTTTAAGAAAACTAAAACTTGTAAATTTGATCATATTTAATAGAGATTTCAGCTCGTTGAAAAGGAGACTAGGATATTGTTTCAATTGCGGGCCGCCAATTGCCGGAATAACATTAACAAAATTACATTTGAGCACTTCTTTTGTTATCGTATCATTCATATTAAAGCATTAATATTATTTTCATTTTAATAATTTGCTTGCTAGATTTTACTGTTTGAAATTTTCACAAAACGAATTTGCAACTTTCTCTAAAAACTAAACGTCAAATATGCGCTCCCTCGCTACTAATTTTAATGGCTTTTTAGCACCGAACAAAACTAATCAAACTAATAATAATCGTTAACAGATAATGTTAAACGTTAAAATTGTAGTGAGCTGTTAAATCATAACAGACAGCCGTTTTAAAATTAACGTTACGATGGGTTTTATGCGGTTTCAACGTTAACGATTTCATTTCGTTTTCATACGTAGGCTGCTATATATATGTCTGGCCAAATAATGAAAACACGAATATTTATCAACGAAAATGGTTTTATTATTTTTCAAAATATTCTCCATCAAGATTTATACACTTTTGCATGTGCTCAAACCAATTTTCGAAGCACTTTTTCCCTCCGATTGGGACACCTCCAAAACATGGTTTTTGAATGCTTCAACAGCATCTTCTGGCGACGAAAATCGTTGACCAGGCATTATTTTCTTGATGTGTGGGAATAAAAAGAAGTCATTGGGTGCCAAGTCAGGGCTGTACGGCGGATGACCCATCAATTCGACGTTTTGGCCGGTCAAAAAGGCGTTGGTTTGAGCCGATGTGTGAGAGCTCGCATTGTCATGGTGCACAATGATTCGTCTTTTCTTGTTCGTTTTTCGAATTTCTCCGAAGACTTCAGGCAAACAAATGGTGGTGTACCACTCAGAATTGACCGTCCTACGTTGCTCAAGCGGAACAATCGCCACATGACCAGTTTTGCCGAAGACACAGGCGACCATTTGCTTCGAAGTGCTTCTTCCACGAACAACTTTCGTTGGATTTAGTTCGTCTTGGAAGACCCACACGGTCGATTGCTGTTTTGTTTCGGGCTCATACGTATAGATTCATGATTCGTCACCTGTGACGATCTTACAAACGTCTTTTGAAGCACCGCGATCGTATTTTTTCAGCATTTCTTTACACCAACCCACACGAGCCTTTTTTTTGAGCGATTGTCAAATTGTGCGGGATCCAACGAGAACAAACCTTTTTTAAGGCCAAGTGTTCATGCAATATCGAATGTATGCTGGTGGGAGAAATGCATAGACATGCCTCTATCTGAAGGTATGTTGCATGACGGTCTTGCATTATCAGTTCACGTACGGCATCGATGTTTTCTGGCACAACGGCTGTTTTTGGACGACCTTCACGGAATCTTTGAGCGAGCGTCGGCCACGATTGAATTCGTTGTACCAGTTTTTCACAGTGCTATAGGATGGTGCTTCATAGCCATACAAAGATTTTAGTTCATCGATGCACTCGTGATAATCCACGTCGAAAGTTGTGAAAAATGATTGCACGAAAATGTTCACGAGTTAATTCCATCTTTTGGCCGAAATTAATTTTTTAATTCCCTGTAAATAAAACAATTCACGATTAAATGACAAAACGTTCTGAGTGATGTTGTGCTAATAAATGTCAAACTTTCCAATGGAAATGTCAGATTGCACCTGGCAACACTTAGTGTTGCCTAGGCCAGACCTATATATAGCAGCCTACGTAACATGGCGCCGAAGAGAAACGATTTCACTTCGTTGAGTTAATTTTTGTTATTAGCGAAACGTAATGATATCCAAACATATGTCAACAAATAAAGTACATATGCCTAATTATGGCCAATAATGCTTTACTTCATGCGCTTCATATTTTATATGATTTTTCAAACCCGTTACAAGAATTGAAGTTTTTGGGTACAGTTTGACCATTGAACTTATGCCTATTTCCACCGAGCACTTAAATACATTTAAAGCCTCTGTTAAGTGAATGAAATGTCAAACGTTTCCACCGAAAGTGACTTAATTCAAACAGCTGATTTTTGTTTATATTTCCTGTTTGCAAAATTTGTCACAACGATTGAAATCATGAATTCATTTTATTTGGCTATTTATGGAATCTTATGATTTGGAAGTGCATATAATTGCTAATGCAAAAAAGTAATTTTTGCAGAAAAAATTTCACCATGCAAAATAAAAGTCTCGTCCCTCATTAAATCCGAAAATACACGACTCTGGCAAGAAATATACCGAAACTTCCGAAATGTTTACATTAGTAGTGACAGCATCGACTGTTAACGTAACATTTTCTGTTAAATTACCGAAAGGTAGTTAACTCACTTTGAAAAGTGAGTTAACACACTTTTATACAACAACAAACACATGGGAATTCACGCATTTAAATGCGATGTTTAAATGCATTTAAGCTCAAATGCATTTAACGTCCGATGGTAATAGGCTATTAGTATATGATTCTGGATGAAAATGCACATATACACGTAAATTTGATACGTATTTGATATCCAAATTTCGGAAAGGCTTTGTAAAATAAAAAGGGAGAAATATGATTGTGCAGATTAGGGCTACAAAACAATATAATTTCAATTCGCGTACTTGACACTAAATTTGTTGAACGTGCTAGAATTCCTGACTGAAAAGTTACTTGAACAAACTGTCAGTCCGTTAACAAGCACTGCACTTAATGCAACAGTGAGAAACAAATTCGAAAAACATTCTTGAAAGCTTTTACGACAAGGAGCATTTCGAACATGCGTCCATTCTCTTTTTAACCGTTGTGAAAGTGATTTCTCACTAACCCGACATTTGAAATCTGCAAATTGTATTTATTTTAACATTTTTTGGAAAATAAATTTCTTGGTAAGTACTAAAGATTCTTTCTTTTAACATTAATTGATATTGTTTCATACGGTAAAGCTGTGTTAAGATTGTAAGCCAAGTAACGGTTCTTGGCGTAAAAATATATACCAATTAAGTAGGAAACATTAATTTTTGGTTATATTTCATTGCCAAATTCTTTTAAAATACTTTTAACAACGTAATAAAAACTTATATTTATATGAAACATCTCGTCCTTAAGTAAAATGAATGAGCATACATACATATATAGGTTAAAAAAAGCAGTGCTTTATTTTTTCGGTTTTGTCGAAATTGTTTTTTTTTTTTTTTTTTTTTTGCTTATAATGGAAATTAATTTAATTATTTTAATTATTATAGTCTTGATCATATTCTATATCGTAAGATGTTACGGTTAAAAGAAGCTATATGTAGAAAAAATGATTTGCATATTTCACGTATTTTGTTTTTGATTTTAGCATACCATTCCCAAATTTGTCTGTTACTTAGAAAAAGACAATCTCTTACATCATTGTAATGATACCAATTGACACTGGTATACATTTGAGAAAAAAAATTTAATAAAAAACAAAACTCTCGCAAAGGCTTTTAATAGTAACTGTTCGTCGTGAAATGTATCGTTTTATTATATATGCTTATAAAAAAATCATTAACTACATTTTTAGAGATACAATTTTCAGCTATTGACTTCTATATGACATCATTGATGAACTTCACCTTCAATGTCTCCTTATAAGTGACCAGCATTCAACTTGATAATATTGTAACGAAAATTAAGTTTAGTTCACTGAAATATATAAGTACCTATAACCGGTTCCATTTTTTTTCCTTTGGGCATAAAAATGATGTCGCATTTTGAGTTTTTAATGGGACTTATCTTATCAGCATCGTTTCCAAGCTGGTCTTTATCCATTCCAATTCTAATTATATTATCACGATTATAGCACTAACAATTTTAACGGAATCAACTGAAAAATATGCACACTCCGTTGTCCTTTCTGCCATATGTAACTTGGTAGTGGTAGTTGTTGTAGCGGTTATCCAAACCCGGTTAGGTACAGGCAGTCAATCTAATGAGTTAGGTATGACGGGGTCGAGCCTGGATAAGTAGGAGTTTAACCTGCTACAATATCCAGACCTGTATCATGGCAGTAAGTTTCCATCATGGAACATATCGTGGAATCCAAGCGGAAGCAGGTAATGTTCAATTTTAATTCCTTTTCATGTCTACTTTTATTTTACCTTGCTGATGTTTTATTCCAACACCTGTTTCAACGTCCGAAATTTGTTGCTGATTTTAGCGGTCAAAATTTCCTTTAAATGTTAGCATTCTGGTGGTGGCATTCCTTTCGTTTTCATTAACAGAGACACATTAGCCTGAACTTGAGCTTCACAGTGGGTTAGGGGCTCAAGAATTTACCGTTGGTAAGGCATGCCTTTTGCAAGAGGCGACTAAAATCCAATAGTTCCCGCGACAGTCGGGTCTTTATACCAACGCCCGTATTTTTATCCGGCCAAGAACTGTCAATCCAATTCGGGGAATATTTTACAGTTACAACAACACTACCACTTGCAAAAAAAACAGTTTTTTTTATTATTAATAAATAAATGAATTCAGTATTATACGAGAGGATTGTAAAATAATTATTGTGTAATGCGGTTTTAAATAAAACATTGATATTCAACCTCATATATGAATATTGACTTATTGCAAAATAAAATTAGATTTAGCCCATCTAGCTGCTGTCACAATGAGGGTGATGTATTCTTAAGCCATCCAAATGAATGACGATTAACAAAATAAATAGGTCTTTATACAGGAACGACAGCCAAGGGCCGTCACTCCGGTGTGCGGTTACAACAAAAGCAAAATAAATGTTCATTTAAAAACGACAAATTGGGGCAAAAGAAATTTTACATAAATCTTCGTCCATGCAGAGGACTAAAAAAAATATATATAAATATTTACATACTGATACTGATATACATTGTATATTATTTGGCGGCTAAGCATGTATAATTAAATCATTGTTGATTTTTTGAATAGGTACAATTAATATGTAAAAATGTGAAAACTGTAGCTTTTATTAAAATAATTCAAAGCAAAAATACAAGCTATAAACGAATTCAAATGGAACTGCTATAACAAACAGCTGTTATAAATCTTGTTCGCTTAATTAGTTTTACAATCTCTGAATAAAACTAATCACTACCAAAACAATTTAACTTAAAAATCGCTCTTTCACAAAAAAGGAACGATGTCGGGTATAGTCATTAACCCAGACATTAAATTGGTTGTCTTTTTGAAAATCTTGATCGATAGATGTATCTACATATACTGGAACTGCATATATTTCAATTCCTTTTTACCAGATTTGGCATGTGTATGGATAAAACATTTTTCTAAGCTAAACAATTATTATTTTTTATTTTACAACTTTTGCACCGCTTTTAAACGTTCAAAAAATATATTGTATATTTATAATAAGCGAATACATGTAAGCAGAAATGAGAAAGTTTAAAGAAAAATCGTGTGACTAAATTTTACTCATGTAAATCGATTTCAAGCTGTGTAAAACAGCCCCTTTTGTACAGAATAAAGTCTGATAAACTTTCATAACATTCTCCTGATCCAAATAGGGAAATATTTCGCGGTTGCAACAACAACGTTAAGGTCCTAGAAGGAAAATGTGCCATCGCTGTCATGAACCATTTTTTTTTTTTTTAAATTAAAAATGCGTTTTTTATGCATGAGAAGGGTGTATTGATATCTCTTATAATATTTTTAGAAAAATTGATCTCAATCCATTATTGCTACTACCATTGCTCGTCATTTCTTACATATAAGTCATTAGAAAATATTAGGGTTTTACAAACTTGGTTACGCGGCTGAAACCAATCTGGATCGTCCCGGATATTAACATAATGAAATAATATACAGGTGTAGTAAGTAAACAATTGTCCCTTTTCCATACGGTGCCTTAGCAAGAGATGTTGCTTTTATAGAATTATATTCCCATATTTAAATAAAAATCTTAGAAAAAAAGGGAGAATTTAAAGTTTTTGATCACTGAGAAGAGTAGGCATTATTGGAGGTATTTCAATGTTTGTTTTAACGACATTCCATTGTAAATAAGTGTTTTTCAAACTTTTTGTTAAAAATTATAGTAGGAACAATATAACACGTTAAGAATTGAATATAACATACATTTTGTTATATGCAAACTTACAATAAATGGTCGTCGTTGTTAACGAAAGGGAAAATTTGTTGTTGACCTATCGGTGATCAGCGATTTTTTTTAGTTTCATATAATTTTGTAGTTAATTTGATATTGTTTTAGATCCCGTGGTTGGAAGTTAATTGTTATTTACCGCATAGTCGTAAATCGATCTTTGTAGATTATTTTAAACTGAATTGATTAGAGGTCTTATCATCCCTTAAAGATCATTTAGACCCATTTTATTGTGTTCGTGCAAAACCAATGTTTTAGCAAAGATTTTAATACTCATTCCACCAGCTTTTATCTTCCAAGTCTTATTTCTGCATTGAGAACTAATTACATTAAATAAATAAGTAATTTCCTTCTCTATTTTCAATGTAATCTATAGCAGCTGGTGGGTAAACCTGTAACTGTTTAGTGTAAGAGAGAAGTATAACCGCGACATTCCATGATAGATCTCGGATTCAGGGTAGACCACTGAGTGTGTCCCTGGGTTTTAGTTCTGGCCCGACCAACATCCAAAATTATAGAAAATCCATATGAAAAAATTTACTTAATCTTTTCTAATTGCGGTCGTCATTCGGTTGGGAATGTTACGACCTTCAATTGCGTTTCTGACATGAAATAAAAGCTTCGATTACAAATTTGTCAGATGTTTTCGAGGTAGCCTAAAATTAAGTCTAGGTCTGTACATTTGTTGGGGGAAACATCAAGACGCAGATTATAAATAGGAGGAACTCGGCTGAAAAACACTTCAACAGTTATAAAGCGCCAATTATATATGTAAATAATGTTTGAATACATATTTACTTACTTGAAAGTTTTTAATGATTTGCCTATAGGGGATGAAAAAAAATATATGCTTTAAACTAGTTCAAAATTGATTTGGAAAAGATGTGCGAACTTTGAGTTGTCCAATTGCATAATTTTAATATAATTTAACAGTAACAGATTTGGTTGGAATATCATATTTTAAGGAATTTATCAAAAATACTGACGAATATGGCGAGTATTTATCTGATTTCGTATTGATATTTAAAAAGATTTGAAAAATGCATAGCACCTTTTAATAAAGATCATTAATGTTATAAAAAGTATAAATTTCAAAGTATTAATGCAATGGCAAATGAAAATGCTGAATTTTTTAATTTTATCAAATAAGTTTTTATTTAAACGATTTCTTGAACTTCTTTGGATCAAAATACATTTCAAAAATTTTCTCATACATCATAAATGTATATTTGCATTTACGTACATTTTGTAATTCTAAGAAGGTGTTCTTTCTAATTACTGTGTAAATACCATTAAAACTTTTATTTGAATTTAAAACTGTATATCATGTACTACTCAACCACCTACATACATACATGCATAGAAAGTGTGGCATATTTTTGTAGTCATTCTACATTTTTTTTTTTTTTTTGTTGCAAAAAGATGCTCAAATATCGATGCACATGATAAACCTATACCCTTTTAGCTTATTAAGTTTCTTTGTTCTTTTATTAATAATAGTGTGAACTTTATTTATTATTGTTAATACAATTAAGAAAGTTACAATATAATGGTATTTGCTTTCCGTGAGGGTGATGATGATGATGATAGTTGTATATGCTTCACTTGACGAGTTTTAAACATGTGATGACATCAAATAAAGTATTTTCTATAATTTCTTTATACGAACTACTTAATGAAGTTCGTGGATTGTATCGGTTAATTATATATATATTTTTTTAATATATAAACTGTTATAATTTTGCAAAACTTGGAAATAGTTTTGAAAATATTGGAAAGTGATATAGACTTGCACTTTCGCTTTCATTTTGTAAAAAAAAAAAATTTTAATTTAATCAAACAACAAAAATATACACATTACTTAGCAGTTGGGACTACTAAACATTTTATATATACGACAAGGGCTGTTGCATTGGCTATGCTAGTGTGGTTTTAGAAGCTTAAAAGTTATGACCTGAAATCAATTGCTTCTTTTTTTCTTGTTCGTAGATTCTGCTGCTGCTATTGGGCGGTTTACTCTTCCTTAGTATTATAGGATATTTTTTTGTTTCAATGCACCGATTCAATAAAATAATAGTCCTAAGAACAGAAGTAATACAAGTAGCTTGTGATATTTAAACTGGATTTTTTATGTGTCCGCAGTTTCCGTAATTTTTCTTACTATGTGATTATTAAATTGTATGTAGCTTCAAACTTATTTTAATTCTTGATTTATCTTTTATTTGCTTCTTTAATTTCATTTCTTCAAATAGTTTGGGGGGTTTTTTTTGTTTTGATATATTGTCTGCATCACATATGCAGTACTTTTAAGCCAATGTTGGGAATTGACGTTCATCATTAACTTTTGGTGCGACATTTTGCTGTCTGAATCCACCGAAGTTACGCTTGCCACCTCGGCCTGGGTTAACACCGCCGCGTCCACCACCAGAAACAGGTGGCCGTTCAGTACCATTATAATTGTTGTTAGTATTAGCGTTGGGTATAGGAGCAACGCCTCCTGGGCGAGGTCCGCGTCCACGCCCGCGTCCACCGAAGCCAGCGCCGCGACGACCGTCATTAAAATTAAATTGTATGTCAAGCACACGTTGTTGGCGCCCAACTCTTTGTGGATACATGGCAGGATCGTATTCAAGTTCCTCTTCACTTTCATTTTCCTTTTTCTTGTTATTGTTTAAAACTACCATTTTCTTCCATTGGGTCGTGTCTTCACCTGAAGTGAATTCACAGGGTTAAGTACTTTTGCGATTGTTATTTTTTCTATGCTTACCTTCGCCAGCTTTACGGATGTTAAATGTTGGCTTAACTCGTTGTTGTTTCTGCGCTTTCCATTCATCCAGCGTTAATTCTTTGGTTTCTTCTTCGATCGGTGACTGTTCGGTTTGTTCATTACCAGATTCTTCAGCCTTATCAGTAACATTTCCAGCTTCTACATCACTCTTATTGACGTCATCAATGGCTTCTTTAACCGATCCCCAATTATGTGCTCCAGCGCCGTCACGTTTATCAACAGCTTTCACACCTGCAAATGGTATTTATTTATTGTGAAGCTCATTTTTTCAATATATTTTATTAATAAAAATAATTAGATTTTTTGGAATATATATGGATTAGATAGAATCGTATCATATAGCGGTTTCAGTGCAGAATAAAAATGGCGGACATATTCTTTTGATATTTTCTGTTTAGTATATAGAAGACTTCATAACCTACTTCATGAAATCATTGACGTTTAGCACGTTTTGACATTGTTCGTTCCATTGTTCTTATACATTTGTAAGTGTATATGTTTCATGTGTGCACATTTTTACAACATGCTTTTGGCTAACACTAATACATATGAAATTTATAAATCTATGTATATATTCGATACAAAATATTCTAATAAATAATGCTTAAATTTTTATTACCAGTTTTGTCTGATCCTGATTGGCGGTCAAATTCCCGCTTACCGCCTCGATTACCACCTTCAAAGTTGCGGTTGCGAGGAGGTCCACGGTTATCGCGGTCCCGAAATTGGCGTGGCTGCTGCTGGGATCCACCTTCAATTTGCGTGCCAAAATTACCAGAGAATCCATTGTCACGAACGTTACGACGATTGTTACGCTGTTCACGAGTTTCTCCGTTTTGCTGCTTGAAATTTAAGTTTCTCGTGCCTTGTTGCTGTTGCCCACCTTGAACGCCATCATTAGTTGGTCCACCAGTACGCTTGCGATTGGCATTAGGAGCTGATCCAGCTTGTTTGCTATTTCTATCTACACCTGTACCTGTCGGTGACTTCTTATTCGATTCATTTTTGTTCAAAGCTGAAGGTTTATTTTCTTTTTCTGCTTGATTGGGTTTTTTATTTGCTTGTGCCCTTGGAGCGCCGTCGACATTTTGTTTATTCGATGACTTTGCGGAGGGTGCACTACCCCCACTGCCACCAGCAGTCTTAACCTGCTTTTTAGATTTGCTTGCAACATTATCTAATGGATCACTAATATCATCGTCCATGAACAAAAGTTCATAACGATTATTTCCAGAGCCATCCATAATTGGCGTTTTTGTGAATTATGTGTATATTGGCTTATTGCTTTTCTTCGGCTAATTCCTTACAAATTTGAACTAACCTTATTTTCTGCTTACTGCTGCACTATAGTAAAGACTAAGAACACATGCCCATCATTGAAAAAGCATGGTATACATATAAGAAGAAGAAGAGTGCTGAATTTTTTGACAATTGGAAGATTCGTTTAATGGTCAACATAGCTTTTACAATGTCAAATGTAGATGGCGCCAAACCTACTGCCAACCACTATCAGACATTTGATGTACCGTTCAGTTTATTACTCAAATTACAAATTTTCCGCTTAGTTTATAAGCTTTTGTCGGTGTATGCATATACCTAAAAAATTTGTAAGTGTAAAAAATTCGTGGAAGTAAAATTTGTGTTAAACGAAAACGCGAGTTAGGATTATTAAAAATGTTTTAATTAGTCGTTGTAATTATTTGTAATCAATAGAATATAGAATTTATTGTGATATTTGATTATTTCCAATTCTAACATACACTAATTTAAGTCTTATCCAATCGAAATTGGATTTGTATCGTCTTCTCATAACCGTAAAGTATTAAAAAAAAAAAATATTGGCGACACTGACAGTACTTTGTCGAATAAAAATTCACTTTTTTCCGTCTTTTAGTCTGAGGTGAGAACTATTTTATTCAATTTCAAAATTTGATGGATGATGAAGTATGCTCAATTTCCATTCAATACTGTACAATCACATGTTTTTACCATGACATTTCGCCGCTTGTTTGCTAGAATGCTTGTATACAAATGCAAAGTAACAAAAAAGATCCAATTGGCATTTCGCGGCTTAAGAAAAATGCGGCTTCGTATTACAATAGCTTCGCTTACTGAAAATGCAGCGTTATCGAGAAAATCGGAAATTAAGAAATGTTTCACACCAGGTTTCTAACCAAACTTTAAATCTATTTTCAGAGAGACCACGGAAAATGTCTGACTGGGGTGAAGAAGTAAGAATTTGTTATTGTTCATAAAAGTTACACATGTATTAATATTTCTCTTCAAATTTAGGATGCCGGCCGTGGGTTTGGTAATGGGAGTACTCAATATAAAGATAGTGAAGATTATGTAGATGATGGAGGAAATGACTATAACGATAATGACGCTGGGGAAGAAAATCGTGGTTTCAGTAGGCGTGGTAGAGGTGGTGGACGAGGTATAATTACTCCTTTTTCCCACAACTGTAACGGAATAAATGAAGATTTTGATATATTAGGCCGTGGTGGTCGAGGTGACAGGCATAGTGATTATGGCGGTGGTCGTAGGAATTATGAAGATAATGAAGATAATGGTGAGTACAATATTTTATTACAAAACGTTTGTATATTATCAGTTTTAATTACGCAGTAATAGGTAATAAGTGTCATAATTTATAAACAATAGTATATATTATTAGTTAAAAAATCTGCTAAATACTATGTCCCTTAGCTTAGTTTTAAGAAGAAATCAAATCAGTCATCATGACACTGATTAAAATGTATGTACCTATTACTTAGCCGGGCTATTTAAAACGAACTAAAGTTTGAAGAGCTTACATTTGTAATTTAATCAAATTTGATGACAATTCGTACGCATTAACAATTATTTATCACAAATTATTAAAAGTTCTAAAAAAAATTATTTGGCTGAAATTGTTCGTGAAATAATGTATCAAACTAGTAGTTAGTGCACTTCACTATTTAAAATCATTTAAATAAAGGGCTTTTGTTATTTTGTTTAAGTATGATATGGTATTACTATTTTTTAAAATAAAATAATATCAAATAATCGGGGTGTTTGGTAACCTTTTTTTTGCTTCAATCGATTTAATTTAAATTGGGAGTATCGTTATAACTCATAAAAAATCTAATTTCAAACAAATTATTCCTCCAATTTATTCTAATTGGATTTTATGATTATTTGCAGAAAAGGTTATTTTTAAAACAAGTTCGTCAACCGAATATTACTGAGATAAAGAACAAACATCACTTCAAAGCAAATAAAATTAAATTTTTCAATTTGAAGCATAATTCTGTATATATGTTAAGCTTGCATTAATATAAGGTACTTATCTTTTAAAAAAGTTTTCAAATGGGAATCGCCTAATCAAACTTTTTGTAATTGAGAAAGACCTTGCTACAAAATTTGTCTTCGATTGCATTGCATGTCTTATGAAATAAGTTCCGTATATAATTACATAGATTTTCTTTGCGATTTTTAATTAATTTTAAAACACAGAGTGAGTTTTTATTTATTTCAGTGCAGATGTAAATTATGAAGACTTCTTCGGTAGTATCAACAGTTTTTTCTTTTGATATTTAAAACAATGACAAGTACATTAAAAAGTAATTCGTAATATTTTTCTTTTTATTATAATGAACGTTAAAACTAAGAGTGGCCCATTCGGTCGCAGTTAATTAGAACCGCCGAAATTATCTGGTCCAACTAAATACAATGTTTTTAAAACTTTAATTCTGAAAGCAGCATCGATTCAAGATTTTGGATGGCTAGAAAGTTTTTAATTTTTTGCTTTTTAGTTCTTTCGGAGGTATAATGTTTATTTAACAAAGTTTTTATTTTATATATGTATTTTTACTAAATATTATTGTTATTTTTTTATGTAGTGTACGACAAAACTAAATCACGAAATCTGATATGTTACTACAATAAGATATTTATATAATTGGAAAAAGCGGTTAGTTCTAATTCCTTGCCACTTCATATTTTACGAATTACACAGGTATTCGATTATTCATTAGTTTCCATTTATCGAGGCTCAACAACGAAAAATTCGAACAAACAAGCTTTTATATTTCATATCATGTTTACATAAAAAATAATATAGGTATGTACATTCATTTGTACGTTTAACAAATTTAACAGAAATTAAAAGTTAAATAGAAACAAAATTATAATAAGAATAAATCTAGCGTTAAAGCGTTTGTAGTTTTCGATTGCCTGGCCTTTTTTCTTTTAGTTTTTTATTTCGTTCTCCAAACTGATTAGGTTGTCAAATACACTTGTCAGTGACATTATGTGTTGAAGGGAAAAGTTTTAATTGAGAAATTAACGCTCTGGCTTGTATGTTGGCTAAAATTTCATCTCCTTCGCCGTTATTATCCTCGTCAGTTCCATTGTTAATATGCGAAACTTCTTTCAATATTTCGTTATCTGTTAATGTACCAGATGTATATACAACGGCTACGTATTAACCCCTGCGGGTTAGGGGTTCAAGAATTTACCGACGGTAAGGCATGCATGTCGTAAGAGGCGACTAAAATCCAATAGTTCCCGCGACAGTCGGGTCTTTATACCGGAACCACCCGGATTGTCTGCAATAGGTGGTGCCTTTTCTCCAAGCACGCCATTCACGGGAAGGGAGTCTTTTAAGGTGTTGACTGACACCTGGTGAATGGCGTTCAGTGCTTGTCTGTACGCCCCCCTGTCCAGCGGTTGTTGCACGTGTCAAATCAAGTACTCCCTTTCTGATGTGCCTAGGTGGGGATGCTCCCTGCTTGCACAGCAAAGCATTATGCTCCTTAACTCGTAGCATAGATGTTACGCTGTGCAAGTGATGCTCCGGCGACATCAGGGGGTTTCCTGTCGCAGTCCTACGGGCGGTGTTCTGACAGGCCTGTAACTTCTTCAACTGCTTCTTGTTCGTCCGCGGCGCCCAGATCGGTGCATCATAGCAACTCTCAAGACAGCCGGTTCTACGCACCGGAGTTGACCCGGATTTTATCCGGCCAAGGGCTGTCACCGTTTCGGCGATCTAATCCCGTTTAGGTCAACAGGTAAGACATAAGACTCATTCGCCTCGCTTTCAGAAATAAAGGCGCGGTTGTTGAGGCCAATGATGTCAATATCATCAACATGCGTCAGTATGTTGGTCAGTTGCGACCATGTTCTGCAAAGAAGTTGATTCATGCACTTAGTCAGTTCCTCCCCACCATATCCGGTAAACCATCAGCTCCAGCCGCTTTCTTGTTCTTCAGGCAAGCATTCGCCATTTGTACTTGGTCATAGTTGGGTAAAGGAGTATTTATTTCTCTACATCGTCATATCGTAGGGTTTTCTTGTTGGCCTTTACATGCTCGTCACTGCCTCCATAATTTCCAGACGCTTTTTATTTATTTGTGAGATGGTTGGTTAAAATACACCCCAATTCATAGTTGATGGATTTCAATTGTTATTGTTGCCGAATAAACGGTTGGTTTTGAAAAATGCATTGTATTTGAAAATTTGAATTTTGAATAATCTCTATATTAAAAAATTTAGCTGATATGAATTCTGAACAGAAAAAAAAAATCATGTTCGCAGACCACCCTGTTTTATCCGAGTTCTTACCGTAAACACAAACCAAAAGACATGCCACTGCATATTTCCTTCAAATGTTTCTATACTAGTAATTCATAGAAGCATTTTCGAAGCGCGAAAATGTAAAAACAGATATAAATTGCAAATATGATGGAAGTGTGTGTCTTCTGTTTGTGAACATTGGCACATTGAACATTGAATCGCTAGTGTTTAATTAGCAGATCTGCTCAGTGGCTGACGTCACACCCTATTTCCTCTCAGTAATTTGCTGGCAGACGCGGGAAGTACGCTGCTTGGTCTTCCGTTGCTGCGACAGCGGGTCGTAACGCACGGTTAGTGTGTGGAGCAGAATTTGGCCCCGTCTCTTTCTACCTGACACCGTCATGGTGCAGGCGGGGGACGGGTCCACCCTTCTGAATTCATGCCGAGGCTAGTAGCAAATTCTTAGCGACGCCATTTTCAAAATTTCTTGGTTAAGTAACTTGGTAGCTTAGCTTCGGATTTGTAAATTTGCTGTTCAGAACACTTCCACACTGGTGGCATTGCCGAGCAATTTGCCCATTATTTTTTCTTTTTTTTTTTTTTTTTTTTTGTGTAGATATACATATATATGGTGTCATAAAATAATAAATGGTGAACGAAATTTTCAGAAGTTAATTCTTATTGTATTAGGAAAAGAATGACGTATTCAATATCAATAAAAAACAAAATCATTATAATTTAATACAAAAACGTAAGACATCTCAATATACTCAGTTTTGCATGATTTGAATATGTGAAATCAAAATAAGCCGTACGTTTCACAGCAACTAAATTTACCGTTATATGTGGCTAATGGTTAGGAAATAATTAAAAAAATTAGGAAAATCAACAAGGACAACGAAAATAGTATCGAGATTACTATACAAAATCGACGAAATGTAGCTTCTATGCCGAACACTGGAGGTCGTTCAGGGAGCGTTTAATGGTACGGGGGATGAAAAAAAAACTGTGTAAACACCTAAGCAAGCTGCGAATGTCAGTGTATGGACCGATCGTAGTGCGCTTCACCAAATTAGTTTAGTAGCAGCAGTAAAAATAAAAAAAACAGCTCTGTCCGATAAGAATATTAAGGCGCGTCTAAAATTCTACAAAGCGCATGAGAACTGGACCACAGAGGATTGGAAACATGTTATTTGGTCTAATGAAACAAAACTTAACAGGTTACAATCAGATGGCAAAGAATATTTTTAGAGCAGACGTCATGAACCGATTTAAAATCATTATGTGAAACAAACTCGAACACGGCGGATTTAGCTTGTTGCTTTGGGGATGTTTTACTTCGTGGCATTTGGGACCAATTGCAAGAATTAATGGAATAATGAGGAAGGACGACTACCTACAAATTCTTCAAAGCCATTTACCCTTGTAGACCACAGCGCCTATCCCGAGGATTAAGTAACTCTCAAAATAGCCGGTTATACGCACCGCACTTGACCCGGATTTTATCCGGCCAAGGGCTGTCACCCTTTCGGCGAATCGCTACAACAACAACAAGGATGAAGTAAATTTCCAGCAAGACGGTTACCCGAAACACACGTCTAAAATCGTGCAAAATTTGATATCTGGACAAAAGTTTACTATGTTGATTATGTTCTTTAATTAATTATGATATTGAATACGTCATTCTTTTCCTAATATAATAAGAAATCATGATTCAATAATTCAAGGTTGAATAAGTAATGACAAGGGAATTTTGACACTATCTTACAACCGGTTGCATTTTCGAAAGTAGTAGAAAGAGGGATAAAATATTTTCCGATTTGTAAAAAGACAGTTAAATTATAGCCAAAATGGGGAAAAAGTACGAAGATTATTATTTTATTTAATCGGTTATTATTACATATCAGAGATTTTAGATAGATATTATAAACGTGTATATCAAACGGATTTTTAAATCAAAACTTACTGTATGCTTGTTCGAATATACTTGTATAAGATAAGTCAGAAAACTTTTCGCAAAAGCATAGTAAAATGGTGATAAAAATTATTAAAAACATTTTAAAATGTGTACCTCTTATGGATAATTTAAAACTAAAAATAATTTTATACCCATAGATACGGGAGTTTTTTTTTCTATTTATTCTACGGCTCCTCACTTTATCTTTCTGAATAGGTCAGGCTTTGAGCAAGAATTTTTTGCTCATACTAAAATACTAGTAGAGACCTATCCTATTAATAAATATTGTTTAAGCAAAACATGAAAAATAGTTACTACCAATTAAACAAAATATATAAAAACCAAAAAATAATCGTTTGCCTATGACTTATGATTACAGTAATAAGTCATTTCGCGTCGTTTTCAGTAGATGTCATTTGTTTTAGTGTCAACAACAATATGTTTCATTCATTTGAAAATCTTGAAATTTGTACCAGATAAAGTGTTTTTGCGGGGAGTTCTTCTTCATTACTTTAACATGAAGAAAAGTGCAACCGAAATCCATCGTATTTTACTGGACGTTTATGGTGGCCATGCTTTAGCCGAACGAACGTGCCAAAAGTGGTTTGCACGGCTTAAAAGTGGCAATTCGACTTAGACGACGGAGAACGACCCGGACAGCCAAAAAAAATTTCAAGACGAAGAATTGGAGACATTGCTCGACGAAGATGCATGCCAGACGCAAGAAGAACTTTCAAAGTAGTACGAGAAATTGGCTCGGTTCTTTCTTGATCTCCAAGCCGGAGAAGTTCTTTTGGGAAGGGATCCACAAACCAGAAAGATGGGCAAACATCGTAGCTTCTGATGGGCAATACGTTGAACATTAAATGTGTAACAATTTTTTCACAATAAAGTCTTAATTTTCGAAAAAAAACCGCACGGATTAATGCATACACCCAATATGTTCCGAATTAAGAGACATCGGCTACGCTGGTGGAAGCAGAGGAGGAAACTGGCTTCGCTTGAAGGAAGATTTGTATTTGACCAGTTATTCATTAGCTAATTTTGGTTTGTTAATTATTTGTAGAAACTTAAGGTAACAGTTTACTGTTAATACTGTTAATTACTTCAGTCGTCAGTTTTACTTATACCAGTTTCTCTTCTGTTTTGGTCTTCAGCTTTAGCTTTAGGGATCGAATTTCTATTCATAAAAAACTTATAAAATCTTGTTATGGTTTTTCTGTAACAATGTCCTATATAACCGATTTCTTACTTAAGACCCGTTGGTCGATCCGCCAAGAAAACATTCATGAACTGAACTTGCACCCGATTGAATAACATATTTATCGTTCGTTTTTATTCGAAAGTAGGAAAGTTTATGCACTTATTATCGCTTAATCTATTTATATCTCTGTAAAAATATAAGTACATCCGTTAACATTTGATAAAAAGTTATCATATTTATAGTAAGGTTGTGGTTCTTGTTGTGTATTACTCGATGCAGCTTCTTTGCTGGATATCCATTTTGGTTGTTATCGCTACTCCTTCATATGCTAACATTTCACGTTCAAACGTACGCGATTCGCAACCACACAGATATGCAGCTGCCTTGCAAGAAGGACGTATTGCATATTGTCAAGGCAAACATATATTGCAGTCATTTGCGTCACGTCTTGCATATATCTGAAATGCAAAACCTTCCACAAGTTCACATACGGAAAAATTCTCAAGGATCAAAATCACCTGAAACCATTAATAATTATTCATATATTATACATGAATATAAACTTACCAAATGTAAAAAACAAGATGTGCAAATAAATAAATATTTAAATAATCAGAAAATCTTAAATGTAAACTAATTCAACCAGCCAATAGGGAAAGAGTATATGCTGCCTATCAACTGTTTTCAATGAAATTCAAAACTTTTTACTACTGTTTAAAATGTATTATGAGACATCATGCGTTTTTTCACAAAGAAATATCATGCTTTTCTAGTAAGGGAGCCGACTTGCCATGAGTGAGCGAGAAAAGTGTCTACTTATCCAACCTTTAATTATTGAATCATAATAAGAAATAACTTTTGAAAATTTCATAAAATTTCGCTCATTAATTATCATTTTATGACACTTAGTAAAAATATAATAACATGCACTCACTTATGCTCGCCGGTGTAAGAGCATTAACGAATAAATTGAGATCAACAAAATTATCATGCCAGCACAAAGAGGGCTTTTTTTTGGTTTTGCGTCATATTTTGCTCATCAGTAAGCGAAAGTTAAAACAGTATATAAAAATAAGCATATATGAACCCTGCTGGTTAGGGGTTCAAGAATTTACCCGCGGTAAGGCATGCCTGTTGTAAGAGGCGACTAAAATCCAATAGTTCCCGCGACAGTCGGGTCTTTATACCGGAACGACCCGGATTTTTTATCCGGCCAAGGACTGTCATTCCCGCAACATTCCCCAAAAATTACTTTGAGGAATATTTTTGCGGCTACAACAACAACAACAACAACATCATATCAGTATACATAAATAAACTAAGTAAATGTTTGAGTTTTACTATTGGACGACGACATATTAGAAATGCTAATAAACTTTCCTTGTTCGGCTTATTTAGCAAAGAAAAAATATGCAGAAAACTATGTAACGTTCACAAGAAAGAAAATTAATTGGAAACTATACTATAACTCATAGTACAAATTACTAATAATATCTCTGCAATGAAAAATCGAGACTAATTTACGAAAATTCTAGTTAAATACTCTCGTCTTTTACTCACCATCCAGTGGTACAATTGCATGGCTTTTGAAAAGTGAAAAACTGCACTTAACCTTAAAAATTCAGATAGACTATGGCGTTAACCAAAACTGACACTTGGGCGAGCTGATATATGAGCACTGGATCTATCTAAAGTTGTTGACACGGTCAACCACACAGTTCTATTATCGGACATTAACGCCGGGTTGAAGAGGTGTTCCAAGAACTACCTGAGTGGTTGACAGGCATTGTAGGAATCTACTCAATTTTTATGTTACTGAATTTTTAATTTCAAATATTTTCATTTTCTGAAATATAATAATTTTCATTTTCAAACAAACTATAAGTGCTAAATAAATTTTATATTAAAAATAATATATTAATGTGTATATTATATATAATATATAGATAAAATCATCTATATAAATTGGCGATCCTGTGAACTACAACTGTTTAAAATAAACTTTTAAATATAGGCATATATATATATATATACAGTTGCGGTCAAAATCTTAGTAGTGATTTTGCTAATTAAATATAAGTCATCATAAGTTTGTATTTCAGACTTTTTTCGCTTTACCGGTAAATACCGTTAGGTTAAGGCGTCGACATGACGATATGATATGCATTGGTTTGTTAAGCTAGAATTACTGTTGTTATTGCAATCAGCTAAGTTTTGAGGACAAATGTGTTTTTGACCAGTCAAATTCTTAGTAGCGCAATGAAGAATAGTTCAAAAAAATTAAATTATTTTTGTTTTTGGGACTGAAAAATTAAAGAATCGGTAAGAACTATTTCTGTTGTCAGTATTCTGTTTTATAATGTGGAAATTTTGATCATGCTGCATGTAGTTTGTTTGTTTGTTTTTGGGACTGAAAAATTAAAGAATCGGTAAGAACTATTTCTGTTGTCAGTATTCTGTTTTATAATGTGGAAATTTTGATCATGCTGCATGTAGTGATATCAAGAAAAAATTATGGTATACCGGAGATAAGGGCTCTTATTAAAAAGCTGATTGGCGAAGGAAAAACCTACAGAGAAGTGCAAAACATCATTGGTTGCTCCCCCACGATGGTGTGAAATTCTATAAAATACAAACCGGGTGTCGAAAAACGCTGGCGGAAACGTGTAATGCCCACTCAATTGGTTAAGTCTGCTCTAAAATATTCAAAGCAATATCCGTTTGTGACTGCCACTGAAATAAAAAAATCTGTAAGCGTTGAAACTCTCCGCCGACGCTTACGGGAAAACGATCTGTCAGCTCGGAGCCCCAGAAAAGTACCTTTCCTAACTAAACAACATGTGGTCAAACGATTACGTTTCGCCAAAGACCATTTAACTTAGCCTTTGACCAAATGGCGTAACATTTTATGGTCTGACGAGTCAAAAATTGTTCGCTATGGTGGAAAAGGTTCAAGGCAGTTTGTAAGACGTCCACCCAATAGCGCACTCAATCCAAAATATACCACTAAAACATTAAAACATGGTGGATGCAGCATTATGGTGGTATGGAGTTGGACCCATTCATTGGATCACGGAGACCATGAATGCTGCCCAATACGCCCAAATCATGCAGGAGGTCATGCTCCCATATGTTAACGAAGAAATGCCACTGATTTGGACCTTTCAACAGGACAACGATCCGAAGCATACTAGTAAGCTTTCAAAGAAGTGGTATGGAGAAACCCGAGTAAATGTTATGGAATGGCCTCCACAGTCTCCTGACGTTAACCCGATAGAAAATTTGTGGGCTGATGTAAAGAAATCGGTGTCTGACTGTTATCCTAGAAATAGTTTGCGGTTATGGGAATCCGTAAAGACCGCTTGGAACCCAATTCCAGTCGAAAGGTGCCAATATCTGGTGAACTCAATGCAACGTCGCTGTGCCGCCATAATTAATAATAATGGTTATACAACTAAATATTAAATTAATGTATAATAAGTAGTTAATTGATAGCCAATGTAAAAAAACAACATTTAATTTAACCTAAATAAAAAATGCTTTAAAATATACCCTATAACGTGTAACACTACTATGATTTTGACCGCTTAAAAACTTAGATTTTCGTAAAAAGTATTATAATTTTTGTTTTTTATAACCAAGTGGCTCCAGTTTTTTTTTTAATTAGCTTTAATAGTCTTTTAACTACTAAAAAATAAAAATTAAACTGGTTTTGGTAAGCAACTACATACTTTTTTTTCAACTGAATTGAGTTGTTGTTGTTGTTGTTGTTGTAGCGGTTCGCTAACCCCGCTTAGGGCAGGTGTAATCAGTCTAAGTCGCCGGGGTCATCTAACGGGAGGTCCAGGAAACGTGCTGTTTCGACAGGGTTGGACCAAAGGGAGAGGGGGGTTAGATGGGTCGGTTTAAGGGGGCATGTGAAGAGGTGGTTAGTATCGTGCGGGGACTCTCCACATGCAGGGCATACGTTGGGTATGCTGGGGTCGAGTCTGGATATGTAGGAGTTTAACCTGCTACAGTATCCAGATCTGAGTTGTGCCAGAGTCACGCGTGTCTCTCGAGGCAGCTCGAGCTCACTGTCTGCGATGGGTGGTGGTTTGGATCCGAGTACGCTATTCACTGGGAGGGAGTCTAGGAAGGTGTTAACTGACTCCTGGTGAATGGCGTTCAGTGCCTGTCGGTAAGCCGTCCTGTCCAGCGGTTGTTGAACGTGGTGCTGTAAAGTGCAGTCGTAGTCAAGTACTCCCTTCCTGATGTGCCTAGGCGGAGGCTCCGCTTCTAGGAGGTGCCTGCTGGGGTGCTCCGCGCGGTGGCATCCCAACAGGAACTGCTTGCACAGCAAAGCATTATGCTCCTTAACTCGTAGCATAGATGCTTCGCTGTGCAAGTGGTGTTCAGGTGACATCAGGAGGTTTCCTGTCGCAGTCCTAAGGGCGGTATTCTGGCAGGCTTGTAGTTTCCTCCACTGCGTCTCGTTCGTCCCCGGCGCCCAAATCGGTGCAGCGTAATTTACGACCGGCCGGCCAATTGCTTTGTAGGTTGCCAGCAAGGTTTCTTTATCTTTACCCCATGTGCTGCCGGCTAGCGCTTTGAGTATTTTGTTGCGGCCCTGGAGTTTTGCGGCAATTGCGGTCGTATGCGGAGTGAAGGAGTACAGGCTATCGAATGTGAACCCTAAAATCTTAGGGTTGTTTACAGTTGGAATTTTTACGTCATCAACTTTCACATCGAGTTCTAGCCGGTACTCCTTCGTCCAGCTGGTGAAGAGGGTAGCCGAGGATTTCGTCGGTTGGATTTTTAATTGTCGTGCAGTGAAGAAACGGGAGAGATCAGCGAGGTAACCGTTCACTTTCGAACATAGGCTATCAATATCCTGGCCGGACGCCAATATCGAGCAATCATCGGCATACGAGGTTAGTGAGACTCCTTCCGGTGGAGGAGGGAGCTTCGAAATGTAAAAATTAAACAGTAGCGGGGAGAGGACACCACCCTGCGGAACCCCCTGTTTAATTTTCCTCAATTTAGATGTTTCACCTCGGAATATGACCGATGATTGACGACCACTCAGGTAGCCCATGACCCACCTCTGCAACCCCGGCGGTAATGAGGATTCCTCAATGTCACTGAGTAGCACTGAATGATTGACAGTGTCAAAAGCTTTTGACAAGTCCAGTGCTACCAGGACAGTTCTCGCACAGGGTCGGTTTTGGTTCAGGCCATTGATCACCTGGGTGTTTGTTGTGGTACTGTGCACTTTTCGGAAGCCATGCTGATGTGCTGCTGGACGCAGATGGTGAGTAAAACTCGGGAGCAGTAAGGCCTCAAGCGTCTTCGCTACTGGGGAGAGGAGAGTTATCGGCCGATAAGACTCTCCTTTGTTGGCTGGTTTCCCCGGTTTGAGTAGCGGGACCACCCTA
Source organism: Ceratitis rosa (assembly GCA_037013455.1). NCBI lineage: Eukaryota > Metazoa > Arthropoda > Insecta > Diptera > Tephritidae > Ceratitis > Ceratitis rosa. Next base: position 629,621 of record JAWMAG010000004.1, read on the forward strand.
CCGGTCTTCCACAAATCTGGTATGATTAGGGTGGTCAAAGACAAATTGAGGACCTTAGTGAGGTATTCTGCTCCCGCTGGTCCGAGATGTTTTAGCATCAGCATGCTTATTCCGTCAGGGCCGATGGATTTGGAGGCTTTCGCCTTCCCGATAACCCCCTGAACCTCTTCTCTGGAGAAATCAAGCGCCGCGCTTGTGTTTGGCAGTTTGCGCATACGACGGGTTACACGTCTTTTCGCTTTGTCTACCGAAGGATGCAGTGTAAAAAGCCGGCTAAAATAGCTCGCGCATCTCTTCGGGTCCGACGAGGCGCGATCACCGAATGAAATTTCCACCCGGTCATCGCGTCTCGTCGGGTTAGACAGCGACTTGACTGTAGCCCAGAGCTTGGTTGCCCCAGAGGAGAGATTGCAGGACCTTAAGTGCTCCTCCCACTTTTTCCGCTTGTGATTGTTTACAACAGTCCGAATCTCCGCATTTAAATCTCTGATTAAGGGATTCCCGGGATCGGAGTTACGGAGGATGTCGCGCCTTGCTGCTAAAGCCGCCGCTTCGGACGGGAAGTTAGGGCGGATTTCCGCAATTCAGCCTGCCGGGATGAAGCGGGCGGCAGCGGTCACAACTATCCTGCGGAATGATCGTTCACCAGAGGTGACGTCTGTTGGAGTGGAGAGAGCACTGAAGGCGTTCTCAGTGAATTCCGTGAAGCCGGTCCAATTAGCTTTTTGGAAGATAACGAAGGTCCGGTGGTCCGCGGAAACAAAGTCGGAAGGTCTGTCAATCGAGATGTGTATGGGTAAGTGGTCCGATGCTAGTGTCAGTACAGGTCGCCAACCTATACTGTTTATCAGACCAGCACTCGCAATTGTTATGTCAGGCGAGCTTTGGCAATTACCCACAACTCTGGTGGGGGTGTTGTCGTTCATTGTGCAGAATGTCGAATCGTCTATCTGTTCCGCCAGCTCCATTCCTCTACGGTCATTTGACAGGCTAGAATGCCAAAGATCGTGGTGCGCGTTAAAGTCGCCCTAAACCAAACGGTTTTCGCCTCTGAGTAGCGCACCTATATCAGGGCTATATCCAACAGGGCAACTTGTAACGGGAGGAATGTATATATTAAATATTTCGAGCTCGGCATCGCCTGACCGGATAGCTATGCGCTGACATTCTAGGGTAGTATCCCTGCGGTCGATGCCGCCGTCGATGAGACGATACTGCACGGTGTTGTGCAGGATGAACGCCAAACCCCCTCCGAGGTCTCGCTCGCGATCCTTGCGGATTATGTTGTATCCGGCCCGACTCAGAAGATCCGAGCGGGCGGTCAGCTTAGTTTCCTGGATCGCAGCAATTGGCAGATGGTCCCGGCTAATGTAGTCGACTATCTCGTCGATCTTCCCCTGGAGTCCGTTGCAGTTGAATTGAAGGAGTCGGGTCCGTCTCGGGGGAACGTTCGTGATACGGGGGGTGAGGGAGTGGTGCGTGGATGACGTGTGTTGCTGCTATAATACCCGCTGAGGTTGGTTCCGCACGTTGGTGTTGATTGGCGGTGTTGTCGTATTAACAGGCGGGGGCAGACTCCTACAGCAAGGGGCAACGTACGCATCACTCCACTTACGGGTGGTGCGCAGGCGTCCGAAAATGACATCAGCCGGAGCAAGAATTGCATCTGACTGAGGTCACATTCCGACATACTAAGGCCTGACACACGGAACACACTGTGCGGGGGACTAAGAGCTGCTGGGTAGCCCTCGCACGGGAGGAGGATGAGGAGCTGGTTGTGGGGGGGGGAAGGTGGGGAGGGTTGGTGGGAGCCATGTTGCGGGGAGCTCCGGGAGACCGTGGAGGTCTGCGGGTTACCCAAAGTGGGTAAGTGTGCTGAAGGCACTGCCGTGGAGGCTGGGGGCGCACTTGGGCGCTGGCAACATGGGGCCACATAACGTGTGGTCCACTACCTATGTGTCTTAAGGCCTGAGCAGACCTTAAGATGACTCCAACCATTGCACTGGTTGCACCTAACCGAGATGGAGGAGTGGTGGAGTCTTTTGGTGCACACGCAGCAGAAATAGTCCGTCGGACCAGGGTTGGTTTCTACACCAGCCCTGATTAGAAGGATTTGAAGCAACCCAGCTGCGAGGTATTGCTCCGATGGCGCACTTAAACTAATTATACCTGTTGACCTAAACGGGGTTAGGTCGCCGAAAGGGTGACAGCCCTTGGCCGGATAAAATCCGGGTCATCTCCGGTACGTAGAACCGGCTGTCGTTGAGAGTTGAACTGAACTGAACTGAATTGAGTGCTTGTCCGCGCTATTAAGATTATGACCGCAGCTGTATATATATATATATATATATATATATGTGTGTATGTGTGTGTTTGTATATTAACAAGAATGTGTACAACTGAATTTTGCAACAACTTCAATGCATCTAAACAATTTAATAACAAATATAAAATATAATATATATATATCATATATATATAATGATTAATCAAATAAACTGAAATTTTTGAAATTTAAATTTTGAAAATCCGTGAAAGGAAACACAAAATTTTCTATGCGATATTATATCAAAAATACTCAATCCGAAATAACATCAATTTGTTTGAATCGTTTTCTGCTGATGGTTATCAATTTCATTGGAATGAAATCAATATAATTGAAGAATTTAACTTCTATCAATATCAGGAATTACAACAATCAACAATATTATCTATACGTAATAGAACAAATCAATATCAGGTTTTTATTAATTATAACAAATTATTATTTATCTTTAAATTTATATATATATATATATGTCAATTAACTTTTTAAATTAAGTTAATTAATTTAAATCTTAATTAATTTTTATCAAGCTTTTGTAAACTCTTTCTCCAAACATGCATAGATCATCCATAAGCACACGTAATTTTACAACGACAGAGACACAAAATGAAATCACGAACTCTAATACAGATTTAAATACAACACAAAACTTAACGCAAGACATTCATACAAATAATTTTAGACCGAATTCTAATTCCTTTAAATTACCTCCGTTTTGGAATAAATGTCCTGAAGCATGGAGTTTGCTTGTTGAAGGACAATTTGAAATTAACAACATTTATAATGATAATAATAAATTTCAAAATGTTTTAATTGCTCTTCAACGAGAAACTATTTTCAAAATTATCGATGTTGTTAAACCACCTCCATTGTCGAATAAATATGAAACAATTAAGAAAGTTCTTTGTGAGAGATTTTCTCTTAGTGAAGAAAAGAGATTGAAACAATTATTTTCAAATATTGAACTTGGTGACCGTTCACCTTCAGAGCTTTTTAGATATATGAAATCTTTAACTGGTTCAGATTCAATTGTTAATCATGAATTACTTTTTAAATTATGGATTCGTAAACTACCTCAACAAATTCAAATTCATTTAACTTCTTCTAGTAATAAAAATAAAGATAAAATTATTATTTTGGCTGATAAAATTTTCGATTTACTTCATAAACCTCAGGTATCTGCAATAACTTGAACCTTTAATAATAACAATAATATTTTAGAACAATGTATTAAAAATTTAACTGACTTAACAACTGTAATATATCAAACTTTAAACAAAATTACAGAAGATATTAATGAATTACAAATTAGATCTAGATCTAGATCTAGAGATAGATCTAGATCAAGAAATTCATCAAGACCCAGGAATAATAATAATCAAAATAATATTTGTTGGTATAATCAAAAATTTAAGAATAATACCTTCAAATGCGTTCAACCTTGCAATTTTAAAATAAATATAAATATTTTAAATGCAAATTCTTTAAACTAAAACGTTCCATTATAACGGTGGCTGATAATGGAAATATTAGTAAACTTACACGTCGCCTTTTTATTTTCGTTAAATTTAACAAACTAAATTTTTTGATTGATACAGGCGCAACCGTTTCAGTTATACCTTCTTCAAAATTCAAATCATTTAAAAGAAATTCTGATCTTAAACTTTCAGCTGCAAATGGATCTAATATAGAAACATTTGGAACAAAACTTTTGAAACTTGAAAAGATTTCGAATTCACGATTTAAATATTGATTTAAAAGATAAAACAATATTTTCAAAAATTGATTTAGTTCGTGCATATCATCAAATACCAATGGCTGAGGAAGATATACACAAAACAGCAATAATGAAGTATTTTCTGGATTAGATTTCGTATTTGTTTACATCGATGTTATTCTAGTAGTTAGTGATAATGAAGATCAACACATTGAAATTTTAAAATCAGTATTTAAAAGGCTTGAAAATTACAATTTAAATATTAAACCTACAAAATGTATTTTTGGAACAAATAAATTAAATTTTCTTAGCTATGAAATTTCAAGTGAAGGTATCAGACCTTCTTTAGAACGTATTGAAACAATTTTAGAATTTGAAAAACCTGTGTCGATTAACAAATTACAAAAATTTTTAGGTATAGTAGATTATTATCACAGGTATATTAAAATGTTAGCAGCAGAATTAAGTCCTCTGCACGAAATGTTAACATTTACAATTAAAAATAAACTTAAAGAATTAAAATGGACAGATGAAACCACACAAGCTTTTGAAAATGTTAAAAAACTTTTCGTACAAAAAACTTTATTAACACATTTTGACAAAAATGGCAATTATCAATTGCAGTAGATGCTTCAAATATTGCTATTGGTGCTGTTTTACAACAAACGAGTAATAACACATTAGAACCGTTAGCATATTTTTCTCGAAAATTAACTCCAACTGAAATTAATTATTCAACATTCGATAGAGAACTTTTGGCAATATATAATTCAATTAAACATTTTAAACACTTTCTCGAGGGTAGAGTACTCACTGTTTACACATGTTCTAAATTCTAAAGCAGATATATCTCCTCGCCAAATTAGACATTTAGAATATATTGCCCAATTTACTAATGATATTAGATATATTTGTGGTAAATAATAAAATTTCTGATACTCTTTCTCGTATCCCAGAAATTAATTCAATTACAACAAAAGACATTAATTTCCAATACCTTTATGAAGAACAACAAAAAGACGAAATACTTAAAAATATTATTTCAGATTCAAATGCTAATAGTAATTTAAAAGAAATTAATGTACCTATTATAGATCTCAATATTTGGTGTGATGTTACACAAACACCTTTTAGACCATATGCCCCTAATTCAATGAGAAAAATTATTTTTGAAAAAATTCATTCTTTATCACATCCAAGTGTTCGAACAACTCGACGCCTCATTCAATCTAAATATTTTTGGCCTAATATGCGTAAAGAAATTAATAGTTGGACATCATCTTGCATTAACTGTCAGAAATCTGAAGTTACTGAAAACATAAAAACTCCAATTCAAAAGATTAATATTCCTTCTGGACCTCTTCCAGTTTCAAAAGAGAATCGATACATATTAACAATCATTGACAGACACTCGTTGGCCGGAAGCATATCCACTTAGAGACATTTCAGCTGTTTCTGTTGCAACTACATTTATTCAAAATTATGTTCCGCGTTTCGGTATGATTGAAAGATTTCATAGAACTTTGAAAACTGCAATTACAGCATCAAATGATTCAGTTCATTGGTCTGAAATTTTACTGTGGATTCTTTTAGGTTTACGAACAGCGATTAAAGAAGATTTAAAATGTTCTTCAGCTGAATTAGTTTATGGCCAAACACTGAGGCTTCCGGGTGAACTTATTGTTTCCAATAATAATTATAATAACGAAATCGAAAATACAAATGAAATTCTTTCTAAATTAAAAAAAATATTTCTCACTTGTTCGATCGAAAGTAAAACATCATAATAAAGAAAATAGTTTCATTCCTAAAAATTTAAGTACTTGTGAATACGTATTTGTTAAAGTTATTCATAAGTCTAATCTTCAACCCCCTTATGAAGGACCATTTAAAGTTATATCCAAACATAACAAAACTTTTGAAATACAATATGGAAATAAAATTAAAACAGTATCAATAGATTTACTTAAACCTGCAAACATTATGTCAACCACTTTTTCACGAAACACAACTACACTGATAAACACCAAACAAAAAAAGTTACATTTAACCTTAATTAATATTAATAAATATGCGTTTCACTGGAGGGGGAGTAAATGTAGGAATCTACTTTAACATTTGTAACTTAAAATTTTCACCTTTTCAATTTTTATATTACTGAATTTTGAATTAAAAATATTTTCATTTTCTGAAATATTATAATTTTCATTTTCAAACAAATAAGAAGTGTAAAATAAATTTTATATTAAAAATAATATATTAATGTGTTTATTATATATAATATATAGATAAAATCATCTATAGGCATCAATAAAGTTTCTAAATCAAACTTCAAAACTGTAAAATTAGCAAGGGACTTCACAGGATATTGACCCCTTCTCGTTTTTGTTTAATTTTTAGGTTTTGAAACTCTGCTTCCAGAAGATTGCATTCCTTTGAGCTCATTTGCCGATGACTGTTCGATATTCGATGACGTCGATGACATAAATATAATATGATATGCATGTTTCGTAACGATAGCCAAGTGGTTACATGTCGGCCTTTTTTCGTTTATACTGTTTAATTTTATTTATTTCTCAGGGCATATGTAATACTATTCATTCACTTAAAGATGAAGCATTGACGAAACTTCCAATAAACATTTAACGATTGAAACACGCTCTTCACATTTTTTCTCATCGAATTTTTCGTTGCAAGTGTTCCAAAGTAGCTATACCAGCTGATTTTTTTTTTGCTTTCGTAAGATTCGTGGATTCGTGAGTTAAATTGGTACATTGTTGCCATCTCGCAAAGAGTCGTTTTTGCTTGGCTCAATTAATTGTGTTTTCAAATACTCTCGAAAGGGATTGGGATGCTTGCCCGAATTATTTTTTGTAAATTGCCACTAGTAATTTCGTGCATAATTTTAACACTTCCGCATTATTAGGTGTACAACTTTGCTTCCGCGTTTTTTTCTTTCTGAATCATGCCCAGGGCCTTGAGACGTTTTGAAATGGCTTGCTGACTCACTCCCAACGATTCGGCAAGCTGTTCTTGGGTTTGGCACAAATCTTCATCAAGCAATGCTTCTAGTTGTTCATCTTTGAAGGTTTTTTCTCTTCCACCACCATGTTTGTCTTCGACATCGAAATCACCATTTTTAAAACGTTGAAACCACTCCCGACACGTTCTTTCACTCAGAGCAGCATCACCGTAAGTTTCTGAGAGCATTCGATGCGCTTCAGCTGCATTTTTTTTCGAATTGTAACAGAAAAGTAAAACTTCCCGCGGACATTTTCGAGCGTGAATAATACGAAAACAAGAACAACTGTCACTGAAACGGCAATGACAATTCGTTAGGAGGCACTGTCCACACTCACTATAAAGGCATTATCATCTATGTATTTCAACCAGCCTCAGCCGGTACAGCCACCTATCGGAAAACACGGAAGCAAAGTTGTATACATAATATACGACAAGTGTGATAGGCCTACATATGCTTCTAACAGGCAACCATGATTTGGTTGGTCTGAAAAGAGTCAATCGAAGAGATCAATGCAGTTAAGTTTGCATTATTGAAAGTTGCCTGTAGGACTTCGGTTACGGAGTAATTCTTCTCTGTACGAATCAGTTTGGCCTTTTCCTCCTGCTACCCAAGGAAGTTATGTGCATGATGAAATAATAACCAGGTGAAGTAAGTAGAGTAGAAAGAGACTTTGACACTGCCTTAGCTTAACGTTGTATTTTCGAATTTGAAGAGAAAGGGGAGGAAAGAAACAAAAAATCAGGAATGTCAGGGGCATTTATACAAATATTGAAAATAATAAACTATTATTCGAAAAATATATATGTATGTATTCAAACATTATTTACATACATAATTGGCGCTCTATAAATGCTGAAGTGTTTTTCAGCCGAACTCCTCCTCCTACTTATGATTTGCGTCTTGATGTTTTCCCAACAAATGTAGAGACCTAGACTTATTCTAAGCTACCTCGAAAACATTTGACAAATTTGTATGAGAAATACAATTGAAGGACGTGACATTCCCAGCCGAATGATGGCCGCAATTAGAAAAGATTAAGAGGGCCCTCCCCTGATTTTGGATCAAAAAATCTATTTTTTTTCTACGCAAAAAATGAAAGCCATATATTTTTAAAGTATGTGTTTAAAGGGATTTTGCGGTACGATGAAATGGCAGCTTCTCGAACACATCTGTCCCACGCATGCTGCGAGACTTTCAAAAAACATTGAACGCGTTTTTCTCGAAACCATGTTTTCCGATCTAACTTCAATCCCCGGGCTTGATCTATCCGTCCGATTTCTTTTATCTAAAAACTGTTTCAAAGTATATAGTTTTTTGTACGTCTTGAACCCAAAATTAGCATTAATAATTATTTATTTATATTTTTTTAGCGTAAAGTAAAAAAAAAGAAAAAAGTAGCAAACAATCTAACTTTATAATTGCAATGAATGAGCACTATGCAATAAAAATTTATCGTTAAAATTTTTCAAATTGAGGTTCAGGGAGTAGAAAATCTCATGATCTAAAAGAAATGACAACGATTTTTGATTTCAGTCTACTACAAGAGGCTGTAGGCATTTTGAATTTCGACTATTTTTTTTTTTTTTTGCCAGAACTAAAACCCAGTGAAAGTCTGGATGATCTTAAATTGATGACAAGACCTCTAATCAATTCAGTTTAAAATAATATTCAAACGTCGATTTTCGACTATGCGGTAAAAAACAATTAACTTCCAACCACTGGACCTAAAACAATACCGAGGTAACTACAAAATTATTACATGAAACTAAACCAAATTGCTGATCACCGAAAGGCAATAACAAATTTTACCTTTCGTTAAAAACGCGACACTGGCCAATTATAAAATGGTAATAAATCCATTTATTGTAAGTTGTGTTTAACAAAACATATGTTATATTCAATTCTTACCGCGTTTATTGTTTCGAATTTTTTCATTAAAAGCACATTTCAAATATTAAAATTTTTTTTGCTCTAAAATAGCACCTAGGTTTGAGTGAAAAAAAGGTAACGTAACATGCGTGCGTACAACACAGCTTTTGTCAAATTAGTGTTTTAAATAATATTTTAGTTGTTCTCCTTTTTAACGCACTTTTTTATACACGTACATTCTAGCGCAATCAAATGAATACCAATTAGAAACAACAAACAGTTTTGTGCCAGATAATTTTGAAAGAGCTACTGTTGAAAAATTCCTAGCTGGAGCTCCAGATCGAGTGCGAAGGTCAGAAAATATCCTCGAACTTTATTGCTTAGCCAAGTACACGCTAAGGGCATTCAAAATTTATATTTCCACTGAAATGAGCAAACAAGATTCTTACCCATTAGCGGCATCGACAGATAATATGATGAGAGATTTTGGTGATTACCATGAATTGGTACAAGAGGAGAATGATATTGGTGAAGAATATTTTGGTCTGGTTGGAGCCGGAAAAAATATAACTAATGAAAATATAGAAATGTCTGATTTGATAGATGGCAAAAATAAAGCTGACTCAGAAATACAATTTCAAGAAGATATCGTTTTGGCTGCCATCCATCAATCACAGCTGCCTGATTTATCAAAAATACTGAAAGATCCACCAGATTCAATACAGGCGAAAAATTCAGCTACGACACTTCAATGTAGAACAAACAGAAAAAGGAAAAATAACTTGGTCAGTGTATGTTACCAACGTGCACCTACTCAAGCAGTAAGATTAGCCTTTACAGCAAACATTGCAACACGAATAAGCGAGAAAGAATGCGCTTTAAGAAAACGTATACCAGCACGTACTTTTCTAGAAATCGTCGCAAAAGAAGATCCAATGATTGAAAATGCTCGTATAATGGCATTCAACTTCTTTCCATTACGGAAAACGTGGGCTAATGACTCATTGACTAGTGTAAGGCATGTAAGACAGTCGGTGCCATTGTCCACTGAGAAACAATCGCAATTAATGGAGATTAGTGACGGTATATCAGGAAGTATTAATGTAGCACGGCAACATATGTCACTCATACCAGCTGGCGGACTACCATCAATACAACTGGGACAATCACAACTGGAAGGACCATCAACTGATAATTTCGATGATAATTTTGATACAATCCAGATGAATAGATCTATTTGGCCGCCACATTCTGAAACTGCTGGGTACATAAAATATATTAATCATAAATATTGGGGGGTGGGGGAGGGTGCAAACCACTTCAAAAATCGATTCGTTAGAGTTCAATTGAAAGGGGACTTCTATTGAGATCGAAATCATTTTATTAATAATTTTTATGCGATTCATCGGACGGATGAGCATGAAGAAATACATTGCTATACCAAATTTGTCCGATGTTCTAAGGAGTTGGATTATAACCTACTAGTAGGTGTATGCCCTATGTCCTAGTATTTTACTATAAAGGATAACATTTTTTTTTAGTAATTTTTCTTTATATATAATTGGCGCTTTGTAACCGCTGAAGCGATTTTCGGCCGAGCTCCTCCTCCAATTTGTGGTTTTGCGTCTTGATGTTTTTCCAACAAATGGAGGGACCTACAGTTTATACTAAGACGCCGAACGACTGATGGTTTTTTTTACGAGGAGATTTCATTTCATGTCTGAAATTCACCCGGGGGGTGGACATTCCCTACCGAGGGGCGACACCAATTAGAAAATTTAACTTAATTTTTTATTTAAATTAATTTTCCATAACTTTTAGATGTTGGTGGCACCGGGATTTGAACCCGAGCCTTCCGAATGTCAGTACGCAATGCTAATCACTCGGCTGCCGCGGCCTTTATAGAGGTTATATTTGTAACCAAAGTGGTTTTTACAACACAAAAATGTGTTCATTGAAATTCTTTTATAAATCAAATGGAATTTTCCCTTAAAAAAACAATGATTTCGTTCGTGATTCGATTCGAAGTCCTGTTCGGTTCAAAACCGGTTTTGGAGCTCTGCAAGTACGTGCATATTTATATATGTAAAAAGCGTTATTAATTTCAATAATAAATAACGGTATAAACTGAGCGCATAGTTTTTTAATAAATAAATCCAAAGCCTTTCGGTTTCCAAGTGGAAATTGTTCTTAAGTTAATTTTTTTTTATCTCCATAACTTAATACACCTAATGTACATATTTTTTTAATACACAAAACTTCAGTCAACAGGAACGAAGCGACGTTGTGCCTGAACTATCAGCAGATGGTACATTTTTCACTCCGGATCCTATTCCGTTTCCCACGGGAATATCATCTCGTTCAGATGAGAGCGAGGAAAAGAGAAGTCAATTAGTTCAGTCAGTTTCCGGTCCATATTTAGCACATCGCACAGACATTTTGACATCCAAAACTGCAACCTTGCCTTCGATACGCGAAGAAGAATTTCGGCATACGCTGTTACGTCGTACCTTTCGTGACACCGATCTCTCTTCCACGCCATTGCGCCCTTTGATGAGCATAGTTTCCAATAACAGAATCGTTAAAAATGTTCAAATCTTCCCAGCTGAGTATAGCACTGAACTTACTAATACTGACCTTAAGCCAGGTATGAGAGACTCGAATTTGGATATCAAAAGCGGGGCAACATCTACTTCAGCAGATACAGTTAATGTGGCCTTTGATGCGCCAACTATTTCTAACCGCCAAGATTTAGCAAGGTACCATGCTGAAATTACCTCACAAGCAATACACGCTATCGAATCACCTAGAGAGCCGCCGCTTGCATGTGAAAGAAAAAATTGGTTTGAAGTGCTTCGAGAACGGCAGGTTGACGTCAGTTATGTGAAGGGGGTTGAAAAAGTTGCCCGGCGTCGTAAAAGACGTCGACGTCGACGTCGTTTTCACCTATTGCCAATCGGCGACAATACTGATGTACAGCTAAGCCATCAAATTAATAACATTGACAAAATGTTACTAATACCGCAATTGGCGGCAGATAATCTTCCAGTCCATCTAGAACCGATGGTGGTACAATCTGAGAATATCTACGAATCAACGCCCCGTGAAGAAATACCTATGAATATTTTGCAAAAAAAATCTTACGATAATTTTGTATTTGAACATATCGAATCAATCTCCACCATTATGGATAACCTAGTTGAATGGCAACGTGTGTTAAAGGCATGCCATCGAAACATGGGATCAACTACATCTCCGACTGTTTTACTGTCAGCATCGTATGCCTATGACACAGCCACCCTCATATATGCTAACTCGGAATGCTTGCAGTTAAAATTGAACTTATTGGAAGAGATTATTCGCAATTCATCATTCGATCTACTCAAATCACCTTTGTTGAAAAACAGACATATGGCTGCTGTAGCTTTTAATTTTCTTCTGGAACTTAAAACTGCCGATATAATACGAATAATGAACGGATATGTTGTTGAATTAATATGAATTAGAACACTAGTAAAGTAGCACCAAAAATTATATTTATTCCCTTTCTAATTAAAATATTTGTACTGTTAATTAATTTTCAATAAGTTCGTTTTATTTTACTTAAAAATTATAATTTATGTAATATATGGAGACTAGGTTATTTGCTTTAAAAGTTCAATTAAAAAAGCAAAAAAACCATTATCAAAAGTAATATCCATTGCATTCTCAACGACTGGATACCAGAAACTATAATAATGGATCTCTAATTTTATTTAAAATCAATTGAAAAACAAACCATTAAATAACTTAATATCGTAAGAAAGAAACATTTACGCAACTTTTTTCGATTTTTGAAAGCGTTGTTAGTAGTGGTGGTAATATCCAATTAAAAAATATTTGTACAAAAGATTTTATTATACTACACTGCATATGATGATATGTATGTACAAACATCTTGAGTCAAGTTTTCTACATTATACAAATATCTAAACATAGAAATCTAGATGTTTTATAACAATTATTTTAATACTTGTAGCATTTTAAGTTCTTTAAAAAATGCAAGACAAGTTCACACTCGGTTGCAGCAAGACTACAAAAACAAAAAGCCTATGTATTTTGTTTGTGTAAACATAGATTCGAAATTTCAAAAACAAAATTCGTTCAATTTATTTTATTTGTGTAAATAAAACTCAATACAAGCCCTATTTTTTTTTAAGGTATACATATATAATTGTTGTATACAGCATTATATGCTCTTAATACTAATTCTGAAGTAGCGGCCACTACGCTATACATGATAAAAATTGGAAATAGATGTTTTTAAATTTGACAGCATTTATGTAATAAAATATACATATATATACGTATGTATACTATACAATGGCAATATGTTTTTAAAAATAAATGTATTAGCCCTAGTATGTTAAAAATGTTTAATTTAAAAATTTGTGAACAAATACTCATGTTTTAAGAAAATGGAGATCGAAACGGTGGTGGCGGTTATCGTGGAGGGCGCGGTGGTCGAGGAGGCGGTGGACGTGGCGCACGCGGAAGTCGAAATGGTTTTGGTGGCGGTGATCGCAACGATATTAATGGTAACGCAAACGGTTTCAACAACAATAAAGGGGAAAACGAAGGAGAACAGAAACAAAGAGAATTTTACATACCACCGGAACCAACTGATAATGAAGATGAAATCTTTAATAGCGGTATCTCGTCCGGAATTAATTTTTCCAAATATGACAATATTCCAGTTCGGGTAAATATGAACTTCTTATTCCAACTAAAACACTAAATAAAATTGATTACTATATACCTATATGTTCATACTCGTATAATATACACGTATGTATACTATTAATAACAACTTCATATAATCGAACATTATTTTGACGGCTATTTAAAACAAGACATCAAAATATTTCTTTGTCAATTCGTTCATGTCGGCAAATAACCTTGAAAACAGCTAGACTAGGAGAAAGTGTTATGCACAGATTTTTTTATTCTTTTATGCATGTTTACTAATTGCCATACATTTTTGATTGCTAATAAGTAAAAGCTACTCATAATAATCCATCGATTATTCGTAGGCTTAGAGCAAACTGTAGGTCCCTCCACTTTGTTGCAAAACATCAAGACTAACACTAAAAATTGGAGATAGAGTGCCTATAATGAAAACACCTTCATGCGTTTTTGAGTTACTTATGCATGTTACGACATGTTTGAAACTTTCGATTCTATTAATTGTCAGTAACTGAAATGCACATATTTTGCTAATCTTTAATCTATAATTATATAATTTTTAGGTCTCGGGCGAGAACGCTCCAGCACCACTTCAATCATTTGAGAATGCAGGCTTGCGCGACTTGATTATGGATAATGTCAGAAAGTCTGGGTATAAGGTTCCAACCCCTATACAAAAATCAGCTATACCAACAATTATGAATGGCAGGGACTTAATGGCATGTGCTCAAACAGGTTCTGGGAAAACGGTATGATTGGAAAGTTGCACTCGACTTGATAAATTTCGGAAAATTCTCTAAAAGTTAAAAGTACTGTCTCATTTTTATTACAGGCCGCATATTTGTTGCCTATAATTAATGGAATCTTAGTGGAGAATTTTGATTTGTCGATTGGAAAACCGCAGGCGGTTATTGTTTCTCCAACTCGAGAATTGGCAATACAAATTTTCTATGAAGCTAGGAAGTTTGCATTGGGTTCCTATCTGAAAATTAGCATTGTTTATGGTGGTACTTCAAGCAAACATCAAGGCGAAAATATTGCTAAAGGTTGTCACATTCTAATATGTACTCCGGGTCGTTTAATAGACTTTGTTGATAAAGGATTTATCACGTTTGAGGAGACACGATACGTAGTGTTGGATGAAGCCGATCGAATGATGGATATGGGTTTTAAGGAAAGTGTAAAAATGATAATGAATCATCCGACAATGCGCCCCATGGAAGAACGACAGAATTTAATGTTTTCTGCTACTTTTCCCGAAGAAATTCAACGTTTAGCTGGAGCTTATTTATCAAATTATATTTTTATCACTATTGGTGTAGTTGGTGGTGCCTGTTCCGATGTTACGCAAGAGATTTTTGAGGTTAAAAAATTTCAGAAGCGTTCCAAATTGATGGTAATATACCCTCACATATCAGCCCATACAAATGTTATTTATTCAATAACATATTAATTTTTATATTGTTTAGGAATTGTTGAGCGAAAGCAGTGACGGAACGATTGTGTTTGTTGAAACGAAACGTGGTGCAGATTTCTTAGCCTCTTTACTTTCAGAAACTGAGTTTCCTACTACCTCGATTCATGGCGATAGATTGCAGCGTCAGCGAGAAATGGCTTTAGCAGATTTCAAGTCGGGAAAAATGAAAGTACTTATAGCTACATCTGTTGCTGCCCGTGGACTAGGTAATCACTCACATACACATATACTGATTCCCTGAATTTTTTGTGGCTTTCATAATATTGTTTCCTTTTCCTACTTTGTAGATATCAAAGAAGTTCAACATGTCATAAATTACGATCTACCAAAATCTATTGATGAATACGTCCATCGTATTGGCCGTACCGGTCGAGTTGGCAATAATGGACGTGCCACCAGTTTCTTCGACCCGGAGCAAGATTCAGCTGTGGCAAATGATTTAGTAAAAATTCTTGAAGGCGCGTCGCAGAAAGTGCCTGAATTTCTACGTTCATATTCCGGCGGAGGCGGTGGGGGATTTGGCAATTCTCAAAACAATTTTGGTGGGCGTGACGTGCGAAAAAATGTGCAGGTATGCTTACAATTAAAAATTAATGTATGTAAGGTAAATAATTGGTTTCGCGACCTTATTTAGTTCATTTTCGATCGCCATACAAAATGCAAATTGAGGAGTGAAAATTCCTCTTGTTCACTCATATTCCAGAAAAGTAGTGGAATGAAAATGAAATTAAATTCGAAAAGTAAACTTTTCATTTTGGTTATTTTGTAAAAGTGGTGATTCGAAGCCAGTTTTATTTTTTGAAATGAACTATAACACAGCTGGTAACATTTGACAGAATTAAAAGTTTGGTTGTAGCAAACTACAAATGTTATTTAATTATGAGCTTAGATAAAATTAACTAATCAAAACGAACATAATCATAATCAGTAAGACGCAAAATTTTCTGAATTTGAAGTAGAAAGAAAAGAAGAAAAGTATAAAAGATTTCACTCCAATCCATGGTATTTAAATAACGAGAAAAGAAATGCATATTTATGTACCTCATATTAAGGATGCAGGTAAAGCTTCACGGTTTATTTCGGTTGACAAACCTAATGGAAATTGGATTTAGTTGAGTTAGCTAAATGCGGCATAGGTGGTTAGAGTCGAGTGTGACCTTGAAGCGCATATACATACGTTGGGCATGTTAGAGGAAATTATCGTCAAGCGCATCTGTTCTTCAACATTCCATAATGACTTTAGCACCCTTATTACAGCTTCTGAAGACCTTTGCCAAATCTTAATGGATATACAGTTATGGTCATACAAATAGCACAAAATGCAATTTTTCTGACGAGAAAAACGATATTTTCCTGATTAAAAAATGTATAATAGTTGCTTATTTTATCTAGTTTACATTGCGTTTCTTATATTCCCGTTATCTTACCAACTAAATTTTTTGCGTCAATTTATCTGACCGAGCTATTAGTTTTTGGTGATCACGCAAACAGCACACTCACCAGTTACATCTAGCAAGTATTTTTTTATTCATTTATAGTGGAAGTTAAATACATTTGAAGTTAAATTCTATCAAAATTTACACAAATTGAACTAAAATGTGTAGCGGTAAACACCGTAATCCTGAAAAAAAGAAGCGTTATTTATATCATGACTAACACAAGGAAAAGTGTTTCAGAAATTACAGTTTTATTGAATTGTTCCCCTAAGATGGTACATAATGCCCTTAAACTGGTTCAATAGAGTGAAGATTATCTATCTCAAAACAAATCCAAGGCACCTGCACCGCGCAGGACAACGATTATTGAAGACAGATCCAA
Source organism: Ceratitis rosa (assembly GCA_037013455.1). Classification (NCBI taxonomy): domain Eukaryota; kingdom Metazoa; phylum Arthropoda; class Insecta; order Diptera; family Tephritidae; genus Ceratitis; species Ceratitis rosa. The sequence continues at coordinate 646,578 of JAWMAG010000004.1, forward strand.
AATACGAAAGAACAAGCTAGATCCTTTTAAATTGCATTTTCCTGGCTTGGGGTGAGTAAATGGAAAAATAGACAAATATCAATATCTGGACATTTTAAAAAATTAAATGGAACCATTCGTATACAATTTCATGCTACTAAATTTGACTTTTATGCAGGATAATGTTCCTAAGCATACCGCGAAGGTCACACAAGATAAGATGGGCTTATGAAGGAAAATATTCGTGTTTTGGATTGGCCAGCGCAAAGCCCAGACCTAAATCCTATCGAAAATTTATGGAACGATGTAAATACAAAAATATCTACAAAAAATTTCGAAGATTAGTGGTAGGGCGTCAAGGAGGAGTGATAATCTATACCAAAAAAAACATATGAGGAACTTGATCAGACCATGTGCTATTTGCGTGATCAGGGCATTTCATTAGGAACCTCAAACTTTGAATTATTTTAAGCTTTCATTGAATTATTATTAAGTTTTTGTATAGAGGTTGTTTTAAATAATAATCAAGTTGAATACATTGTTACAATATTTTCATATTTTAAGCACAGATATCGCTTTGTTTCGTTATTATGTCTCGGAAAGAAAGCTGTGCTATTTGCATGACCATGGCTGTATATGGAAAACAGTATTATGAAATACTCTGTCGTGTTCCTATATTTTACGCTGAACATTAGATATTTATTTAATATATTTGTTTGCTAATTTTATAAAAAAAAAATATTGTATTAAGCCTATATCGCAATCTTTCGTTAAGTCCGCAAAGCAATTTTGAATTGGTTTGAAATATTCATATTTTTAACAGAACACTTTATATGATTGCTTGTTCTTCCTTCCATTTCAAAAAATTACACAAACAAAATGCATGAATAGGTTTTGACAATACGAACTTTCTATTACACAAACAAAATACATTGAAAAATTTTCGTTTTTGACTTTTCGAAACTACGATTACACAAACAAAATAAAAAGGCTTTTTGTTTTTGTATTCTTGCGACTACCGTGTCTGATTAATTTTTCATTTTAATTATAGAGAAAGCAAATTTAGTAAATGTTTGAAACATGTATTTCATTTTGTGATAGCATTGGTATGCTTTACGTTAATATATATTTGTTGCTACTTTCAATTTTAACGTAATAGTTTATCTAGGAATTCCGAGTTTGTCATAATTTAACTATATGTATACATATAAAGATTATCATAATACATTTTACGTATTGTACATGATTGTTCGCTAATAAAATAATTTACTTTCAGTCTGATGATAACTTCATTACGTCTGCAGGACCAACTCCCTTAGAAGAGGAAGAAACTTGGGATTAGCACTACCATCTATAAAAATACAAAAATGAAAAAATTATCTATTACTGGAATTTTAATTTCCTTCCCATTATACATACAATAACATGTATAGATATGTACTTCGAATTTAGTTGATTTGCTTCTTTGTTTTAGCATTTTTATTTTCATTTTAATACATGAATTTTCTTGTTTATATATAAAGACGAAATAAATGAATTTTTGATATGAATAATTATATTTTTGTAATAATGCAACAGAAGTTTGCGTTTGAAAATTTGATTTCCTCAAAATGAGTGTGGCTGACCTGGCCTTGTTGTGGGTCGTGCTCAAATCTACGGTCCCAAACCAATTTGTTACAGTATACTCTTACATCGAAGTTACTATAAAATTTTCAAAGCCTTATTAAAAATGCCTATGAAATGTAGAAACACCGCTCAAAACAATGTGCTAGCTACTCTCACCTGGGAATATACATATATACTCTGCAAAACATGCGCTAAGTCCGGCGACGAAGGGGGCAGCGCACCGTGTTGCTATGCTCGTTCGACACGTTTTGTGGTTCTATTCGTATTCTGATTTTGACATTCCCTTTTATTTTGTTTCTCATTTTGAACTGATTGTAGCTGTCTTAAATTTTTAACGAATAAATGTCGTAAATTTGGGAAATGAAATTTGGGGTTTTACTACAATATTTACGTACATATACGTATGTGCATGCAAACATATACCGCTAAAATTGACTCTGATGATAGTGAAAAGGATGAGATATGTAATTAGATTACACTTTTAAAAATAGTATATAATAGATAAATAAAAGCTGTGTCTTCATTTACACAAAAATAGTGTTTTTATTTTAGAAATATTAAAAAGCGCGAAGCGAACGAAAAATTGCGAGTGTAAAATAAATCGGAATAGATAAAAAATTTAGAAGCAAATGTCAAAAAAAATGCTTAGAGAAGGTGTCTCTGTGAACGTGAAGGGCGACACAAAAAAGAAAATTACGATAATAAGCGACAAAAGTATCCTCATGTAAACTCAGACTAATTGGCATACCTAAATTGGTGAGTTCGGCGTAGCGTTTTCTAACGCCAATGAATGGCAACGCGCTATATCCAAAATAAGAGCGCTAGTGTTTTGGCGTTTTCTCTTTCTCTTCATGTTCGTATTATTTTAAGAACATTTAATAAATTAATTGCATTTATTTCAAACAAGATACTACGAACTTAATCGATCGGTAAAAGTGTGCCTTCACTAGTTGAATTAATTTTTCAGTGAATATTTATAATTTTTTTTCAAAATACAATTTATTAGCCAAATTTTTATCCTATGTGCCTATTCTCCTTCACCAGTTTCTTCTCCTTTCTTTCACAATATTATCCTTCACATCTAACTTCATCATATACCGCGCTGTCAAAATTTAAAATTCCGTTTCCGACGTTGACACCGCGTTTTTGTGGGATGTTCCATACAAATTGTATGAGTTTGAGAATTTTTAACAGTTTATTTAATGCTCAACGCTGCAATTTAGGGATATCAGTAAGAACGTAGTTTGTGTTTCTAATTACACGGTTACAGTTGGGAAGAAAACTCGGTTGATGAAAACGGTAAACGGTTTTTTGTGCGATCTTTACCTCTTGGGCAATCGAAACATTGCTTGTCGGACTCGACAATGTCATTAACTTTATCGATATTTTCGACGATTGGCCTTCCACTCCGTGAAGCATCTTTTACATCAAAATTACCGGAATGAAACCGAAATTGTGCATGATTGACTGTAACAGTATCAGGACCATAAACGCTACTCATATTTGATCGAAGCAAAACTGTAACAGAGATGACTAGATACGAAACTTACTCAAAATCACTCAAATTGCAGCTGAGAGCGTTCCCCCATCTCACATTCTAATGTTAGCAGGAGTGTCAGATCGGGGAACATTCAGCAGCTGATGTGCAAAACACACCAGTACCACTTTGTCAATAAAAAAATCCATTGCTTTTGTTTCTAAAGAAATTTGCTTCAGCAGTAAATATCAAAGAAATTGTTGTAATTTTATTCCTAAAACTTTATATAATTAAATATTTCACTGTTTCTCAATAAAATATTTTAGTGAAATTGTATTTAAAGACGTCGTTGTTTGTAATAAAATACCCAAAATATACCTAATAATCCAAAGAAGTCACTTTTCTATCACAGTGGCACTGTTCAGAAATGTTATAAAAAATGCGGATTTTTGAGCGCTCTCACGAAATAAAGAGTTTCGTATCTAGTCATCTTTGCTGTAAAATATACCCAAAACTGAATCAACCAATCACAAAACTATCAAAAAAGCTTTTTTTTAGGGCGGAATGTCATTCTTCTAACGTCATCTAGCGGAACCCGATCGGACTTATACAACGCAAGATACAGATAAATAACGCCATCTATTGGAAAAATAATGGATTTCTTTTAACCTCACCTAATAGTATGACCAGCCGTTATAGAATTTTTAATGATAGAAGGATTTGGTCAATGGCCATTCTCTTTTCCATGTTTTATATTGTTATTCTTGAAGTTGCTTTTGTTTTTATTCTTGTTGAGCTTGCAAAACAGCTGTCCTATTATTGGCATGAACAGTCTCATGATTGATGTGCTATGTAAACAAAACAGTGGATCCCTGCAAGACGTGTAGCTGTTGCCTAACATGTTATCCGCCTGTTACTTTACATACGTGCATTTGTTATTTGAATTGTTACTTTTCCTCTAGCCGTGGGAAAAAAATAACAAATTTCCCCGCTTTGTTTCACGTACGTGTGATTCCCTTTTTCATTCACTCGCATTGTATTTATCGGTATGCGACATATATTCGCCTTTTTTAATTTTCGTATATTTTTGTTACCGTATTTGTAATACATCTGTTATTCAAAACAAGCACGTATGTTACTCGATCTGGCAGCAACTGGCTATTGAAAACAAATGTACATGATATCGTATCTGCTACCCATGTGTTGTTGGAAACATAATCATTTGTTAGCATATCTATGGGCGGTGACTTATTCAAAACAAATCCATTTGTTAGCGGACCTGTCACCGGTGACTTATTTAAAACAAATGTCTTTGTTATCGGACGGGTTACTGATTAGTTTAGTTATTGAAAACAGATGTCTTTGTTATTGAAAACAGATGTATTTGTTACCCGACGTGTTACCCATATTGACTATTGACCTTTTACCTATATTTCCTTTAAAATGAAAAATAGCATTTTTTAAGTTTATTTTTATTTATTGAAAATATAAATAATAAAATTAACATATTTACAAGTTTGATTTAAAAATTTAGTTTGTTTTTATCAAATAATTAAATTAAAATTGTTAATTTAACTTCTTTTTACATATACATATGCTTAACAAAATTAATTGTACATTCATTTCTAATACTTAATAGACAATGGTACTAGAATTTTGACTAACTAAAAATAAGATTTAGAGTAATTAAAATATTCAGACAGCCGCTTCAGAGGAAGACCTCCACTCCGTTAGAAATATCATGCTTAGTAAGACCTGGCTGAACAGGCGGCATTGTTCACTTGGTTTTAATCGTGACAGCTATCTACACCAGTAAAGAAGAAGTATACCAATGGAATCTGAAATATACAAAAAATAATTATTATGATGTATTTTATTGATTTTTTATCTTTATTGCTAGCATATACGACCGGTTAGTATAATACAATTAATCGCAATAAAAGCTTTACAAAGAACATAGCTATTTGCATACATTATTTGTGTATGCTTGGTACATACGTAACAAAAATGTAAAATTTTTACGAAAAAATAATTTTTTTTTAATAATATATAACATGAAATAAAAGATAATTAAATAAACTATCTTCCAAAACTCATTTAAACAAATTTAAGTTAAATATTCAAACAAAAAAAGAACTTTTGTTACACCATTGCTTTTCTACACCCGGATATATGTAGGACTGGCACATGCAATACAAAAGTGCAAAATTTTTACAAAAAAATCAAATTTTTTTAAAATGAATTTCCTCAAACTAATAGACAATTAAATAAACTTTAATTTAAAATTCATTTTAATTAATTTAAGTTAAATTTTTTTAACAAAAACAGAACTTTTGTTACAACATTGCCAATTTGCTGACATATGCACAACAAAAAGGTAAAATTTTTACCAAAAAAAAACAATTTTTTTTTAAATAAGTTTGATTAAATTAAAAGGCAATTAGATAAACTTTATTTTAAAACTCATTTAATCAAATTTAAGTTAAATGTTTAATCAAAAAATTTACTTTTGTTGCACTGCTAAATTTGTACACCCGCATATGTGTATGACTGGCACATGCATTACAAAAATGCCAAATTTTCACAAAAAAAACAATTTTTTTAAATTAAGTTTGATTAAACTTAAAGACAATTGAACAAACTTTCTTTTAAATTTAACTTTAACACTTTCGCACTAAGTTATATAGGATGTTTGCCATAGCTTCAAACATTAATAAATGAAAAACTTACGTTTTGATTATTTATGAAGGACGATTTCCGATGATAATCTTTGATATTCGTATTAATACACTTGAAGCTGGCGTTTTTTCCAAATCAAATGCTGTGTTGTGGTGGATGATTCGATGAACAACGCTGAAATAAACAATATTGTTATTATTCTCATAAAACCAAAAATAAAACGTAAATATCATATGTACGTACATACGTACATATGCGCACATTCGTCTTTATGCACATACGTATATATACACATATGCATATGTTGTTATCTTACCTTATTTCTTGATCTAAAGTTGCTCCCACTCTGCTACAGCTAATAAAGAAATTATTAAGAAACAAATAATTAATTACTATTTACAAATTTATTTATATTTTATAAAATAACACATCTCACCTCTTAGCGTCTTCGGTTGAAAAAGTAAATGGCGGAAATTTTCAAAGGCCATATTTGAAAATGTGTATACGCACATTTCTTTCTAATATACTAGACAATCGATATATGGTACTCGTCTTATTACAGAAACTACCTATAGGAAGGAAAAAATAGTTTTGTGGATGTAGTGGTAAAGCAGCAAAATTTTACGATATTAGTTGCGAAATGGTTACCCCCGTCTTGCAGGGATTTAACATAGCCCATTTCAATGCGCAGAGTTGAGTTCGGATAAAATGGATTATGTGCGCAGCGCATTTGAGTTTTCAGTAGTTGATGTCATTTGCATTTCTGGGACATGATTTGATGATGATTTATGTTACTCTTCTACTTTTAGTGCTTTAAAGCATGTGTAAAGCTACCTTGTTGACAGGTTTCAGCTAGTAAAAATGGGGATGACACATCGCAACTTAAGCAAGTTACTTCAGGGGTGCCTCAAGAGGCTCCATTCTAGGTCCGCTACTTTTCAGCAAATTTATTAATGACATTTTTAGTGTGTGCAAATTTTCTAACCTGCGTGGTTATGCTGATGACCTTCAGTTATATTTATCTGCACCTTTTGATCAAGCTAAAGAGTCTATGTAAAAGCATTAATACTGACATATCTGATATTTCGAAATTGTGCATGATTGACTGTAACAGTATCAGGACCATAAACGCTACTCATATTTGATCGAAGCAAAACTGTAACAGAGATGACTAGATACGAAACTTACTCAAAATCACTCAAATTGCAGCTGAGAGCGTTCCCCCATCTCACATTCTAATGTTAGCAGGAGTGTCAGATCGGGGAACATTCAGCAGCTGATGTGCAAAACACACCAGTACCACTTTGTCAATAAAAAAATCCATTGCTTTTGTTTCTAAAGAAATTTGCTTCAGCAGTAAATATCAAAGAAATTGTTGTAATTTTATTCCTAAAACTTTATATAATTAAATATTTCACTGTTTCTCAATAAAATATTTTAGTGAAATTGTATTTAAAGACGTCGTTGTTTGTAATAAAATACCCAAAATATACCTAATAATCCAAAGAAGTCACTTTTCTATCACAGTGGCACTGTTCAGAAATGTTATAAAAAATGCGGATTTTTGAGCGCTCTCACGAAATAAAGAGTTTCGTATCTAGTCATCTTTGCTGTAAAATATACCCAAAACTGAATCAACCAATCACAAAACTATCAAAAAAGCTTTTTTTTTAGGGCGGAATGTCATTCTTCTAACGTCATCTAGCGGAACCCGATCGGACTTATACAACGCAAGATACAGATAAATAACGCCATCTATTGGAAAAATAATGGATTTCTTTTAACCTCACCTAATAGTATGACCAGCCGTTATAGAATTTTTAATGATAGAAGGATTTGGTCAATGGCCATTCTCTTTTCCATGTTTTATATTGTTATTCTTGAAGTTGCTTTTGTTTTTATTCTTGTTGAGCTTGCAAAACAGCTGTCCTATTATTGGCATGAACAGTCTCATGATTGATGTGCTATGTAAACAAAACAGTGGATCCCTGCAAGACGTGTAGCTGTTGCCTAACATGTTATCCGCCTGTTACTTTACATACGTGCATTTGTTATTTGAATTGTTACTTTTCCTCTAGCCGTGGGAAAAAAATAACAAATTTCCCCGCTTTGTTTCACGTACGTGTGATTCCCTTTTTCATTCACTCGCATTGTATTTATCAGTATGCGACATATATTCGCCTTTTTTAATTTTCGTATATTTTTGTTACCGTATTTGTAATACATCTGTTATTCAAAACAAGCACGTATGTTACTCGATCTGGCAGCAACTGGCTATTGAAAACAAATGTACATGATATCGTATCTGCTACCCATGTGTTGTTGGAAACATAATCATTTGTTAGCATATCTATGGGCGGTGACTTATTCAAAACAAATCCATTTGTTAGCGGACCTGTCACCGGTGACTTATTTAAAACAAATGTCTTTGTTATCGGACGGGTTACTGATTAGTTTAGTTATTGAAAACAGATGTCTTTGTTATTGAAAACAGATGTATTTGTTACCCGACGTGTTACCCATATTGACTATTGACCTTTTACCTATATTTCCTTTAAAATGAAAAATAGCATTTTTTAAGTTTATTTTTATTTATTGAAAATATAAATAATAAAATTAACATATTTACAAGTTTGATTTAAAAATTTAGTTTGTTTTTATCAAATAATTAAATTAAAATTGTTAATTTAACTTCTTTTTACATATACATATGCTTAACAAAATTAATTGTACATTCATTTCTAATACTTAATAGACAATGGTACTAGAATTTTGACTAACTAAAAATAAGATTTAGAGTAATTAAAATATTCAGACAGCCGCTTCAGAGGAAGACCTCCACTCCGTTAGAAATATCATGCTTAGTAAGACCTGGCTGAACAGGCGGCATTGTTCACTTGGTTTTAATCGTGACAGCTATCTACACCAGTAAAGAAGAAGTATACCAATGGAATCTGAAATATACAAAAAATAATTATTATGATGTATTTTATTGATTTTTTATCTTTATTGCTAGCATATACGACCGGTTAGTATAATACAATTAATCGCAATAAAAGCTTTACAAAGAACATAGCTATTTGCATACATTATTTGTGTATGCTTGGTACATACGTAACAAAAATGTAAAATTTTTACGAAAAAATAATTTTTTTTTAATAATATATAACATGAAATAAAAGATAATTAAATAAACTATCTTCCAAAACTCATTTAAACAAATTTAAGTTAAATATTCAAACAAAAAAAGAACTTTTGTTACACCATTGCTTTTCTACACCCGGATATATGTAGGACTGGCACATGCAATACAAAAGTGCAAAATTTTTACAAAAAAATCAAATTTTTTTAAAATGAATTTCCTCAAACTAATAGACAATTAAATAAACTTTAATTTAAAATTCATTTTAATTAATTTAAGTTAAATTTTTTTAACAAAAACAGAACTTTTGTTACAACATTGCCAATTTGCTGACATATGCACAACAAAAAGGTAAAATTTTTACCAAAAAAAAACAATTTTTTTTTAAATAAGTTTGATTAAATTAAAAGGCAATTAGATAAACTTTATTTTAAAACTCATTTAATCAAATTTAAGTTAAATGTTTAATCAAAAAATTTACTTTTGTTGCACTGCTAAATTTGTACACCCGCATATGTGTATGACTGGCACATGCATTACAAAAATGCCAAATTTTCACAAAAAAAAACAATTTTTTTAAATTAAGTTTGATTAAACTTAAAGACAATTGAACAAACTTTCTTTTAAATTTAACTTTAACACTTTCGCACTAAGTTATATAGGATGTTTGCCATAGCTTCAAACATTAATAAATGAAAAACTTACGTTTTGATTATTTATGAAGGACGTTTTCCGATGATAATCTTTGATATTCGTATTAATACACTTGAAGCTTGCGTTTTTTCCAAATCAAATGCTGTGTTGTGGTGGATGATTCGATGAACAACGCTGAAATAAACTATATTGTTATTATTCTCATAAAACCAAAAATAAAACGTAAATATCATATGTACGTACATACGTACATATGCGCACATTCGTCTTTATGCACATACGTATATATACACATATGCATATGTTGTTATCTTACCTTATTTCTTGATCTAAAGTTGCTCCCACTCTGCTACAGCTAATAAAGAAATTATTAAGAAACAAATAATTAATTATTATTTACAAATTTATTTATATTTTATAAAATAACACATCTCACCTCTTAGCGTCTTCGGTTGAAAAAGTAAATGGCGGAAATTTTCAAAGGCCATATTTGAAAATGTGTATACGCACATTTCTTTCTAATATACTAGACAATCGATATATGGTACTCGTCTTATTACAGAAACTGCCTATAGGAAGGAAAAAATAGTTTTGTGGATGTAGTGGTAAAGCAGCAAAATTTTACGATATTAGTTGCGAAATGGTTACCCCCGTCTTGCAGGGATTTAACATAGCCCATTTCAATGCGCAGAGTTGAGTTCGGATAAAATGGATTATGTGCGCAGCGCATTTGAGTTTTCAGTAGTTGATGTCATTTGCATTTCTGGGACATGATTTGATGATGATTTATGTTACTCTTCTACTTTTAGTGCTTTAAAGCATGTGTAAAGCTACCTTGTTGACAGGTTTCAGCTAGTAAAAATGGGGATGACACATCGCAACTTAAGCAAGTTACTTCAGGGGTGCCTCAAGAGGCTCCATTCTAGGTCCGCTACTTTTCAGCAAATTTATTAATGACATTTTTAGTGTGTGCAAATTTTCTAACCTGCGTGGTTATGCTGATGACCTTCAGTTATATTTATCTGCACCTTTTGATCAAGCTAATGAGTCTATGTAAAAGCATTAATACTGACATATCTGATATTTCGAAATTGTGCATGATTGACTGTAACAGTATCAGGACCATAAACGCTACTCATATTTGATCGAAGCAAAACTGTAACAGAGATGACTAGATACGAAACTTACTCAAAATCACTCAAATTGCAGCTGAGAGCGTTCCCCCATCTCACATTCTAATGTTAGCAGGAGTGTCAGATCGGGGAACATTCAGCAGCTGATGTGCAAAACACACCAGTACCACTTTGTCAATAAAAAAAATCCATTGCTTTTGTTTCTAAAGAAATTTGCTTCAGCAGTAAATATCAAAGAAATTGTTGTAATTTTATTCCTAAAACTTTATATAATTAAATATTTCACTGTTTCTCAATAAAATATTTTAGTGAAATTGTATTTAAAGACGTCGTTGTTTGTAATAAAATACCCAAAATATACCTAATAATCCAAAGAAGTCACTTTTCTATCACAGTGGCACTGTTCAGAAATGTTATAAAAAATGCGGATTTTTGAGCGCTCTCACGAAATAAAGAGTTTCGTATCTAGTCATCTTTGCTGTAAAATATACCCAAAACTGAATCAACCAATCACAAAACTATCAAAAAAGCTTTTTTTTAGGGCGGAATGTCATTCTTCTAACGTCATCTAGCGGAACCCGATCGGACTTATACAACGCAAGATACAGATAAATAACGCCATCTATTGGAAAAATAATGGATTTCTTTTAACCTCACCTAATAGTATGACCAGCCGTTATAGAATTTTTAATGATAGAAGGATTTGGTCAATGGCCATTCTCTTTTCCATGTTTTATATTGTTATTCTTGAAGTTGCTTTTGTTTTTATTCTTGTTGAGCTTGCAAAACAGCTGTCCTATTATTGGCATGAACAGTCTCATGATTGATGTGCTATGTAAACAAAACAGTGGATCCCTGCAAGACGTGTAGCTGTTGCCTAACATGTTATCCGCCTGTTACTTTACATACGTGCATTTGTTATTTGAATTGTTACTTTTCCTCTAGCCGTGGGAAAAAAATAACAAATTTCCCCGCTTTGTTTCACGTACGTGTGATTCCCTTTTTCATTCACTCGCATTGTATTTATCAGCATGCGACATATATTCGCCTTTTTTAATTTTCGTATATTTTTGTTACCGTATTTGTAATACATCTGTTATTCAAAACAAGCACGTATGTTACTCGATCTGGCAGCAACTGGCTATTGAAAACAAATGTACATGATATCGTATCTGCTACCCATGTGTTGTTGGAAACATAATCATTTGTTAGCATATCTATGGGCGGTGACTTATTCAAAACAAATCCATTTGTTAGCGGACCTGTCACCGGTGACTTATTTAAAACAAATGTCTTTGTTATCGGACGGGTTACTGATTAGTTTAGTTATTGAAAACAGATGTCTTTGTTATTGAAAACAGATGTATTTGTTACCAGACGTGTTACCCATATTGACTATTGACCTTTTACCTATATTTCCTTTAAAATGAAAAATAGCATTTTTTAAGTTTATTTTTATTTATTGAAAATATAAATAATAAAATTAACATATTTACAAGTTTGATTTAAAAATTTAGTTTGTTTTTATAAAATAATTAAATTAAAATTGTTAATTTAACTTCTTTTTACATATACATATGCTTAACAAAATTAATTGTACATTCATTTCTAATACTTAATAGACAATGGTACTAGAATTTTGACTAACTAAAAATAAGATTTAGAGTAATTAAAATATTCAGACAGCCGCTTCAGAGGAAGACCTCCACTCCGTTAGAAATATCATGCTTAGTAAGACCTGGCTGAACAGGCGGCATTGTTCACTTGGTTTTAATCGTGACAGCTATCTACACCAGTAAAGAAGAAGTATACCAATGGAATCTGAAATATACAAAAAATAATTATTATGATGTATTTTATTGATTTTTTATCTTTATTGCTAGCATATACGACCGGTTAGTATAATACAATTAATCGCAATAAAAGCTTTACAAAGAACATAGCTATTTGCATACATTATTTGTGTATGCTTGGTACATACGTAACAAAAATGTAAAATTTTTACGAAAAAATAATTTTTTTTTAATAATATATAACATGAAATAAAAGATAATTAAATAAACTATCTTCCAAAACTCATTTAAACAAATTTAAGTTAAATATTCAAACAAAAAAAGAACTTTTGTTACACCATTGCTTTTCTACACCCGGATATATGTAGGACTGGCACATGCAATACAAAAGTGCAAAATTTTTACAAAAAAATCAAATTTTTTTAAAATGAATTTCCTCAAACTAATAGACAATTAAATAAACTTTAATTTAAAATTCATTTTAATTAATTTAAGTTAAATTTTTTTAACAAAAACAGAACTTTTGTTACAACATTGCCAATTTGCTGACATATGCACAACAAAAAGGTAAAATTTTTACCAAAAAAAACAATTTTTTTTTAAATAAGTTTGATTAAATTAAAAGGCAATTAGATAAACTTTATTTTAAAACTCATTTAATCAAATTTAAGTTAAATGCTTAATCAAAAAATTTACTTTTGTTGCACTGCTAAATTTGTACACCCGCATATGTGTATGACTGGCACATGCATTACAAAAATGCCAAATTTTCACAAAAAAACAATTTTTTTAAATTAAGTTTGATTAAACTTAAAGACAATTGAACAAAATTTCTTTTAAATTTAACTTTAACACTTTCGCACTAAGTTATATAGGATGTTTGCCATAGCTTCAAACATTAATAAATGAAAAACTTACGTTTTGATTATTTATGAAGGACGTTTTCCGATGATAATCTTTGATATTCGTATTAATACACTTGAAGCTTGCGTTTTTTCCAAATCAAATGCTGTGTTGTGGTGGATGATTCGATGAACAACGCTGAAATAAACAATATTGTTATTATTCTCATAAAACCAAAAATAAAACGTAAATATCATATGTATGTACATACGTACATATGCGCACATTCGTCTTTATGCACATACGTATATATACACATATGCATATGTTGTTATCTTACCTTATTTCTTGATCTAAAGTTGCTCCCACTCTGCTACAGCTAATAAAGAAATTATTAAGAAACAAATAATTAATTATTATTTACAAATTTATTTATATTTTATAAAATAACACATCTCACCTCTTAGCGTCTTCGGTTGAAAAAGTAAATGGCGGAAATTTTCAAAGGCCATATTTGAAAATGTGTATACGCACATTTCTTTCTAATATACTAGACAATCGATATATGGTACTCGTCTTATTACAGAAACTGCCTATAGGAAGGAAAAAATAGTTTTGTGGATGTAGTGGTAAAGCAGCAAAATTTTACGATATTAGTTGCGAAATGGTTACCCCCGTCTTGCAGGGATTTAACATAGCCCATTTCAATGCGCAGAGTTGAGTTCGGATAAAATGGATTATGTGCGCAGCGCATTTGAGTTTTCAGTAGTTGATGTCATTTGCGTTGTCGAATTTGCGCTACGCGAAGTGCCGGCAACTGGCTCTTTATCTACTCAAGAAGAATCCTCGTTTGACACTTCAGGAACTTTCTTTGAATCTGTTGATATATTGTTGTTGCTAATGTCGCGCTGCGGTTCATTGTTATCATCATTCGCACCAAATACCAGCACCAGCTGGATTTAACAGCTCTTCGAATCCCATCAATTTTGCAACAGATTCTTCAAGAAGAGTCACATCGATTGCTCTTGACTCTTTCTTGTTGTTCATCATTTTTTTTTTTCACTTCAAATTTGAAAATAAAATAGCTAAAAATGAAACAATAAAACATATGAATTTTTTTCATGTTTTAAATATACCATGTAAGCTATCCCACAAAGGTGGTCCTACCGCATTAATTTGCGTGGCAATAACTTCCCACTCCTATTTTAAATTGTGTTGGATAACGCTTTTTTGGAAACCCCTACGTTCAATGCGGCGTATTTTCTAATTCCACCACAAGAATCTCAAATTGATTGAGCGCTCGTCGTTAGCCGCTTTAATTTCTACATTGTCTGTAACGATGAAGGATCGTCAGTAAAATGACGGAGATGTGAAACGACAGAAACCGATTGTGATAACGCTGACGATCATACCAAAACAGCCTCGTCTGACGATACTGTTGACTATGGCGTTGAATGGCATAAGGGCGAATGTTCATGACTTACATTTTGAGAATCCCCAATATACGAGGAAATTAACAAAAGTTCGGTCAGTTAAGCAACACTAAAAGCTCCGTCAGGATCGAGAAGGATCTCTCCGAGCCGTTCGATACCAAACGAGGTTTCAGGCAAGGTGATTCCTTATCGTGTGGCTTCTTTAATTTGATGTTGGAGAAAATTATAATAATTAGCATAGGCCTTAACCACCGCGCCGTTAGTTCTGCTTTCTCCAGACTGGATAAAGAAGCGAAGGTAATAGGTCTGGTAGTGAATATCTCCTGTCATTAAACAAAAAGTCATCGCACTCGCGGCGTCACCGTTGACAGTCATAACTTAGAGGTCATAGATAATTTCATCTATCTAAGAACCAGCATCAACGCCAATAATAATGCCAGCCTGGAAATCCAAAGCAGAATCACTTTTGCCAACAGGTGCTACCTTGGACTCAGTAGGCAATTAAAAAGTAAAGTCCTCTCTCGGCGAACGAAAACCAAACTCTACAAGTCGCTCATCATACCCGTCCTTCTATATGGCGTGGAAGCGTGGACGATGTCAACATCTGATGAGTCGGCCTGGGAGTCTTCGAGAGAAAAGTTTTTCGAACGAATTATGGTCCTTTGCGCATTGGCAACGGCGAATACCGCAGACGATGGAACGATGAGCTGTACGAGCTATACGATGATATTGACATAGTTCAGCGAATGAAGAGACAGCGGCTATGCTGGCTAGGCCATGTCGTCCGAATGGACTTCAGCTTTGAAAGTATTTGATACAGTACCCGCTGGTGGAAGCAGAGACCTAAACTTAAAATAATGAATTAAATAAATCATCTAAAATGCGAATCAGATCTACCTTATTTACAAGGAGTAACATTCATATTAAAGAATTAATATTATTTCAATTTTAAATATTTTTTGTTTTGTTGACAAAAATTCAATCATATAATTCAATATAATCGTGTTCGTTGAGCCAAAAACCCAGTAAAAATTGGTAACGAGAGAGCGCAATTTTGACGTTTAGTTGGAGAGAAAATTGCAAATTCGTGTTAGGAAAATTTGATCCAGTAAAAACTACCAAACATGAAAAACAGCTGATTTGTGATCATATGATTGAATTTTTATCCACAAAACAAAATTGATTTAAAATTAAAATAATTTTAATTCTTTAATATGAATTATATACTAGCAAAATAAGTGGTTAAATGTAATATTGTCTAATTTAACTGAACAATATCAATGATTCCAACAATAGTAAATAGTAATAGTAGCACTCGTTAAACGAAAATGTGGTGGCAGTGGAGTGGAATCATCGCCCACACACCACCCAGCTTCCGTTGAGAAATTAGAAGTTAGGAAGGCATAGAATTAGAATATATTATTATTTCTAGTACAACGGTTGATTTTGGATTTCTATAATTTACCGGAAAGCAGTGGCGACCAAAGGAGCCGCATAACAAATTCGAAGCAAAGTTGCTGCTACGGCCACAATGAGGATAATGCATTCTTAAACTTCCGGAAGCGACGACGATGCACAAAATGAAATATTGGTAGCATTTAGAAGGAAAAATAAAGCTCTTGCTTGGTTTTTATTTAAACAGAATCGAAGAAGAATTTCTAACTTATTTACGTATTTCAGTCATCCTTACTGAAAATCTAAGCGACAAATTGTGGCAAAGCAAGTTCTACATCAATCATCGTCCTTTTAGAGACCTATTAGAAAAAACATATGGATGTCTTTATTGTTGGGTAGCTGTTGTACAACCTGCTGGCTAATTTTTACTGGATCCTGTTTGTTGAAAACTCAGTAAATTTCCTTTTTTCTAAGAGTAAAATATTTTACTCTCTCAATTTCGTTACTTGCTGGTTTTTACTAACATTTCTCAATGATCACAGCTATTTTCCCAGCGCTCTCTCGTTACCAATTTTACAGTGTTTTTGGCTCAACGAACATGATTCAGTAAAGTTTGGTAACAATTGTTACTGCCCATCTGATCAACGAACAGAACTATGATCAAACTCTCCCCGTTGTCCTTTTTGTAGTATTTTATTCACGTCTAAAATACACTGTCCGTCATTCGCAAACAGTTCCACTTGCTTTGAAGCCAGGGCTCAGAAATTCTCATATATGAGCGTTGAAAATAAACATATTTGAGATTTCTCATGAGTGAGATTTTCGAAATTTAATTTTTCTTTCGCACAGTATATGTCTACACGTATATGTACATATATTATATGTTTATATTTATTTGCTTCACTGCTGCTCAAAAGTGAAAAAATTAAAAACGTTAGATTGGTCATACATATATGGAAATTTATATTTTTGTGATGCTTTAGCTTTAGACTAGTTTTCTCCACCTTGTTTACAGTTACTATAAAACAGTTTTTATATCTGAATCAAATTGGCTTTCCTCTAATAAATTGTTTGGCGGAATCACTACCAAAATACGTAACTATAGATTAGTCAACGCATATAGCCAAAGTAGCAAAATCGTTTTCATAAAATTTTTGACAGTGGTCTTACTTTTGCCATTTTATCAGTTAAATCCAGCAAAAATCCGTTGTATAGCAAAATTCCAACAAAAGGTGTACCGTTTTGGTTGCTCGATAAGATGTACCACCCATACGAGTACACGAAACTTTTAGCTTCCCGAAAAGTACTTATCCACACTTTTTGTCTTACACGTATGTGTGTTGTATGTTCTCAAAACAATGTGAGTTTTAAATATTTTATTACTAAACTTCATCAATAATACATAAACTCTTAGCTGTCCGAGAGTTAAATGTTAACTGAACCACGAAAAAAAAAAACAAAATTTACAAAGGTGAGCTCTGGAACAAGAGACTAGCGGATAACAGGACCTCTTATGTGTACACCGAAAATTATGTATTTATTTCTGTACTCAAGCAAGTACAATTGACGCAGACTGCGGGACCGCCCTTTTTGTGGATTGGGTAGACCACACTTAGGTTCCAATCGTCGGGCATGATTTTATCCGAATATATTTTGAAAAAAAGCTTTTGCATACACCTTATCAGTTCCTCACCGCCGTATTTGAATAGCTTGGTAATCCATCGACCCCCGCTGCTTTGTTGTTTTTCAAGCGGACGTTTGCTATTCGAACTTCTTCATAGTCGGGAAATGAAACATTTGTTTTATAGTCATCGATTGGGGAATCAGGTTCCGCATATCCGTGTGTTGCATTTTCGCTGCCATTCAGCAGACTGACTAAAGCTTCCTCTCTTTCAGCCGTGACCACAAGGGCTGGTTACCGCATCTTGCACAAGGGTTGCACACGCTTCCAGGATGCGCGACGTGGACACGACAATTGCAATTGTATATAGCCCAACGACTGTAACTGCATACCCAGAATCTTGAGTACACCCCATTACACCCGGACATCGCTTTGTGAAAAATATAAACTTTGCAAACAGAAACAAACACTCAAATTAAACATGAGTCGTGTCATATCAACGCCATCTATAAAGTTAGTGTCCTTTGGGAACCGTCATTTACGATTATTCAAAAGAGATTTGATGGAGAAACTGAAGAAGGGGGCGTGGAGCGTCATTTTTTTTTTAATTTCAATCATATTACATTTTTTCGGCAAAAACTTATATTCTGGGATTTGGGGGGGAGGAAGGAGATATTGTGAAAAGGCTGTACTGACTCGTATATCTTCCTTGCATTTTTTACATTTTTAGTCCTCAACCGAGCCTGGTAATGGTCCCACTTACAGCCTGGAGTCTGGCCTTTTCGTGGAAAGTTCAAACCTTTCGATCTGCAGTTTTGCACATAAGTTTCGCTATTTCATAGCATTCGTCCAAAAACCGATTGGCATGATGATATATAAGCATTTCTTTAGTATTCTTTACTTTCCTTAATGGGACCAACTTAGCAGAGTCCTATACATTGAGTACTCTCTGAACATCTAGTTCGTCGGATATCTCGTTACCTTCGATACCCGTATGCCCTGGCTCTCAATAAATATGAACTTTTCTTTTCTCCTCCAATGTTTTAGTTGTCTCTTGGCAGAGTGTAACCACTTCTTAATTAAAAAATTCAAAGATTTATGATAAAGCTTGTAAACTGCAAAAAATTAAATGTATTGTCTTTTAATATCCTTTTCCTTATTCTGCAAAATCTTAACAACATACTTAAATTCTAAATATAATAAGAACCTTAAATAAAAAAGAAGTAAAAAAAACTTAAAACTTAAAATATCATTCCCGGAATAAGACTGCCGAAGAATTCACCAGTTTGTGATCACACCTGGTAATGATTCCCTCATGACAAAGAGAAAGGTAGTTTCGCAATTTTTTTTTTGTTCCAAAATGTCAGCTATTTGACATAAAAAGATTTTTGGACTTTTGCTTAATTTTTGTGCTACCAATTTCATTTATTTAAAATGTATATTTCTAAAAGTAAAACTTTATATTTAAAAAAATACAAAACAAAATAATAAAGCAAAGTAAAACGTACTCCCAAAAAACTCATTTAATTGTCTGAAAATATTTGAAATATTTTTAAAGAGGCAATATCTTGAAGTTGAAATTTAAAAAAATCCCGTTTATTGTTTTTAAGCGCGAACTTAATCATAGTCACTTGCGATTGCACGTGGGGAGCCGGCCCACAGTTTCCTTACACCGAGCCGTTGATGAGTCTTTGAGCAGGAGTGCAAGTCGAGTAAAAAACTGCTTGGATGTGTGTTCAGATTGCAGCGTTTCGATATCTAACCTTCCCTGTGTTTGTTGCGGCGGGTTTTGCAACAAGCTAGTGGCCCCAGTCGATGTTTTGTGACCTTGGAGAGTACACACATCTAAGACGCTGGGATCAAGTTTTGTCTGTCACAACATTATCGATCTGGTTGCATAACATAGCGGCGAAGAGCTGACAAGATGCATGCATCACCTATGTTTGAACGAAAGCATTCCTGAATATTGGAACATGCGTTTGGTCTGTCCAATCCACAAAAAGGGCGATCAAACAGTCTGCGTCAATTACCGTGTGATACACCTCTTTAATATCCCATATAAGCTGCTATCGACCGTATTGTGTGGAAGACTAAAGCGCACTGTCCAAAAACTGATTGGGCCTGGGAAATCAACCATTGACCAGATATTCTATGTAAACTGACGTTAAGCAACTCTAAAAGCTCCGTCATGCATAGCTGAATAGAGGAGGTACTATTCTCCATAAGAGTGTAGATCTGCTGGTGTACGCCGATGATATTGACATTATTGGCTTCAACAACCGCCCCGTGAGATCTGCTTTCTCCAGACTAAGGAAGCGAAGCGAATGGGTCTGGTAGTGAACGAGCACAAGACGAAATATCTCCTGTAATTAAGCAAACATTCATCGCATTCTCGACTCGGTTCCCACGTCACTGTTGAAAGTTATAACTTTGAAGCCGCAGAAAACTTCGCCTATCTTGGAACGCCAACAACAATGTCAGCCCGGAAATTCAACGCAGAATCACTCTTGCCAACAGCTGCTACTTTGGACTGTTTAGGCAATTGAAAAGTAAGGTCCTCCCTCGGCGAACGAAGATCAAGCTCTACAAGTCGCTCGTTGTTCCCGTCCTGCTATACCAGGTGTGTTTGTTGAAGTGTGCCGGTTTTACTAGTAGATGTCGCTAGCAATATGAATAAATTTCTATGATTTGGCATGTATGTAATTTTTTTCTATTGACATTAACCTACAAAAATACACAAGTCACATTCCGCCAAAATAATAGCGTAATATTTGTTTACCTCAGTGAATATGTCGAGTTTCGTTCCAAGTAAATCGCATTTGCGGCATTCGTTGCTTTTCTTATTTCATCAAAAGAAAAAAGCAGCTGAAGCTGGTAGAAACTTGTGGCGAACATGCTACAGTGATTAGAACATGTGAGACATGGTTTCGTCACTTTAAAAGTGGAGATTTCGATTTGAGAAACAATGAACATCCTGGTGCAGCGAAAAAGTTCGAAGACGAGGAATTGCATGTTGATCCAACCCAATCGCAACAAAAATTGGCAGAAACACTACATGTGACTCGAGGAGCAATTTGTCAACGTTTAAAAGCCATGGGAAAGATCCAGAAGTATGGAAAATGTGTGCCACACCAGCTGAACGATAGACAAATGGAAAATCGAAAAACCGTTTGTGAAATGCTGGACGCAAAATGGATTTATTTTGAGAACCCGAAGCGAAAAAAATCATGGCTTTCCTCTGGTGAAGCTGGCCCATCGACTGCAAGGCCAAATCGCTTTGGACGTAAGACAATGCTTTGTGTTTGGTGGGACCAGTGTGGTGTGTTGTACTACGAGTTGTTAAAACCTGGTGAAACGGTGAACACGGATCGCTACCGACAACAAATGATCAATTTGAATCATGAGTTGATCGAAAAACGGTCGGAATGGGCCCGAAGACATGGCAAAGTTATCTTGCAACATGACAACGCGCCGTCTTATACCGCTAAACTGGTGAAAGACACATTAAAAACACTTAATTGGGAAATATTATCGCACCCGCCGTACTCTCCAGACCTCGCCCCGTCCGACCATCACCTTTTCGTATCGATGGGACACTCCCTCGCATTGCAGTGCTTCGCTAATTTTGAAGAAGTCGAAAAATGGCTCGTCGAATGGCTTGCCTCGAAAGAGAAAAATTTTTTTTGGAATGGTATCCATAATTTGCTTGAGAGATGGGCGAAATGTGTAGAAACAAATGGTCAATACTTTGAATAAAAAATTTTGAGATTCCTCTGAAAATTAAGTATTTCCTTTATCGAAAAAACCGGCAAACTTCAACTAACACACCTGGTATATACGTGGCAGTGCTGGTTAGGCCATATGGTTCGGATGAATGAATGGATGGAATACTCTCGATTAAAGTTTTCAATGTAGTACCCGCCGATGGTAGCAGAGGAAGATAAAGTCCTCCACTTCGTTGGAAAGATCAGGAAGGGAAACCAATGAAACAAATGTTTTTGTTGAACTAAAAATAAAACCCATTACTTAACTACGTGTATAATATAAAGGAATTTGTTGTACTCTGCCACTATAGTACATTTTTTGCAGACATACATATGTACATATATATTTCGTTCTTGAAGTAGCTATTTTACTTCCTCGGATCATACTAAATTCAATATTTTGTGAACTTAGCCAAACTATTGCTAGTATTGGACAATTTGTTTTTTTTTTTTGTTTAAACCCTTCATAGCAGTCATAGAAGCATCTGACAAAATTTCAGTCGGTTTTTTCTCGAGATATGCCGATATTTACAAACGATCGTAAGATTTATTTACGTATATAGACATTTATATAGATAATATAAAAAATATTTTAATATCAATTAAGTAATTAGCATTTTAATGAAAAAAATTCAACTATACGATCGCAAATCGTTTGTTCTCTTACACTAATTCTTACTGCTGTAAATTTCCCAGCACGAATTTAAGACATCCCCTCTAAAATAAAAGTAAAAAAAAGACAAAGTTTACTCTCATTGCAAGTTTTTTATCCAAAAGAACGCTACTGCGTAATAATTGGTAACATAATAGCAGCATAGCGAACAGAGAAATTGACGTTAAAAATGTCAATAAGAAGTGCTAGAGAATACAATAAGAAAACATCAACAAATTGCACCCCAAAGATGGATGAATGACCGGCAAATACGAACAACATAGATTGTTTACATTCTCCAATAAGGATTTAAATGCCAACCACCTCACATGCATGTATATGTGTGGGTGGTGGTTGTGTCAAATAAAAAAATCAATATTCGTTTACCCAATTCAGCAAGGAATTTCACCACACCGAGTTCACTTATCACACCATGTTTGATAGCTGAGTTTCAAATAGTATTTGACGGGATTTTATGGTAAACGGTTGCTTTCTACTCACATTCTAGTACAAAATAAATGTAAATAGTTAAAAAGGGATAAATTATTACATATTTCTAAAACTGCAAAAAGTGATTTATGTATAACGAAATTCTTAAAAGTAATACTTTCTGCTTTTTCGTTTGCGAAATTTGTGCTTACTACCTTTTTCCCAGTTTGTTTTTACTGTGCTTCTAACGTCTGCGTTGGCTTTAAAAGTGTTATGAAATAAGTTCTACTTTTTTGAACGGGGTAAGGTTAAGGAGAAGTAGTTGGATATTTTTCGAAAGTAACATAGAAGTTTTACGTGCATATGTGTAATCTATGGTTATGTGATTATATATTTTCCTTCAAAAACTTTGTAAATGTGAATATAATTGCTTCACTTACAGAACTTAAAATATATCACAATATGTACATACATATGTATGTATTGCTATAAAAAGGATGCATCTCTGTGTTGTATGATATAATTACACGAATTCGATGTCGCTCCATTAATTACGCCATAGTGGGTTGAGGTAAACATAGCAATTGCTAGCATTCAAGTTATATGTACATAAGAACACACCACGCGCACACTTACATACATACATACATATGTATGTATGAAGTAATGATAATTGTGTAAATCAAAATATCATATTTTTTAAGTCTAAATTTTTCCTTTTCTGCCTTTTTTACCAAAAACCCACTGGATTATTGTATTTTGCATTCAAATTAAGCCTTGTTTATATACTCGGCTAGGTAGGACATTTACTTATTGGAAATTATATTGTGAAACATTCTGACTCATTGGTTCTGTTTAGTCGCTTTAAGCTGACCAATATTTCGTTCAGCATCATGGGTGCAAATACATTCATATGTAAATTTTTAATGAAAAATCCTAACTTGATTTTTTTGATTTTGAGTGAAATTTGAATGCGCATAAAATAAGTACTGTGCTTAGAATATGAACAATGATTTTCCGTCAGTTTCTCTTTTTCTTTGAAAATACTTCTGTGTGCATGTGCAACAATCTTTTTTTTTGCTTTTATTATATAAGGAGGCTATGCCAGTGAACGGTCAGTTAATTTTTTGTTTGTTTTTAAACTCTATTAGTGATGTTAAAAAAACATAAAGTTACAAATGTCTATTGACTAATTCTAGATCTAATAAATCAACCATTTTCATATAAGGGGCTGGTTCTTTTTGTAAAAAGTCAAATCTAATTTTATTTTCACTTAATATTTAAATAAAATGAATAAATAAAATCAAGACAAAATAAAAATAAATTTTTGCCCATGTTTCATTAATTTCAATTTTTTTCAAAAACAACCTCTCATTTTTGTTTCACATTAGAAGAAATAAGTAAACACAAGACTCCAATAACAAAAAATGAAACTAAAGAAATGCTCCATTAATTTCAAAACAATGTAACAGAACAAATATATATCTAGACGGACCTATTCGAAAAAAAAAACTCTTATGTCGCCGCGGAACGGGTGCTCTCCAAAAGTTACCAACCGAATGACTTGAAATTTCGTCAGATTGCTTCTACGATACCTGAGAAGGGTTTTACGAAAAAAAAATTTCGGGAAGTGGACCAGGGACTGACCTACTCAAAAAATTTTATTAATGGTTCGATTTACTTGAAATTCGATAGGAAAGTGGATCAAGGACTGACATAATTGGCCTATTGCTTAGATTAAGAGGAAGATTGTTATTCTCTCCGAAAATTGAACCAGGGGCTGACCTATTCAAAGAAATTTTATTTATGATTTGATTTACTTGAAATTCGGTACATAGGTGTCTTTTTGCTTAGATTAACAGGAACATATTATTATCGGACCAATTACAAAAAAATCGAACTACTCTTCTGTCCGGGAAATGGACCGGGGAATCGCCTATTCAAATAGTCGGGCTGATGCTCTCCTGGAAGTGAACCAATGTCAATGGTTAAACCAAAAATGTTGTATTTCGACAAGTATTGAGTGAATAAAGTTATGATAAAAAGATATCCCGTGATTAAGTTTTCATACCTTCAATGAGTATGTGCGACAGCGAAGCATTTCAGGGTACAGCTAGTTAGAAAATAATAATTTTGGATGTTAATCTAACCAGGACTCGAACCCTGGCTTTTCGAATGGCAGTAAGCAATGCTAAGCACTCGTCCCATACCAATTAAACATCACAATTTCATTAATAATTAAAAAATATAGAAATAATGAAAAACCAATATTATTGAGTACTCGGTACGCAAATAAATTCACGTTTGTGGACTTCTACATACAGCCTTGGCCAAAAGTATTAGGCACACCTAAAGATGTGTTGGTAATCTGGTTGAGTTGTAGTTTTTGAGGTTAGTAATTTTCCGCGGTAGACATAATCAGTACCACTTATGTATATCGAAAAGTCAAAACCGATTGCTCATGTATTTTGTTTGTTTAATTTTGTGAAATAGAAGGAATAACAAGCAATCTATGAAGTGACAACTTCACCCTATATAAATTCGCCGTGATTGCTTATTGCTACAATTGAACAACAATTTTGACTTCTTTCCGGGCCCCTTGGTGTACTTAAAAGCAAATTTTTGTAACCTTAACATATCACCTTAAAAATATAAGCAATACAACAGTATAGTTAAAAATGTTATTATTTATATAGACGAAAATCCCAATGCAAATATGTACGTATATATATACTACATATATACATCTACATGTCCATACACACATACATATGTACTTATATATGTACATATGTATGTATTTTGGAAATAATTTTAATTTCACAAAATTTTTGCGTAATTCAATGATTTTATTTATTTTTTCATTCTAACAAAGACTTCGTTTTTACGTTTTTGTTCTAAGACATCCGAGAATTATGTATATCGAGCAGTCCAAAAATGTAATTAACCTGGTTTGTATGCCACCATGATGACAAAATAGTTTCATAAAATTATTTAAAGAATTATGAAGCAATTAAAATGCCTTAATAAATTTTGTGTGATATACATACATAATTTAAAACCTACTGTGTGGCATATACAATTTGAAAAGTTTTCTTATTATTTGAGCACTTTATTATTATATATTGAAAAAATTGGTATTAGCACGTCATATTTGAAGACTATGAACAAAAGTGTTGAAAACTTATTACAAAGTGGTGGTGGCGGTGATATGTCCTCTGAACGACAATCGTCAGAAGATGTACATGAATCGACAGCAGAAGATGCCGGCTTGGATGCTGGTGATGATTTTACTGATGATACCAACTTCGAATCCAACCTACGAAGGCGTAAGGGTAAAATAATATCCTGTGCCAAGGAAACTATTGAAAATGGTAAGTGTATAATACAGAAGTTTTTTTTATTGAATAATTTTATATACATTTTTGTATGTATGTATGCACATAGTATTGCAAATTTATTAATTTTTTAAACCATTCCAAATTTAAAAAGAACCTGTCCGAGTTCTTAAAGTAAGTTAGAAGAGAAGTATGTACGAAAATGTTCATATATTTCTGCCAAAGTATTAATTAATTAAAACCATTACTCATATCTAATGAAAATCAACTATGCTACCAACTAGAAGTATACCAAAATTCTTCGAAATGTTCTAAAATACTTTCAGCATTTTCAGTATTTTTGATCATGGTCTAACTAGATAACATTCATAATTCGCTGTAATCCTTCCATTTAAACAGCGGCAATAAATACTCTTAGGGTATTTTATTGCTGTCGCACTTTGACGCGGAGTGTCGTCCCCTACGAGTGTATTTCTCACATGAAATAATAGCTTCTCATGATAATCCATGAGCCATTCGGAGAATAAATTGTATTTCTCTCAATTTGGTAGAAAAACATCAAGATGGACATCACTAAGGGAACTTCCATAAACCACGTAGATCTGCCAAGAGGGAGAGGGGTTGGTTTAAATGCTACGCTTCAGATTAAACAATTATTCAACACTAGTTAACAGAATGTACTTACTAGGCCCGTTTTAACAATGTCTGATTAAGTTAACCTGTAACCGGAGGATAGCTAACCACCAGATAGGCTGATGTGACACTTTCGTTTTCACTAAGTTTTGGTTACTTAACTTCTGGTTAGCTTAATCATTGTAAATATTTTAAGGTAAATTCACAAAAATTTGCGTTGTGAATACATCAAAACTGCATGACAGCTGGTATTTGCTTACGTTTACGATATGGTTAAATAAATTAAATAAATAAATTGTAATTGAATGGAATTCATTTCATATATTTTTATTTAGAAAAAAGGCTTTAATGGTTTTAAAATACATGTATAAAATGTATGTAATATACTCGTACATATATAGTCTCCTTGCTCCTCAGCTGTGTTTTCGTCGGCATCAACGGATATTTCTGCTGGTTCATGCGCTTGAACTTCTACATCGTTCAAATCAGTCATTCTGGATGGCAATATTGGCAACACACTACAGGCAATAATGATGTTCATAGCTGTGCTAAGCAAAACTCTAAATCCAGGGATAGCACTGAAAAACGGCGTATTCATACTCCATAGCCCCTCACCCGGTGCTTCTGACGACTATTATTAAAAATATTGTTATCATGTGCATAACCAGGCCACCTGCATGCAAGGTCCGTTATTTCCAATTTTTCATGACAGACAGCTTGTACGTTGAAGGAAAAGTATCCTTTTCTGTTTCGAAAAATTTCGGCATTTTCTCCTCCAGGTGATTGGATTCTGACATGAGTGCAATCTATACACCCCACCACCTTTGGAAACTTCGCTATTAGGTGAAATGTGCGCATTGCGTTCTCAATTTCTCATTCTGATGAATGATTGGGAAAGTGCCGCTATAGCAATAGACACTTTATTCACCACCCGACTTGCAGTCGCCACGCTTACTTCGCAGAAATCAGCAACATAGTAAATCAAAAAACTTTCCGATGCATAGAAGCGCAGTGTTAAAAGCAACATTTCCGCTGGCCTAAGTGCTTGATTCCTTCAAACTTAAATAAATTATCAGCAATATTTATTTACTCCAAGCTTATTATATTCACAAACCTTTCAGTGCAGCTTCTAATTTTATTTTATATTTTTTCCAAAACGTATTTTGCCCTAATTTTGGAAATACGAAATCTACGAATAAAAACTTCTTCATCATATTTCTCAAAAAAATTTATTTTTGTACGGCACGTTCTTTCCCTATAAATACACCTCTGAATCAACGCAGCCAGATACGCTGTGCATTCCATATTTTCCATAATAAAATTTATTTTAAAGCAGCTGTCAAATTATATTCTGGTTAAGAACAAATCGCCACTTAATGTTGAGAGATGCGCCTTAACCGCCGCTGGTTTCTATGGGACAACCGACAGTAACGGCATGGGCAAGCGGTAACAACTTTTTATTTACATAGCGCTCTCATAAGATAGGTTGTTATGGACGGAAGGTATGTAAGATGGGTAGTTGGTAGTACTTTGTCCAATAGAAAACAGCGGCGATTTGATTTTTTCCATAAAACCGGCTCAGCTCATTTCTCGCTCTTATACAAGGTTGCTAGTATAGACTTTGTAAACTAATATGAAATAAACTAATAACTATTAATATGAAAATGCATAGAATGAAAACTAAATTTGTAATTAATTATTTATTATATGTATATTAGATTGGTGTGTATATTCGATCATATAAATTATGAAATTTGTTGACGAAAATCTGTTTTAAAGTATGCAAATACACTGGCCGTTGGCAACATTTCGCCGCAGTGTCGATAGCTCGTGTATATACATCGCTCTTCCAGTCGGGTGTTATGGACGTTAGCTATGTAAAATGGGTAATTGCAGCATAAGGAATCGGTCTTCCGAATGTCAGTATGCAAGGCTAACCATTGGGTATTGCGGCTGCCAATTTCATACTGTATGTTAGGTGGCGGCCGCGGTTAGCAATCCGTACTGCCATTAGATTAACTATGAAAAGACAAGACACGGTATTTCCAAATTAATTATTACATATTCTGCTCAAATTTGTGATGTGCGTCTGAGAAAACGTGCAGTTTATTCTAGAAGTCTCTAAACGGCTGATGGAATTTTATGATGACTTATATTTTATGTCGGAAATACCGTGGTTGCCCGTTTCGAAAAGTTTTTTATTCACTAAATTAATTTCTAAAATTAATGTGTCGCTTTTGGATATTATATATATTATATAAATATCATCGACATAAGCCAGAAGTTTTGCACTCTTGTAAAATATTGTACATTGTTTATCGAGCTGTGTAGCTCTTATTATTTTCTCCAGAGTCAAATTTAAGAAATCTCATGATAAAGAGTTACCCTGTCTTAAGCCTCGTTTGGTACCAAACGGCTCGGAGAGGTCTTTCCCAAGTTTACACAGCCGTATGAGTTTTGTGGGGATACTAAATTCAGACATAGCGGCGAAAAAGCAGCTCCTTACTGTGCTACTTAAAAATCCATGAAAATGATTTGACGCTTGGTGAATATCTGGTCAATGGTGGATTTACCGGGTCTAAAGCCGCACTGATAAGGTTTTTTGAGGGTGGGGTTTAGTCTTTCACACAATACGCTCGATAGTCCCTTATATGCGCTATTTAAGAAACTTGTCTTCGACCATATTCTGCAAAGAAGCTGAAGCAGAAAACAATAATAAAAATAAGAAAAAATAGTTCTAAAAGTTATAACTTAAGTTAATATAGAATTAATTATCATAATCTACAATTGA
Organism: Ceratitis rosa; assembly: GCA_037013455.1. Taxonomy (NCBI): domain Eukaryota; kingdom Metazoa; phylum Arthropoda; class Insecta; order Diptera; family Tephritidae; genus Ceratitis; species Ceratitis rosa. The sequence goes on from JAWMAG010000004.1 coordinate 675,960, forward strand.
AAATTGTAAACAGCTGTAGCTTAAAGCTATATAGACTAATATTGAAATTCAGCACGCCACTATAACGGCTAGCTAGTCGTATAGCTTTATAGCGTATTCATTGCAAATCTAGATCTATGAATTGTTTCGATAAACAATCTATTAAGCCAAATTTCACGCGGGGCAATATAAGGAATTAATTATATTATACGTAAATAATAGTGAAGAAAAATTTTTTATCTCCTGCAGGCCAAACAATTTCCGCCTAAAGGTCTATATCCAGTTTTTAAGTTCATTGCCAAGTAAACAATGGTATATGGTATATGGTGACCGACCAGTGACAGTCCGGAATGTCCTGAACCCGAGACCGATCGCGAAAGGTAGCGGTTTCACTTGTCTTTTACATTAAACAGTTACAGATTTGTGCGTCAGCTGCTATAAAATTACATGGGAAAAATGGGAAGGAATTTATTTAATTATTCAAAGTGAGTATGTAGGTTTTGGTACAGAAAAGTGAGTCAGAGGAATCAATGTTGGCGAAATTGATATTAAAATCGTTACACAAAGATCTAAAAGGATCGTGCATTTCAAAGATTGTTCTGCATGAACACAATGAATGGACCTTAAGTGCTTAGTTGATCTGAAATGGATGGTAAAGTTAAGCTTGCTAAGTAAGAATGGGCTAATGATAACACATCTTATCAATTTAGTTAAAAATAAAACTCCAAGCATGAGAGGCCTTGTTAAATGCTTTGCTGAAGTCAATGTAGATAACATCGGTTTGATTACCTTTTTTGAAACAATTACTGCCATTGGTGGTGAATTATAGCAGGTTCGATAGGGTAGATTTGCCTTTACAAAACCCGTGTTGTGAGATGTCAATAATTGATGACACATAATGGGGATAGAACATAACTTTGTAATCCCCCTTAATGCCCTATAGAAGATCTACTACCAGATTTATGTAGAGGTAAAATGTATGACTGTTTCCACAAAAAGATAATAAATTTTGCTTTATTGAAGTATTGAATATGTTCGTTAATGTTGTATGTAGAAATTCAGCACAAAATTTAGGTACACTAGTAGGGATATTATCTGGACTGCATGTGAATGAGCTGTTAAGGTACTTTTACGTAATCAAAAGAAGGCAATAATTAAGGGTAAATAAATGGCTGCGGGATTGAATTTGTGTTTGAAAAGAATCTGCGATTCTGCAGCAATCACTAGAAACTTCCATCATTCATTTTCACATCATCATGGATACCCAAAAGTCTTACGATGCCAATTAACTAAACTATATAATGACTTCGGATTTGAAGTAGCGTTATTTGAATTCTTGTCATATACTTCACGACTTATTTAAAATGTTTGTTTGGGAATAGGCCCTATAATCAGAAATTTTTCCGGACTTTTTAGAGAGCTTGAATAATCTAGTCTTCTTATTTTTGAAGCCTTTCAATTCTTGATTAAATCATAAAGCATTTTGAGCACGGGTGTCGGCTCATTTGAAGTAGGAACAAATTTTTTGATAGCAGAATGTAAAACACTTGTGAAGTGAATAACGCTTTTTTCCACATTTCCGTTATACACTGGCAGGAAATTGTAGACAGCGCATTTTTTAGATTAATATAATTTGTATTTTTAAATAAAAAACGATCGTTTTTCGATTTTGAAGTAATAATAACCTACTTCGGGCAAAACTAAAGGGCCACAGCGACTTAAAGAAAATGACTAAACGTCTTCCTAAACTTATTATTAAAAAGATCAGAAAGCTCATTTAGGAAATCATGAGCATTATCTGAAGTTGTGCTATTTTGACGTATTTTAACACAGAGAAATTCCATCGATCCGATCCGATTTCGCAAAACGTATTTCTTCAGCAGCAAGGTCAATTTGAACACCGATAAGTACTCTTCACCTCCTCGTCGCCTTTCTCGAATAAATGACCATATTCAAAAACAGATTGTTATTACGCACCACGCAACAAAAGAGTTGAGATCTTACTGTAAATTTGTGCAATCCGAAATATCACGGCAGTTAAAAACAGCTCAAGGTCACCAACAAACATTAAATACTTTGTAAAAACAAAATGTTGGGGCAAATCATTGATGAATTTTGGAAACAAAAAACGTCAACAGTGATTTGAAACAATTGAGACAAAAAGCTTTTTACCCGATAGAAAGCTGTATAATAATTCCAATAACTTTCTTTGAAGACCGTGCAATTTCAACTTAAATAAAAGAGTATTATGTTCCATTTTATCAGCTTGAGCATTTAACTCAAAGGAATGTGCGTTTGGGTTTGTGAAAATGGCTAAATTTGTACTAGTTGACCTCTTTGTATTAACCCTTGTTGGCATTCAACAATAGCCTTGCCAATGCGATCGTACAATTTGCATTTTATAATATAGTCAAATAGTTTGTCCAAAGTGAGATAAGCACTCCGATATGAAAATAAACTGCTTACGACTAGACATCGATATCTGTCCGGAGATCGGTTGATAAAATGTTCTTACAATACCTCAATCATGTTAATGTGCATAAATTAAAATCACCTAAAAATATTATATCATCAGTTGACCTAGCCTTATTTATTAATGATGTTAACAAAGTTATCCAAATGCTCTTGATAAAAAGAATTACTTACCTAGATAACGAAAATTGGTCACAGGTTAATTTTTCTCCGCAAAACACTGTACTTACGTGTACTTAGGTAAGTCGCTGGTCTCAGTCTGATAATTCACAACGACAATGGAATATTCTATTTCAAAAGCGCTTCCGGAAATTATTAGAAATATGTTTAATTAAGCAGACTAGATATTGAGAAGACCCCAAGTCCAAGGCCTGGAAGCCTCCAAGAGAAGTTACACACACACCATATATCTATGAACATACACATATACACAAGCATTGAAAATATATATAGATATATTTATAGAATTAATTAAATATATATATATTGTAGATATATACAAATTAATATACATATATATATATAGATATAGATATATACGTAAGAAACTAAAAGATGAATTTTAAATATTTCATCATTTAAATTAAGAAAGCAGCAAGCACTAGCATGGCGAGCCGTCGCTGTTAAGTAGGGCCAAAGAGAATAGGCGACAGGCCTACCAACAACGCAACGCGTAACTGTCCACCTGCAAGCAGAATTTTGTATAAAAAGGGCAGCATCAGCAGTGATCGATCACTTCTGTTTGTGCTGTCGTAGTTAGTGTACCTATATGGTGTGTCGTGCAAACGATACCAATAGGAGTAGATAGAAATATATAGTGTGACGTGAAAACGCTGCCAGTAGAGTGTATGATGTGACGTGAAACGCTGCCAATAGAAGTATACGGTGTGACGTGAAAACACTACCAGTAGAACATTAGAGAATAAAAATAAGTGCGCAAGTAGAACCAAAGGACAACACGCCAAAGGGCAAACCGGTATTATCAAATTGTTGTATAATACATCTTGCCTCTACAGCAAAAATGTTTTCCTTGACAATTCTTATATCTTAACAAACAAAAATCAAAACATGATTTGGTTGATGATCCCCATTCCTTCCAAGACTTCAAAGAAAGATGTCTTTTCTTAATAAGAGAATGGTTTTCCTCGCTAAGATACTGTGTTAGTGTTCTTTTTGTTATTGTGAAGGGCTTACACATTACATTAAAGCCTTAACGACCGTATACGTGTATACATACGAAACCGTATGTTGTTCACTGGATATACACAGAGGTAAATCACCGTGTTTCGTAGTAGTTCTTATAAAGGGAGCGCTTCTAGTATGTACTCCCACGAAGGAACTAGATATTCTTTCAAAGTTTCTTTTTTTCTCTTAAAAATTTAAACGAGCTTCAAGGCAGTTAGATTGAACGCATCTCAGTCTTGGTGGCAAAAAGGTATAGGAGACTCTATGTTACTATCTTTCCAACAAATACCAGTAGAGGTTGGAAACACAACCTCTAAATTTTGTTTTCGGAACTGATTTTCCACAAGAATGGCGAAATGAAACGCGTAACGATACAAGGAGGACCAGCCAACGCTGGTAAGAAGTCATGGAATTTTCTTCTTCGGGACCACTGGAATAATAAGAGAACACTGCTTTATAGGAACTGGGATGCTTCTCAAATGACTGCATCGCTAAATTTTTTTTTTGTTTTTTTATACACAATTCTATGTGTCTCTTCCAAGTGAGACGTCTATCTAAGTGTATACTGAGATGTGTAACATCATTTACTTGGGGAATGTTTATACCATTTAAGCGAATTGTAGGACATGATTGCGGTCTTAAGTCAGTTAACCACAGCGAGCGAGTGAGATTTTATATCTCAAAGCATTAACTAGAGGTTCTATATGGTTCGAGCAGGATATAGGATCCTCATAGAGGTATCACTTAAGTGTGCATGCCGCAGGCAACATCAACTCAACTCGAGTCATTTAGGTTTTGCATTTTTTAAAAATAATTATACACACATACGAGTGTGTATCTAAGTTATTACGTCATATTTTTACACCAACTGCAAACGAGGAAAACAAAGTACACGTACATATATATGCACATACATGCCTACATCTATTTATGTCTGTTATATTTTTAGCGTGTCTTCACTTCGCTTCAAAGTCGGCATACAAATTTACAGCGTCTTTTGATTTCAGTATTGAAGCTCATTCATTCCTACCCCCGACATTGGCTTTTTTTATCGAATAGTTAAGCAGTTGTCTGCTTTGCTGAGGTAAATTTCTCATTGTCAGTATATACACTACATATGTACACACCTATGTAGTAAATGTGTGTAGTGAGGTAGTAAATTTTAAATACTGATTTTCGTTTATTTTCACAAACCCTAAAAATAAGCACTGCGCAAATACGTCAGCGTTATCGATTTTTGAAAGCTAAAACCACATCGAACTTAATTTGTTAATTTACTAAATACTCGTAAATATGCATTTTTTTGTTCCACATTATATAATATAAAATAGATAATAAGAACACCTTACTTACGTAAACGAATAGGATGATTAGATTTTTAACAACTACCTGACTCAGACCGCATCGGAAGAATAAATGTGACATGGAGCTGGTGATCGAAAAGCAGCGTTAGGTCGGGATGTTCTGATACGAAAATGGATTTCAAAATGGCATGATAACACTTACCTCTTAGGAGAAGATAGCTACAGATTTGGTCATCAGCCGCTATAAATTAGTTCAGAATCACATTAAACTGAATAATATACAGCTTACTTATTGAGGATATTATGTACATATTTTTTGGTAGAAATAAAAGAGACTACTATAATCACTGTATAAACAACTGGAAAAGGTCATATATTCATTATTTATTGACATATTATCATTAAAAAGAGCTAAAAGTTTCTAGTTTCGCTAAGTAAAATTGGATCATTGAAGTTTCCTCTCATCAACTTTTTTGGAAGGGAAGATTTTACTCCGATTCAATTGTGACACCTAGATCAATATGTGGGCAACCTGTTGAAAAAGATCTTCTAGGAAAACACATGCAAACGGAAACTGGAATTTCTCCCAATTTGGAGCACCACGCTGTGATTAACTCCTTGTATAAAATGGAAGTACGCCGAAAGAAATTTTTAAAGAGATGTCATCGGCTCTACAGGACTCTGCTCCTTCATATGCGATGGTAAAAAAATGGACTCGGCTGGTTCAACAAAGAGAAGATACCTGTGAAGATGACCAACGCCCAGGGTACCCAGGGTCGGCCGTGACCAAAGAAAATTTTCAGGAAGTCGAAAAATTAGTGCTGGCTGATCGAAGACAGCAGAAAGATTACAGATTAGCAAAAAAGAGCTTGAGATATTTTGCATAAACATTTGAATATGGAAAAATAGTGCGTGCGTTGGGTATCGCGAATGATCACTCCGTTCGACAAGCAGCAACGATTGGAGCCTTGTAAAGATTTTTTGAAGTTGTGTCGATATTGTTTGAATGAAATTTGCAACCGCATTGTAACAGTTGATGAATCTTGGATTCGTCAGTATAATCCCGAGCCAGTATTACGCTATTTTGTTGAGTCAGGCGCGTAGAGCAGTCGTACAGAAGAGACGTGGCAAGTTAGCGCGCGGAGTGCTGTTTCTTCAAGACAAAGCACCCGTTCACCCGCGCGAGGGATGCCTAAAAAGCTACTGGATTTACATAAATTAACCATCCACCCTACAGTCCGTTACTGGCTCCCAGTGACTGTTTCCTTTTTTCAAATTTAAAAAAGGAGCTACGGTGACGAAGATTTTCAGAGGATAGTGAGATGAAAACGGCCGTAGAAAACCATTTTGAAGAGAAATCTTAAGAATACTTTCAAGTGGTAAATTTAAAATTGTTTTTAAAAAGTATGACGTCATCTGCATACATAAGAGTCTTAAAACCCAAAGTTAAAGAGTATCAGCGTGACAACTATTGATTGCTTACTTTAACTTAGTTCGAATTTAAAATTAGGGAAATAATGCCAATAATGTTGTTATTTTCTGAAGACTAGGGGTCGAGTCCTGAATCGACCAACATTCAAATTTATAGAAAATAATTTTTTTTAATTGGGGTCTCGCCTCGGCAGGGAATGTCAATTCCTCGTAGTGTATTTTTGACATAAAATAAAGGCTTTTCATAAAAATATATTAAACTATCAATTTTCCTCAGTAAAAACTTTTGTATATATAGGAATTGTTGTCCGCTCAGAAATGAACTTTAGCAAAAGTTTACAGTTATTCTGTAATGGCGAAGTTAAGAGAAAAATTTTAATTGTCCTTATAACTCAATAAGTCGCCTGTACGCTTTTCAAAGTTGCCCAAAAAATTTTGAATATGAATACTGATTAGTCCTCCAAACGCCACTTCAATCGATGAAAGAAATAATCTTACTTACTTTACTGGCGTAGACACCGCTTACGCGATTTTAGCCGAGTTAACAATGGTACGCCATTCGCTTCTTCCTTTTGCTGTGTGGCGCAAATAGGAAATACCAAGTAAAGCAAGGTCCTTCTCTACCTGGTCCATCCAACGGAGTGGAGGTCTTCCTCTTACTCTGCTTCCACCGGCGGGTACTGCATCGAAAACTTTCAGAGCTGGAGTAATGGTATCCATCCGGACCACATGGCCTAGCCAGCGTAGCCGCTGCTTATTGATTCGCTGAACTATGTCAATGTCGTCGTATAACTTGTACAGCTCATCATTTCCGATATTCGCCGTTGCCAACTCGTAAAGGACCATAAATCTTACGCAAAACTGTTTCTCGAAAACTCCTAATGCCGACTCATCAGATGTTGTCATCGTCCATGCTTCCGCACCATATAGCAGGACGGGAACGATGAGGGACTTGTAGAGTTTGGTTTTCGTTCGTCGAGAGAAGACTTTACTTTTCAATTGCCTACTTAGTTCAAAGTAGCACCTGTTGGCAAGAGTGATTCTGCGCTGGATTTCAAGGCTGACATTATTATTGGTGTTGATGCTGGTTCCTAGATAGACGAAATTATCTACGACCTCGAAGTTATGACTGTCAACAGTGACATGGGAGCCAAGTCGCGAATGCCATGACTGTTTATGTGATGACAGGAGATATTTCGTCTTGCCCTCGTTCACTACCAGACCCATATCCTTCGCATTCTTGTCCAGTCTGGTGAAAGCAGAACTCACGGCGCGGTTGTTAAGGCCAATAATGTCGATGTCATCGGCGTACGCCAGCAGCTGTATACTGTATAAGTTTTGCGGGGATACCAAATTCAGACATAGCGGCGTAAAGGCAGCTGTCGTGCTGTCGAAGGCAGCTTTATAATCAACGAAGAGGTGGTGGGTGTCGATTTTCTTTTCACGGGTATTTTCCAAGATTTGGCGCATGGTAAATATCTGGTCAATGGTTGACTTCCCAGGTCTAAAGCCACACTGATAAGGTCCAATCAGTTTGTTGATGCATGCACCTTGTCATGTTTGAATAGTTCTGCCGGTAGGCCGTCAGCTCCAGCCGCTTTGTTGTTTTTTAAGCGAGTGATTGCTATTCTAACTTCTTCTTGGCCAGGTAGTGGAACGTCTTTTCCATCGTTATCGATTGGGGTTTCGGGTTCACTATCTCCGGTTACTCTGTTTTCCCTGCTATTCAGCATGCTGGAGAAGTGTTCCCTCCTTAAATGTAATTAATATGCTCTGGGCATCGGTGGCTAGCTCAACTCTTTGTGTCTTACAGGAGTCTGCTCCGGTCTGGCAACCATCTGTAAGTCGTCGTATCTTCTCATAGAATTTTCGAGCATTACCCTTGCATCCTTCTTCAACTCTCGGTATCTATCCCATCCCACACGTGTTGTGGTCGATCGTAACGTTGCGAGGTAGGCAGTCTGTTTTCTCTCCACTGCAACACGGCAGTCTTCATCGTGCCGTTTTTCGACCTTTACGAAATCCAATAGTTTCGTTTGCTGCTGTACGTAGGGAGCTTGAAATGCCGTCCCACAGTTCCCGTATACCGAGTTGCTGATGAGTGCTCTCAGAGAGCAGGAGTGCAAGTCGAGTAGAAAATCGTTCGGCAGTCTGTTGTGATTGCAGCTTTTCGACGTCGAACTTTCTTTGTGTTTGTTGACGGGCGTTCTTCGATACACAGAGGCGCGAGCGTATCTTCGCTGCAACAAGATAGTGGTCCGAGTTGATGTCGGGTCCCCGGAGTGTACGCACGTCAAGAACACTGGAGACATGTCTTCCATCTATCACAACATGATAGATCTGGTTTTGTGTTTTTCGATCAGGGGACAGCCAAGTGGCTTGATGTATTTTTTTGTGCTGGAACCTAGTACTACAGACAACCATATTTCGGGCCCCAGCGAAGTCGATCAGCCCCAACCCATCAGGGGATGTTTCATTGTGGAGGCTGAATTTTCCTACTGTCGCACCAAAGTTACCTTCTTTGCGCACCCTGACATTAAAATCGCCAAGCACGATTTTCACATCATGTCGGGGGCAGCGCTCACAAGTTTGCTCTAGGCGCTCATAAAAGGCATCTTTGGCCAAATCGTCCTTCTCTTCCGTCGGGGCGTGGGTGCAAATCAACGATATATTGAAAAATTTTGCTTTGATGTGGATTGTGGCGAGACGCACATCCACCGGGGTGAATGCCACTCGACGACGAAGTCTCTCTCCCACCACAAATCCAACACCAAATTTGCTCTCATTTATATGGCCGCTATAGTAAATGTCACAAGGACCTACTCGCTTTCGTCCTTGTCCCGTCCATCGCACTTCTTGGACGGCGGTGATGTCAGCCTTTATTCTTACGAGGGCAGCGGCACCTTCCCAATTAAGGGACCGGACATTCCAGGAGCATGCCCTCAGATCGTGATCCTTAATTCGTTTGCAGGGGTCGTCAACAGAAATGGGGTATCTCATCCGAGGCGTTGTTAACATTTTCATTGGGGCTGGTTTCTACGTGGCGGGTCCAAAACCCAGCGCACAACCCCACTAGGCGAGTAAGTTTAAAGATTTTACACATTTATCTAGCGATCCGCTTGCTTAAAGACCGACGCCCGCTCGCAGCCGCACCTCTGGTGAACAGACGCTGCAATTAGACTTCGGCGGACCCTTAAACCGAATAAGTCGGAGTGGCCCCACTGAAGCTTCCTCTCTCATTAGCCATGAGCCAAAGCTCCACACGGGTTGGTTACCGCATCTTTCACAAGGGTTGCTCACGTTTCCAGGGTTCGGGACGTGGACGCAAGAGTAGGAATTGAGTATAGCCTCACAACTGTAACAGCATACCCAGAAGCTTGACTACCCCCATTACACCCCAGATGCGAAAGAAATAATAACATGCGTTATTTTAGAAAATAGAAAATAAAACAAGCTTTTATTTTTTGCGAGGATAGGAGTTTGTTACTGGCTAACTCTTTCTGAATTCTGAGGGAATGGGGAGGAGGATAATAAGTGTTTAGTTGAAAAATTAAATACCAAATTTGCAGCCTTACAGTGAAAGGAGATCCAACTCCAATTGTAAAATCTTTTAAAGTAATTATTTTACTGCAATTCTTCCAAACATTTATTTTATATTCATTATAATTCCGTAGCGAAGAAATTTAGAGAAACAACAGAAGGTAGTGAGATCCGGGATAAAAATGAATACATAGATAAAGAGGTCAGAGGAATCTTCTTTTATGGTTGTACCATCTTGTAGTATTCGGTGCTATGTTGATAAGTTGGAGTGAATTGAATCACATCTTCATAACGTATAATTTCTAAAAACATTATTTAGATTAAAACATATACTCATTGAAAAGGGTGCAGTGGGGGTCTGCAAATACACCCAGTACTATATCAGGCTATTTATTTTTGACGTATCTATAGGCGTAAAATTTAATAATTAATTAATTATTCTTTGAAACTCGACTCGGATAACATAATTTCCATAACACACTTTCATATGTGCATTGGACTTGATCATCATCTCATTCCGTTTGACTAACTTCTGCCATTAATTAAAATTATGCTAGGGCGGCCGCTGTAGCCGAGTGGTTAGCATTGCGTACTGACATCCGGAAGACGCGGGTTCAAATCCCGGTGCCATCAACATCCAAAAGTTACGGAAAATTAATTTGAATAAAAGATTTAATTAAATTTTTTAAATGCGGTCCCCTCGGCGGAGAATGTCCACCCCTTCGAGTGTATTTCGGACATGAAAAGGCTTCTCGTAAAAAACCATCATCCGTTCGGAGGAGGCTTAGTATAAACTGTAGGTCCCTCCATTTGTTGGAAACACATCATGACGCAAAGCCACAAATTGGAGGAGGAGCTCTACAGAAAATCGCTTACGCGGTTACAAAGCGCCAATTCTTTACGTCCTTATGGTTAAATACAAAACGAAGTGTTGAATAAAAATCGGAAATATGACAACACTGTATGTTTTTGTCTAATATTATTTGTTAATGCGTATCTATTTCCGTAAGTAATTATTTTGATAGCTTTTTATGCTTGCTTTTCAGCTTCCCGCCAATTACGCCGAAAAGTGCCCTATGCCGGTCATCTTATGACTCCGCGCCGACTTTGGCTGAATAAAATACCCACACTATGCGATGTTGTTATCGAGTTTCCAGAAGATGCACCTGCTGAGGCGCTTCGATGGCTTCTAGCTCGATTGCGCTCCCAGCCTCCCTCGGGGCTTGGTTTAGTTGTGCAAGTGAAGGCTCATGAGAGTACACGGCGGAATGCATTCTACATTAGTGCGCCCACGAATGTGTAAGTATTTTATCCTGGATAAGTAGTTGTTAGAATATACGGTTTTTGGATCACATCTGAATTTTAATATCCCAAATATTGAAAATATATGTAATTTGTTTAATTTATTAAAGTGGTTTCCATGCAACTGCGCCGAATTTTAATTGAAGTAATTTTTAGTTTATTTAAAGCAGCCGAAGAAGCACGTTTACCGAAGCGTTTACGACCGGACCTAGGAGGTGCCTTACGAGAATTCACAACACGAGAAAGTCATTGTTTTCAACAACTAAGAACCGAAGACGGAAGTAATGCACTTTTCACCTCACAAGAACGGCAATGGCTCGTATTGCAAGTACTGCAAGGCCTTAGAGCCAGTCAAACAGACATCGATGCGCTACAAGGACGGGCCACTGTAGCCGAAGGACAAAGCATCGTTGCGGCTTGGCATGAAACTGGATTGATTGTGCAGATTTTTCCATTACATGAAACGCATTCACTGACCCTGCTACAAAATAGTTGGGTAAAACAAATTTTTGCTCCTCAGCCTCTTGGTAATTAAATGTTTAGGTATATGAATGTATGTTCGATTCTTCTACTGACTTATTTTTGTTTTATTTGTAGATGATATTGCTGAATATTTTGGGGTGAAAGTAGCATTATATTTTGCTTGGTTGGGTCATTACACTTGCGCCTTGGGAGTTCCGGCCGTCTTTGGTACAATATTATATGGAGCACTTTGGGGAAAAGGACAAACAGCGCAAGACATGGGACACGTTATATTTTCTCTCTTCAATGTGGCGTGGGCTTCTTTATATTTAGAAGCGTGGAAGCGATACTCAGTGGAGCTTGCCTTTCGTTGGGGTACCTTATCGACGCCGCCCGAACTTCTGGAACCGCCTAGACCACTTTATAAGGTAAAATTTTACTTTCAGTATTATATTCTTAATAATGCTAAAGTATAATCAGCTCTAGTTTCAATTTAGAGGTTTATATAATAGTTTTAGTTATCCGGAAAATTAACTTTTAACCTAATTAAATAAATATAATCTGATTTATAATCGATCTGTGCTTCTCCGCTGCAATTTTGTTCAAAAGTTAAACTCGATTCCAATGCACTCTTGTCCTCTGTATCTTGATCGAATCAACTTTCCAAAATATTCGATGCTAATACGACAAACTTAAAATAAAATATACTTAGAAAGTTTTCGATGTAGTACCCGCCGGTGGCAGCAGAGCAGCAGATGCAGACCTCCACTCCGTTGGAGCGAAAAGAAAGAATGAATAGTGCGCTTTTATTAACTCACTAATGCTGAAAGCGGTATCTACGTCAGTAAAGAAAAAGAGGATACCAAAATTCACGACATAGATGGTTTTTAAATAGATTATTGACGCCTCTCATACCTGAACAAATCAACATAGCTTGACGTTTTGATTTGATCGGTATAAATTTTGGTGGGTCTCTCTCTTTTTCTGGCATTTACATATTTCTGACCAATGATACACCATTTCATGTTCATGAATGGTATAAAAGCTTCTTATAAATTTCCATTCCAATTTTGCCTTTTATTTGCCTGAAGCTGCACTAACTATTATACCTATATGTATATGTAATTGGCGCTTTTTAACCGCTGAGGCAATATTCGGCCGATCTCCTCCTCCTCCATTTTGTGCTGTATGTCTTAATACTAGAGGGACCTATAGTTTATTCTAAGCCGTCTCCGAACGGCTAATAGATTTTTATGAGGAGCTTTTATTTCATGTCAGGAATGTAGTCGGAGGGGTTGACATTTCCTGCCGATTTCTATAATTGGAGAAGCTAGAAGTTTGTAACTTTACTTTTCTATCGAACTATAGATTAAAGACTCTGCAGCCTAGTTACCATTGAAGAACAAATCATTTTTTCTTATTAATGAAAGAGTACAGTGACAGTACTTCACTACAGCTACATAACATAACTGTAGATTTTAAGGCTTGTATAGAATGTCGAACGTGATATTTATCACACAACAAAGTTCTAACAAATGACAGCTGCTTCGAAAATCTCTGATGTTGAAAGCGAGTACTAGGCAAATCCCTTATGAGTATGCGAGCACATTTTCTGTTATTTATTTGTTTTTTGTACTCGTATTTCAACCATTTTTTTCTATATTTAATTTAGTTTTGCGAAATTAATATCAGATAAAATTATGTTTACCGTGGCAAGAATGTGTGAATAATGAAAAAACTTAACTGACATTGCTTCTAGCTCAATATACAAATAAAGGTAGATCTTAGAAAACAGCATACACTAAGTTTTGTACACGAACTCTCGAATTTCTTTTCTAATCTTAATCTATAATGAGCAAACTTCTGAAAATTCTAAATTCTAAAAATTATGCTTTTGTTTCATGCGTCTGCCCAAAATAGAGAAACTCAGAGTATGATTTTCTGCACCAACTTTTTGGTAGAGTCATTTAGTCTTAAAGTTTTTACAATTTGTAAATTGTAAGAGAAATTTTAGCCATAAACTTATTCAGGACTTTTTCCCTAAAAGTGTTTCATGAGGTTTCTGTTCTAAGTCACTATAACTCTTTGTAAGAGATATAATAACTGAATACTTTCAAAACGGATTTATAATATTCCTTAAATTCTGAATTCAATTACAATTTTTAGCAAGTCGTCGCAATTTTTGCAATAGAAAATTTAACTTAATTTTTTATTAAAATTAATTTTCTATAACTTTTGGATGCTGGTCGTACCAGGATTTGAACACAGGCCTTCCGAATGGCAGTACGCAATGCTAACCACTCGGCTACCGCGGCAATATATTTTTTTAATTTATGAACATAACAATTCGAATAAGTTTCAGGCAAATTTTTTTCCAACTACTAGTACTTCATATTCTTATTAACCGTCATTCCTTATACATATGTATCCTCATATAGTATTTTTTGATTTTATACATACTCGTACATACATATGAACTTATTTGATTTTTTCTTATATTTCAGGGTATTTTAATAGAAAACAATTTAACTGGACGCCTAGAACCAAAGGAAGCGCAAGCATGGAAACGCCGTGCATTTCGTTACTTAGTCAGTTTCCCAGTTATCGGAATGTGCCTAGTATTAGTTTTTATTGTTATGTTCCTGATGCTACGATTTCAGGTAAGTTTCCAGCTAAAATATAAAAAAAAAATAATCATTCATTCATACAATCGAGTGCAATCCAGTTCCTTAGTATGTTATGATGGCGACACAAATGTGGGATTTCTTTGCACAGATTTATGGTACTACCAACATTATTTCAGCCACAGCTAAAGTTAATCAGCTTGAGCTTCTTTGGGAGATTGAATTTTCCGAAAATCTTTCTTTGCTCATTCTTGTATTACTTGCGTTGACATCGTGGCGGTAACAGCGCTCAATAAAATTTGAATTCTTTGTTTTTTGTAATTGTTGTGCAATTTCTTCCACAAAGTAATAATGATGACGTTCCATCTTCTCTATGACTTAAAGTCAATTTACGAGGTGAAGCAAACTGCAACGTTTTTTCAATAAAATTTTTATCATTTGAACATTATCGTATTTTAATTAAAATCCATATTCTTCTTCAATTAAAACTCGGGGTATTATTATTATTCTATATATCTACAACTTAATTCGAAACTACTGCGCCGGCCAACTCTCTTCTGATGTGAATCATATTCCAGTGAGGGCGTTCGGCATCGACCGGCGAAAATGGTAGTCAAAAGGGGCAAGGTTCAGCTTGTGATACACGTGTGATAAAACCGTCGGCCACTGTTTTTCAAATAGTTTTTAATCGGTATTGCAACATGAGGACGAGCGATATCAATTTTGCGGTCATTTATATGATCGCTATAGAATATTTTAATCCTTGTCTACTCCATCACTGTTAGCCTTTAATCTCTTGAGAAAATCAGCTAGCTGGGCAGCGGCACCTTAAGGGGCCGGACATTTCAGCTAATATTTTGGAGCCTAAATAAATAACAGCATGATCTACTGTAGTTCCTTGCATTTTGTGCACAGTTAAAGCCCAAAACCAAAAAATCGGGAGTATTCTTCTTTCAGCTGTGCTCTTTTGCTCTTCTAAAAAGTTTGCTTGACACCAGATAATACGCTACATTCGAAAATTGTTCTTCAATAAAGGCGAAAACGCAAATTAGGAAGCTCAAAGTGTGAATAGTGTTTATGGTTCTGATATTCAGCGGGTATAAAATCGTCACAGTGTTCAAAACTCATACATGTTGTTAAGCATGTATTTGAACAGCACCTTATGCTTCAAAGTTGGACACTGAGTGTACATCAATATGAAGACTATATAAATCAAATCATTGGTGGCGTTTGATGAACAAACCCCTTTTTTGTGCCGGGATTATTATATCTAGGAATTATAAATAATTATACATGTACGAGTACATAGTATTTATGGTACATGCACACTATATATCGACGGTTTCATTTGACCTAAAATCAAGTTAACCTCCGTTCATGAAAAGTATAAAACCTTCGGTACATCAATATATGATGTATTTTTTGTTTTGTTGATTACTGTACATACATACATTTATGTATATACAAATGTGTATAATTTTTTTTATTCACGAATTTTTTTGTTTGTGAAATTTGTGAAGTAATTGCAGATTTTCAAATTACTTAAAATAGCTTTTTTTATAAGTCTAGTGTATTACT
The DNA here is from genome assembly GCA_037013455.1 of Ceratitis rosa. Classification (NCBI taxonomy): domain Eukaryota; kingdom Metazoa; phylum Arthropoda; class Insecta; order Diptera; family Tephritidae; genus Ceratitis; species Ceratitis rosa. Next base: position 691,837 of record JAWMAG010000004.1, read on the forward strand.
CCTCACAATTTTTTTTTCTCATCACTTATGTTTGTTTAGTTAAAAAAAAAACCACGAGTTCATTTCATACAATACATTTATTTTTTACAGGATTGGCTGGATCATAATAACATACCTGATAGAGGAATTGCTCAATGCATGTATAATTTGCACAAGGTTATAATAAGTTTTTATCTTTTATTTGTGTATTTCGTCTCATTTACATTATACATAACGTACGTGTATGTAATTATTAAATACAAACATATATACAACTCGATATCCCAAACAACATCATTTTCATAAATTAAAGTACATCCAAATCAGAATTTTCTTAAAAAAATTTGAATAGAAGTGAAAAGTTTTGGATTTAATCAAAAACATTTGGCAGAGTTTGATAACATTTATCTTTTTTTCTTTTGAGAGATCGGGGCTCAATCATTTTACTACGGTAAGGCATGCCTGCCATAACAGGGGTACCAGTTACGCACCATTCCCAAAAAAAGAAATAGCTACAACTATAACAACAACATCTACCTTGCCAGTAAAGAAAACCAAAAAGTCCATTATTTAGGGCATAGTTGCAGAAGACCATGGCAAACATGATAGTTAAAACCTTTTTTTATTAAAAAAAAAACAGTTAAAAACAATTTACCAATCAATGTAATTATTATCCCTGATGGCCATTCATAAACTTATTCTTCTTGAGTTTTATTCAAGCTTCGTATCTCAGTAATAGAACACAACGAGTGATATTTAATGATACTTTATTATTAGTAATTCAGACCTCTTCAGCAGTGATTCAAGGTAAGCATCTCGGTCCGATTATGTTGTTATTATTTATAATGATATATTCTCCAAAATAAAGCGTTTAAATATTAGCAGATGGTGTAAAACTCTTTATTTTGTATGCCTGAATCGACAACAGTCGATTTTACATTGTCTTTGATCCTTCAAAAGTAAAATGATGTGCTTTTCGCTTAGATTTGCTCAAGTCTTTCCTTAATCAATTATAATCTGCAGTCTGGACCGAGTTGATAACTTTGTAAATTAAATCCAGCAGTTGTACACTTTTGTAAAAAAGCTCTTATTATTTTCTCCAGCATCATTCAGCCACTCTGCCTGAAACCCAGTTTGGAATCGAACAGCTCGGAGTTGTCTTTCCCAATTCCAACAGTATTTTTGGTGTTGTCCAGCGTCACTCTACACAGTCGTATAAGATTTGCTGGAAAATCAAGTTCTAACATAGCAACGTAGATGCACTGTACTGTACTGTGGAAGGCAACTTTAAAATCGACAATCAATGTGTAGCAATTTTTTCCTCACGGTTATTTTTCAATATTTGTCACTTGAGGAATATTTGGTCATCGGGGGATCAACTCTAAAGTCTCACTGATAAGGTTGTTGCATTTTCCCTGTCATTCCGCAGTCTGAGTCGCCGCATTTTTTCATAAAATTTGGATCATCTTGATTTTTCCGTCTGCAATGCGTTCTGCTCCCCCCTTCAGCTCTCGATATCTACACGTATTGTGGTCGTTCCCAAGGTTGCGGGGTAGGCTGTCTGTTTTGTATCCGCTGCAGTTCGATATTCCACATCATACCAACTGTTTTTATGTTAATGCCGAAAATCAATTATTTCCGTAGCTGGGGGACATAGGGGTTTGAACTGGTGCTCAGAAAGCAGGTGCGCAAGTCAAGTGGACAACCGTTCCGAAGTTTGTTGCGATTGCAGCTCTTCGAACCTTCCTTGTTTTTGTTGACGGGAGTTTTTTGATGCCCGGGTGCTTATCTTTACTGCGACAAGACAGTGATCCGTGTCGATGTTAGGTCCTTGGAACGCACGCACATCTAGAAAATTGGAGACATGTCTTCCGTAATCACAGCATGATCGATTTGATTGCACGATTTCCGATCCGGCGACAGCCACGTAGCTTGATGAATTTTCTTATGCGGAAACTTAACACCCCAGAGGATGCATGGTCCAAGACCGGAAGTTGTGAGCTGCAAAATAATCGTTTCTAAAAGATCCCAGTTGAACGGCAGTCAAAAACTTTCCGTGAACTGGCCCCACCCATGCTCTTCCTTACATCTCCTAAATTTACTATAAAATAGTCGGGATTGGAATGAAGAAAAGTTTTAAGTAATTTTTTAAGCGACTTGCTTGCAGTTAGGGTCTTTGTTATTGCCATGGTCCAATGAAAACACTTTTTATCAATTCATTGCCACTGAGAGACCTGTGACCAATCCCAACTTTAGATGAAGCAATTGCAGAATAACTTTAAGAGAAGGTACCAAAGTTTAATGCAGGCCATTCTATGCATCGACGTCAAGTTCTGTCAATAGTCAGCACAATTATTTGTCTGTGCGAGAAATTCTTAAAAATTTCTCTTCAATTAGATCTTTGAATATACATACACACATATGTATATTTAATTATGTACATGCACTTCAATGAACAATAAAATAACGTCAAAATTATGAAAGACTTCTTAAAAAGCGCAAGCCAGAGTTATTCAATAAATATTTTAAATATACGTTTTAAAGTTATTCTCTGATTATTTGTCTCGTATTTTTGTTACAAACATTAAAAATATAAAAATTTGTTTTCAATCTCTGTTTATATTGGCTACATCTAGTAAATTACACGTATTTACTATTTACAAAATATACATACCTATACATATGTTTTATTTTTACTACCATTTTTAGGATTGGTGGGATTCAAAGCTACCCGAAGAAAGTATTCTCTGCTGCTTGAGCGTAATACCAAAGGTTTTATTGGCTGGTGCAATAACTCTAATGGACGAGGCTTATTACAAATTGGCTGTTTGGCTAAACGATCACGGTAAGTTTAATAACCATTTTAATTTTAAAAAATAAAATTACTCTTATTTTAGAAAACTATCGGCTTCAATCAAAATACGAAAACCATCTTATTGCAAAAGTGGCGCTTTTCCAATTTGTCAATTCCTTTTTATCTTTATTCTATATCGCCTTTTATTTGCGGGATGAGGATAAGCTGAAAGAAGTAAGTGGGCCTTTATATTTATTTGTAATGTCATCGACTATATTTTTGTGTGGGAAACTCTCTCATTTTAATATTACATTTGCATGTTTTTTTTAGTTAGTAGTGTTTTAGTTAGTAGATATATTTATATAAATTTTCTGTGCATGTGTGTTTTTTA